>JAVIAB010000106.1:51253487-51895987 GCA_032433765.1 Megaustenia siamemsis
CTCATTGATGGAGCCGATTCCTGCTGCTCTTGCCTCTCTCATCAATGTTCTTCTCAGTGTCTCCCTGGGTCTTCCTCTTTTTCTTTTACCTGTTGTTTCCCATATGAGGGCTTGCTTTGCTATTCGATTATTATCTCTTCTCATCACATGTCCAACGTATGACCATCGTCTTTTCTTTATTACTGAAGATATTAGTGGTTGATTGGCGATTTCTCTAATTTCCTCGTTTGTTTTGAATTCGTTCCATTCTATACCAAGTATTTTCCTTAGACATTTATTTTCGAATGCGTTCAACTTTGTTTCTATATCTCTTGTTGTTTTCCAGCTTTCACACGCATACGTAAGGGTTGATAGTACATTTGATTTGAATAGCCTAAGTTTTGTGTTTGTGCTAATGAGTTTTGATTTCCACAACTTTTCAAGGCTTCTGAAAGACATTGCTGCTTTAGCCAGTCTGATTCTAATTTCTTTGCTCGTATCCCCTTCTCGATCAATGTGACTTCCAAGATAGATAAAGTGATCGATCTCTTCTACTGGTTTGTTTTCCATGTATATTTTGTCACTTGTTGGAATTAAACTTTTCATGACTTTAGTCTTTTCATGATTGACCTCAAGCCCAATTTTGCTGGCTATTGATGATAGTTCATTTGTGTTTTCCTGCATCGTTTTTATCTGACTGCTGATGAGAACTATGTCATCAGCAAAGTCGAGGTCCTCCAAATGGTCTCCTTGTATCCATTCGATGCCTTTATTACCAGTGCAGCATTTCTTCATTATGAAGTCCATAACAATTCCAAATAACAAGGGCGATAAAATACATCCTTGTTTAACCCCAGTTTCTATTGGGAAACATTCGCTCAGTCCTTCCTCTGTTCGAACTGCACATGTGTAACCATCATACATGTCTTTGATAATATTTATGATTTTTGATGGTAAGCCATATTGCTTCAGAATTTTCCACAAAGAATCTCTATGAATACTATCAAATGCTTTTTTGAAGTCGATGAAGTTAAGTACAAAAGGTTTTTGCTTTTCAATGTGTTCCTCCAATATAAGTCGTAGAGTGAAAATGTGGTCAAGACAGCTTCTCCCTTTTCTAAACCCAGCCTGTTCTTCACGCATTACTGTATCTATTGAATCCTTTATTCTATTTAGGATGATTTTACAGAATAACTTTGAGGCAACTGACAAAAGTGTCACGCCTCTCCAGTTGTTACAATCTCTAAGATTGCCCTTTTTTGGGATCTTAACAATGATTCCTTTTTTCCATTTATGAGGCGTCTTCTCTGTTTTCCAAATGATGTTGAACATTTTTTGGAGATGTATTAAATTATGGCTATCAATTGCCTTGAGGATCTCAGCTGTTAACTTATCCTCTCCAGCAGCCTTGTTATTGGTCATTAGCTTTAAGGTGGTTTCTATTTCACTCAAGGTGAAGTCATCTAAATTTACATCTAATTTTGCTGCTGGTGTTTCAGCTTCAAAATCTATTAAACTGTGAGGTAGTGGACGGTTAAGAATTTCTTTGAAGTGTTCTGCCCAACGGGCTTTTATGTCTGCGCTTGTTGTTAGCATTAATCCAGATTTGTCTAGAATTGGTGTTCCACTGGATGTATAGGTGTTTGTCAGCATCTTTTGTACAGTATAAAGAGTTCTGCTGTCTCCTGTAATTGCAGCTGTCTCTGCTTTCTCTGCCAAGTTGTCTATATAAGCTCTTGTATCTCTTCTTGCCGAACTTTTCACTTTGTTGTCTAATTCTTTGTATGTTGCTTTTGCCAGAACCTTTCCAAGATCTGTCTTTACATTAGTCATGGCTCTCTTCGCTTCTCTTCTTTCTTTGATGTATTTCCATGTGGTGTCTGAGATCCAAGCTCGTTTTTCCATTTTCTTCAGTCCAGCACTTGCTTCTGCTGCTGTCATTAGTATTTTGCTCTGTGAGTCCCACATTTCATTGATATCTAAGTCTATTTCACCAAGTGCTGGATAACAATTACTTAGCTCTATGTTAAACTTTTCCTTTATGGCTTCATCTTTCAGTTTATGACTATCAATTTTATGTGTAATTGACCTCTTCTGTTGGTTTCTAAATTTTAATCTTATTTTCCCAATGCACAGGTTGTGGTCACTATTAACATCAGCACCTCTGTATGCTCTTACATCTAATAATGATGATCTGAATTGTTGTTTAATACATAGGTGGTCAATTTGATTTGATGTTCTATCATCAGGAGATATCCATGTTGTTTTGTGGATATTTTTGTGTGGAAATAATGTCCCACCTATAACTAAATTTTCTATTAAACATAATTCTATTAATCTTTCTCCATTCTGACTTGTTGTATTACAGTTACAGCCTTCTCTCCCCATCACATGTTCCACTCCTGCGTTATCTTGTCCTACTTTGGCGTTGAAGTCTCCCATTACAATTAAAAGATCGTGTTTTGGTATTTTGTTTATAAGTTGTTGCAGTTGGTTATAAAAATCATCCTTAACTTCATCATCAGCTTCGTTAGTAGGCGCATAACATTGAATAATTGAAAGTCTTCCATGTTTTGTTTTGTATCGTGTTCGTATCAGACGGCTATTTACGGTTCCCATTCTAATAAACTTCTTGCAGCTTTGTCTGTCATCATTATGCCTACTCCTTCACGGTGTTTTCCATCTTCCCTTCCAGAAAAAACTACTATTTTATTATCAATAGATCTCCTACCTGTTCCAGGCCAGCGCATTTCGCTTAATCCTAAAATATCTAGATCGTATCTGTCCATCTCGCTCGCGACCTGTGCATGTTTCGTCGGAGCGGCCATTGTTCGCACATTCCAGAATCCTATTTTTGTTGTTGTTTTAGGGCCGAAAAAACTATCACTACTATCTACTGCTAATTTACACATTCTGTATCAGGTCTACGTTTCATTAACAACATCGTTTTTACGATAGCGGCTTGTTAAACCTCTGATCAACGGTTCTATACCAAGCCGGAGAAAAATAATTCCTCCATTTTGGAAACAACCGGAAACGGGATATCAATAATAGCTTAAAATACATAAATATTATAAAGTCAAAATAGCATAGCAAAAAGCATATACTGTAACTTAGTATTAAAAAAACTATCTTTATGGCATTTTCCCATTACTGGGGTCTGCCGAGGAGACTTGTAGGACTGGAGAATAACGGCTGCTTACCCAGTGCAGTCGCCATGAACATGAAGTGTTCGGGACCAAGTTATTATTTCAGATCCAGACAAAAAAAAAACGTTTGACCCTACCTGGATTCGAACCCGTGTTCTGCTAGTTTAGAGCCAGATAGGTTATCAGCCAGGCGCTCTCCCTGCACCGTAGTCAGCCAGCGTCATGTTCTCTGTGGCTGGTAGAAAGGAATAGAAATGTTACTGTTTGAAAGGAGAATCCACTTTCATAAAAACACAAAAGTACAGTACTTCTGGTGTTCTCTCTCTCTCTTTCTCTCTTTCTCTCTCTCTCTCTCTCTATATATATATATATATCTGTCTGTTTTTTCTCTCTGCATGTCTCCCTCTTTCTCTCACTTTCTGTTTCTCTCTCTTTTTTTCCATCTTTATTTTTCTCTCTCTGTTTCTCTCTCTGTTTCACACACACTCTCTCTCTATTTCACACTCTCTCTCTGTTTCACTCTCTCTCTGTTTTCTTCTCTGTTTTATTCTATATTTTTCACTCTCTCTTTCTGTTTCACTCTCTCTGTCTGTTTTACTCTCTTTTTTCTCTGTTTTACTCTCGCTTTCTATGTTTATCTCTCTCTGTATCTCTCTCTGTATCTCTCTCTCTCTCTCTCTCTCTCTCTATATATATATATATATATATATATATATATATATATATATATATATATATATATATATTTCTCTTTCTCACTCTCTCACTTATACCACTTATAACTTTCGGTGAGGGTCATGATTCTCTTCCCCTTTTCTCCGCTTAGTCATGTGACTAACCGTTCCCATTTGATTCTGCTTATTACATTATTGGCCATGGTAAACTAAATAAATATAATTTGTTATTCTATCAGGAATTGTTGAAGACCTATGCTCCACAAGGAGCTGAAAGGAAGAAGAAGAATGTTAGTGTTATTTTATACTTTTCATTGTTTTAGATGTTTTCGTTGCTTGTTTCTGTCTTTGAACCTGATTTTTTTGTGGAAATAAAAAAAAAAAGAAAATGTTCTGCAGTTAAAAAATATAGCAAGAAAATAAGTTGACTGATGATGTATGAGTGTATGTATGTGTGTATGTGTGTGTGTGTGTGTGTGTATGTGTGTGTGTGTGTGTGTGTGCGTGCGTGCGTGCGTGTGTGTGTGTGTGTGTGTACAGATAAAGACAAACACATTCGTAGGTTTACAAGTTGACAAGCATTAATAAAAAATGAGAACGTCGAAGGATTTACTCACCGCGGCTGAACGTTTCCAGCTCTGAGCTTTAAAACTGTCTGTGAATTTTAACAAAAAAATCTGCTGGCGCTAACTCAATTATTTTGTAACGGAGCTAACTCAAAACTGAGTGCTTGAAGACTAATTTAAGAATCGTCTGACAACTCCCATTAAATTTTCATTTGTCTTTTTTTTTTTCTCTAGCACCGCCTACACTCATGGATAGAACCAGATGGTGTTGATCTTATTGGTTAATCTCATCTATACCCTCAGATAGGTCCATTCAATTAACTTTGTAGCTTTGTTCCAGCGTTGGACATTCTATCTAAAGCAATCAACCATTTCTCGTTGTCTTTGTTTTCGCCAAGATTCACCGGTCAGTGCGGCTGATAAGGAAACTGTTTGCACCTACCAATTCGCGCTACAGTTGTCGGAATGCTGTTTCCCAACAAGATTACCTGCCGCCGTTATTTCGACGGTCATCCACGATAATCCAAATTCATACGCGCACGAGATTAATGGAAAGATAATCAATAACCTGAGATATGCTGATGATACTGTTCTACTAGCAGAAAATCCTAAAGACCTACAACAATTGCTTAATGTGATAAACATAACAAGCAAAAAATATGGACTAGAAATGAATATCAAAAAGACTAAAACTATGATTATAAACAAAGAAAATTCTTAAGACCTACAATTAAATATCACAGTTGAGGGAATACATCTGGAGACAGTCCAGAGTTACAACTACCTGGGACATACTATAACCAATGATGGAAAATGCAAAACTGAAATAAACAAAATAATAGGTATGGCAAAAAGTAATTTTAATGCCATGAAAAATATACTAACAACAAAACAAATATCAGCATGGCTGAAACTAAGAATGGCAAAATGTTACATCTTCTCAATATTGCTGTATGGTGCAGAAACACGGACATTAGACAAGAAAACAGAACAGAAAATTGAAGCCTTTGAAATGTGGATTTATAGAAGAATAGGTAGAATTGAATGGAAACAAAAGATAACAAACGATGAAGTTTTAAAACAACTGAAAATAAAAAGAGAACTACTGAACACAATTAAGACAAGACAAATTAAATTTTTGGGGCATGTTAAAAGACACAACAGCCTACTAAAAGAATATTGGAAGGAAAAATACAAGGCAAAAGAGGCAGAGGCAGACCAAGACTAACATGGACGAATAACATCAAAAGATGGACAAGTCAATCTATGACAGCCTGCACCATCAAAGCAAGAAACAGAGTAGAATGGCGATCCATGGTAGCCAACCTTCGTTGCGGAGAGGGCACACGATGATTATGATGACGAGAATAGCGTTACTGGACAGAGCTGAAGACCGATTTTCTGGGAAATTTAGATAGAATGTTCTTGATGATATTTGGTCTGGTTTCGTTTTAATAAGTGCCCATACCATTTCATTTGTTGTTCGGTGATATATCCCAGACATGGTTTAATTTCGATTTCTTCTTTGATTTTAACATTTGATACTCTATCTGCCCTTGTCTTGTTTGTTATTTTTCTCAAGCACCTCATTTCCTATGTAATTTTCTCAATGTCCTTGTTTGACATTGGTAGCATAATGTTGGTGTGAAGATGATATTTATCACTTGTCTCTTTAGCTCTCATTGAAATGTGTGGATGTTACAAGAGTGGAGTCAGTTCATAGTTAATAATGTTCACTTTCAGCACTATGGTTTCTATTTCTCTGTTTATACTTCAGTCTTCGGTGACCATTCCTGTCAAATATTTGAATTCGCTAACCTGCTTAATTTGATTGTCATTTATTGTGATATTTAAATAGTCTCTTTTTCCAATATCTACCATTTAAAAATTATAGTAGTGGTTTATCATTAATAGAAGATTAATGAAAATAGTTGAAGAGACCTGCGTGCATCCAAGTAAGTCTTGCTAGCCACAAGTGTCCTGCGTGCCATCCAAGTAAGTATTGCTTGCCACAAGTGTCCTGCGTGCCGTGAGTTGGATCACGCTGGTGTGGATAAAAACATATTCTGACAGTGTAGTTGAAACTAGAAATTGGAACAGAGTAGCACCAGAAGATAAACTAGACTAGATCCATACAGAGATTTATGAGAGACATTTAGGATATAAGACCTATCCTGATTGGTTATATTTTTGACGTGGCAGTGAATCTCAGGGATAGTCAGTTATTGTGAAGCTGATGTGACTTTGTTGAAACAAAAACTTAAATAACAAGAGTTTTGTTGACGATTTTGTGGATTTGAGATGCCGATGGTGATTAAACGCTTAACTGGAAATAATGGAAAGGATTCAGGGCAGAGAGTAATTATTTCCAGCTTTTTGTATGTGTGTGTTTATTGGGCCAAGTGTTTGTGAAATTCCAAACACTGTGTACCGGTTGTGTTAGACTGTGTGTTTGCAGCCATGCATGCAACACAAACACAATTACAGAGTGTTGACTCTCAATTTAAATGTGGACTTCCGGTCCATTATCGGTGCCGCATGGCCTTATGCCTTTTGGCGTGTGCTGTAGCTGCTATGATGGGGACATCTGATTTTCTTTGTTTGGATCCTTCAATGAGATGAGTTTTAATTCTAATGATTCCACTGGCGCGGGCGGTTGAGCAATTATGGATTTTAATTCGTTTGCAGTGATACCGGAGCCTTCTTTAATGGAATCAACAGTGGACAGACAGTGGAATCAACAGAATTACTGTCACATCTCCCAAACAAAGGAAGGTTATAAGTAAAAAGAAAGGTTATAAAGGTTAAGAAAGAATATTTATATATATAATATATATATATATATATATATATATACTGGTGTGTGTGTGTGTGTGTTGTATGTGTGTGTGTGTTGTGTGTGTGTGTGTGTGTGTAATAAGTGCATATAAAGAAAGTGTTTATTTTCTTATTACTGTTAATAACCTCATTCTTCTTCTACCTTTTAGGAGCAGAGGTCTTTAGTAAACACTTTCCAATCCGTTCTGTTTCTTGACATTCTTTTAAGATCATCCCATGTCTTCACCATCCTCTTCACCATCCTCTTCACCATCCTCTTCACCATCCTCTTCACCATCCTCTTCACCATCCTCTTCACCATCCTCTTCACCATCCTCTTCACCATCCTCTTCACCTCTTCTCCAAGTTTAATTTTATCTTCCTCTTTGTCTACTCCCCTTGGGGTTCCAAGAAAAGACCTGCAGTGTAATACTCGCAGTCGGCTTCAGCTGTGTGTCTCCTATTCAACGCCATCAATAACGTCATTAATGTGAGAGTTTTCAACTTTTAAGACCTGGGCCCATATAGAATAACATTGCGATCCTTTATCTACGTTTTATATGTGTTGTAAGTCCAAGGCACAACATCTAATGTGACGCAAACCAATGGCGCAACTAACTCTACATGTGCATTGCAGGGCTAATAAACAAAAAGTAAACTGTAAAGTATCCCCGTAACGCCAAGTGGCGTATAGGGAATATGGTGTTAGTGACCATAAATTTTACAGACATTCGGCACATGATTTTTGGAGTAATGTGGTCGGTATTACGCCCGTGCCGCTTTACTTTCCCCCAAAAAAATCCGGTACCCATTAAAGGCTGGGTGAACTCGGAAGCCGTCGGTTGGGATCTATCCCTACCTCTGTAGTCTAGTTCACTAACCACTGAGCTATCGCGGGGCTCCCTGGGGCTAATATACAGCGACTTCATTATTTTGTAATCCTAGGTCCAGCGCACTGCACTTTAGATGAGTCGCACCTTCAGCACACTACAACTCCGCCATCTGTAGGGTCGTAAGACTGGTGTTGGAGTACAATAGCTACTCTCTCTGTGGGTCGTAAGACTGGTGATGGAGTACAATAGCCACTCTCTCTGTGGGTCGTAAGACTGGTGTTGGAGTACAATAGCTACTCTCTCTGTGGGTCGTAAGCCTGGTGTTGGAGTACAATAGCTACTCTCTCGTTAGGTCGTAAGACTGGTGTTGGAGTACAATAGCTACTCTCTATGTAGGTCGTAAGACTGGTGTTGGGGTACAATACCTACTCTCTATGTAGGTCGTAAGACTGGTGTTGGAGTACAATAGCTACTCTCTCTTTAGGTCATAAGACTGGTGTTGGAGTACAATAGCTACTCTCTATGTAGGTCGTAAGACTGGTGTTGGAGTACAATAGCTACTCTCTCTGTGGGTCGTAAGACTGGTGTTGGAGTACAATAGCTACTCTCTCTGTGGGTCGTAAGACTGGTGTTGGAGTACAATAGCTACTCTCTCTTTAGGTCGTAAGACTGGTGTTGGAGTACAATAGCTACTCTCTATGTAGGTCCTAAGACTGGTGTTGGGGTACAATAGCTACTCTCTATGTAGGTCGTAAGACTGGTGTTGGAGTACAATAGCTACTCTCTCTTTAGGTCGTAAGACTGGTGTTGGAGTACAATAGCTACTCTCTATGTAGGTCGTAAGACTGGTGTTGGAGTACAATAGCTACTCTCTCTTTAGGTCGTAAGACTGGTGTTTGAGTACAATAGCTACTCTCTCTTTAGGTCGTAAGACTGGTGTTTGAGTACAATAGCTACTCTCTCTGTGGGGTCGTAAGACTGTTGTTGGAGTACAATAGCTACTCTCTCTGTGGGGTCGTAAGACTGGTGTTGAGTACAATAGCTACTCTCTCTTTAGGTCGTAAGACTGGTGTTTGAGTACAATAGCTACTCTCTCTTTAGGTCGTAAGACTGGTGTTGGAGTACAATAGCTACTCTTTCTTTAGGTCGTAAGACTGGTGTTGGAGTACAATAGCTACTCTCTCTTTAGGTCATAAGACTGGTGTTGGAGTACAATAGCTACTCTCTATGTAGGTCGTAAGACTGGTGTTGGAGTACAATAGCTACTCTCTCTGTGGGTCGTAAGACTGGTGTTGGAGTACAATAGCTACTCTCTCTTTAGGTCGTAAGACTGGTGTTGGAGTACAATAGCTACTCTCTATGTAGGTCCTAAGACTGGTGTTGGGGTACAATAGCTACTCTCTATGTAGGTCGTAAGACTGGTGTTGGAGTACAATAGCTACTCTCTCTTTAGGTCGTAAGACTGGTGTTGGAGTACAATAGCTACTCTCTATGTAGGTCGTAAGACTGGTGTTGGAGTACAATAGCTACTCTCTCTTTAGGTCGTAAGACTGGTGTTTGAGTACAATAGCTACTCTCTCTTTAGGTCGTAAGACTGGTGTTTGAGTACAATAGCTACTCTCTCTGTAGGGTCGTAAGACTGTTGTTGGAGTACAATAGCTACTCTCTCTGTGGGGTCGTAAGACTGGTGTTTGAGTACAATAGCTACTCTCTCTTTAGGTCGTAAGACTGGTGTTTGAGTACAATAGCTACTCTCTCTTTAGGTCGTAAGACTGGTGTTGGAGTACAATAGCTACTCTTTCTTTAGGTCGTAAGACTGGTGTTGGAGTACAATAGCTACTCTCTCTTTAGGTCGTAAGACTGGTGTTTGAGTACAATAGCTACTCTCTCTGTGGGGTCGTAAGACTGTTGTTGGAGTACAATAACTACTTTCTCTGTGGGGTCGTAAGACTGGTGTTTGAGTACAATAGCTACTCTCTCTTTAGTTCGTAAGACTGGTGTTGGAGTACAATAGCTACTCTCTCTGTGGGGTCGTAAGACTGTTGTTGGAGTACAATAGCTACTCTCTCTGTGGGGTCGTAAGACTGGTGTTGGAGTACAATAGCTACTCTCTCTGTAGGTCGTAAGCCTGGTGTTGGAGTACAATAGCTACTCTCTCTGTAGGTCGTAAGACTGGTGTTGGAGTACAATAGCTACTCTCTCTGTGGAGTGGTAAGACTGGTGTTGGAGAACAATAGCTACTCTCTCTGTATGTCTTAAGACTGGTGTTGGAGTACAATAGCTACTCTCTCTGTGGGGTGGTAAGACTGGTGTTGGAGTACAGTAGCTACTCTTTCTGTGGGGTCGTAAGACTGGTGTTGGAGTACAATAGCTACTCTCTCTGTAGGGTCATAAAAATGTTGCTCACAGATGCTATTTTATTATTCGGATTATTCCACTGTCACGCGCGGTTGACATATTATGGATTTTAATTCGCTTACAGTGATACCTGGATGGGCACACCGCGTGAGCTGTGTGTCTCATCCGTTTTGATCATGTTTCGATATTCCAATTGCTTTCGATGTATGATGAAATCGTATGACAGGGAAAACTTGGCTGTGTTCACTTTCTGCGCTGTTTCGCCTTATGTCTTTTGGCGTGTGCTGAGACTGCAATGATGGGGACTACAGTTACCTTTCTTTGTTGGGAAATGAGAGTCGGATGATTCCACTGGCGCGGGCGGTTGAGCAATTATGGGTTTTAAATCGTTTGCAGTGATACAGGGGCCTTCCATAACCAAATAACCAAACAACCTGACCTTCGACAAACAATATCCATAGCTATTTTATCTTAGCCGTAATTCCAGGGCATATCAACTGCGCCATCTCCTACTTCCCATAATTTCATCCAATGAATACTTGCTCTTTGAGTCGAGCTATAAATATCACATAGGCAGTTATGCTATTAACCATTATCCAGTGTTGTATTTCGCTCACTTTTATACACCTGACACTGACTCTTGATTTTCTGTCAACTTTGGCATGACAGTTTGTCACGTGCTAGATGCTATTAATATAATGAGTTCACGGTACCCTTTAGAGATTGAGGCTGATCTGGCATATGACGTCATATAGGCGGTGGGCGAGTGAGAAGTTATTATAGCACTCACGTGGGTTACCCCCCTCCAGTAATCACGTGATTCATCGCGCAAGAAGGGAAGTGGAGATTACGAGAGGTTTAGTTGATGTGATTCAGTACCGCTTTCATTTGATTTCATGATAACATTTCAGCTGTAATTTGTTTGTTATTAGAAGGAAGTCTCATACCAGGATGTTTATCTCCGTATGTTAGCTTTGCTCACACCACATATGTACATACAAACACAATGATAATTGAGAAACGGGTAAAATTGTCCTTTCAGGAATTACTTTAAGTTTACGTTTTAGACTACATAAAAAGTGACCAATCGCAAATTGCAATGAACTTATTTTGTAGAGAATATAAATGACACTTAGAGACGTATTATGTATAAAATATAACATTCAGTGTAAGTACATTTCTTCATCCACCGGCACTTCAGTTTAGAATGTGGTACATCAGACAAAACCATCCTTCACCGATTCAAAGGCTTAGTGAACCCAATTCATTCCCAGAGATAAAACATTCATTTATTTCCTCATTTGATCAGTTCTCTAGCCACTTATTCTCCGACTACCTTTTTAACCACTGATTCTCTAACCACCGAATCTCTAACCACTGATTCTCTAACCACTGAATCTTTAACAACCGAATCTCTAACTACTGATTCTCTAACAACTGATTTACCTCGGAATCACGAATAATCTGTTGAATCTTCTCTTCTCCCCCTCCCCCTGTTTACTGACGATGTGATCAGTATCATGCAACAGATTCTTACTTTGCAGGAGATAATCTAATCTATCGACACACAACAGTAACATTTATTGAAACGATAACAATATAGCTCAAACAGTAAATTGTTAATTCCATTTGCTGTCAACATAACCAAGAAAATATAGTCCGACCTTGACACGATCGTGCCTCTCTAAGAGAAAGACAAACACTAGGGGCCAACAAGATAATCTAGAGTGTTTCTTTCCTCATGTGTGGAGGGGAAGAGATGGGGGACGCCGAAGCCGTGAAGGTTATAAAAAATATCGCTATGTGTGAATTTAACCATGAGCCAGCGGCAATAATAATACTTCATCAGTGAAAGTTCCGGTGTACATGAACGGGTGTATTCCTCATTACAACTTGAACTACTGCTATAGTAGTTCGATGTCATTGCAATGTCTCCTCATCAAACCATGACTTTTATGATCACGTCTTCTGCTGTCGTGACACAGCTATTGCACACTAATACTGCTGTTTCATCGGCTGCTGTTTCATCGGCTGCTGTTACTGCTGCTGCTACTACTACTACTACCACTACTATTATTACAGATCACAGATATTCATACTTGTATGGAAGGTATATTAAACGTCACAGACTTTTAAGATTGCCATTGTTTATATTTGCTGTTCACACTTTCCTCAAATACATTGTGTCAGGTATCAATTTCCTGTTTAGTTGGCTGACTAGAGAGTATCCGGTTGTTCCTGGATCCACGTTCACTTTACCTGTCTAGCCGTCGCGCTGTCCACCCTAGACAAGCGGTCTGTATATAGTTCTCATACAACCACCACACTATAGCAAACTCTACATACAACCATCTCACTACAGCAAACTCTACATACAACCATCACACTACAGCAAACTCTACATACAAACCATCTCACTACAGCAAACTCTACATACAACCCATCTCACTACAGCAAAACTACATACAACCACCACACTATAGCAAACTCTACATACAACCATCTCACTACAGCAAACTCTACATACAACCCAATCACACTATAGCAAACTCTACATACAACCATCACACTATAGCAAACTCTCTACATACAACCATCACAATATAGCAAACTCTACATACAACCATCACACTACAGCAAACTCTACATACAACCATCACACTATAGCAAACTCTACATACAACCATCACACTATAGCAAACTCTACATACAACCATCTCACTACAGCAAACTCTACATACAACCATCACACTATAGCAAAACTCTACATACAACCATCTCACTACAGCAAACTCTACATACAACCAATCTCCATTACAGCAAAACTCTACATACAAACCATCACACTACAGCAAACTCTACATACAACACAACACATAGCAAACTCACATACAACCACCACATATAGCAAACTCTACATACAACCACCACACTATAGCAAACTCTACATACAACCACCACACTATAGCAAACTCTACATACAACCCACACACTATAGCAAACTCTACATACAACCACCACACTATAGCAAACTCTACATACAACCATCTCACTACAGCAAACTCTACATACAAACCATCACACTACAGCAAAACTCTACATACAACCATCTCACTACAGCAAACTCTACATACAACCATCTCACTACAGCAAACTCTACATACAACCATCACACTATAGCAAACTCTACATACAACCATCTCATTACTGCAAACTCTACATACAACCATCTCATTACTGCCAAACTCTACATACAACCATCTCATTACAGCAAACTCTACATACAACCACCCACTATAGCAAACTCTACATACAACCATCACACTATAGCAAACTCTACATACAAACCACTCTCATTACTGCAAACTCTACATACAAAACCACCACACTATAGCAAACTCTACATACAACCATCTCATTACTGCAAACTCTACATACAACCACCACACTATAGCAAACTCTACATACAACCATCTTCATTACTGCAAAACTCTACATACAACCACCACACTATAGCCAAACTATACATACAACCACCACACTATAGCAAACTCTACATACAACCATCTCATTACTGCAAACTCTACATACAACCATCTCATTACTGCAAACTCTACATACAACCATCACACTATAGCAAAAATCTACATAAAACCATCACCCACCCCCCCCACACTATAGCAAACTCTACATACAAACCACACCACTACACAGCAAACTCTACATACAACCATCACACTATAGCAAACTCTACATACAACCACCACACTATAGCAAACTCTACATACAATCCATCTCATTACTGCAAAACTCTACATACAACCATCTCATTACATGCAAACTCATACATACAACCATCACACTATAGCAAACTCTACATACAACCATCACACTATAGCAAACTCTACATACAACCATCTGTACAACTCTACACACAACAATCTCACTACAGCAAAACTCTACACACACCCATCTCACTACAGCAAACTCTATACACAGCCATCTCTACAAACTCTACACACAACCATCTCATTATGCAAACTCTACACACAAACATCTCTACAACTCTACACACAACCATCTCACTACAGCAAACTCTACACACAAACCATCTCACTACAGCAAACTCTACACACAACCATCTCACTACAGCAAACTCACCAAACATGATATCTCACACTTATTTAGACATTTCACGATATCCTTTATACTCTCATTATCAACCGTTTAGGGCGTTAATGAAAGTAAAAGATTTTCCTCTTGCGGTGTGCGGTGTTAGTGCCCGTATTTTCAATAAGCTAAGGTTAGTTATTGTTAATGTGGTAAGTATTACGCCAAGTCGCTCTACTTTCCAAGATAAATCTCCTGGTACATGTTTCAGAGGCTTGGTAAACCAGGAAGCCTGTCGGTCAGGAAAAAATCAGCCAAAACTGAAAATTTGATCAAAAACCCTCGCGACATCTCAATATGATGTGCGGTCTCTCTGATCAAATACAAAGGTGGTCAATAGCTTCCATGATGATTCTATTGTGAAGACTGGTTCCTAAATCCAAACTTTTCGATTAATGTAGTCTATGAAGCAGGCATATATTGGTTTGTTTACTTCTGTGTACTTTTCGATTAATGCAGAATATGACTTCTTTTGTCCCGCTATTTTTCCTAAATCCAAATTTCTGTTCATCTGATTCAGTATTGATGTTATTCTGAATCCTTACACACATCTAGCTGGTCCTTGCAGATTGTTGTTACTTGTTTAGCGCTGTATTCCTTTTCATTTAAACGAAATACTTTATACTCCTTGATAGCCGTGCTATCATCCAATAGTTGGTTAGACTGCATTTATGGCGTCTCCTGGCTATAGACTACGGGAATTTAAAATATAATTGTGGGACCCATGGCAGTGTATTTGCGATAAGCACTCGTCACCGATCAGGCACAATGAATGCCGCCAGTAGCACGCGATGTTTTCACTTCCTTGATCCGGTCACCTGGTAAAATGGGGACCAGATGTTCACGTCTTGTCAGGTAAAGGTATCAAGATGCTTAGAAATATATCGAACTGCTGTAAAGCTGATGACAATAATGAACATTTATAAAAAAGCGGAAAAAAATGTATGGTAACAGCTTTACGTAAGTGAGAAACAAAACAAAAGTAGAACGACGTTTCGGCCAAGTAGGCCTTTAGCTGGAACAATAAAACTTGTGGATGTGACCACCTATATGTAAGTAGTGCTGAAGGCGACACCAGTCGAACGTCCTGGACAACTACCGGAGGTGCCGCAGTGCACGTAATATGGTATGTATCGCTGATATACTCAGAAACTTGGGTTGCGTTTCCTGATTTGTTCTTTAGTCTTCCTCTCTTTTATTTTGTTAACGAACATTATGAAATTACCCTGGAGATAATAATTCGTTCTCTGTTGTTGGTGCATTGAGGTAACCCTGTGTGATCTATAAGGATATGAAAACAGAGTTAAAATGAACGCTATGATGGTCCTGTAAATAAGCCAAAGAACTAGGTTTTACCGACTTGTTCATTGACATTTCAGATTTTTTTTTAAAAAAAGAGTAAAGTACCCCCGTCACGCCAAGTGGCGTATAGGGAATATAGTGTTAGTTACCATAAATTTTACAGACCTTCGGCACATGATTTTGGGGTAATGTGGTCGGTATTACGCCCGTGCCGCTTTACTTTCCCAGAAAAAATATGTACCCATTAAAGGCTGGGTGAACCTGAGCCGTCGGTTGGAATCGAACCCTACCCCTTGTCTTTTGTAGTCCAGTTCACTAACCACTGAGCTATTTGCGGCTCCCATTTCAGACTTTAGCACAACATCAAAAGTTCCATATTTCGCGTGGCCTGTGACTCTCCGTCACAGTGTGCCACAGGTCTTTCCCATATTTTCCAACTCTCTTTTCTCTGCCCTCTTCAGGCTATCTTTGAACTGTCTCTCTTTCTTTTTTTTTTTACCTTTTTCTTATGGTTCTACCACGAGGCAGTCTCTAGAGATTGTTTCTGGAACTTTACCTTGTCACGTGATTTATGTTTTGATAATGGCGCCTACGGAAATCGTCAGCTGCTGTAGTACAAGGTGTCATTTTTTTTGTTTTATAAAATGGAAATATAATCGAGAATTGTTAATCTTCTACTTAAGTGAACAAAAACAAGAAATCTTTGCCCTAGATTTAGAACACATTTTATGGTTATCTCTTTTCACTTGAACATGCAGTTTTTCTTTCAAAGGCGGAAACTAGGAACACAAAAATAGGCGGATCATGTTACATCAGATTAAAAGTGTAATTGTGCTGTACACTTCTGTTATTCTTCTTGACCTTCTACTGCTTTGTTTTGTTCTTTTTACATCTTCCGTCCTCCTGCTTCTTCTATTTATTCTCTTCGTTCTCATTTCCACCCTCATCCATCCTTTCATTGAATTACGGTTTGTTCTTTCACATCAACATGTATTCAGCAAAGCGCTGCGTTTACGAATACGTGTTTAACTTCTGCTCCTCTCCATTCGACTGAACTTATTTTTTTTTCTGTTGATTTATGTGTGGTGTTGTGTCTGCTTCTGTGCGCGTGTTGTATATGTGTTGTGTGTGTTTGTATGCTTCTGTGAGCGTCTTGTATATGTGTGATGTATGTATTTATTTCTGTTCACGTGTAGTGTGTGTGTGTGTGGTGTGTGTGTGCATGCCTGTGTGATTTTTTTTTTTATCATGCCAGAAAACCAAGACTAAAGAATGACGAAAATTCCATTGGCCCACAGATTGACAGGAAAAAAGCTTGACAATTTCATATTTTACTGCGAATTCTGGAGATCATAAAGCAGTTCATAACTATTTTACTGCGATATTTGGAGATTATAAAGCGGCTTATACATATTTTACAGCGAGTTCAGGAGACCTATACGAATTCAAGTCGGTGCTACAAAGTCCGTGCGTCTGGCAATAGTCCGTCCTCCTTTTCGGTGAAACCGACGATGTAAATGTGACCTTCCTTAGTCGTGAAGTCGTTCTACTTTCAATGTCGGACTTTGAAAGCTGCTCAATAATCGCCGTTGGATTTCTTCCACACCGATAACATTTAGCTGCTTCATGTAGATCGCTGTATCAAGTCAACTGAAGGTTCCACTTTGAGGTTTATGTGCCGGCGCTCAGTGTTCGTGTATCTATCTGCGGTACTTGAATCAAGCGTTGAGGTTGCATCCATTGTTGACAAATGTTTGTGGTAGTTGGTCTAACGAAGAACGATAGTATATCCCTAAATGTACGTCCGCTCGAAAAGAAGGGCGAGGTAAAGATTTCTTTGCTTCTCATGAATCTGCAGACCTTGTGTGACACTTCATGTTAGACCAGACGTTGTTGCCTACATAAGGATAGTTAGGACGAGAAAGGGGGAACACGTGTGTACAAGTTAACCGCTTCATGTTGTGGTTTCCTGGGCAGGAGTTCTGAGAGCTTATCATGAGCATTCGATTTGCGATTAGGGTAATCCGACGACAACAACCGACAACTAACACGTTGACCAAAATGCAGTATATAACGAATACATTACTGCCAGTTCTCTATTGCAAAACGATCTTCGAGACATCAATAATGAGATCACTTAGACATAAAGACTGTTTTTTTTTTTTAGTGCAGAATACAGTTGCAGCAAACGTTAAATTAGTGAACTTCTTTTTCCTCGTTTGCCGTTCAATGTCGAGGACAGAGACAATATTTATTCCATCTTTAGAAACATTTCAGAATGTTTTCTTGTTCCGTTTATCCACTTTTTTTTTTCAAGCACACCTTGTGGTTATGTAGCGTTTTATTTGATAGTTGCAGTGAGTCACTTTGAGTTATTTCTGACTTGCCACTTTGCCAAACATTTTATTTGTTTTCTCTTCATGCATTCTTCAAAGGTGCGGTTGCTTCTGTATTAAAACATCAGTCATCATCATCGAGTGCCGTCTCCGCATCGAAGGTTGGCTACCATGGAGCGCCATTCCGCTCTGTGTATTTTCTATTATATTTTTCATTCTATAAGTTGTTTGTGGTGTACTCTATCAAAAGCTTTGGTGTAGTTTATGAAGCAGGCATATATTGGTTTGTTTACTTCTGTGTACTTTTCGATTAATGTTCTTATGCAGAATATGGCTTCTTTTGTCCCGCTATTTTTCCTAAATCCAAATTTCTGTTCATCTGATTCAGTATTGATGTTATTCTGAATCCTTCCTTGTATAACTTTTAGCAAGATTTTTGTAACATGGCTCATTAGGTTTATTGTTCTAAAGTCACTGCATTCAACTGCACCATTATTTTTAGGCAAAGCAATGAAAGTTTATGTTTTTAGTTCATTTGGTATGTATCCTGTATGGTATATGTCGTTGCATATGTTTGTAATCACTTCAATTAAGATTTTATAGCCTGATGTACATTTTATAACTGATTTCTTGTCCCTTTGATCATGAAATAGTTCTGTTATATATTCCTGTCATCTATCTATAATATCCTTATTGTCTGTTAGCATTGTTCCTTTTGTGTCCGCAATGCATCCATCTTCTCTGGCTTTTTTTATTTTTATTAGTCATTCTCTTTATTTCTGTGTGCATTCCTGTTAAGTCTTGTTTGCTTTCCATAGTTTCTATTTCTATACATTTTTGGCTGAGCCAGTCTTCTTTTGCCTTTTTGCACATTTTGCGTATTCGCAAAAATGCGCATTATCTATTTTATTGTATTGGGCAGTGCTCTTTGCTTGTCTACTTTCTTCCATTTTTTCTAAGATGGTGTTAGTTATCCATTTTTGTTTTTTTTGTGTTCTTTTCTCTTTTGGGTAAGGTGTCGCAGGTTTGTTATATGCTTGTCTTTATGCATTGTCATTTGCTTGTTACTTTTTCATCAGGATTCTCTTCTGTAATGTTCAATTCCTTCCTCTAGCAGCTTCTGGTATGTGTTCTTTACTTGTATTGTATAGGTATCTTTAATATCTTTTTGAGTTGTATTTACAACAAAACTTGCATGCAATTTATCGAATCAGAGAAAGCTTTAATTATTTTGACATTTACAAGAAAAATATTATAATTATTAATCAGTTCGGCCTAAGGCGAGCATTTTAAATGACAATTTCAGCGAAACTACAAAACCTGGCCAGAGTGGAGAGATTGGTTCTATGAAACGTTTTCTTTATGAAGGAAGAAAGTATCCATTACCTGATTTATTAGAGACGTATTTCCCTATTATTCTTTTAACAGTGAACCGGCTAAGGAAACTGTTGCGATGTAATAGGCACACATATAAAATAATTAATATGTTAAATAGTATGTGGTGGCGCCAGTTGAGCTGCAGAAAAAAGTAGGAGAATAAACAATAAATGATATTAAGCAGCTAAACTGTAAAGAGATCAGATTCATGAAGCTATTGTGAACCCTGACTGGAGCGTCCTAGAAAGAAATATACTTTAGCTTATATGTTTAGTGACAATCCCTCACATAATACCCGCATTCTCACCCACACTGACAAACTGCTTTCATTGTTCAGTGTCTGATTCTCAGGCAAGTAGAAGTCAACATGACGATTATATTCTTATGTTGACGGGGTAAATATGATAGTAGCCGGACAGAATGAATTGGGTAATTTTCATTTGCGTTTCGACACAAGACCGTAAAGTCGTTTCAAGCACAAACGATCTTCTTCAGGGATCATGGACAAGGCGGGCATCGGAACATATGTGTATATTAATGTACATAATTTTAAATTATTTATTTTAAAAAAAAATATTTGTTCAGTCACTGCCGCACCAATGGTTGTTATCACTGCCAGCCATTCATGCTTCAAGCTTCGGATGTCCTATCAACATCACTGCCAGCCATGCACACTCCAAGCTTCGGATGTCCTATCAACATCACTGCCAGCCATGCACACTCCAAGCTTCGGATGTCCTATCAACATCACTGCCAGCCATGCGCACTCCAAGCTCCGGATGTCCTATCAACATCACTGCCAGCCATGCGCACTCCAAGCTCCGGATGTCCTATCAACATCACTGCCAGCCATGCGCACTCCAAGCTCCGGATGTTCTATCAGCTGCAAAATGAGATTTTGTGGCTGAGGTTTGGCAAGTGAAAGTGAAGTGACGACAGAAATAGATAACTGTGAAAAGGTGATAGAAGTTTAGTGAGAGAAAACTCATTTCTGTTTTCTTATTTTGTTGAAATGAGCTCGTAAGAAGTTGACAAATAGGGTTAGTGTCTACGCGACAGCCCATATTGATATATGCAGAGGGATTATCTTGAATGAGGACGGTGTAGAATGACAATGGATAGAGGGAAAGTGAGTAAAGAAAAATAGAAGCAGAGGAAAACGAAGGTGAGAGAAAGAAAGTAAAGATATCAGGAAAATGTTTAAAGAGAATAGAGAAAAATGAAAAAAATACAACAGAGACAGGAAGGATGGACAGAAGGGAAGTGAAGAGTCGAAGTAACACGTAGATTAAAAAAGAAAATGTGTGAAAAAAATGAATAATGATGTGAAAGAGAAAGGGAGATAGAGAAAGAAAGAAATGCAAATAAAGAAAGAATATAAATAAATAAATAGAAAAGACAGAAGGAAAGATTGATTTGTTGTTGTTATTTGATTGAACATGGAGAGAGATTATAGAAACATAGTAGGAACGGAGAGATCCGGGTAAGAACGAGGAAAAGATGGAAAGAAGGAAGAGAGAAAAGAGAGTTAAATAAACACGAATAGATTCTCATATCGCATCTCCAGCTCAACCTCTCACGCCCTAACCTGTTCCGCTTCTCCTGCACTCAGTCTTCGCGTCACGTTTGTTAACTCCGAAACTTTGACGCCTTTTCTGCCCCCGCCAGAAACCTGCCACGGACCGCCACAGCCTGTAACTGCAGTTAAAACAGCCAGACATACCTGGATAGAAACATGTTTACCTCACGCTATGAGCACGCACGTTTCGTGTGAGTTGTTACCTGTTGATGCACTAATTTCTCTTTCGGATGTGTGACGGGGAGTTGTAGTGATGTGCTTACCCGCTACCTCGATGTAGAAGTTATCTCTGAGATGTAGCAGTGTTGTTGTTGCTACTGTAACAGGTTACAACTATTCTGTGGACTAGTACATTTTCTGATTTTGTTTTGATAACTCGTTTGGTGTGATAGTCGTTTAGATGTCTGCACTCTAGTTCGGATCTGTTGATACACGTAACTCGCTACCAGTTTGAATTAAACGCGTGCAGATTATGTAACGATTCAGACATCATGTCCTGCAGGTAAAGAGATAGTGACAGTAAGGTAGTTATTACCCTACACTAATACCAAAATGTGTAAAGTAGCAGTAGATAGTAGTGATAGTTTTTTCCCTAAAACAACAACCAAAAATAGATTCTGGAATGCGAACAATGCCGCTCCGACGAAACATGCACAGGTCGCGAGCGAGATGACAGATACGATCTAGATATTTTAGGATAAGCGAAATGCGCTGGCCTGGAACAGGTAGGGATCTATGATAATAAAATAGTAGTTTTTTCTGGAAGGGAAGATGGAAAACACGTGAAGGAGTAGGCATAATGATGACAGACAAGCTGCAAGAAGTTTATTAGAATGGAACCGGTAAATAGCCGTCTGATACGAACACGATACAAAACAAAACATGGAAGACTTTCAATTATCAATGTTATGCGCTACTAACGAAGCTGATGATGAATTAAGGATGATTTTTATAACAACTGCAACAACTTATAAACAAAATACCAAACACGATCTTTTAATTGTAATGGGAGACTTCAACGCCAAAGTAGGACAAGATAACGCAGGAGTGGAACATGTGATGGGAGAGAAGGCTGTAATACAACAAGTCAGATGGAGAAAGATTAATAGAATATGTTTAATAGAAAATTTAGTTATAGGTGGGACATTATTTCCACATAAAAATATCCACAAAACAACATGGATATCTCCTGATGATAGAACATCAAATCAAATTGACCACCTATGTATTAAACAACAATTCAGATCATCATTAATAGATGTAAGAGCATACAGAGGTGCTGATGTTAATAGTGACCACAACCTGTGCATTGGGAAAATAAGATTAAAATTTAGAAACCAACAGAAGAGGTCAATTACACATAAAATTGATAGTCATAAACTGAAAGATGAAGCAATAAAGGAAAAGTTTAACATAGAGCTAAGTAATTGTTATTCAGCACTTGGTGAAATAGACTTAGATATCAATGAAATGTGGGACTCACAGAGCAAAATACTAATGACAGCAGCAGAAGCAAGTGTTGGACTGAAGAAATGGAAAAACGAGCTTGGATCTCAGACACCACATGGAAATACATCAAAGAAAGAAGAGAAGCGAAGAGAGCCATGACTAATGTAAAGACAGATCTTGGAAAGGTTCTGGCAAAAGCAACATACAAAGAATAGACAACAAAGTGAAAAGTTCGGCAAGAAGAGATACAGAGCTTATATAGACACTTGGCAGAGAAAGCAGAGACAGCTGCAATTACAGGAGACAGCAGAACTCTTTATACTGTACAAAAGATGCTGACAAACACCTATACATCCAGTGGAACACCAATTCTAGACAAATCTGGATTAATGCTAACAACAAGCGCAGACATAAAAGCCCGTTGGGCGGAACACTTCAAAGAAATTCTTAACCGTCCACTACCTCACAGTTTAATAGATTTTGAAGCTGAAACACCAGCAGCAGAATTAGATGTAAATTTAGATGACTTCACTTGAGTGAAATAGAAACCACCTTAAAGCTAATGACCAATAACAAGGCTGCTGGAGAGGATAAGTTAACAGCTGAGATCCTCAAGGCAATTGATAGCCATAATTTAATACATCTCCAAAAAATGTTCAACATCATTTGGAAAACAGAGAAGACGCCTCATAAATGGAAAAAGGAATCATTGTTAAGATCCCAAAAAAGGGCAATCTTAGAGATTGTAACAATTGGAGAGGCGTGACACTTTTGTCAGTTGCCTCAAAATTATTCTGTAAAATCATCCTAAATAGAATAAAGGATTCAATAGATACAGTAATGCGTGAAGAACAGGCTGGGTTAGAAAAGGGAGAAGCTGTCTTGACCACATTTTCACTCTACGACTTATATTGGAGGAACACATTGAAAAGCAAAAACCTTTTGTACTTAACTTCATCGACTTCAAAAAAGCATTTGATAGTATTCATAGAGATTCTTTGTGGAAAATTCTGAAGCAATATGGCTTACCATCAAAAATCATAAATATTATCAAAGACATGTATGATGGTTACACATGTGCAGTTCGAACAGAGAAGGACTGAGCGAATGTTTCCCAATAGAAACTGGGGTTAAACAAGGATGTATTTATCGCCCTTGTTATTTGGAATTGTTATGGACTTCATAATGAAGAAATGCTGCACTGGTAATAAAGGCATCGAATGGATACAAGGAGACCATTTGGAGGACCTGGACTTTGCTGATGACATAGTTCTCATCAGCAATCAGATAAAAACGATGCAGGAAAACACAAATGAACTATCATCAATAGCCAGCAAATTGGGCTTGAGGTCAATCATGAAAAGACTAAAGTCATGAAAAGTTTAATTCCAACAAGTGACAAAATATACATGGAAAACAAACCAGTAGAAGAGATCGATCACTTCATCTATCTTGGAAGTCACATTGATCGAGAAGGGGATACGAGCAAAGAATTAGAATCAGACTGGCTAAAGCAGCAATGTCTTTCAGAAGCCTTGAAAAGTTGTGGAAATCAAAACTCATTAGCACAAACACAAAACTTAGGCTATTCAAATCAAATGTACTATCAACCCTTACGTATGCGTGTGAAAGCTGGAAAACAACAAGAGATATAGAAACAAAGTTGAACGCATTCGAAAATAAATCTCTAAGGAAAATACTTGGTATAGAATGGAACGAATTCAAAACAAACGAGGAAATTAGAGAAATCGCCAATCAACCACTAATATCTTCAGTAATAAAGAAAAGACGATGGTCATACGTTGGACATGTGATGAGAAGAGATAATAATCGAATAGCAAAGCAAGCCCTCATATGGGAACAACAGGTAAAAGAAAAAGAGGAAGACCCAGGGAGACACTGAGAAGAACATTGATGAGAGAGGCAAGAGCAGCAGGAATCGGCTCCCTCAATGAGATAGAACTGCTTGCACAGAACAGAGACAGATGGCGAGATTTGATAAAATATCTTTAAAAGAAAACTGCTAGAACAAAAATTCATATAGGAGAAGGTGTATCTTGGTCTACGCCCTATGGCCGGTTACGGCTCGAAAGGTCAATAGATGAATACCAAAATAGGTTCGAGTTTCATTCCTACATATGCTTATTATTATTATTATTATTACTACTACTACTACTACTACTGCTACTACTATTACTACTACTACTGCAACTGCTACTATTACTACTACTACTACTACTACTACTACTACTACTACTATTAGTAGTATTACTATTACACTATCTTTAACATATCTTTCTGATTTGTCGTTTCGTGGTTAGTTTTGACATTGCAATGGTTTAATAATTTACAAAATGTATGTTTAGCTACAAGTATGTTAATTAACAGATGTTTGTATTCAAATCTCAGGAAGACATGATTTTTAACTTCAACGCAAAAACAAAAAGCCGATAAGAAAAGAACAAGTGAGCAGAAATGTCTTCATTAAATGAACATTAGAGAGGAATGAGAAACGTTTTGGAAAGCAATTAGGGATAATGTCCAGTTGGAAACTGGTTGACTTGAACATTCCAACCTTACTCTGGAGAACCGATATTATCTCGAAGTATGACGTCACTTTCAACAGATGAGGAGACAATTGTTCCAGTTGTAGCAGGTGCCGATAACTTGTCAGGCTCCAAACCAGGAGACACGGGTTTGAATATCAGTAGGGTCCAAATTATTTCAACCAGGGGTGAAAAAAAAAATCCAAACCCGAACACCTCGCAGCGACTGCACTGGACAAAGCGGCCTTTATTATTCGGTTAGCACTGACAATGCGCCTTTATTCTTCAGGTTAGCACTGGACAAAGCGGCCTTTATTCTTCAGGTTAGCACTGGACAATGCGGCCTTTATTCTTCAGGTTAGCACTGGACAAAGCGGCCTTTATTCTTCGGGTTACATTTCCCTGGCAAACTCCAGGAACAGGAAAGTCCCGTAAAGATAGATAGATGATAGTTAGTACCGGTTGTACACCTTCCGTTTCTACATTTATAGTTAGTAGTAGCCAAATACATTCTTTCTTCTTATTCTACGCTGCTTCCTGTGCCCAGTTTGGTAGAACATAAACATGTTTGACATGATTCAATCTGGAGCATCATACCATACAGTCATGACCCAGGATGTCCGCCCTCATGCCTCCTCGCATCTTTCATAAAGTGTGAAGAAATTTCAGGATTATATACTTGTTCGACGAAGCTCACTTCTGATGATCAGATTCTCCGCTGCTGAAATATTTGATAGAGTTTCTTTTATTTATCTCGTATGCTACCCTCCCTCCTTCTATTCCTAGATATATATACTTAGATTGTATGTAATAAATGCACGAGTAGAGGTTAGTTAACTTTCTAATATTGATTAAAGTTGGATTCACGCCTCACCCCCTTTCTGTCAGATCGACTAGTTTCTAGGTTCACTCAGCCTTAAATGGGTACCTGGTCTTTTTTTTTTAAGTCGGCCTGAAGTAATGTTGACCACTGTACCAGAAAATGTGATAATAGTTTATTTTGTAAATGTTATTTAATGGGTGCTAAAACTATATTCATTACACTAATAGTAACTTGACTGTGCTAAGCTTCAGATTCATGAAGTCAGTGGCCAGTGCTTCGCTGTTTTCCCTTCCTGAGATTATCTCTGGTTCCCATTTAAAAGAATGGCTGAACCCCGAGAGACCTCTTAGGTCTAAAAAGACTGGCATTTAAACCTCGAACCTTCAGGTGGTCACAGCGAGTGAACTAACTACAACACCACCAGGATCTCTCTTGACGTTGGGCATATCTATTTTTTCTTACTCTTCTATCCTGCCTAGATTCATGATTTGTCCATTTCTACATCATTATCTAACAGTTCTTTGAATGAAAACAGGATGTCTGGTCTGTTCATATCTAGTGCTCTCATTCCTGCTCATTAAAGCAATTGTCAAAGCTAAAACTATCCCTTCTAGAATTCAAGTTTATCGATCGCTCTCAACTGCTGTTTGAAGCACGTCAGCTCTCGTGGCTAGACCATTGTTGCTTGGCCTCATTGTGTGTCTCGCACAAGACATGGATCTAGATCGTATGTTCTGATTTTAACAAATGGAATGGCAATAACGTGCATTTCATCTGTATGTAGCCCTGACTTTATATTTCCATATGCTCTTTACATATGTACACAAATTGCGCTCATGTTGTTCCAGGGGTCAAATGGGATGTGTATGTGTGCACGTGGTGTACACATGAGATGATATCTTAATAATAAACCATCATGCACTGTATTTATATTAGTTGTAGCACATATAGCAGCTGTTCGTTGTGTGCTGTTGGACTCTTAGTCGGTGATCTATGGTATTGGCCAAAGTATTGTGATGTCGAGTGTTCATCATAATCAATCAATAACTCAAATCAATCGATCAATCAGTTAGTCAGTCGATCAAATAGTTTCATAAAATTGTTTTGAATTTTGTTATATTCCTCTATTATACTCATATACTAGATACTGGATAGCGTGGTGTCATGACACGGAAAACAGTCAACAACAGATTTGACAGGATATATCGTGGATAGTGAATTGTGGAAGGACAGGATCGCCTATGCCAGCCGGTACGGCACATAATGATGACAATACTCATATTGGGTAGTTGGTCTATCTGTTCACAAGCTGAATTGGAAAGTGCCGTATAACTGTACAATCTGATACACATGATTATATACATGGAGCCGCAATACTCAGTCGTTACTGAACTGGACTACAAAGGACAAGAGGTCGAGTTCGATCCTGACCGACAGTTTCCGGGTTCACCCAGCTTTAAACCGTACCGGATTTTTTTTTTACGGGAAAGTAACACGGCACGGGCATAATACCGACCATATTAACCCAAAAAAGTCATCTGCCAAAGGTCTATAAAAATTATGATCTCTAACACCATATTCCCTATACACCATTTGGCGTGACGGGGGCACTTTACTTTTTACTTACTATATGCATATATGTGACAGTGGATATATATATATATATATATATATATATATACATATATATATATACATATATATATATATATATATATATATATATATATATATATACACACATATATTTATATATATCTATTGTTATTTCAGAGATATATGTTGCAAATTCTCTTGTAAAACGTTTTATAACAGTGTTAGAGCAAGAGTTGCTATATTAACCGGAAGCGATCTAGTACCGTCACTATGACAACGTGATGCCCAGTAAATTGCTAATGTTTAGTTTTCATACTAAAATGTGATGAATCGTAATCTTAGAAGGCAAATGTACAACCGTCCCTATGTATTTATGCGCGTGTAGTGTTATGAGCTTTCCTTCTTGTTACCACCAGTTGACGAATGTTTCCTAGGGCTACTAACTCTAGTTCCATAAAAGTTCAAACCTAATTGCTGCGCGAAAACAAATTTAGAAAACATTACCAGAATACGACGAGCGTTTTTTTCCCCCTCGACTCTGTTGGTAATAATGTCTTTAACAAGAACTATTAATCACCTATGGGGCGATCAGTGTGCATTGAAGCGACTTTTAGAAAACCATTTAATTTCAGCTTCAAATTATCATTGACTAAGCAGCCTGTCAAGAGAAGAAGAGAAGAACGTGACCCACCCGTCAGTCTTAATTCTTCAGGTTGTCTGGCTAAGTTGTCTGCTTCAGTAGTTATAGTCTATAGAGAGTTCTTCATGTCTTGGGTCCGTCATCCTGTAAGCCGCCTCCTTCTCTACCCCCTCATCCACACATCCTTATTACATTTTTTTTTTTTTAAAGTAAAGAGCCCGCGTCACGCCAAGTGGCGTATAGAGAATATGGTGTTAGTGACCATACATTTTACAGACCTTCGGCACATGATTTTTGGGGTAATGTGGTCGGTATTACGCCCGTGTCGCTTTACTTTCCCAGAAAAAAATCCGGTACCCGTTTAAGGCTGGGTGAACACGGAAGCCGTCGGTTGGGATCGAATCCTACATCTTGTCCTTTGTAGTCCAGTTCACTAACCACTGAGCTATCGCGGCTGTGTTTAATCAAATTACATGCTTTTAAAGATTTGAAATGAATAATAATTGATGTCGGGGTTATGACGGTCGTTAAACATGTTTTTCTCCGGCGTGTGGAATTGTGTGCTACATGGTGGCTGTGTCAGATATGTTGCCTTTATTCAACCCTACAAATATTAACTCACTACAAACTACATTAAATCTCTCAGTAAACCTACCATTACGCCCCACTGTAAAACCAACAGTAAACCTACCATTACGCCCTACTGTAAAACCATCAGTAAACCCACCATTACGCCCTACAGTAAAACCATCAGTAAACCCACCATTACGCCCCACTGTAAAACCAACAGTAAACCCACCATTACGCCCCACTGTAAAACCAACAGTAAACCTACCATTACGCCCTACTGTAAAACCATCAGTAAACCCACCATTACGCCCTACAGTAAAACAATCAGTAAACCCACCATTACGCCCCACTGTAAAACCAACAGTAAACCCACCATTACGCCCCACTGTAAAACCAACAGTAAACACACTATTACGCCCCACTGTAAAACCAACAGTAAACCTACCATTACGCCCTACTGTAAAACCATCAGTAAACCTACCATTACGCCCCACTGTAAAACCATCAGTAAATAACCCAGTACTCCTTCTCAGTGAAACTACCATTAGAACCCTCAGTAAATCCCTCCTTGAATCTCTTAGTAAACTCCCCCCCCCCCCCACAATCCCTCCGTCAACCCTAGAAAATGGACAATGCTAAAATAAATATTTTGGACATTAAAATATATATATATTTTTTTTAATTATAATTTTCATATCCGGAAATACCACTCATCGTTGATATCCTAAAATTGTTTTATTTTTCTTCTCATTTTGCCACAAATCGATAGTGATAGCTTCAAAGAGTGTGTGCATTTTTTTTATTACACTTTTATCAGCTGGTTAGTCTCTGCGTCAATTATTAACCACCTGCATTACTTTATCATTTATTTAATATTTGAATAACATGCATTTATTACGATTAATACAGGAATACGTGATGTTTTGAATTTCATGAAACTGTTAAGATTTAAGGAGAAAATAGTAACTGACAAAATTTAGAAACATTATTTATATTTTAAAATTATTCTGATGAAAAGTTTGGAGTAGAAAATATATTTATCTTTGTCCGATTAAGCGTAATATTTCTTTAGTAAAAATTTAAATATTGACAACGAGAAATTACGTTGACTGCACATGACTACATCCGACATTAAGAGTACCAGAAGGAATTGACGGAAATGTATGGCTGGCTGGAGCTGACAGAACGACACTACGGGAAAGCCAGCAATTGAGAATGTAATTAAAGGGGCTGAATGCATTCACACTTCAGTGGAAATCACAAAGTAGCAATAAGTTATCATTACACTTGCCAGGCATGTGGGAGAATGACACTTGGGATTATCAACATTGAAATTAAAGAGCTAATAACTCTTAGATTAATGACGCTTCAGATTTGACTGTACAGAGTTGTGACATGTAGAGCGGCTCAGTGACAAATGACAACAATACGTAAAATGTTGGTATCCATGTGTTGTCAAATATTAATTTCAAAGTAATAGGAAATCATGTTCTATAAGATTACATTTGACTATGAAATGAGTCGAGATTTGTGAAAAATTGAAAGCTAAACAAAAAAACACTACTGTATTTACGACATTGTTCCATTACTGGAGTCTGCAGTGGTGATAGATGGACCAGGGAATAGGAGTCGCTTGATCTGAGCAGTCGCCGTGAGGGAATCGGGCGAGTCTGAGTTTTAATTTCACGCCCGATAGAAAATACTTTTAACTCTACGGGATTTGAACGCAGATTCTCCAGGTTGAAGCATGACGAGTTATCAATTCGGCCACCAGCTCTCCTGTGGAACAACGAGAGGGGTGGGGTTGGGGGGGGGGGGGGGGGGGGGGGTGAGACATTGTTTCTGAAAGTCACAAGTGAACAAGGTATTAAGCCAAACAGATTTTTTAAATTTTAAATCTTATATCTCCTTCTCTTGTATGACATTTTGTTGTTATTCATTTCCTTTGTACCTTACTCATCTACTTGTAAGGTTTCCCGTGCTGTTGTTTTTCTGCTGTTTATAATATTTCATCAATGCATATTTTTTTTTTATCGTCAGTCCTTTGGTTTAGTGTTCTCGCACGGTTTATTGAAGGCTTGATGTGGTTCCATCTTTCTGTCAAATCACGTGGACATACAATTTTATATGCTGTTTGTTTATGTATTCTTTTGTTTTTCTGCTTTCATGAATTGACAACCATTAAAATATACCTCACCAGTAATGGTGACCGTAAGGTTGTTTGTTTTTTAGAAGTTTTCGCTAATATAAAAAGTTAGTTTATCCACGTTTGTTTGTTTCTTTGTTTAGCTAAACCTTTTTTTGATGATCACTTCATCAGTGCGCTCTGGTAGCCATAACCTCTGTGTATTGTGTGTGCAAGCACATGTCATGGCGACCGGGTTTACTACACATCAAAAAGATGGGTCAAACAGGTCGAGTTTTACTTCCAGGAAGCTTTTCCAAGAGCATTGAGTCGTGCTAATACTGTCGCCTGTTTTCTATAACTCCGGTTGACTCTGATGTGCTTACTTCCCCCTTGTGGTGCAACATAACGATGGTCTAGCACTTGATGAAAGAGAAATTATTGTGATGGAGTATGATTACAGATTTAGCTTCAGATCCATTTGCTAATTTCAGGAAATATATTGATCCTCAAGGAATGTTTGACCTTTAGCCTTGTGGGTTATCTCCCTGTCTATTTGATATTAAATATGTTCTTTCACACGTTCCTCTCCTGATTGAGAGATTTACGGTGTTACATATTTCTATTTTGCCCATTTATTCTGATCATCGATCTGGAACAGCCTGACCTTTAACCCTCTTTCGGTTTACGTGCACTTAACATCAGCATCAAGTGTCGTGCAGGTTTGGCGATTACTTGGTTCCACAACCACAAATCTCTTCCTAATCTTCAAGTTAGTTTTATTTCCCCGTGTCTTGCACCTCACGGTCCAGTACGTTTTGAATTCACTACGCATTTGTTTTAGACTGCTTTATTATCCTGTGCTTTTCTTTGACCAGCATACAAAACAGTAGTTTCTGTAATCAGTGGTGTTTAATGTGTTTGCGTTAGAACATTTCATTACTGCACTTCGGACGTACCCATAGGTGTTGCGATATTCTCCTGGAGAATCTCGAGAAAAGCCAAGTCGAATCCTGACCATGTGCACGAACTTCGTAACATCGCCTTGGGTCCAGGATAGGGGTACGTTTTATCTGATGATTTTGCCAGAGCATGGGCCATATTTATGGCGTACATTTGTGTATTTTACCTGCTAAGGGTTCTCTAACGTGCACACAAGACCTGCTGTTTATTGCCGTTATCCGAGACGTCATCGGATCTCACAACCCAGGAACTAGAAAAGTGTAACACCACGAAGAAATCACGGATTGTTTTTCTGATTTTTTTAAAAATCACCAGTCTGTGTTGGGCTTTGAACCCGGCTCCTTCCTGTACTGAGGCCGAAGTCGATCCTCTAATCTACCCAGCCAGAGTACTATCTCTTAGGAAAGTAATCTTACCATACCATCAATTTGTTTGATCAAAGTCATCTTACCATACCAACAATTTGTTCTGATCAAAGTCATCTTACCATACCAACAATTTGTTTGATCAAAGTCATCATACCATACCAACAATTTATTCTGATCAAAGTCATCTTACCATACCAACAATTTGTTCTGATCAAAGTCATCTTACCATACCAACAATTTGTTCTAATCAAAGTCATCTTACCATACCAACAACTTGTTCTAATCAAAGTCATCTTACCATACCAACAACTTGTTCTGATCAAAGTCATCTTACCATACCAACAACTTGTTCTGATCAAAGTCATCTTACCATACCAACAACTTGTTCTGATCAAAGTCATCTTACCATACCAACAATTTGTTCTGATCAAAGTCATCTTACCATACCAACAACTTGTTCTGATCAAAGTCATCTTACCATACCAACAATTTGTTCTAATCAAAGTCATCTTACCATACCAACAACTTGTTCTGATCAAAGTCATCTTACCATACCAACAACTTGTTCTAATCAAAGCCATCTTACCATACCAACAATTTGTTCTGATCAAAGTCATCTTACCATACCAAAAATTTGTTCTGATCAAAGTCATCTTACCATACCAACAATTTGTTCTGATCAAAGTCATCTTACCATACCAACAACCTGTTCTAATCAAAGTCATCATACCATACCAACAATTTGTTCTGATCAAAGTCATCTTACCATACCAACAACTTGTTCTGATCAAAGTCATCTTATCATACCAACAACTTGTTCTAATCAAAGTCATCATACCATACCAAGAACTTGTTCTAATCAAAGTCATCTTACCATACCAACAATTTGTTCTGATCAAAGTCATCTTATCATACAAACAACTTGTTCTAATCAAAGTCATCTTACTATACCAACAACTTGCTCTAATCAAAGCCATCATACCATACTAACAATTTGTTCTGATCAAAGTAATTTACCATACCAACAACTTGTTCTAATCAAAGTCATCATACCATACCAACAATTTGTTCTAATCAAAGTCATCACCATACCAACAATTTGTTCTGATCAAAGTCATCTTACCATACCAACACTTGTTCTGATCAAAGTCATTTTACCATACTAACAATTTGTTCTGATCAAAGTCATCTTACCATACCAACAATTTGTTCAAACAAAGTCATCTTACCATACCAACAATTTGTTCTGATCAAAGTCATCTTACCATACCAACAACTTGTTCTAATCAAAGTCATCATACCATACCAACAACTTGTTCTAATCAAAGTCATCTTACCATACCAACAACTTGTTCTAATCAAAGCCATCTTACCATACCAACAACTTGTTCTAATCAAAGCCATCTTACCATACCAACAATTTGTTCAAACAAAGTCATCTTACCATACCAACAATTTATTCTGATCAAAGTCATCTTACCATACCAACAACTTGTTCTAATCAAAGTCATCATACCATACCAACAACTTGTTCTAATCAAAGCCATCTTACCATACCAACAACTTGTTCTAATCAAAGCCATCTTACCATACCAACAACTTGTTCTAATCAAAGCCATCATACCATACCAACAATTTGTTGTGATCAAAGTCATCTTACCATACCAGCAAATCCTTCCTACCAGGAAGATCATCTAACCCTACCAACAAATAATTCCTATCAGACAGTCATTCATAGAGACACAGATTCACCACGAGGGCTATCTATCATCTATCAATCGTTTAATGAAGCCTGTTAGATGGCTACCTGAAGTATAGGCGACTAATAAAGTCTCTGCATCCCTCTCTATCTTATTCTTAGACATTTTTTTTCTACTTCTCTCGTCTGGGCCAATACTCTTGAGGGTTTCCGTGACTTTTCTCTCTATGTATTTCTGGCCTTCCTGACTTTCATTTACCCTGTGGGCACCATGACAATGCCTGTCTTTCTTTACTGGCATCAAGTCTCCTTAGTGTGAGTCCAATCAATCTCCATTTTCTATTGCCAATTTATTGCACTATTGGTCATTGTTTTGTACTGTCCCACATATCTTTATTTCTGATCATGTCATGCCATCTGATGTTCAAAAACTGTTCCCCAAGTAACTGAGGCTATCATGATCGAATTGTTTTAAAGTTTTGTTTAAATGCTGGTTATCTTTCTCTGTGTCTAGATCCAAAATCTGTGAAATCCCTAATAAGGGTGTCCAGTCTAGTCTAAGGAGACTCAGTTGCCATGTCAGCAAAAAATAGAAATAGCCATACAAACCGCTTGATTTAATAACACCGGTTGTCTGTGTTGAAATAGTATTCGCAAATAACCGATTGGAGTGCAAGGGGATAAAAATAGAACTGCCACGGCTAATTGAACCATGATGTTATTGTATCATTGATATGGTTGGAATAACCGTTGTTGTTTGTTACAAATAATTTAATTAGTGATGTACAATGTAGCTGATGCTGCTTCAGCTTATTTCACAACTCCGTTCACAGGCTCAATGAAGGGAAGCTCAATGATGTTTGCAGGAAATAAGTTTCATCTACCGGCTGGAAGTTATGTTTTTGTGTTGTATGCTATTCTACAAATTTAATGTTGTTCTTCCTGCTAGTTCTTCTGCTCCCTCCCTCCCTCTCTCCCTCTCTCTCTCTCTCTCTCTCTCTCTCTCTCTCTCTCTCTCATTCTCTTTTTTGATCGATTTATTTTTTTCTGTTTTATTTATTTCTTATTCATCCACATACGCCCTCTCTCTCTCTTATTCGCGCTCTTCTTATTTCTCTCTCTCTCTCTCTCTCTCTCTCTCTCTCTCTCTCACACACACGCACACTTACACAAACATTCAGTCAGTCTTTCTTTTTCGCTTTCATTTATCATTCCTACATAATTTTCTGGTATATTTTCCTATTTTCTACAACACGCATTACAGGAACTCTTTTATGTTATCCCATCAAGCGAAACACAATTGCAACATACCAGACTTTTGAAGCTCTGGTGTACTTATGTTTATCGAATTGGTTTTTATATTTATCACATTATGCCATATCAATATATTTATATTACGTTTATCGAATTAGTTTTAAATTTATCACATTATGTTATATCCTATATTTATATTACGTTTATCGAATTAGTTTTATATTTATCACATTATGTTATATCCTATATTTATATTACGTTTATCAAATGGAAATTTAAAGACAGACCATAAGCGAGTTGTGAAGTGAAGTTCAGTTTAGTCCAGTGACTGAGAAAACGTCCTTTATGCTTGCAGGACCTTTCCGGCTGTAAAAGCCATCTTATATGTGTATATGTTGTGTGCAGAACGGGTTTTTCAACTTTGTGTAGGAGTGTTTATCACATTTTCGCTTTCTTTCTCTCTCTCTCTCTCTCTCTCTCTCTCTCTCTCTCTCTCCATACGTAAAATCCCCTCACTTATCCAACCATCCATCCATCCATCCATCTACCTACCTACCTACTTACCTCCCTCCTACCTACTTGACTAAGATGGTCACAGTGCAGAGACAGCATTAAGATGGTCACGGTGCAGAGACAGCACTAAGATGGTCACAATGCAGAGACAGAATTAAGATGGTCACAATGCAGAGACAGCATTAAGATGGTCACAGTGCAGACACAGCATTAAGATAATCACAGTGCAGAGACAGCATTAAGATGGGCACAGTGCAGAGAAAGCACTAAGATGGTTACAATGCAGAGACAGCATTAAGATGGTCACAGTGCAGAGACAGCACTAAGATGGTCACAATGCAGAGACAACACTAAGATGGTCAATATGCAGAGACAGCACTAAGATGGTCACAATGCAGAGACAGCATTAAGATGGTCACAGTGAAGAGACAGCACTAAGATGGTCACAATGCAGAGACAGCATTAAGATGGTCACAGTGCAGAGACAGCATTAAGATGGTCACAGTGCAGAGACAGCACTAAGATGGTCACAGTGCAAAGACCGCATTAAGATGATCACAATGCAGAGAAAGCATTAAGATGATCACAGTGCAGAGACAGCACTAAGATGGGCACAGTGCAGAGAAAGCACTAAGATGGTTACAATGCAGAGACAGCATTAAGATGGTCACAGTGCAGAGACAGCACTAAGATGGTCACAATGCAGAGACAACACTAAGATGGTCAATATGCAGAGACAGCACTAAGATGGTCACAATGCAGAGACAGCATTAAGATGGTCACAGTGAAGAGACAGCACTAAGATGGTCACAATGCAGAGACAGCATTAAGATGGTCACAGTGCAGAGACAGCATTAAGATGGTCACAGTGCAGAGACAGCACTAAGATGGTCACAGTGCAAAGACCGTATTAAGATGATCACAATGCAGAGAAAGCATTAAGATGATCACAGTGCAGAGACAGCACTAAGATGGTCACAATGCAGAGACAGCACTAAGATGGTCACAATGCAGAGACAGCACTAAATGGTCACAATGCAGAGACAGCATTAAAATGGTCACAAAGCAGAAAAAGCACTAAGATGGTCACAGTGCAGAGACAGCATTAAGATGGTCACAATACAGAGACAGCACTAAGATGGTCACAATACAGAGACAGCACTAAGATGGTCACAATGCAGAGACAGCACTAAATGGTCACAGTGCAAAGACCGCATTAAGATGATCACAATGCAGAGAAAGCATTAAGATGATCACAGTGCAGAGACAGCACTAAGATGGTCACAATGCAGAGACAGCACTAAGATGGTCACAATGCAGAGACAGCACTAAATGGTCACAATGCAGAGACAGCATTAAGATGGTCACAAAGCAGAAAAAGCACTAAGATGGTCACAGTGCAGAGACAGCATTAAGATGGTCACAATACAGAGACAGCACTAAGATGGTCACAATACAGAGACAGCACTAAGATGGTCACAATGCAGAGACAGCACTAAATGGTCACAATGCAGAGACAGCATTAAGATGGTCACAAAGCAGAAAAAGCACTAAGATGGTCACAGTGCAGAGACAGCATTAAGATGGCAACAGTGCAGAGACAGCATTAAGATGATCACAGTGCAGACACATCATTAAGATGATCACAGTGCAGAGACAGCACTAAGATGGTCACAGTGCAGAGAAAGCACTAAGATGGTTACAATGCAGAGACAGCATTAAGATGGGCACAGTGCAGAGACAGCATTAAGAGGGTCACAATGCAGAGACAGCATTAAGATGGTCACAATGCAGAGACAGCACTAAGATGGTCACAATGCAGAGACAACACTAAGATGGTCACAATGCAGAGACAACACTAAGATGGTCACATTGCAGAGACAGCATTAAGATGGTCACAGTGCAGAGACAGCACTAAGATGGTCACAATGCAGAGACAGCATTAAGATGGTCACAGTGCAGAGACAGCATTAAGATGATCACAGTGCAGAGACAGCACTAAGATGGTCACAATGCATACACAGCACTAAGATGGTCACAATGCAGAGACAGCACTAAGATGGTCACAGTGCAGAGACAGCACTAAGATGGTCACAATGCAGAGACAGCACTAAGATGGTCACAATGCATAGACAGCACTAAGATGGTTACAATGCAGAGACAGCATTAAGATGATCACAGTGCAGAGACAGCACTAAGATGGTCACAATGCAGAGACAGCACTAAGATGGTCACAATGCAGAGACAGCATTAAGATGGTCACAATGCAGAAACAGCACTAAGATGATCACAATGCAGAGACAGCATTAAGATGGTCACAGTGCAGAGACAGCACTAAGATGGTCACAGTGCAGAGACAGCATTAAGATGGTCACAGTGCAGAGACAGCATTAAGGTGATCACCGTGCAGACACAGCATTAAGATGATCACAGTGCAGAGACAGCACTAAGATGGTCACAGTGCAGAGAAAGCACTAAGATGGTTACAATGCAGAGACAGCATTAAGATGGCACAGTGCAGAGACAGCATTAAGATGGTCACAATGCAGAGACATCATTAAGATGGTAACAGTGCAGAGACAGCATTAAGATGGGCACAGTGCAGAGACAGCATTAAGATGGTCACAGTGCAGAGAGAGCACTAAGATGGTCACAGTGCAGAGACAGCATTAAGATGATCACAATGCAGAGACAGCATGAAGATGATCACAATGCAGAGACAGCATGAAGATGGCACAGTGCAGAGACAGCATTAAGATGATCACAGTGCAGAGACACCATTAAGATTGGCACAGTGCAGAGAAGCATTAAGATGGGCACAATGCAGAGACAGCACTAAGATGGTCAAAATGCAGAGACAGCATTATAAGGGTCACAATGCAGAGACAACACTAAGATGGTCACAATGCAGAGACAGCATTAAGATGGTCACAATGCAGAGACAGCACTAAGATGGTCACAATGCAGAGACAGCACTAAGATGGTCACAAATCGAGACATCATTAAGATGGTCACAGTGCAGAGACAGCATTAAGATGATCACAGTGTAGAGACAGCATTAAGATGGTCACAGTGAAGAGACAGCATTAAGATGGTCACAGTGCAGAGACAGCATTAAGATGGCCACAGTGCAGAGACAGCACTAAGATGGTCACAATCGAGACAGCACTAAGATGACCACAGTACAGAGACAGCATTAAGATGGTCACAATGCAGAGACAGCACTAAGATGGTCACAAATCGAGACAGCACTAAGATGACAACAGTACAGAGACAGCAATAAGATGGGCACAGTGCAGAGACAGCATTAAGATGGTCACAGTGCAGAGACAGCATTAAGATGGTCACAGTGCAGAGACAGCATTAAGATGATCACAGTGTAGAGACAGCATTAAGATGGTCACAGTGAAGAGACAGCATTAAGATGGTCACAGTGCAGAGACAGCATTAAGATGGTCACAGTGCAGAGACAGCATTAAGATGACCACAGTACAGAGACAGCACTAAGATGATCACAGTGCAGAGACAGCATTAAGATGATCACAATGCAGAGACAGCACTAAGATGATCACAGTGCAGAGACAGCATTAAGATGACCAGAATGCAGAGACAGCATTAAGATGATCACAGTGCAGAGACAGCATTAAGATGGGCACAGTGCAGAGACAGCATTAAGATGATCACAATGCAGCGACAGCATTAAGATGGGCACAGTGCAGAGAAAGCATTAAGATGGTCACAGTGCAGAGACATTATTAAGATGGCCAAAGTGCAGGGACAGCATTAAGATGAACACAGTGCAGAGACAGCATTAAGATGATCACAGTGCAGAGACTGCATTAAGATGGCACAGTGCAGAGACCGCATTAAGATGTTCACAATGCAGAGACAGCATTAAGATGATCACAATGCAAAGACAGCATTAAGATGATCACAATGCAGAGACAGCATTAAGATGATCACAGTGCAAAGACAGCATTAAGATGATCACCGTGCAGAGACAGCATTAAGATGATCACAGTGCAGAGACAGCATTAAGATGGTCACAGTGCAGAGACCGCATTAAGATGATCACAGTGCAGAGACAGAATTAAGATGATCAAAGTGCAAAGACAGCATTAAGATGATCACAGTGCAGAGACAGCATTAAGATGATCACCGTGCAGAGACAGCATTAAGATGATCACAGTGCAGAGACAGCATTAAGATGATCACAATGCAAAGACAGCATTAAGATGATCACAATGCAGAGACAGCATTAAGATGATCACAGTGCAAAGACAGCATTAAGATGATCACAGTACAGAGACAGCATTAAGATTATCACAGTACAGAAACAGCATTAAGATGATCACAGTGCAAAGACAGCATTAAGATTATCACAGTACAGAGACAGCATTAAGATGATCACAGTGCAAAGACAGCATTAAGATTATCGCAGTACAGAGACAGCATTAAGATGATCACAGTACAGAGACAGCATTAAGATGATCACAGTACAGAGACAGAATTAAGATGATCACAGTGCAAAGACAGCATTAAGATGGTCACAGTGCAGAGACAGAATTAAGATGATCACAGTACAGAGACAGAATTAAGATGATCACAGTGCAAAGACAGCATTAAGATGATCACAGTACAGAGACAGCATTAAGATGATCACAGTGCAGAGACAGAATTAAGATGATCACAGTGCAAAGACAGCATTAAGATTATCGCAGTACAGAGACAGCACTAAGATGATCACAGTGCAGAGACAGCATTAAGATGATCACAGTGCAGAGACAGAATTTAGATGATCATATGGTAAAGATAAGGTTAAGATTATAAATCAGCTGTTGTTGCTTGTAGAACAAAACCTGGTATATAACAGAGATAGTCTACGATTAGAATAGTATCGATCTCACTAACTTCATCTCCACTTTCTGTGGCGTTTTCTTTTCCTTTTCCTTTCCTTTTTTTTTTTTTTGCTTTCTCACATCTACAATTACATAGAAACCCCATGCGTTTTGTTTACTAGCGTAAAGGTTGCAACACAAGACTCTCTACCTTACTTTTGGTGAGGCGATCTCTGTTCAATCTCAGACTGTATCTTCAAGGTCTTAAAACTCTGATCATAAATTGCTTAATGGCGCAGCGGATACCAGGGAATGTATTTTGTTTGTTTACCAGGAAGTTTTTTTGTTTCTTTTCTTTTCCTATCGCGGGCCAAATAAAAATTCAGACACACCTCGTGGCGTTTCCTCTGCGCATGCGCTTAAATCTCCAGATTCTCCCCCCCCCCCCCACACAAAAAAACAGCACTATCCTGAAATGGGAAAAACCCATAACTAACTCTCCCTTCTTAAAATTTGTTTAGCTCACGTCAAATTACACGCTAAGGGGAGAAGTATCAAAGAAATCCAGTCACGTATCGAGCTGGTTTCATGCGTGTACAGAAAATAGTGTCAAGGTGTCTAATTTTATTAATAGAGCCAGCACATTTTGTGGTAATATGGGCAGCACTACACCAGGCTGGATATCTTACCCTGGCAAAAACATTCGATACCCATTAAGTTGAAATTACATTTGAGCACTGACTGACAAATTCTACGTCTTGCCACTCCTGGCACACCGATAGGTGCTTAAGAATAATAATAGTTCATTGTGTGCTTCTATTTGCCTGATCGGTCCTCATATTTGTAAGACAGACGTATATTCAGCTTATCAGAGTTTCATTTCTTAGATAAAAAAGAATGAAACCAAAGATGTCATTGTACATCATTCGTACTCACTAAATTCAATTATAAAGAACAAACTGCAGAAAATGACACCACTTTATACTTGATGATTTCCCTTTTCTATTCTTGTTGGTATGAGTTTTTGTTTTGTGTGTGTTGTCCTGCAGAAGGTGCTTGACCTAAACGTCATCTTTGTCTTGTATCGTTATTTTGCTTCGTAAAGTTGTTACCCTAAATGTTTGCCACTATTTGTCCCCACCTTTATTCTCAACATCATCAACGACACAACATACATGTGCTAACTTCGCATGTGAAGGTCATATTGTAGGTCAAATTTGAATATTAGCTGGTTGGAGAAAAAGAAGTCAATAATTGGGAGAGCAACATCATGAGTTGCCTGTTGAAAGGAGATAAAATATTGCAGAGTAGCTTCTTCTTCTTCTTTCCTTCCTCATCACCCTTTCAGCGTCGAGGGGAGATATAATTTGCGGTCTTTTGCTCTTCTGTTCGCCTCTGCTGCTGTTATGTTTCCTAGTGCTTCTAATATTTCATCGACCAATCTTTTTTCGTGGTCGACCCTTGGGTCTGGTGTTCTCACAACGTTTGTTGAAAGCTCGTTGTGTTGTGTTTTGTTCTCTTTCTGCCTTGTCATGTGGTCAAACTATTGTATCTGTTGTTTCCTTATATATTCTATGGCGGAAGCTAATCCTAGCTTTTTTCTCAGTTCTTTATTTCTGATCTTATCTCTCAGACTGTTTCCTGTCATTCGTCTAACACATTTCATCTCTGTAGAGATTATTTTTCTTATTGTTCTTGCATCGAGGGTCCAGGTCTGGCATTGGTAGCACAACGTTGGGATGAAGATTGAATTGTATAGTGCTCGTTTTGCCTCCAGAGTTATTTCCTTGTTGGACAATAGTGGTGATAACTGTCCAATGATTTGACAAGCTTTGTTGCATCTTGATTCTATCTCTGCTGTTTGGGAATTATCGTTTGTCTTTAGACTTCCTAGGTATTTGAATTCCTCTACTTGTTTTAGTTGTCTGCCTTCTATAGTTATGTTGATGTTCTGTTTATTTTTGGCGACATTCATGACTTCTGTTTTGTTGATGTTGATTTTCATGTTGTATTTTGTGCCTGAGATGTTGAGTTTGTTTAAGTGTTCTTGTAGGTCTTCTATTGTTTCATGTATTAGTGCCTTATCGTCTGCAAATAGAAGCTCGTTGATCTCCTCTGTCTCTGATGGGTTGGCTAGCTTGCATATATGGTCCATATATGTTATAAACAGTAGGGGGTTCTAAAAAACAGTTCATGTCACGAATCTCCACGTCAGGTTTACAGACATCTTTGTAACGTAGAATGGTTCTTCCTTTGTTCCTTATGTAGAAGACTGTCTCTAGAAGATGGGATGTCTTTCGTTCCATCTTGGAGTCGGCACTGCTGTCCTAACTAATATACGAGGTTGCTGTATGACAGTGAACATACGACAAGAACATTGGGAGATCTTCACAGAAAATAAACAAGAACGGTGGTTTAGTTTGGGGTTTAAAACGTTTCTAACCATTTCGATATGATATAGAAACAGCTTTACAGTTTTAAGTTTACTCTATAGTTTATATTAATACATACGGGACGTTGAACTTGGTGGATTGCAGAATATTAAATCACCAATTAGAGAAACGAGATAGGAGTGTAGGACATAAATAAACAGAACGAGACGAGCACAAGAGATAATGAACAAGATTAAGTAAGCGGCAAGGTCGTAATGAAATTATAATTCATTTATGTCATCACAGGTGGCTGATGATTTGATTGAAGATGTATTCACGCAGGCCTGTTCGCACTTGTATTTGTGTACTTGTTGACAGATTATGATATTCTATGACTATATCTTGACGTGGTTTACTCAGAATATGAGTGAGTAATGATATTTATGTGAAAGCTGCGCGTGCAGCGGAAGTATATTATGCGATAATGAGGTTCATGGAATGATTTCATTTATCTGGCTAGAGAAATCTAGCGAAGTATTGCTTTGTCAATGTGGGAGAGATTTGTAGGGGTGTGTTGTCAATGTGGGAGAGATTTGTAGGGGTGTGTTGTCAATGTGGGAGAGATTTGTAGGGGTGTGTTGTCAATGTGGCGAAGATTTGTAGGGGTGTGTTGTCAATGTGGCGAAGATTTGTAGGGGTGTGTTGTCAATGTGGGAGAGATTTGTAGGGGTGGGTTGTCAATGTGGGAGAGATTTGTAGGGGTGTGTTGTCAATGTGGGAGAGATTTGTAGGGGTGTGTTGTCAATGTGGGAGAGATTTGTATGGGTGTGTTGTCAATGTGGGAGAGATTTGTATGGGTGTGTTGTCAATGTGGGAGAGATTTGTAGGGGTGGGTTGTCAATGTGGGAGAGATTTGTAGGGGTGTGTTGTCAATGTGGGAGAGATTTGTAGGGGTGGGTTGTCAATGTGGGAGAGATTTGTAGGGGTGTGTTGTCAATGTGGGAGAGATTTGTGAGGAAGCATTGTAAAAGGGGTAGGGATGTGTTGTCAATGTGGGAGAGATTTGTGAGGAAGCATTGTAAAAGGAGAAGATAGGGATGTGTTGTAGATGTGTGAGAGATTTCTGAGGAAGCATTGTAAAAGGAGAAGATAGGGATGTGTTGTAGATGTGTGAGAGATTTCTGAGGAAGCATTGTAAAAGGAGAAGATAGGGATGTGTTGTAGATGTGTGATAGATTTCTGAGGAAGCATTGTAAAAGGAGAAGATAGGGATGTGTTGTAGATGTGTGATAGATTTTTGAGGAAGCATTGTAAAAGGAGAAGATAGGGATGTGTTGTAGATGTGTGATAGATTTCTGAGGAAGCATTGTAAAAGGAGAAGATAGGGATGTGTTGTAGATGTGTGAGAGATTTCTGATGAAGCATTGTAAAAGGAGAAGATAGGGATGTGTTGTAGATGTGTGATAGATTTCTGAGGAAGCATTGTAAAAGGAGAAGATAGGGATGTGTTGTAGATGTGTGAGAGATTTCTGAGGAAGCATTGTAAAAGGAGAAGATATGGATGTGTTGTAGATGTGTGAGAGATTTCTGAGGAAGTATTGTAAAAGGAGAAGATAGGGATGTGTTGTAGATGTGTGAGAGATTTCTGAGGAAGCATTGTAAAAGGGGAAGATAGGGATGTGTTGTAAATCTGGAGAAAATTGATAAGGAATAGTTATAAATATGGGGAAGATTGGTAACGAAAAGTTATAAATATAGAGGAATATAGACTGTTACGAAAGTGTAAATTTAAGGAATGGTGATAATGTATTGTAAATTTTGAAAAGAAAAAATTGGTAATAAAATGTTTTAAATGTGGAGAAGTGTAAATAGGGAAGTGTAAGAGTTGGTGCTATAAATGGATAGTACAAAGTACTGACGTTAATACACGAAGTTTATTGAACTTTTATTCTGACACAATTCTCAGTCGTATAATTCACCGGGGAAATGAGCCGTGATAATAGTCTCTTCCATTGTTAAACTTTCTATGTACAATTGTTTTAGATTTCCGAAATGTTTTTATTTCTGACCTGCCACCTTATAATTGATTTAAAGATAAGCAGAAATCATCATTTGGTGGTTATCGTATACATTCATGTGTGCAGTTAAGTTTCTTCATCATATGGTGGTTATCGTATACATTCATGTGTGCAGTTAAGTTTCTTCATCATATGGTGGTTATCGTATACATTCATGTGTGCAGTTAAGTTTCTTCCTCATATGGTGGTTATCGTATACATTCATGTGTGCAGTTAAGTTTCTTCATCATCATCCTGTGTCATACCGATTGGCTTGGATGATCTTGACCTTCCACAATCTTCTATCTACAGTGCATCGTATCAATTCTGTTGTTGACTGTTGTCCATGCCATGACACCAAGCTATCTAGTATCGTCTCTATTTGTCGTCCGCGATCTCTCTTTACGTGTATTGTGCTAGTTGTAACGAAGTATTCCAATTTCCTCTTCTCATGATGTGCTCGAAAAATGTTGATTGTTTCTTTCTGATGTTTTTTTAGGTGCTCCCTTTTAGTGTTGACCTCTTTGAGAACTTCCTCATTGGTCTTTTTAGCTGTCCATGGAACTTTCAACATTCTTCTGAGAAATTCCATCTATGTGGCCTCTAATCGTCTTTTTATTTGTTAGTCTTCAGTCCATGATTCGCTTCCATAGGTCAGAATTGGCTCTATATAGCACCCATGATCTCTCTTTTTCACTTCTATTGACGTAGACTTCTTGCATAAGGCGTTTTCCATTTTCTGAAATGCTATTGGGGCCTGAGCTATTCTGTTTTTTTCTTTCTGTGGTGTATCTTCCATCTGATGTTATTATTGAAGTTTCTTCACACTCTATTAAAGGTTGTAATCTCAGAGAACCAGTCACTGACGCTTAGATTAGCTATAGTGTTCGTGTCGTGTCTTATCAGGAAAGAATTAGAAGTGCTAATAAATATTACCAGAACACGTTAATAATGTGTCTATTTACAATAACAAAAAAATAATAAACAAAATGCACAGTAAGTTCACATTTGTCCGCCTGAATTGTTTTACAATTATTATAATGTTTGTCTTACTGGTTTGTATCGTCTTGTTGAAGATAAGATGACACTTATGTATACCACACAATTCACACATAAACGGTTTGGTGCATTCAGGCATGATAATCTTATACAGAATGTTATGTGTACATTGTTATTACATATTACATGTCTGAGATATGTTGTACGCAAATAAAAAAATCTACAAATAGTTCCTAGTAGTTATGTTATTATCCTCAGTTATGCAACTATTTATTATCCTTAGTTATGTAACTATTTATTATCCTCAGTTATGTAACACGTTATTATCCGCAGTTATGTAACACGTTATTATCATCAGTTATGTAACACTTTATTATCCTCAGTTATGTAACACGTTATTATCCTCAGTTATGTAACACGTTATTTTCCTCAATTATGTGTCAACACGTCACTGAATCACTTCAGAAGAAGAAGTATGTTTACAACACTTGGAAGAATCCACAAATAAGCAACATTAAAGAAACAAAGAACAATAGACAGCCAAGAAGGATAACACTGTAACTCTAAGTTAGATCATTCTTCAGGCTGTCTTTTGTTCTTTGTTTATATGTGTGTGTGTGTGCGTGCATGCGTGTGTGTGTGTGTGGTTGTGGTTGTGGTTGTTGATTATTTGTTGATTTATCCGAGTGTTGTACACACTCTTTCCCTGAAAGTATTCATAACTCTGTCTCCTCGGAAAACTTCTGTTCAGAATAATATTCATTTCTTATTTGTTGTATTCAACACATCACTACTCGTCACTCACTATGTTCACAACACATCGCTACCAACACACAGCTCTACGAATTTTATGAACATACAAACTCATTTGCACTGAAAAGTGTCTCATACTAGATGGGTATTGTATAGTAAGTGATACATGAAATAGTTATTATATATGAAATGGCAGATGATATTTCTGGTATGTATTAAACGAATCATGCAATGTCTGCTCTGTGTACATTCTGTTATGTAATATCAGTTAACAGGAACTTCTGCTAAATCTAATTTCACAACATTTCTATAAAAACGTCTTCAAGGGCCAGTGTATGAGACCTCCACTTTAGTGGACAATAAATATCTTCACAAAATATTTGATCAAATGTAGCGCGAGTTTCAAGCACTGTTCTTTATGCTGAAGGCGTCATGACGAACACAAATCTGAGATCTGGATATTGTAAGGTCCAATCTACAACTATTGTTAACGAACAATTCAGCTGATTACAACATTTCTGTTTGTTCGATTCAGAGAAATGACAAAGACAATTTCAACAAAGATTCATGTCGAACATTTCAGCTAGCGTTTCACAACGAATCTAAATATTAGCTTGGCTCCAGATTTCTGCCCAATAATTTATTTTGCCCTGCTACCCAATATATGAGCAATAATACATCGAACCTTTCTAGATATACATCTTATAGATGATTGCTCATTTAATGAATCGATCTCAATCATTTGGGGTAGACTGGTAGGTGCCTAATCGTTCCAAAAAGGTGGCATAAACTACTTACGATGATAGTTCCTGCAGCGTGCTGTTCATGCACATCTACCCTATTCTACTAGCTCCTAGCCAGATCTTGGAAGTTGCAAGTCTGCCTCTGGATCAGTTATCGTGTGACGCTCCAATAAGAGGTAACAGCGAGATATTCCCTCTTGTCATGCACGCAACGAGTGCCCTCAAAGCACATTCCACCTCTTTTACATTGTCGAACATTCATGAATAACCAGAACAGTTAATATATCTGTAGAGGTCTTTCCTTTGAAGTTCAGAGACCAAATGTCCTGTCCACTAGTGACGGAGCTACCAATTCTTAACTTTAGTTCTGATTCCGACAGGTTAATTTATTTCTTTACATAAGTCTTAGAAGATCAGCTCTGAGCAATAGTTATTGCATCGCCCTCAATATTCTGAGATATACTCTCTTATGCTGGAAACAATCTCAAAATATAGACTGCACTTAACAAACAAATCTTTGACAGTGATATTACTTCTTAGTTCAGAGGCAAACCCCTATTCTGATTTTCCCCAACTCCGCACAGATTGTCAATGGATGCAGCTGCTGCATAAACATTAAGCAACTGATCAATTTTATTATTCAATTATCAGTTCATTACAAGAAATTATAAGAGAAGTTCTAGAGTCTAGTGAGTAAATAATGTAATTTAAACTTCAACACATTTGACACAAAGTATTTAAGAAAAATAATTGCAATGCTAATGTGTGATCAGTAGACGTGTTACTGTAAAGTGAAGGTTTATGTATTACATTACCGGAAGCGCAACTATACAAAGCCAATGTCGTGTAATTGAATAACCAAGAAATGTAAGTGATTGAGAACAAGGCAGAACTGTACTGCATAGACCTGGAGCCGTGGTCACAAACGACGCTATCATGTTGTCACTGAATTAGATGACAGAGACTTAGAGGTTTATGGCGTGACAATCTCGTTGTCTAATACTGATGATTATATGCCTGGAGATTTAGAGAAGTTCATCATTGCCAAAACGTTTTTTATTGTAGGAATTGAGTGCAGCGAACTTAGCTACATGATCTTAAAACAGAATACAGCTGCTGAACTTGTATATCATTATGACGGGACAGTACTTTGTGTCTGATTAGGTATCGCTGAGTCAAGGAGCAGGGGTCCAAATGGTGCTGGATCAATAACTAGATGCTCTATACTAATCTCCGTATAAGCGACCGTGCCTCGGGAAAAATATAAAGTAAATTATGCATATACCCACCCATATACGCGCAGTTACTTAACACCAAATATATGTGGGTATAACTATACGTAATTAAACTCACTATCCATTCTTCTCTCAACATATAATATATATAATAATATTATTACACACCACTCTCTAAGGAACCGCGAAAGGAGGAAGAAGGAAAGAAAGACAGTGATGAGAAGATAACATTAAAGAATGGGCAGACCTCGACTTCGCAGAGTCCAAAAGAATGACTGATGATATAAATCAATGGAGAAGGTTGATGAAGCCTGTCAGTCGTTTCCCAACAATACCCAATGTTTTAGGACGAAAGGGTAGAATATATATATTTGACTTGTGTATGTCTTGATAGACGATAGGGAGAAGACTATAGATCAATTCTCGACTGTAACTGGCAGTGTGCGTAGAATAAATACTGGCCAGTCAGCTGTACAGTTTGTCTGCAGTGTTGCAACAAATGCAGCAGTTTCTTTGTTATTTGAATATTTAGAATGATAACGATTAACAAAATCTGTCATTTACTATTTCCTATTTTAAAATTATTCTTCGATCACAAATGCTGATACCGATAAAGGGCAACGAACTCCGTAGCACGGTTGATGTACCTGGGTTATTTTAATAAATGTGATTATTGCCAGTCAGTCAATTATTGGATAATTTATTCTAACAATTTACCACTGAGGCAGTTTGCAGCCAACACTTTCCAACTTTTAATAAGAAGTTATACCTTATAGTTCAACTCAATGTTTTTCGTCCGTCTCCGGCTGTAGTAGGCACTTTATTTCCCCTGCCGTGATATCATGGTTAACTAGTTCTCGAGCCAAAGACAGAAGTAAGATAGAAACTATAGCTCTCCACCTCTGACGATTCACTGTTCTTGTAGACCCTGTTTTTGTTCTTAACTCTTTCCCTACATTTCGCCGCACTGTGCGCAAAGTCACTTTCGGCCGCGTACGTTTCGTCACAAAGCGCGTCACTCTCAATTTGATTTGTGTGAACAGTCATCAAAACCATATTCTTGTTACATTTCTTGTATCATCTTGGTATTGGTGAAATCTAATACCTTGTTCAATTATTTAAAAATTCATATATAATATGTTGTGTGAGATAAATATATAAATATGTAGATTTATTCTTAAAAGCATGAAATATTTTGTCTCTGACATCTCGTCCTTTGCATGGATAAAAAGCTTCCGTACGGAAAGAGTTAAGCAAACAGATGAGCTCTTTCTATTGTCCTTGTTAGAGTTTCTTTTTGTCTCCCTTATTTTATTTTGCCAGCCTATGTCTACACGAACACCTAGCACTTGACTTTTCTTTCCTATATTCTGATCACATGACCGATGCACTTCCAGCATCTTCTCCTTCAAGAGCTTGTTATCTATTCTTGTTCGGTTTCTTCTCTGACAGTTTCACTTGCTGCCAGGTTTCTCCAGTTTATGTCTAACAGCCCCGGATGTGCTCATTTTCAAGGGCAATTAGTCTCTTTTATAGAGCTTAAATAGATTTCCAGTTCTATGTTAGCACAGGTATCACAGAGGAGTTGAAGTGTTTGAGTTTCGTGTCTTTCTTAAATATTTTTTATCTCTAAATATGTGTACATTTGTTAAAGGCACTTAATGCTATCCAGATACAGGTAATTAATTCAGTTCTGTTTCAATCTCGTGACATTTTGGAAGGTGAAGTAACAAACTTTCTGTTAGGAGATCCTTCAGTTTTATGTCAACGGTTGTGTCTGTAAGATCCTTCAGTTTTATGTCAACGGTTGTGTCTGTGAGATCCTTCAGTTTTATGTCAACGGTTGTGTCTGTGAGATCCGTCAGTTTTATGTCAACGGTTGTGTCTGTGAGATCCGTCAGTTTTATGTCAACGGTTGTGTCTGTGAGATCCGTCAGTTTTATGTCAACGGTTGTGTCTGTGAGATCCTTCAGTTTTATGTCAACGGTTGTGTCTGTGAGATCCTTCAGTTTTATGTCAACGGTTGTGTCTGTGAGATCCGTCAGTTTTATGTCAACGGTTGTGTCTGTGAAATCCGTCAGTTTTATGTCAACGGTTGTGTCTGTGAGATCCTTCAGTTTTATGTCAACGGTTGTGTCTGTGAGATCCTTCAGTTTTATGTCAACGGTTGTGTCTGTGAGATCCGTCAGTTTTATGTCAACGGTTGTGTCTGTGAGATCCTTCAGTTTTATGTCAACGGTTGTCTGTGAGATCCTTCAGTTTTATGTCAACGGTTGTGTCTGTGAGATCCTTCAGTTTTATGTTAACGGTTGTGTCTGTGAGATCCTTCAGTTTTATGTCAACGGTTGTGTCTGTGAGATCCTTCAGTTTTATGTCAACGGTTGTGTCTGTGAGATCCTTCAGTTTTATGTCAACGGTTGTGTCTGTGAGATCCTTCAGTTTTATGTCAACGGTTGTGTCTGTGAGATCCTTCAGTTTTATGTCAACGGTTGTGTCTGTGAGATCCTTCAGTTTTATGTCAACGGTTGTGTCTGTGAGATCCTTCAGTTTTGTGTCAACGGTTGTGTCTGTGAGATCCTTCAGTTTTATGTTAACGGTTGTGTCTGTGAGATCCTTCAGTTTTATGTTAACGGTTGTGTCTGTGAGATCCTTCAGTTTTATGTTAACGGTTGTGTCTGTGAGATCCTTCAGTTTTATGTTAACGGTTGTGTCTGTGAGATCCTTCAGTTTTATATCAACGGTTGTGTCTGTGAGATCCTTCAGTTTTATATCAACGGTTGTGTCTGTGAGATCCTTCAGTTTTATATCAACGGTTGTGTCTGTGAGATCCTTCAGTTTTATGTCAACGGTTGTGTCTGTGAGATCCTTCAGTTTTATATCAACGGTTGTGTCTGTGAGATCCTTCAGTTTTATATCAACGGTTGTGTCTGTGAGATCCTTCAGTTTTATATCAACGGTTGTGTCTGTGAGATCCGTGAGTTTTGTATTTTTGTCCATGTTGATCATGTTTGCACTGCAAGGGGCAGGAGTCGATCTATGTTTTTTGTTAGTCACTAAGTGTGCTGAGGTCAAAAGGGCCAGATCATCCACAGAGTCAAGGTCTTCTAATAATTTATTATGTGTCCAATTGGTGCCTAATTACTTGTCACTTAGACTTTAGTTCCTTGTGACTAAATCGATTGTTATCTCTTAATAGTGGTGTTGACATGACACAAGCTTGTTTCTTCAACATAGAAACCACTTAGAGTATACGACCTCTTGATGTCATTAGGTCAGTGGGAAACAAAATTTGATAAAAAGCGAATACTATTTAATATTAGACGAGCACCGTAACATCTCAAATATTGGGACAGTTATCCCATATACTTCAACACAAAGCAATACATATTACCTCCAAGAAGTATCTTATTCAGAGTATATGCATTGCCACATTGAGTTACCAAAGCCAGTTATGATCACTTGCGATCTAAGCATATAAGAAATTTTGTCACCACAGAAATGAGGTGCCTAAGATCAAGTACTTATCTTAGTGACAAGAAAAGAGAGAATCAGAAATGATATAAGAGTAGGTACTGAATCAATCATAAGCTACATAAAGAAACAACAAATAAACTGGTTTGCACATATAAAAAGAATGCCGTATAAAATTCCTTACCATTCAAAGCATATAATAAAGGTGGAAGGGAGAAGAGCAAGAGGTAGACCCAGAGTAAAATGGACAGAAAACATCAAAGAAACGCTCCAACATTAATTTGCAATGATTGAAGTCGCCAAAACTAGCGAAACCAGAACTTTGTATCTCCTTCGATGCCCGAATGGGTACAAGAGGGAGTGAAGAAAGAAATAAATAGAAGAAAAACGGCCCTAACATCCTCACAACAATAATCATACCATATGCCAATGTGTAACAAATAATGTTAATCGTACAGTAAACAAATATCACATATTGGATGCCCTTTTACGTGCCAACTATTTGGGACCAGCTGTCATAAATATTGATACAGACATTAACAAAGTTTGTAGAAACTGATATGTGATTGCTTCTACCTCCCTTCTTTTTATCTCTCAATATCTCGCTCTTTCCATATCTCTCTCTCTCTCTCTCTCTTTCTCTCTCTCACACACACTCTTTCTCTCGCTCTCTCTTTCTTTCTCTGTCTGCAAGGCGTGAAACTGGCGGATCGTTAGTACGCGTGACTACCGTTCAATTACGACCGAATTACGTCAATAAATTTGGAGAAATTCTGCGGTTCATCGAGCCGCTTAAATCAGATACCAGAGATTTTCACTAGAACAGTCAACCGACTGGCGTCATGCTGCCCACATCAACAATTAATTGTCATTTGAAAAAAAATATTACCCTTAGGAACAATAGTACTCCCATACTCCTCAAGATGTGACTTACACTTTGTTCGTGTCTGTGTGTGTATGTGTGACGCATCTGTAACTATAATTGCGTGTCTATCGAAAGATAACGGTTAACATTTGTCAAGTCCCAAACAAACCAACAGTAATGTACAATTATCTCGTAACGGACATACTAGTAATCTCCCATGAGGCTGACAGTGGTGTAGCAAAAGGGAGGACTAGGCGGCCAACCCCTCGTTAGCTGCTAAATAGAATTACAAAAAATATATGGAAGTGACAAGTGTGAGAGATCGAGTGTTTCTGAGCAACAACAACAATAACGGATGTTTTAATGACATCATTCGTCACGTTATAGAGAATGAACACCTGAAAGATCATTCTAAAGAATTACATTTCTATAGTTGACTCTATTTCGTTATTCATACATTTATTATAACGAGGTGGTCTAGTTCTTTCATTGTGTGTTAAGCCTGTAAATGTTTCCTATTTGTAATACTTCATTTATCATTCTCAACTTTATGAGAATCCTTTATTTTTTCTATTTCTCGTGCTTTATTTTTTTGTAAGTTTTGTTACAAATTGGTTTGTGTAGCGTACTTTATTTATTTAAATATTTCTTATAAATTGCTTTGTCTAGCGTACCTTAGTTTTTGTAATATTTCTTACAAATTGCTTTGTGTAGCGTACTTTATTTTTTGTAATATTTCTCACAAATTGGTTTGTGTAGCGTACTTTATTTTTTTGTAATATTTCTTACAAATTGGTTTGTGTAGCGTACTTTATTTTTTTGTAATATTTCTTACAAATTGGTTTGTGTAGCGTACTTTTATCTGACATAGTTTATTGTCTGCATATCGGCTGGTATGGACGCTCTCAGAAGAACAATAAATGACAAGATGAGCAATTACAGAGAAGTCGTACAAGACAAGTATTGTTTTGATGCCCCACGTTTAACATTTACGCATTCGTCTCATTTCTTTATATTTAAATGCACTTGCTTCTATGACAGTTTCTTTGACAATCCATGAATCTTGTACTAGTTGTCCGTAGCATAACAATAATTGCTGTGGAAAAAAAAAATTGCTTGTTCCGGTTTTTGTGCTAATCTTGGTGGATTATGGGGGAAACGGGCAGGGACGAGCTTCAGGCAAAGGGAATCTATTCAGAGGAAGAGGTATGTTTACAGCAATCGGAAAAAATGACAAATAATCAACAACAGAAAAAAAAACCAAAGAACAATATATGGACCGAAGCAGGATCGAACCCATACTCAGTGGCACAGCGCCTTGCCACTCCGCGTGCAGTAAACATACCTCTTCCTCTGAATTGATTCGCTGATTATCGCCTCGGAAGTTCCCCTCTATAATAATATTCATTTATTATTATTTGTCTTCGGGCAAAGGGACTTGACACTAGTGATTCAATTTAAGGTATTCCGACATTGATATATCTCCATTGCCTTTAATTGAATTGTGGAAGCAAGTTGCTTAATACAAAACCATTATAGAAGGATGTTAGAAGCACTGGGGACAGCTAAAATATCCAGGGAGGAGATACTAAAAGAGGTAAATGAAGAATGATTATAGAACACTTTAGGCAGTCCAGATTTGTGTGACACGTGTGGAATTGAATACATAACAGCAACATGAAAAACACAAGGTGGAGATGTAGACAAAGAAAAAAGATCCAGAACGGTTTGATGGCGTGGCAAGAGGAAGGATTAATTACTGCACAAAGCATAAGGTTGAGGGTTATAGAGGAACATGATATCAAGCACCTCTCTCGGCTTGGACCATAAATACATGAAGTACAGACAAGCAAATCACTGTCCTTATACGTCTGGTTCAACATAAATCAAATATAAAAAAAGTTAGCTATATAAATACATTCAGACAATAGAACTGTATTTTTGTTGGTTTATTTGTGATCTTGTATTTCCTGAGTTCTTTTTTTCAAATTGTCTCTTATTTCCTACTGTTGCTCTCAATTGTGTTTTATGTTCTGTGTTACTGCTTCAAATTGTCTTTAATTCATATGTTGTTACTTCAAATTATGTTTCAAGATCTGTGTTACTGATTCCAAATAATTTTTTTTTCTAAAAATTATTATCAGGTCATAAGTGTTTTACAGAACGTTGTATTCACCACAGCCGGTCTTAAAAGGAATCCTTCTCTCTAGTCAGATCTCTCACAGAACGGTTCATTCACTACAGCCGGTCTTAAAAGGAATCCTTGTCTCTAGCCAGATCTCCCACAGAACGGTTCATTCACTACAGCCGGTCTTAAAAGTAATCCTTTAAAATAGCCAGATCTCCCACAGAAAGTTGCACTCACCACAGCCGGTCTTAAAAGTAATCCTTGTCTCTAGTCAGATCTCCCACAGAACGGTTCATTCACTACAGCCGGTCTCAAAGAATCTAATGTTTGTTATGAAAGTGTATATATCTATCCGTACTGTACGCGGTGTCTATATAATTCATCAACTGAAAGTGCCAACCAGAACTCACTAGCTGGAGCGGATTATTTAGGATGTAGTTAACACTGTTTCTAGTCAGATCTCCCACAGAATGTTGCATTCACCACAGCAGATCTTAATGAATCTATGTCTCTAGCCAGAACTCCTACTTCTTCTGTTGTCATGTTCACAATTTCATTGATGTCTTGAAACCACCTTCTTCTTGGTCTGTCCCTGTCTGCATCGCCCAGGAACCATGCCCTCCATTAGTTTTATTTCCAGCCAGATGTGTCTTTTGCCATAATATTGTAATAAGTTTCTTTGTGGAATGGTGTTTATAACCATTTCTTTTTAATGTTTAAATATTTTAACGTGTCTTCATTATTCTTTTTATTATTCAAGGTAACTTAAGAATTTCTCTGTAGCATTTGTTTTGAATGAATCTATTTTCTTCCTTGCTATATAGCGAGATTGTCCATGATTCAGAACCATATGTTGCTATCGGGAAGATACGTGTCCTCAATAATTTTAATTTTACTGTCTTGCTGGTGTTGTGCCACATGTTCTTCATGGCATTTAATTTTTGTATTGCTGTTGCTAACCTTCTTTTGATATCCTTCTGGCTGTCTCCATTATTAGTTACTACAGATCCCAGATATTCATAATTTGTTATAATCTGAATTTCAATCAATATAAATGTCAAATTAAATATGAACAGTATAATACTATCGCTTGCACATTTGCTCTCTGCCGAGTAACTTGTATGTTAGTTCTAGAGATCTAGCGTCTCAGTAATCGTCTTTAGCTGCTAATTTATTACGTTCGAGCTGTTGACATGTTTATTTCCAGCACGCTGAGTTGTGGCGTGAATTAGTCACTCATGACGTAATAGTAGAGTGCACAGGTCGCTCTATCAACAGCCACCAAGCGTGTCGACCGTTGGCTGAGCTTCTAGTCCGGAACTCACACAAGAACCAAATAAACCCCTGTCTAATGAGAGGCGATGTCTAACCCTTCCATGTCAGTGCCTGTGACGTACACAAACATTATATGTAGGCAGAAATATGACTTGTCTTCTAAACATAATTGTTATGGGGCCTCGGTATCCTAGTTGGGAAAACCACCCGACAATTTACTTTCAAGTAGTTAACATTTAGTTATAGTCAGTCGAAGGCCTCGGTATCACTGCAAACGAACTAAATTCCATAATTGCTCAACTGTCCGTGCCAGTGGAATCATCCGAATTAACATCTCATCTCATTGAAGAATCCAAACAAAGAGAGGTAGCTGCAGTCACCATCATAGTAGCCACAGCACACGCCAAAAGACATTAGTCGTAGCCGCACCGAAAGTGAACGCAATTATCTGCCCTTCGTCATTCAACATCATCATTCATCGTAAGCGATCGGAATATCGAAACACGATCCGGATGAAAAACACAGCTCACTGTATGCACAGAGCACTAAACTCAGTAGCTAATGCAGCAAGCCGGACTTTGAATATGAGAGAACTGAAACGGGGAATATTTTCAGACTGAGCCTGAACGGTTCCTGCCGCCTATTCGTCATATTAACCGGAAGTCCAGTTAACACTTAATGAGCAGATACAACCTTGTTGTAGGCCTAGAGCGTGACTTTGTGACCAGAGTTTATATTCACGTGGGAATGTAACGCCAAAAACGTCACTCGAAGCTGAGATTGTAGAGAATTTAGTTCGTCAAATCAGTCGGTGACTGTCTAGGTAGTGTGTATAAAGTGTCCTTCCTGTTATGTAGAACAGAATATTACCCTAACCTCACAAAAACACAGTGAGTCGCGTCAGCCCTGTGGTTATTAATTTACAACTTACAGACTTATCAACCAGCATAGCACCGGTGTCGTTAGTCGCTACACATTGAAGGATATACTTCGGACAGAAGAGATCTGACCACTTAAGGACTTGCCCGACGTCCAATAATGGTGGCCTGCCTCGACTATAGTAAATTAAACTAAGCTCAGTGATCAATAAACTGTTTTATAAAGGACAGGAGGTCGGGTTTGATCCCGATTGACGGGGCATAGACTCACCCAGAGTTAAGTGGGTGCACAATTGTTTCTCGACCTGACGTTATACTGACCATATAACCCATGAAAAGTGATGTTGGTCATTGAAAAATATGTTTTTACACATACACAGCTGAAGATGAGTCAAGCACTGCCAGCACAATCATAGCAAGCAGCGATGAGAGCACTAAGAGGCCACGTGAAGTACCGCTGAAAATATCCGCGGATTGATCTTGTTGCGTGATTCAATAATACCCAAGCCAGGACGTAGTTTTGACACATTAATACCAGACCTAGAGGCCAGCGTGTCTCATTTTCAGAACGGAGATATTGGTCATCTCCATCTGCAGGTAGTTATCTTCCCAAAACTGTTGTCAATATTCATCACGTGCAGTGTGTGTACCCTCAGTTTACTGGTTAAAAAAAAAAATCCGCTCCGGCTAGTGAGTTCTGCTTGGCACTTTCAGTTGAGGAATTATAGAGACACATGGACACCGCGTAGAGTATGGATTGATATACACTTTCATAACAAGTAGACTACAGACAGATATAGATATTTATAACAAGCAGTGTGAAAGAATGAGATGCATACATTCCTACTATATAGACAGAGAGTGAGAGACATACACAGAGAGAGAGAGAGAAGAGAGACTACTAGAAACACTGATCCTTTACATCTTATTTAAATAAAAAAAACACTGTTATTCTGTGGAAACGAAATTATACGATAGTTTTTATTTTTATTTTATTGTTTACAAGCACTAGGAGCTCTGTGCGACATCTAGCGACATCAAGATATAACTCACAAACAAAAACTATAGATATAACTCACAAACAAAAACTATAGATAGAACTCACAAACAAAAACTATAGATATAACTCACAAACAAAAACTATAGATATAACTCACAAACAAAAACTATAGATATAACTCACAAACAGAAACTATAGATATGAATCACAAACAATAACTATAGATATAACTCACAAGCAAAAACTATAGATATAACCTACAAGCAAAAACTATAGATATAACTCATAAACAAAAGCTATAGATAGAACTAACAAACAAAAACTATAGATAGAACTCACAAACAAAAGCTATAGATAGAACTAACAAACAAAAACTATAGATATAACTCACAAACAGAAACTATAGATAGAACTCACATCACAAAACTATAGATAGAACTCACAAACAAAAACTATAGATAGAACTCACAAACAAAAAACTATAGATAGAACTAACAAACAAAAACTATAGAAAGAACTCACAAACAAAAACTATAGATAGAACTCACAAACAAAAACTATAGATAAAACTCACAAACAAAAACTATAGATAGAAGTCATAAAACAAAAATTATAGATAGAACTCACAAACAAAAACTATACATAGAACTCACAAACAAACACTATAGATAGAACTCACAAAACTCAAATATCAACCAAGACTCTAAAGCATGTTACATAGCGTGGACTCGTGTGGATTGAAGTATCACTGTTTTTGGCAGTTTCAATATAGTGAGATCCGTGCGTGCGGGCATTTCTTCATCATCATCAAGTGCCAGGCTGGTTGGCGTAGACGATACGCTCTCTCGACTTCTCTCGGTCCATCATGCATGTCATAATTTCAGTCGATGATCTTTTATTATGTTATTTTGACAAACTGTTCAATATAGATTTTCTTATTTTTTTCCTCTGCTCTTTTTTTCCTATTCAATATGCCCTATGTATTCTCAATGTCTTCTTATAGCATCACATGAGCAATAAATTTAAATGGTCTTCTCCTTAAGATTTTGATCATATTTCTGGTTTTTATCATAACTAGTCCTATATATCAAGCTCAAGCTGTACACATTTACTACATGAGTTGTAGCAGCTGATTTTGGGGGGCAGGTTGGTCTCGAGGCAAGACGAGACAGAGAGGTTGTGGGTTCAAATCCCGGCTACACCAGTTGGGATTTTTATTTATGATTTCTCTCAGCGGCAACCACCCCTGGTCTCAGCAGCGAGGCCCGGCTTAAAACGTCAATTACTCATGGACGGAAAAATATGAGTACCTCCGAAGTCCGAGTTATCTGCCTGTGTGGCGAGAGATCCCTGTGCACACGGCTGCCAGGGAAAAATGGATTAACACGCAAAATTCAGTTCCTAGTCTCTAGGGACTTCGTCAGAGGTAAAAACTGGCGTACGAAAAAAAAAAAAAAAAAAAAAAAAAAAATATATATATATATATATATATATATATATATATATATATATATATATAAATATATATATATGTATATATGTATATATTGACCTTTCGAGCCGTAACCGGCCCATAGGGCGTAGACCAAGATACTCCTGTTATCTAAATTTTTGTTCTAGCAGTTTTCAATTCTTTTAAAGATATTTTATCGAATCTCGCCATTTGTCTCTGTTCTGTGCAAGCATCTCTATATCATTGAGGGAGCCGATTCCTGCTGCTCTTGCCTCTCTCATCAATGTTCTTCTCAATGTCTCTCTGGGTCTTCCTCTTTTCCTCTTACCTGTTGTTTACCACATAAGGGCTTGCTTTGCTATTCAGGTCTACGTTTCATTAACAAAATCGTTTTTACGATAGCGGCTTGTTAAACCTCTGATCAACGGTTCTATATATATATATATCAAGCTCTCATCAATGGCTATTTCAATAAACGTTCCGAGCAATAGTTTTAATGCAGTAACCACCAACAGGTGATTTGTGTTTTGACAGTGTAAAACGTGGCTGCTGTTTGACACGTCACACAATTATTGTCTGCCAAATCTGATTAGTTTGATTGGAAGGGAATAATAAACGTCAACAAGTGGTAATCGGGCGTGTAGCTTGTGTTTAATGGTCGAGCCTATAACAACAATGTACACAATCAGTTATGGGTCTGGTCTAGCACACAACTTTGATGCTTTGTTGGAAAACAATTAACAAGGGCTACCATTATCTTCCAGCGCTTCTTGTGTCGAGCTGCTACATAATTGGGAGTTAACGAAGTGTGGATCCATTTATTCTTTAGGTGCTGAGAGCGACCAATATCAACCTTTTACTGTGGACAGAGAACACCAGTGGGGCAGCTGCCCTGACAATCTCAAAGAGTTTTCTTCATCTTTCCAATTCTGCAGACTGTTGTCTCAGTATTTTAGTGATGTAACATGTTTCAACTGTTTTCTTGATCTCCCGGGTTCTGCTGGATATGCTGGAGCTCTCCACATAACAGGTACAGCAATAAGAGGCCTTTTATATCAAAAGATCCAGCAGAGCGTGAATTAATGTGATAAACTAGGGTGACCCGCCTCACCTTCTAACATACAGGAGACACCGTTCAGTAGAATAGGATAAGTGATTTGTGTTGGTCCTGAACCTTTTTGAAACTGCAACGTTTACTTTTTTTTTTTTTACTCTGAAGAGAATGAAACATTAAAACGCGCTCATCATGGGGCTTGAAAACTCGGGTACAAGACCTAATTAGCAGACAGGTCATGTTATCCCTTGTGGAGAATGGACTGACTGACATTCTCAGCGCTCTCATAGAGGCATGACGGGTAAGTGCTTCTGGCTGTGAATGTGAATCTACAGCCACGACTAGACTACAAGAGCGTCACGTCAAAGGGATGATGTCAGACAAAAGTGCTCAGCAGGGAGCCAAAGAAGGCTGGTAAATGAACATAAAAGGCTGGTCAATGAACATAGAAGGCTGGTCAATGAACATAGAAGGCTGGTCAATGAACATAGAAGGCCGCTCAATGAACATAGAAGGCTGGTCAATGAATATAGAAGGCTGGTCAATGAACATAGAAGGCTGGTCAATGAACATAGAAGGCCGCTCAATGAACATAGAAGACTGGTCAATGAACATAGAAGGCTGGTCAATGAACATAGACTGCTGGTCAATGAACATAGACTGCTGGTCAATGAACATAGAAGGCTGGTCAATGAACATAGAGGCTGCTCAATGAACATAGAAGGCTGGTCAATGAACATAGAAGGCTGCTCAATGAACATAGAGGCTGCTCAATGAACATAGAAGGCTGGTCAATGAACATAGAAGGCTGGTCAATGAACATAGAAGGCTGGTCAATGAACATAGAAGGCTGGTCAATGAACATAGAAGGCTGGTCAATGAACATAGAAGGCTGCTCAATGAACATAGAAGACTGGTCAATGAACATAGAAGGCTGCTCAATGAACATAGAAGGCTGCTCAATGAACATAGAAGGCTGCTCAATGAACATAGAAGACTGGTCAATGAACATAGAAGGCTGGTCAATGAACATAGAAGACCGCTCAATGAACATAGAAGGCTGGTCAATGAACATAGAAGGCTGGTCAATGAACATAGAAGGCTGGTCAATGAACATAGAAGGCTGCTCAATGAACATAGAAGGCTGCTCAATGAACATAGAAGGCTGCTCAATGAACATAGAGGCTGCTCAATGAACATAGAAGGCTGGTCAATGAACATAGAAGGCCGCTCAATGGACATAGAAGGCCGGTCAATGAACATAGAAGTCAGGTCAATGAACATAGAAGGCTGGTCAATGAACATAGAAGGCTGGTCAATGAACATAGAAGGCCGCTCAATGGACATAGAAGGCTGGTCAATGAACATAGAAGGCCGCTCAATGAACATAGAAGGCTGGTCAATGAACATAGAAGGCCGCTCAATGGACATAGAAGGCTGGTCAATGAACATAGAAGGCTGGTCAATGAACATAGAAGGCTGGTCAATGAACATAGAAGGCTGGTCAATGAACATAGAAGGCTGGTCAATGAACATAGAAGGCCGCTCAATGAACATAGAAGGCCGCTCAATGAACATAGAAGGCTGCTCAATGAACATAGAAGGCTGCTCAATGAACATAGAAGGCTGGTCAATGAACATAGAAGGCTGCTCAATGAACATAGAAGGCTGCTCAATGAACATAGAAGACTGGTCAATGAACATAGAAGGCTGCTCAATGAACATAGAAGGCTGGTCAATGAACATAGAAGGCTGCTCAATGAACATAGAACTGGGGTTGTCGGTCTCTATACGTTGAGGGATGTTTTGTGGAGGGTATCCGAGCACCTACTTAATTGTCTGATGTGCAGCGAAGATGATCTGTTGAATATCTAACTAACTAGCTAACTAAGTAACTAATTAACTAACTAACTAACTAACTAAGTAACTAACTAACTAACTAACTAACTAACTAACTAGCACACTAGCTAACTAACAAACTAGATAATTAACTAACTAAGTAACTAACTAGCATACTAACTAACTATTTAAATAACTAAGTAGCTAACTAAGTAGCTAACTAACTAACTACTAACTAACTAGCTAATTAACTAACTAACTAACCAACTAACTAACTAATTAGCTAACTAACTAACTAACTAGCTAACTAACTAACTAGCTATGTATCTAACTAACTAACTAGCTAACTAACTAATTAACTAACTAGATAACTAGCTAACTAATTAACTGGCTGTTAGAACTAATACACTGAGTAACTAATTAACTAATTAATTAACTAACTAACTAACCTACTAACCAATTAACTAGCTGTTAGACCTAACTAGCAAAGTATCTAACTAACTAACTAATTAACTAGCTATTAGAACTAACAAACTAAGTAACTAACTAATTATCCAGTTTATTAACCCATACAAAACAATTTAATGTCCCTTTATTATTAATATTGTGTGCACGAATATACAAAGTGTTTACGATATCAATTACAAAGTTATCAATGACGTCAGTATTAGAATATTTTGGGAACTAACCGTTCTAAATAACAGGCAATATTTATACAACCAGAAACGCCGCGTGAAACGTGGGTTTAAATCTCTGTCTTTTGATAAGCGATCTTTGTGTGAATACACGAAGCGACCACGTACAAGGTATCGGAAAGTGCAAGGTGTGTAGCAGTTTTATCTGAATTCATTCATTTGATATTTAGTGTTCTTTTTTTTATATGAGAATAGAATATTAAATAAACATGTGTCATTACTGTTGTGTTTACGATATAAACAAATACAAAATTCAGTTTCTTGCAAGGAATTAGTTGCACAGTTGCTGGTACTTTTTTATCTTCTGGGTATTCATTGCTTAACCAGGTGTGTCAACCAAAAGTGCATTACGTGTTTGGAAATTTATATCGCTGATATATCCAGGTATTGCGGGTGGGTCATCCATGAATGATTTGCGGGTCATTGAGATACGTACACAATAAACGTTGAACAAAAAAAGAAGATTATGTAACTAACTGGTATTTAATGTGTATTTCATGTAGTAATTGTGTTCACTTTGAAGTAGTGTTTGTGTACTTCATGTAGTGATTGTGTATTATGAATCAGTGATTGTGTATTTCATGTAGTGATTATGTATTATGAATCAGTGATTGCGTACTTCATGTAGTGATTGTGTATTTGAAGTAGTGATTGTGTATTTCATGTAGTGATTATGTAATATGAAGCAGTGATTGCGTACTTCATGTAGTGATTGTGTATTTGAAGTAGTGCTTGTGTTACTCATGTAGTAAATGTGTACAACGTGTAGTGACTGTGCACATCTCTGCTTGTTCATGATTTAATACACATTGTATCTTGCCGCTTACGGGTCTAAGATGGAACAATAAAAAACGTTTCCACTGATGAGGTCTTCGTTAGTAAACGGGGAAAACATGCAAGAACGCAAGGTATTACCTAAAGAAACAAGAATAAAATAATGATCAAACTCAAGGTATTACATAAAGATACAAGAATAAAATAATGATCAAACTCAAGGTATTACCTAAAGAAACAAGAATAAAATAATGATCAAACTCAAGGTATTACATAAAGATACAAGAATAAAATAATTATTAGATGCAACAAAATACTTAAATGAAACGACTGCTTACTGATGAAGATTTCTTAAGTTGAAGTGCGTGTAATTGTCTCGTATTTTTTCCGTAACATAATTACAACACACAATTTATATTTCTTTATATTTCGTTTATATTTCATACCAACTTTACCAAAGACCCACACCGTTTTATGTTTGTATGTTAGTTCATTCCTAAACACCTTCTTTACAATTACACGCTTTTTAATTTGTTTTCTAGCTAACTAATTATATTTTGTATATCTATTTTGTTGCGTCTATCAAAGAAGAGATAGAAAAAATAGCAGCCCCCTAGGTGTCTTTATGCCGCAGTTAAGATCATCCGTCGGACATTATTTGTTTCCTTTTGCCAAACTGTTCAGTTACATACAGTAATAAACCCCACCACCACTAAAGAAAGAACAAATGGATGGCTGACAGGCCCCTAGCGTGGGGGCCAGGGATCCCCGACTCTGACGAAATGTTTGATACTGTTATTAGTTTTTCTTATGTAAATCTAGGTATTTAACTAATATATAATATACAGATATTACTTTTGCGCCATCATTTAAAGGGACTTATTTGATGATCAACCCTGGCTTAACCTTAGCGTTAGGTAAGTGTATTGTCTTCAAACTGTGGGAGCAATGTAAAATACTGGAGAGATAACACCAGTAACTTCTTATATTGATCATGAAATACTTGAATAGTTTCCACATCTCATCATCACAGAGCAAAAACGTTATCAAGTGCCAGCTTCCTACAAGAAAACATAAGGTTCTTCTTTTACTTCCCATTGTACCCGTTCGGGTGTCGAGGGAGATGCAAAGTTCTGTTTCTCACGCTTCTGGTAGCTGCAACTATTGTCAACTGATGTTGTCCATTTTACTCCTAACTGACTCTAACTCTTCTTCTCTTTTGATATATGCTTTGTATGGTCAGGAATCGAATGACATTCATTCTAGATGAGAAAAGCAATTTATTTGTTGTTTCTGTGTGTAGTTAAAGCTTGATTCAGTGCCGACTTTCTTTTATTTCATAGTACATCAATCTATCTTTTCTGGTCACTCCGAGCACTTTTCTCATTCGTCACATTTATGTGGTTCAAGCTTCATTTTATGTTTATTCGTAAATGACCATGTTTGGCACTGATAGCACAATGTGGTAATTAACATCAGAGTTTGTAGAATAACGACCAAATAAAATATTGATATACATATCATTTCCAAACAAAATCACAAAATGTGAATTCTTCGTGACAACCCAAAAGCTATGCTACACAACTGGCGCTGGCCAGAAAGGTCCATATAGATCTTCTATGCAACTCATTACGACGATGCAAGCACTAGAATAAAGGTATAAACAATATACATTAACATACATTTATAAATAACGTAACAGTCATTATTAATATTCTCAATTATATTTGCTTCTATTTTCTACATTACAAATTCTGCTTTCTCCCGGAGCTCTCTCAGTTCATTACCGTGTATTGTGTTGCACCTTGAACAGCCGAGCTGCATTACTTTAAAATTTGAGACGAGCAAAAAGGCTCGAGTTCCACTGTTCGCTTTTCTTTTTAAAAAAAACCTAAAAAAACAAAGATCGAAGTGTTTACTCAACACTTCAGACATTCAAAAATGATGTATTTGTAAATAAACGTGCTTTCCGAAGGAAAACAATGAACGCTAGTCAAAAACTGTGTTCTCAACTAATTACAGGTTGTTTGAGTGCGTTTATAAACACACTATGTTATTGAGAATTGTGATAAGGAATAGATTTTTAAAAATGTATACAACATCTAAAGAAGAAAATATGCGTAAAAAGCAATATACAAAAAGAAAATGAGAGCTGGCAAAAGATGGATAAACGGATAGAGTAGAGAAAAGAAAGTGAAAAAAGGGGTGGGGGGCCGGGGTGGTGAGAGAAAGGAAAGCATGGTGGAGGTGGGAGTGAAGAAAGAGTAAATCTATAGGTGACTAAAAGGAGAGACGTGGAGAGAGAGGAAGGGAAAGAAAAAGAAAGTAAGAAATGCAACGGAAGGGAAAGAGATAAAGACAGAAACGCAAGAAATAAAAGTAGGCCTATTGGAAAAATGAGATAATTAAAGAGAGTAAAAATGAGGAAGAGAGAATAAGGGAGAAGAGATGAAAGATAAAGAAAGAGTAGATAATAGAATAGTAGAGCACATTTGAGATGTTAAGGACTAGATCAGCATTTAATAGGACCAAGTAGTGGTCTGTAACGTACACTGCTATACGGTATGGTGACAGCTTTACAAAGAAGGAACACAACAAAATACTGACGTTTCGGCCAACATGCGGCCTTCTTCAGAAATCGAGAACAACACAAATGAACAAGGAAATAAAGATAACTACCAAATCTAGGATGAACGAGAAAGATAAACGTCAGTATTTTGTTGTGTTCCTTTTTTGTAAAGCTGTCAGCTTACCTTGAAGTAGTGTACGTTACAGGACACTAGTAGCTTCTAATACCAGCTTTACCGCAGCAGTGCAATTATTGCCTGTTCCAGTGTTAATGCCATGAAAAATATACTAACAACAAAACAAAAATCAGCAGGGCTGAAACTAAGAATGGCAAAATGTTGCATCTTCTCGATATTCCTGTATAGTGCAGAAACATGGGCATTAGACAAGAAAACAGAACAGAAAATTGAAGCCTTTGAAATGTAGATTTATAGAAGAATAGGTGGAATTGGATGGAAAGAAAAGAAAACAAACGATGAAGTTTTAAAACAACTGAAAATAAAAGAGAACTACTAAATACAATTAAGACAAGACAAATGAAATTTTTGGGCCATGTTAAAAAAGATAAAACAGCCTACTAAAAGTAATATTGGAAGGGAAAATACAAGGTAAAAGAGACAGAGGCAGACCAGGACTAACATGGACGAGTAACATCAAAAGATGGACAAGTCAATCTATGACAGCCTGCATCATCAAAGCAAGAAACAGAGTAGAATGGCGATCAATGGTAGCCAACCTTCGTTGCGGAGAAGGCACTCGATGATGATGAATTTCATATCGTGTTATCTTCTGGCAAGGATTGCTAAGTGATTACAACTTTGTGGCTCCGTTGATCTCACTATGTAACTGGATGACACATGTTACCCTAGCACGTATCGTGTGTTTGTGTGTGTTTGGCAAGTCATTTAAACAAGCACACTTAATGTGTGTATAGTGGTGGCGCTGCTGAAGTTAGTTATTGATTTCATCTCTAGTCTAATGTCCTTTTATTATAATATTGTTATTTTCCCGCTTATTTATAGAGTTGATAATTATTACATCAAAATAACAATTTAATTTAAATTAATTATTGTGCATCATCATCGTCATCATTGAGTGCCGTTTCCGCATCGAAGGTTGGCTCCGTGGAGCTTGGTTTGATGGTGCAGATTGTACAATTATTTGTAATCTTTGAAATCCTTCAATTATAACTTTAGCTCGAAGTACGACTAGTGTGAACTTTCACAATTACGTCACAATGTAACACCAAAGACGCCGACATCGCCTCACATAACAACGGTAGTTGACGATTTCTCTTGTACATACATTGGAAATACCGAGCGAGTAAACAAAGAACAACTGTGGGATATACTAACAGCATAAGGAGTAAGCCAACTTCTTACCAACCTAATTAAAAGTTTCTTGATCAGCAGCAGCTGCACAGTCAGAACAGCAGAAGGTTACACAGACCACTTTGAAGTTTGATCAGGTGTAAGACAGGGGTGCTTATTAACCCCTTACTGTTTATTACATACATGGACTATATATGCGATTTAGTCAACCTACCAGAAACAGAGGAGATCAATGAGCTTCTATTAGCAGACGATCAGGCACTAATACATGGTAAAATAGAAGACCTAGAGGAACACTTAAATAGACTCAACAGCACAGTTCAGAAAAACATGAAAATCAAAATGAACAAAACAAAAGTCATGAATATCGCAAAAGAGAAACAGAACTATAGATGGCAGACAACTAAAACAAGTAGAGGAATGTAAATACCTAGGAAGTCTAGTAACAAACAACAATTCACAAACAGCAGAAATAGACTCAAGATGCAACAAAGCTTGTCAAATCATTCAGTCATTCACCAGAAGCAAAACGGGCACTCTACAATACAATCTTCATCCCAACGTTGTGCTACCAGTGCCAGTCCCGGACCCTAGATGCAAGAACAATAAGAAAAATAACCTCTGCTGAGATGAAATATGTTAGACGAATGACAGGAAACAGTCTGAGAGATGAGATCAGAAATGAAGAACTGAGAAAATAGCTAGGAATAACTGGCGCCATAGAATATATAACGAACCAACAGATAAAATGGTTTGGCCACGTGACAAGGCAGAAAGATCAACACACAACGGACCTTCAACAAACGTTGTGAGAACACCAGACCCAAGGGCCGACCACGAACAAAGATGAATTGACGAAATATTAGAAGCACTAGGAAACAAAAACAGCAGCAGAGGCGAATAAAACAGAAAAAGACTGCAAATTATATCTCCCCTGGACTTGAAAGGCAAATGAGGAAGGAAAGAAGCAGAAGAAGAAGAAGAAACAGGAAATATGCTCACATTTACTCAAACACAAATAAATAATCCGGGATTTTCTGTTTCGATAACTCGTGTGTTGTTGTTACGATGACTAGACTCGTGTGTTGTTTAATTAACCCGCGTTCCATGTTTACGTGTGTGTTTTAGCTTCCTTCCTGTGCTATCGAGTGATTCAGAAGAATATAGCGGTCTAAATGAATGACACGGTTATATTTGTTGTGCTCTTGTTTCTTGTACCTTAGTGTGTGGTTAGCTTCGGAATGAACACATCTAGAATCGATTAAAAAGCAGTTTATGGTAAATATTGTATGTGCTCATGGGATACCTTACTTCATGGTGTGATTCAAGCTTTACTGTTTACTACGACTATTCGATACTTGATTTATTTTGTCTGTATCTATAATTTATTTCTTGACAAATTTAGTAATCCATTAAATTATACTCAGTTATAGATTCAGTTATCGATAACTTGTGCTCCAAAGCAGGAGAATCAAGGTAGGGTCAACAGTTTATACTATTGGGGAGTGACATGGAAACGCGAGCACCTCGTGGCGACAGATCGGGATCAAGTGGCCTTTATTCTGTGGTTCTATAAGTTCCTCCCCCTCCCCCCCCCCAACAATGGGTTAATGTCGTGGTGTACAATAGTTTCATTTATTTTAAAAATGTTCATTTATCTCCGTGTTTATATGTGTGTGTATGTGTGGAACACTTTCTTAGTATCGCTAATTACCGATTCATTAATTACTAACAACGAACTGCGTACAGTGGCAGGTTGTTTAAAACCATTAATTTAAGACAAAACTTTCGATTTCATTTCTGCTATATATGTCGTGCTAGCTTTATTTTTGTTCACATATATCTGGTGTTAGCCCATCTACTTTCAAGTGAATAATAAACGAAGTGGTTAATGTTGATGCTTCGGGGAATGTTTATCGTAACAAAAGACAGACCAGAAAAATTAGAGGAAACACAAATACAGTATTTTTTTTTGTTTGTAAATATGTGACAGCACACAGGTTGGAAAAAATAAACAACAGTAAAAGAAAAGACAAACGTGATTCCAAATGTGAATATTGACAAGAGTAAATCCTTGACAGAGCAACTATGCCTGAAACATGATGATGATGATGATGATAATAGCACATACACACATTCGCTTACGTCAACTTTACGTTGATTTATTAACAGCGTTGTTCATGACAAAATATCGAATATTTACAGTTACAAGTAATATATAGACAGTTCTTACTACAGAAACTTGAAGATTACATGTTGCTGGAGTAACTTAGAGGTTCAAGTTGTTCAAGTGTTCCAATGTTTTATTGTATTTTTTGAAAATTATATACTGTATACTATATACATATCATTAAATAACAGATCGTCTATTTTAATTTGTTAGACTGTTTCAGCATGTTATTTACTGTTACTTCAATTACTTAACTGAAGGTTTATTTCTGTGTAAGTATCATACAGTTGAATATAGCTAACATACAGTATATACGTGTAAGTAAAATAAAGACTCCCTCCATATCCCGATAAGCGTATGCGGATATGGTGTTGGGGGCAATATTTTTCCATGACCCGGCACATTCCTAGGTGGTGTGGTCGGTATCACGCCAGGCCGCCTTTACTTCCCAGAAAAGTATCTGGTTATGTACGCTTAGATTGTATTTAATGTTGATAAATGTGATACTACAAAGGTAGATTTCTTTATGTACATTTTTATTTTCATTATTTTAAACTCGTTTTCTGCGTGTTGTCTAATAATGAATCCCATTTCTGAGGGCGAAGCAGCTCTTGTATTCTGACCACGGTTCGGCTGTATAACTCGATTGCTCTAATTATTTTAATTAATTCACCGCCCCCTGTACGTGCATTTGGCCGAAATTATGTAATCAGATGTCAGTAGATTTTAGAATCTGATAAAACGTGCACGGCTTTCGTCTGTGTCCGTTATAAAATGTATATTCATGATGCATAAGGTCTATGTTTGGTTTACTTCGGAAGAACTCTGCAACATTATTAGATACCTTCCCTTTAGATCTGAAGCAGTCATATACTGTTGTGTGTTTACACTTATTTTACAGATAACATTATTTATGAGATATTCTGTAAATGTTACATCTCTAATGTACATATATCTTTCTCTCTCTCTCTCTCTCTCTCTCTCTCTCTCTCTCTCTCTCTGACTCTTTATTTCTTCTTAAACCTCTTCGGGTGTAGAGAAAGATAGGAAATTCTAGTTATTGCCTTTCTGGTAGCCACCATTATTGTCAACTGATGTTGTAGTAGCGTTTCTTGGATGCTGTCAGACCATCTTACCAAGAATATTAGCAACAACAACACCAAAATTAAATGCCATGAAGAATATGTATCGCAACTCTAGCAAGACAGTAAAATTAAAATTAATGAGGGCACGTATCTTCCCAATAGCAACATATGGTTGTGAATCATAGACTATCTCGTACACAGCAAGTAAGACAATTGATTCATTCGAAACAAAATGCTACAGAAACATCCTTAAGATACTATGTATAATGAAAAAGAGCAATGAAGAAATATTTCAATGTTTAAACATTAAAATGAAATGGCTTGTAAACACCATTCTACAGAGGAAATTAAAATAATATGGCCATGTAAAAAGACACAGCGGATTGGAAAGAACAATAATGGAAGGCATGGTTCCTAGGCGACACAACAGGGACTGAGAAAGAAGACGGTGGTTCCAAGACATCAATGAAACCTTAATCATGACAACAGAAGAAGTGGGAGATCTGGCCAGAGACAGAGATTCTTTCAGACAGGCTGTAGCGAATGTAACGTTCTGTGGGAGATCTGGCCAGAGACAGAGATTCTTTCAGACAGGCTGTAGCGAATGTAACGTTCTGTGGGAGATCTGGCCAGAGACAGAGATTCTTTCAGACAGGCTGTAGCGAATGTAACGTTCTGTGGGAGATCTGGCCAGAGACAGAGATTCTTTCAGACAGGCTGTAGCGAATGTAACGTTCTGTGGGAGATCTGGCCAGAGACAGAGATTCTTTCAGACAGGCTGTAGCGAATGTAACGTTCTGTGGGAGATCTGGCCAGAGACAGAGATTCTTTCAGACAGGCTGTAGCGAATGTAACGTTCTGTGGGAGATCTGGCCAGAGACAGAGATTCTTTCAGACAGGCTGTAGCGAATGTAACGTTCTGTGGGAGATCTGGCTAGAGACAGAGATTCTTTCAGACAGGCTGTAGCGAATGTAACGTTCTGTGGGAGATCTGGCTAGAGACAGAGATTCTTTCAGACAGGCTGTAGCGAATGTAACGTTCTGTGGGAGATCTGGCTAGAGACAGAGATTCTTTCAGACAGGCTGTAGCGAATGTAACGTTCTGTGGGAGATCCGACTAGAGACATAGATTTTTTTCAGACAGGCTGTAGCGAATGCAACGTTCTGTGAGAGATCTGGCTAGAGACAGAGATTTTTTCAGACAGGCTGTAGCGAATGTAACGTTCTGTTGGAGATCTGGCTAGAGACAGAGATTCTTTCAGACAGGCTGTAGCGAATGTAACGTTCTGTGGGAGATCTGGCTAGAGACAGAGATTCTTTCAGACAGGCTGTAGCGAATGTAACGTTCTGTGGGAGATCCGACTAGAGACATAGATTTTTTTCAGACAGGCTGTAGCGAATGCAACGTTCTGTGAGAGATCTGGCTAGAGACAGAGATTTTTTCAGACAGGCTGTAGCGAATGTAACGTTCTGTTGGAGATCTGGTTAGAGACAGAGATTCTTTCAGACAGGCTGTAGCGAATGCAACGTTCTGTGGGAGATCTGGCTAGAGACAGAGATTTTTTCAGACAGGCTGTAGCGAATGTAACGTTCTGTGGGAGATCTGGCTAGAGACAGAGATTCTTTCAGACGGGCTGTAGCGAATGCAACGTTCTGTGGGAGATCTGGCCAGAGACAGAGATTCTTTCAGACGGGCTGTAGTGAATGCAACGTTCTGTGGGAGATCTGGCTAGAGACAGAGATTTTTTCAGACAGGCTGTAGCGAATGTAACGTTCTGTGGGAGATCTGGCTAGAGACAGAGATTCTTTCAGATGGGCTGTAGTGAATGCAACGTTCTGTGGGAGATCTGGCTAGAGACAGAGATTCTTTCAGACGGGCTGTAGTGAATGCAACGTTCTGTGGGAGATCTGGCTAGAGACAGAGATTCTTTCAGACGGGCTGTAGTGAATGCAATGTTCTGTGGGAGATCTGGCTAGAGACAGAGATTTTTTCAGACGGGCTGTAGTGAATGCAACGTTCTGTGTGAGATCTTACTAGAGACAGAGATTTTTTTTAGACGGGCTGTAGTGAATGCAACGTTCTGTGGGAGATCTGGCTAGAGACAGAGATTCTTTCAGACAGGCTGTAGTGAATGCAACGTTCTGTGGGAGATCTTACTAGAGACAGAGATTTTTTCAGACGGGCTGTAGTGAATGCAACGTTCTGTGGGAGATCTGGCTAGAGACAGAGATTCTTTCAGACAGGCTATAGTGAATGCAACGTTCTGTGGGAGATCTTACTAGAGACAGAGATTTTTTCAGACGGGCTGTAGTGAATGCAACGTTCTGTGGGAGATCTGGCTAGAGACAGAGATTCTTTCAGACAGGCTATAGTGAATGCAACGTTCTGTGGGAGATCTGGCTAGAGACAGAGTTTTTTTTCAGACAGGCTGTAGCGAATGCAACGTTCTGTGGGAGATCTGGCTAGAGACAGAGATTTTTTCAGACGGGCTGTAGTGAATGCAACGTTCTGTGGGAGATCTGACTAGAGACAGAGAATTTTTCAGACGGGCTGTAGTAAATGCAACGTTCTGTGGGAGATCTTGCTAGAGACAGAGATTTTTTCAGGCAGTCTGCGGTGAATGCAATGTTCCGCAATGGACATGTGACCTGATGATGATGATACATAATTTTCTAGCATTTATATTAGACCTAATTTTATAGAACTTATTATACGCATTAATCGGAGTGAGATAGAATTTGTCAACTCAGATATGTAAAGACTGATCCCGCCTATAAGACGTCATTTAGTTTCTAGCTACCCAACGGGTAGAACGGCCACTGCAACAGGACTGAGTGGACCATGTAGATCACGTCCAGACAATTCAGATGGCCCTTTTCTCAGTTGCATTATTCATCATGTTTGTATTGTCTTGGAGCTTTCCTGCAAATGGTTTGAAAGGTTAACGATAACATATGACTATTCTCACTCAGAGGAGATAACGATAACACCATGACTATTCTCACTCAGAGGAGATAACGATAACACCATGACTATTCTCACTCAGAGGAGATAACGATAACACCACGACTATTCTCACTCAGAGGAGATAACGATAACACCATGACTATTCTCACTCAGAGGAGATAACGATATCACCACGACTATTCTCACTCAGAGAAGATAACGATAACACCACGACTATTCTCACTCAGAGGAGATAACGATAACACCACGACTATTCTCACTCAGAGGAGATAACGATAACACCACGACTATTCTCACTCAGACTCAACAATCACACAATGTCAGTCTTCTACTTATCCTTTTTCATCTGTGATTCCTTCTTTATCTTCGGCTTCGTTGTATTCTTTCTCTTATTCTTCTCCTTCATCTTCCCTGTTTACTGTTTCCACTTCTTCCTTGCTTTCTTTTTTCTTTTTTCTTCTTATTCATCGCCTGCACAATAGTCGATTCTTCTCTCATGAGTTATCTCTTGCAATGGACAACTATATAACTAATATTTAATCAGAGAAATGTCCCCTTTATATTCTATATTTAAACAACAATAATCACTTTCTTTGAAATGTCTTGTTGGGTTGCACAGATGATATAGATTCAGAGACATTTTTGTTCTTGATTCATTCACTTATCTGAGTACATGTAGTTTGAGGGCGTGTGTTCTTGTGGTTTTTGTTATAGCACAATTCTAACGTATCTAGCTTGTGGGATGTGTCCATGCGTGTGTCTCTGTGTACACAATTATAATATTTCTAGCACAAAAGGTTGTTGTGCCGTTTGGCTCGTGACTGAACAAGATGTATTTTAGTAGCTAATTAAGTGCAATGTGTTTTGTCAACATTGACAAAGCTGCATAAGTGTTCCCGGAAATCGCCGGTACCTTGTTATGTTATGTTTAACTTCTCATAAATCGTGTAAAACTATATTTATATAAAACCCTGCCAAAGCCGATCTACATTATCTTCAGCTTACGTCGTTATGTGAAAGCCTCATTGCGTATTAAGAAAATAAATACAATCAACCGCTTTTGACCCATCGCATCGTTTTCTCATAATTGAGAGCGACCTCTGTTACCTTGCTTATCATTTGAATTTGCTTAGTCACGCAAACTCAAGTGACAGTTTTTATGTTTAACATCATCAAGTATCATGCCTGCTGGCGTGGCTGATCATGTCTCTTCACAACTTTGTATTTCTATAAGTAAAGTAAAGAGCCCCGTCACACCAAGTGGCGTATAGGGAATATGGTGTTAGTGACCCTAATTTTTATAGACATTCGGCACATGATTTTTGGGGTAATGTGGTTGGTATTACTCCCGTGCCGCTTTACTTACCCAGAAAAAATCCGGTACCCACTTAAGGCTGGGTGAACCTGGCAGCCGTCGGTCAAAATCGAACACAGCCTCTTGTCCTTTGTTGTCCAGTTCACTAACCACTGAGCTATCGCGGCTACCTTTATTTCTATAGGTGTTTATTAATTCTATTGTCGATTTTTTACCAAAGTATTCCCTTCAACTGTCTTGAATCTTTTCTCTCTGTTTTCCTCTATGTTCCACTTGTCGCTGTAAGTTCTAGTTGTTTCCCCCTCGTTACATTCCCAACAAACGATGATGAGCCATGAGACTCTACTGGGAAGTTATAATGGTGGTTTCCGCTGCCTTCCGTTGGCATTGTTTACGGTAGAATCCAATAACCTTTCATTACAAAAAAATGTCACCTACAAGGTAATGGCTTTTACCTCATAGAGACTGTTTTCTCACTTAGTCCGCAGACTTCTCAATTCGATAAGTTTGTTTCTCCATAAAATATCGCTCTTTCTTTCATGAAACAGAACCATCTACTGTTTGTTTGTCCTTTCCATATTGCGTCATATTTATGTCTATCTATTTGCTTATGTTCATCTATATGCTTATATCCATTGCATGGTTCATTGTTTCATTTACCAATTACATTGCTGCTATTTCATTGCAGATATAGAGCAGGGTAATGCGTTCTGCCGTTATCACTACCCTGATAAGAACTTTTGTCATGTACGACCTTAATGTCCTGAGATCAAAATGAGGGCAGCCTTACTGAAAAAAACAGAACCTGGATATCTTCAGATTTAAATGAGGGAAGTCTTAAAGCAATGAAATAGGAAGCACCTTAAATCAAACATCGCCCTGCTTGTCGGTTCGATGTGAGTTTTACGACGTTTCAAGCCAGGATTCATTGCGTATGGTCCCAATTTGTAGTTTTATTGTTATACTCTGTCCCCCACTTCCGCTATAAAACAGCTTCCTTTAAATCGAACGTCTCCGTTATAAAAGTTTAGAAAACACGGGACGTCTGTAGCTGTTGGAGCTTACCACCAAACAAATACTGAAGACTTTCTCTGAAGGCTTTCTCTGAAGACTTTCTCTGAAGACTTTCTCTGAAGACTCTTTCTGATTGTTTCGTTTGTGATAGTGGCTCTGCGACTACTAGACGTGTTGAGACCCCAGCAATCGAGTATCAAGCCTGGTACGAGTAGCGTGTGTCGATAGAACGGGCGAAATAGAAGTGTACATAACCAGCAAGCTACAAGAAAATATCGGCATGTTTACTTTGCTGTATCTAATGAAGCGACTTAACACATTTTCCGGATAGCTGTGAGGTCGGTTCAAGCAATTAGTGCAGAGTAGTCATGTCGCACATATCATTGAAATGCATAGCAAAATTGACATTTTCCGTGAATGTTATTTTTTTATAGTTTCATGTAATGCCGTATATAGTTTACAATTCTGATTAAGTGGCACTTTTTATGAATGATTAACTGACCTAGGCGTTTAGAGACTAGGGCCAGTCACCCAATTTACGGTTATATTATGTGTTTTGTTAGTAAGAAAAGGTTAAACAGCTTTCATGTGCGTTGCCTTCGAAAGATTATAACGTCAAATGGCAGGACGAGGTAACCAACTCTAAAGTCTTACAACGGGCAACGGATAGGCGAGAAACTGTTCAACAAAGCAGCATCAGATATAAGACAAGTAATATTTTTTACCAAACTACTGATTTATCATGAATGCTTGCCACCAACCGTCTGTCAAGACAGCCAAAGCCCATATATATATATATATTTGTTAGTAAATTGATTTCTCAGAATGTGTGTAGCAGAATTCATGCATCAGTCATTGTTGGCTGTGCTCCGATTTCTTATCGTTCTAAATTATTAACAATTTAAGGGGTCTTAATTTCACAACATTAGCAATAGTTAATATTGTGTTCTTTCAGTGTTTAAAAAGAGTACAAGTTGGTGCAACGGTTCTAAAAATGTACGATAATGTAACCGGTCATTGATTATTGGGTCATCATGTTCAGTAGCAGGAGAAGTGAGTGATGGCCGTTTCTAACTTCAGTTGCAATAGCTTGAGAGTTTTGGTACTTCTAGCCTCACGTGACTAGAATAATATAGATATTTTAATCTTTGTTCCCGTATTGTTGGCAAATATCTTTTTTCGTTAACATGTGTAACATAAGTTAATGATTATCAGTAATAACAGCAATAAGACGCTGTTAATGACCAGTTAAGTTTCTATTATTTATCACATTCTGAACTTGACAGCAATATCCTGGAGACTTCTGGGAAGTCTATGTTAAAACAGTCGTTCTTATTTCCCGAGGTAACATGCGCTTATGGAAATATGGCAGTTGTAATAGAAATGGGTTTATGCTAAAAAAAAGTTTAAAGAGACAGCTATTGGTGACTCTATGACGCAGATACATGTCATGAAACGGGGACTTAGTAAGATGAGTTTCTGTGAGTGACGCGAGCAGTTGATGAAACCACTGAAGCAACGAAGATGATTTTAATGAAATAATGTAAGGATGAATTTTTTAAAGAGATAAAGTAGTAGTGAAATGTTTATAGACTAACGATTGATGACTTACATTTTGAAACCTCCCATTGTACACCGAGAGTATCGTCTGATACTTTTATTGATATTTTGTTCACTATTGCGTATTTGAAGGAAGTAACTATGAGCATGGCAAGTCGCATTTCGTTAAAATATGTTTTATTTTTATTCACTCATGAACTTTTCTAGGAGAAATTCTGAACTTGTTTCATGTCACTTTCTTTGATGGATCCAGTTTGTGACCGCTAATTATTCTTGACTCTAAAAATAATTAATATAGCACACACCTCCAAACATTCTGTGTGCGGTCGGTTATTTATTTGTGACGCTATACAAACAGTAACTTGTTAGCTCGACTCATTGACTCTGCCAAAGATGACGTCCAGAGAAGACCAGGAAGCGATGGAGCCACTGAACCCGCCCACTTCTCCGGAATATTCTGGAGGTGGTGGAGGGAGATTCAATGTTCAGAAAGTCGCTAAAGTCGAAATTCCGACCATCGTAACGAAGAGACCGTCAGTGGACGACGGTCGAGCAGGGAGTCCAGCCAGTGACGAGGACAGCAAGGGAAGCACACACAACAATAATGGCGGCGTTGTGGAGATTGACATGGGAGGTGTTCTAGGCAGCGGCAAAACCAATGGTGAGTTCTTGATTATGTGTCTATGTGTGTCCTTAAGGTGGCGAGTGTAGATCTATGGGTGTAGATATATGAACGTAGATATGCACTTGTAAGTATGTATGTGTAGATATGTGAGTTTAGTTATGTGAGTGTACATGTGGTAGTATACATATATAGTATACAAATTGAACCTCAAATATGAGTTGTTGTCAAAGTTAACTAAAATTGAACATCAAATATGAGTTGCTGTCAAAGTTAACTCAAATTGAACCTCAAATATGAGTTGTTGTCAATGCAACTCAAATTGAACCTCAAATATGAGTTCCTGTCAATGTAACTCAAATTGAACCTCAAATATGAGTTGCTGTCAAAGTTAACTCAAATTGAACCTCAAATATGAGTTGCTGTCAAAGTTAACTCAAATTGAACCTCAAATATGAGATCCTGTCAATGCAACTCAAATTGAACCTCAAATATGAGTTCCTGTCAATGTAACTCAAATTGAACCTCAAATATGAGTTCCTGTCAATGTAACTCAAATTGAACCTCAAATATGAGATCCTGTCAATGTAACTCAAATTGAACCTCAAATATGAGTTCCTGTCAATGTAACTCAAATTGAACCTCAAATATGAGATCCTGTCAATGTAACTCAAATTGAACCTCAAATATGAGTTCATGTCAATGTAACTCAAAATGAACCTCAAATACGAGTTCCTGTCAATGTAACTCAAATTCTCCCCACGATATTATATATTATCATCGTGTTGCTCACCAGGAAGAAGGCACACTCTCAGACCAGCAGAACATCGTACTATCTTAGTCCTGTTCATTGTTAACGTTTTTCAGTTAATTAGTTAAATACTAACAATGTTCTACTTTAGATTATTCCTCTTCTTTATTCCTTCTGTGTATCTTACATTCAACCTTCTAACTACCCAGATAAAGACACGTACAACTGTATGGCTATATAACCCTATACACATATATATATATATATATCATGTACATGTTGGCTAGTCTCTCTATATCTGACTGCTTTACTTCGTCATTTAGTCAATGTTCACTTTCATTTTCTCTCTCTCTCTCTCTCTCTCTCTCTCTCTCTCTCTCTCTCTCTTACATAGTAAAGTAAAGAGCCCCGTCACGCCATGTGGCGTATAGGGAATATGGTATTAGTGACCATAAATTTTACAGACCTTCGGCACATGATTTTTGGCGTAATGTGGTCGATATTACGCCCGTGCCGCTTTACTTTCCCAGAAAAAAATCCGGTACCCATTAAAGGTTGGGTGAACCCGGAAGCCGTCGATTGGGATCGATCCCTACCTCTCATCCTTTGTAGTCCAGTTCACTAACCACTGAACTATCGCGGCTTCCTCTCTATTACGTAACGACTTTTCATTTTACTCTGGGCTTCCTAAAGTATATGAACCAAACTCATTCAACAACAGCAGTGAACGCTGACACATTTCTTTGTGAGGTTTGACTCAGACTTCCACACAATCTTTCCTGCAGCACCTGTTTTTATTTCACACAGAAAAAGTAATTCATTACAAAGAAATGCTTTCATCCATTAAATGGAAACCAAAGGGCTTGGAAGCGGTCTCCGGTAAACGTATGTTCAAAACAGGAACACTGGTCCGCAAGGTGTAAACATTGTGCAGTGCAATCCGTTATTGAACATACGAAGAAGATGATTTTGTAACCAATCAACGTTTCACATCTTTCCCCTCTCTGTCCCGTACCCTCCCCTTATCTCTATCATCTACGATTTAGTTGTAGAGTAACATCTTTTGTAGTTGAATAGTAGAGTAACATATTTCTGTAGTTGAATAGTAGAGTAACATCTTTTTGTAGTTGAATAGTAGAGTAACATCTTTTTGTAGTTGAATAGTAGAGTAACATATTTCTGTAGTTGAATAGTAGAGTAACATCTTTTTGTAGTTGAATAGTAGAGTAACATATTTCTGTAGTTGAATAGTAGAGTAACATCTTTTTGTAGTTGAATAGTAGAGTAACATCTTTTTGTAGTTGAATAGTAGAGTAACATCTTTTTGTAGTTGAAAAGTAGAGTAATACCTTTCTGTAGTTGAGGTAAGGTAAAGGTAAAGTACGAGACTTGAACCGGCGTCTCAGCACGCGAGTTTACACCCATATGTGCTCGACCGTCTATCCAGAAATGTTCTGAGATTTCTGTATAGTGTCTCCTCAAGCATCGAAACTTAGATGCGAGGCAACATTCCTCACCTTCCCAGGGTAATACCCTGGTACCCATTTCTGCCAACGGCTGGGTCGACCGTGGGGTATTTTTTTTTCCAACCATGAGTACAATTCACACTGCTCCCAGCGGGAATCGAACACGGGTTGTCCGAACGTCGGTAGTCCAGTCGGGTCGTTTTCCCAACTCGGCTACCGAGGCCCCCGTTCCCTAGTTGAATGGTAGAGTAATACCTTTCTGTAGTTGAATGGTAGAGTAATACCTTTCTGTAGTTGAATGATAGAGTAATATCTTTCTGTAGTTTAATAGTAGTGTAACATCTTTCTGTAGGTCAATGGTAGAGTAATACCTTTCTGTAGTTGAAAAGTAGAGTAACATCTTTCTGTAGTTGAATGGTAGAGTAATACTTTCTGTAGTTGAATGGTAGAGTAATACCTTTCTGTAGTTGAATGGTAGAGTAATACCTTTCTGTAGTTGAATGGTAGAGTAATACCTTTCTGTAGTTTAATAGTAGAGTAACATATTTCTGTAATTGAATGGTAGAGTAATACCTTTCTGTAGTTGAATGGTAGAGTAATACCTTTCTGTAGTTGAATGGTAGAGTAATACCTTTCTGTAGTTTAATAGTAGAGTAACATCTTTCTGTAGTGGAATGGTAGAGTAATGCCATTCTGTAGTTGAATGGTAGAGTAATACCTTTCTGTAGTTTAATAGTAGAGTAACATCTTTCTGTAGTTGAATGGTAGAGTAATACCTTTCTGTAGTTGAAAAGTAGAGTAACATCATTCTATAGTTGAATGGTAGAGTAACATCTTTCTGTAGTTGAATGGTAGAGTAACACCTTTCTGTAGTTGAATAGTAGAGTAACATCTTTTTGTAGTTGAATAGTAGAGTAACATCTTTTTGTAGTTGAATGGTAGAGTAATACCTTTCTGTAGTTGAATGGTAGAGTAATACCTTTCTGTAGTTGAATGGTAGAGTAACATCTTTCTGTAGTTGAATGGTAGAGTAATACCTTTATGTAGTTGAATGGTAGAGTAAAACCTTTCTGTAGTTGAATGGTAGAATAACACCTTTCTGTAGTTGAATGGTAGAGTAATACCTTTATGTAGTTGAATGGTAGAGTAATACCTTTAGGTAGTTGAATGGTAGAATAACATCTTTCTGTAGTTGAATGGTAGAGTAATACCTTTCTGTAGTTGAATGGTAGAATAACATCTTTCTGTAGTTGAATGGTAGAGTAATACCTTTCTGTAGTTGAATGGTAGAGTAATACCTTTCTGTAGTTGAATGGTAGAATAACATCTTTCTGTAGTTGAATGGTAGAATAACATCTTTATGTAGTTGAATGGTAGAGTAATACCTTTCTGTAGTTGAATGGTAGAATAACATCTTTCTGTAGTTGAATGGTAGAGTAATACCTTTCTGTAGTTGAATGGTAGAATAACATATTTCTGTAGTTGAATGGTAGAGTAATACCTTTCTGTAGTTGAATGGTAGAATAACATCTTTCTGTAGTTGAATGGTAGAGTAATACCTTTCTGTAGTTGAATGGTAGAGTAATACCTTTCTGTAGTTGAATTGTACTTTACTTTATACTGATAAAAGCATGGGACTTGAATAAATCTTCGTTTCTCGCTCTATGTCTTCATTTGTGATCTATTTATATTAGACTGCAGTTAATGTTAGCAATGGCATTTAGCGACCAAAGTGGTAACCACATGACTCTTTAGCTTGCATTCCTTCTGGTGTTTATGACTATTCATTTTGTTTTGTTTATAGTGTACTCACTTCTTCTCCATCTGGCTTCAAGTTCTTGCCCTGTAAATCAGATCTACAGTCCTGTTAAAATGATGAAGTCCCCAGTCTTATCAAGATCGTAAAGGCTGTCCCATCGTTTTAGTCTCATGGCTTCACTTGCTGGCCAGGCTAGTCATGAGTTCTTGTAAGTTGGGCATTGTTGAAAACATGTTGTGGTTCTTGAAATCCAGTTAAGAGTGGACAGTCATCTTTGTGGAACACTCTAGGGTGGTAGATGTCTGAGGTTGTCACGTTATCGTGGGAGTAATTTAGATGGTAGCTATAGAGAGGTGTCTGTATAAAGAGCTGAGAAAGTGTACGACAGAGGGACACACGTCTTTACCTGCAACAACAGTTGAACAACTCTTGATAGCTCGGATAAACAAGTCTTGACTATATAAATATCTTTACTAAACATACAATATGAGCTGAAGCATTTGTGTCAATCAATGATATCAAAAACATGTAGAAAGTTATTGGCTGGTGCTGTTGGTCTCTTAACCGTCTCTATCTTGGCCTCAAACTGTTACAACTGTTGATTGTTGTTGACTTTGTGGATTTTCGAGCACTTTTAAATGTGATCGCATTATTGTTATTGAGTTATTTGCGGGTCGCCATCATTGCACTCTGAACATGTCCATAGGTGCTCAGATCCTATCCTCAACAAGTCCCGGCGTGTCCAGCGACTGACGTTTCCAGTTCTGTGTTGGTTGATTAGTCTTCTTACACGCCCACTAAGTTTATCGTTTCTGGCTGTGCCCATCTTAACTCCCACCTCTTTTATCCGAAAGAGTGACGTGATTTCACATTAGTATTCTGTCATCAGGCAAGTCTCTACTGGAATCTCAAACACGTTACGTCTGTCTGCATAATTTTTTTGTTCTCGAGTGAGGTAGTCAAAAATAAAGTAAAGAGCTCCCGTCACGCCAAGTGGCGTATAGGAAATATGGTGTTAGTGACCATACATTTTACAGACCTTCGGCACATGATTTTTGTGGTAATGTGGTCGGTATTACGCCCGTGCCGCTTTACTTTCCCAGAAAAAAAATCAGGTACCCATTTAAGGCTGGGTGAACCCGGAAGCCGTCGGTTAGGATTGAACCCTACCCATTGTCCTTTGTAGTCCAGTTCACTAACCACTGAGCTATCGCGACCCCGGGAGTGAGGTATACTAGATGCATATCGTTGTTATTTGGCAGCTGATCAACTTCATAACTTTTAGCTATCAAAGTATTTTGTTGAATCGTTATAGATTGTGGATATCTATATATATCCATGAGTGAACTTTCTCTAAAACCATAGCCAGCTAAAAGTCATGGCTTCTGTGATTTTCTTAGTCTAGTAACTGATTGTACTATTCTCTGTTGCTAACTCTAGCTAACTATCTTCTACGAAACTAACTTTATCTCTGCTCATAGATCAGTCTGACAACCTACCGCTATATCTCTGCTCATAGATCAGTCTAACTGACAATCTACCGCTATATCTCTGCTCATAGATCAGTCTAACTGACAACCTACCGCTATATCTCTGCTCATAGATCAGTCTAACTGACAACCTACCGCTATATTTCTGCTCATAGACCAGTCTAACTGACAATCTACCGCTATATCTCTGCTCATAGATCAGTCTAACTGACAACCTACCGCTATATTTCACCTCATGGTTCAGTCCAACTGACAACCTACCGCTATATCTCTGCTCATGGATCAGCCTGACAAGCTACCGCTATATCTCTGCTCATGGATCAGCCTAACTGACAATCTACCTCTATATCTCTGCTCATGGATCAGCCTAACTGACAACCTACCGCTATATCTCTGCTCATGGATCAGCCTAACTGACAACCTATCGCTCTATCTCTGCTCATGGATCAGCCTAACTGACAACATATCGCTCTATCTCTGCTCATGGATCTGCCTAACTGACAATCTACCGCTATATCTCTGCTCATGGATCAGTCTAACTGACAACCTATCGCTCTATCTCTGCTCATGGATCAGCCTAACTGACAACCTATCGCTCTATCTCTGCTCATAGATCAGTCTAACTGACAATCTACCGCTATATCTCTGCTCATGGATCAGTCTAACTGACAACCTACCGCTATATCTCTGCTCATGGATCAGTCTAACTGACAATCTACCGCTATATCTCTGCTCATAGATCAGTCTAACTGACAACCTACCGCTATATCTCTGCTCATAGCTCAGTCTAGCTGACAACTTACTGCTATATCTCTGCTCATGGATCAATCTGACAACCTACCGCTATATCTCTGCTCATGGATCAGTCTAACTACCTACTGTTATATTATAGCTTATTTCATAACTAGTGCCCAACTTTTAAAATAGATAACATTTTAACCGCTTTTTGTAAGTTATTCAAAATTTGCATGTAATGTTATAATGATTAGAACCCAACAGGGAATTAATTTCATTTAAAAAAAAACATTTGGTTATTATTGTTGCTTATTTGATTTATATAAATTTATAACGACCCATTGATGTAGTCAAAACTTAATGTTTACAGTATTTTAAACTAAAAATAGCGAGTACAAATCCATACACGGTAGAATTGACGTATTTGCACGCTTTCCCCGTGATTTTTTTGACACAATTAGACACTTGAGAAATTGTGTGTTCCATTTCCGTTCATTCATAGGCGTAGACGTGGAACGGTAACATTTATCATGAGTCTTAAAATGAAATTCTGCAGTTTACAAAACATCGCAATAAAAATGTATGACTATTTTTGCAAAGAGGCTAAACGAGGAAGATTATTTCATTCATTAGGAAACCCTGAGAATAGGACAAGACACATTTTGGATTTATCTAAACGGTCATTTAATCGCTGGATTCAAGCACGTGACCGTCAATGTTCAAAATATACAAAATCACAAGGAAGAGCAAAAATGTTGGATAATTTCGACAGTGAACTTATTAGAAGTGAAATTCGCAAAATGTTGGGTTTGAATGAAACTGTTACAATAAGAAAATTAAAAATTTCGCTGAAAAAGAACAACAGTATTGAAATATCAAAGTCTACATTATGGAGGAATGTGAAAGCAGCAGGCTTTACATTCAGAAAGTATTCCAATGGACGAAACATCATCTGTGAGAAGCCACATATAGTAGTCATGAAAAGCAAGTACTTACGTGAAGTAAAAGAGGTGCGCAAGCAAGGTTATGATATTGTGTACTTGGATGAAACATGGATCAATGCTCACCACACTAACCAAAGGGAATGGCAGTCATCAGATGGAAAGATTAAGAGATTAATACCTAGCAGCAAAGGACAGCGCTTGATAATTGCTCATGCAGGTAGTCGACAACATGGACTAATACAGAATGCAGAGCTAATTTTTCTTTCAAAATCCATAGACAATCGGGATTATCACTCTGAGATGAATGATCACATATTTAAACATTGGATTGAAAATTCTGTTCTCTCATCACTAGATCGACCATCTTGCCTAATAATGGACAATGCAGCGTACCACAACATTGTTGCACTTGAAGATAAAGTCCCGACGTCATCCAGTACAAAAGATGCTATTAAGATATGGCTCACAAAGGAGCACATACAATTTAATAACATGTACTTAAAACCTGAATTACTATCTCTAGTAAAGCAAAAACAAAGGACAAAGATTTTTCAAATAGATAAGATTATCCAAGAGCACGGCCATATAAGTTTGAGGCTGCCACCTTACCATGCTCATTTAAATCCAATAGAACTAATCTGGGCAAAATTTAAAGGACAAGTGGCAGATGAAAATACAACATTCAAAATATGCGATGTAAAGACTCTTGCTAATCTCGCTTTATTAAATATAGACAAAGATTATTGGGCTAAATGTGAAGACCAAGTCTTAAAACAGGAAGAGGAATATTTGAAAAATGATGGTTTGTGGAATGTTCAACCCCAAACAGTTATTAATCTTTTAGACTCGTCTGATTCAGAATGAAAGTATATAGCCCCCACAATGTTGGCCCCTATATTACCTTAAATTAGTTCAACAAACGGTCCTTATCAGGACCACACAACTATGAAAATTGGACATACAGGTATACCTTGATATTATCGTGCGTCCTCGAACTGAGAAGACAATAATTCTCCTGGTGTTTTTCCTTATTCAGTTATTTCCCCATTACGGCCACGCCTTTACCTAGTGAAAATTAATCACAGACCAGCAACTACGGTAATTTCTATTATTTAGGGGTTCACAATTTACAATTTTGACAAACATCAAAGAAATTCGCCGCTTTAAGAAAACTGCAGCTGCAAGATATTTGTTATATATACATTTAAAAGGTCTTTTGCATTCTAATAACATTTGGAAAGTTTCAACAGTATTTAACAAACGGTTTCTGAGCAATAACGTTTTGAAGTTATTATTTGAAGCTATCTATCCCGTGTGTTACCGGGGCCTCATTATGTGGGAAGTAAAGAATAGTGACACTGTGACCTTCCAGGCATGTCGTAAGAGGCGACTAAGGAGGTTGATCGATGGCTTGACAAGCTGTCATTGTAAAAATCATTGTTATGGAAACAGAACCATAGATTTTAGAAGCAGTGATCTCTGCAATATGTGCCACTTCGGCACGCAGGGGTTTCTGTTTTTGAGATTGTAGTTCTGCCCTATGTGCCGTCTTCGGCTCGAAAGGACAATAGATAGATAGATAGATAGTACTGCTGTATATGTGCTCACTGTGTGGCTAATTTTTTTTCTTGACTGACTACTCACCTGGTGCTAACGATTTTGTTCCTAAGTTCTAACTTAGGGCTCCCTAGTGCTAACTTAGGGCGCCCGAGTGCTAATTTAGGGCCCCCTAGTGCTAACTTATGGCCCCCTAGTGCTAACTTAGGGCTTTCTAGTGCTAACTTAGGGCGTTCTTGTGCTAACTTAGGGCTCCCTAGTGCTAACTTAGAGCTCTCTAATCCGTCCTTCCGTCCGTCTATCTGCCTGCCTGTTTGTCTGGTCTGGTCTCTCTGTCTTTGTTTGTACATGCCTGCCTATCATTTGTGTCATTCTGTTTCGCATCTGTCTGTTTGCTGTATGTTCGTCAGTCCGCCCGCCTGTTCACCTGTTCGTTCTTTCGTCTGTAAATATATCTTCCTAGCTTATTTATGTTTAATATTATCAGTTTGCCCGTATCTCATTCTTTCCGCCAGTCTCTGTTAGGTTGGCCCAGCTGCCATCTTGCTTGTCTGTATGTCTTTTAGCCCATCTCCTTGTCTCACAATTAAATCAATCTGCGTATCTGATTCTCTGTCTGCGTCCAACGTGTCTGTTCGTTAATTTTTCCGTCTTTTTCCTCTTCTGTTTTTCTTTTTTCGAAAGTTCCTATCAATTACGCTAGTCAACGGCCAAGAAGTTTCCGACATGAAATCGGTTAATCTCAACTAATTTTGGGCTGCTGAAAACGAAAGTGACGTTACAAAATTCTAATTGCCTGTAGTTAAGAGTTAATTAATACTCTGTTGTATCTCAACTTTTTAAGAGTTAATCTTTTATTTATGTATGTATGATCTATAGATATGTGTAATGAAAAGTTAATGGAAGTTTGCATAAAAAATAAACCGTTCAAATAAAAAGTAAAGTGGCGTATAGGGAATATGGTGTTAGTGACCATAAATTTTACAGACCTTCGGCACATGATTTTTTGGGTAATGTGGTCGGTATTACACCCATGCCGCTTTACTTTTCCAGAAAAAAATCCGGTACCCATTTAAGGCTGGGTGAACCCGGAAGTCGTCGGTTGGGATCGAACCCTACCTCTTGTCCTTTGTAGTCCAGTTCAGTAACCACTGAGCTATCGCGGCTCCCTAATTTGTTCAAATGACTAATAAAATTTGAGTTAGATAAAGATGATTCAATCATACCTATACTTGCAAAGCCTCTCTGTTTAAATATACTCTCATAATTAAAGAGCATTATTTTGGCACAGTTTTGTGCTTATTTCCCTAACAAATGTTGTCCAGAAATGTCCAGAACATGTGGGAACGTTGCAGGTAACTTTTCCCAAATTTGTGATGATGTGACTTTTGTTCTGAAAAAAAAAATATGATTGCAGTGATTAAGAATACCTGAAATTTATATTGTGGCTGGGACTATAGTTCGTTTCAAATCATGTGCCCAACTTCAAAACGCTATTACGCAGTAAACATTTGTTAAAGACTGTTGAAATTTTCCAAATGTTATTAGAATGCAAAATACCCTTTAAATGTATATTTAACAAATATCTTGCAGCTGCAGTTTTCTTAAAGCGGCGAATTTCTTTGATGTTTGTCACAATTGTAAATTGTGAAGCCCTAAAGAATAGAAATTACCGTAATTGCTGGTCTATGATTAATTTTCACTAGGTAAAGGCGTGGCCGTAATGGGGAAATAACCTAATAAGACAAAACACCAGGAGAATTATTGTCTGCTCAGTTCAAGGACGGCTTCGCCGCTGAATGAACGGAAATGGAACACACAATGCCTCGTGTTTTCTACAAGTGTCTAATTGTGTCAGAAAACCCACGTGGAAAGCGTGAAAAATCGTCAATTTGACCGTGTATGGATTTTTAATCGCTATTTTTAACTTAAATACTGTAAACATTAAGTTTTGACTACATCAATGGGTCGTTATAAATTTATATAAATCAAATAAGCAACAATAATAACAAAATGTTGTTTTTTTAATGAAATTAATTCCCTGTTGGGTTCTAATCATTATAACTTTACATGCAAATTTTGAAAAGCTTATAAAAAGCGGTTTAAAAGATATTGATTTTAAAAGTTGGGCACGACTTATGAAACGGACTATAGTTGGTCTCAAGGCAAGACGCCGGTCTTGAGACAGAGAGTTTGTGAGTTCAAATCCTGCTAAACCAGTTGGGATTTTTATTTATAATTTCTCTCTGCGGTAACTACCTCTGGTCTCAGCAGGAAGACCCGGCTTGAAACGTCAATTACTCAACGACGAAAAAAATATGAGTACCTCCGAAGACGGAGTTATCTGCTTGTACGGCGAGGGACCCAGTGCACACGACTGCCAGGGAACAATAGATTAACTCGCAAAATTCAGTTCCTAGTCTCTAGGGGCTTCGCAAGATGTGAAAGCTGGCGGACACACAAAAAAAAAAAATATTGTGGCTGCAAAACAGGAGATGATGATAAGGGCTTGTAGCCACGCATATGCTGCTGTACATGCACAACACATTTTCGAAAGTGGTTGATTGACGAGAGTATGTTATGCTTTGGCCGTCCCAATAATTTAGAGAAAGCCCGCTGGTCATATCACATGTATATTTATAACTGTTACTTTTGTTTGGTCACTCCAGTTTGGAAAAATTTGTCAAAGAAAAAAATGTGCGCCTCGAAATATCCAAACATTCCCTCTGCAATACGCCATGGACCACCGGTTCCCAAATTGCCAGTATCGTTTTCAACTGGTTCAACTAAAGAAGAATAGGAAGTCTGCAGTCCTGAAAACCAAAAATGTCACAAAAACTAGAATTTGTGCAACTGCCAAACCAAATAATCAGAAGTTATGGTTGTGGAAGGTCCCAGTATCACTGCAAACGAATTAAAATTCATAATTGCTCAACCGCCCGTGCTGGTGGAATCTTCTGAATTACTATCTCATCTCCCAAACAAAGAAAGGTAACTGTAGTCCCCATCATATCAGTCTCAGCACACGCCAAAAGAGATAAGACGAAACCCCACAGAAAGTGAACACAGCCATCTGTTCTCTATCATATGATATCATCATTCATCGTAAACAATCGAAATATCGAAACACGATCAAAACGGATGAAACGCACAGCTCACGGTGTGCACAGAGCACTTAACTCAGTAGCTCCTGCAACAAGCCAGACTTGGAATATGAGGAAACTGCAACAAGGAACACTTTCATACATAGCTTTTAATAGTTCCTGCCGCCTATCAACCATATTGACCGGAAGTTCCCGTCCTCCTGAAAATAATTGATTGTCATTTTTATTTTTTTTAATGTGTAGCGCTTGATGATGCTAGGACATCACCTTGACTCCAAATCCGAACATATGAAACACAGTTAGTCATCGGACTATCTCCGTCGCACACCAAACAACAGACTGTAAGATCCACCAGCAATGTGAATTTGTGAGATTATGAATCCCTCCTGACTAACGTGAACCCTCGGGAGTAACCCCTTTGCTGCTAAGTCATGTACGAAACTCCATTCTGCCTTTCACAATTAGCGTACGGCCGTTTTAGGGATATACAATCATCCATTGTGATGACGTAGCACATACAACAATGGCTGCGCCCATAAAATTCCAATTACTCTAATAAATGCAGCCAACAACGCACGAAAAGATGATGCACAAAATCTAAAGTGAAAATTGCGATTGCATTGGCCGAGCAGTCCATATTAATGAGTTGTAACATGTAAATACTTGGCGTCAAACAATTCCAACGATGGCCTTGGAACAGCACTCAATATGTTGACGTAAACCGCATATCAACTCTAGACTGGAGAAGGTCGCATTCACAAACTTGGATTTGACAAAGAGGAGCATTGAGGTGTGTACGACTCCGCATCATCGGCGAAATGTGTTAAGTGCATCATTAGATTGAATTTAACGCAGAAAATTGCATTGAAGAGCCGAAACTAATCACTCCCCAAATGCAATTTATGCAGTGGTCCAGAGAACATGAACGGCGTTCCACCATGTCGGAAATCAGAAGTAAACTGAGAACCATTGTTGGAAATCTGAATTTACTACAGAACAATACGGAGATTTTGGGTTTCAGGCAGCAACAGTAAGATTTCCGGGCAAAGAATATTCAAATTTCTGTGTTTCTCTCTTTCTCTCTCTCTCTCTCTCTCTCTCTCTCTCTCTCTCTCTTTCTCTCTGCGATCAGGACTCAATCAGAGTAGGACTCCATGCTCTCGCACGAAGACAGCTGTCTGTTTAAACCTGTTAGATCCACTCCGCTTGAATACCTGTTTAAACGTTGCACTGTGTTCTGCGCCAGTGGCCCAGTGCATCCGATTTCAGCCAGCATTTTGTTCAGGTTTGCTTTCCTTAGCCTTTGATTGTCCCCAAACTTCATGACGGCAGCAGATGATCTTTTCTGTAGGGGGATTCTGCCCTTAGATGGTCGGCCTTCCCAGGTTTACGAGCACAATCTGCCCGAGTCACTAGAGGTGACTAACACAGACATGCGACTTGTAATATGATGAGGTGTTTCGGAACCGCCATAAATATATTGTTATATTTGTTTGGTAAAATAGAGTGATCTTTCTACGTGGCACATTTCTGGTTCAATAACAGCCCCAAAAACAGTTACACAAGATTAGTGGCGTTTCTGCAAAGATAAGACTTTAAGTTGTTTTACTGCAATATTGCATTATTTTACTTCAATTCCAGTTCGTTATGAGGCCCATCTTAGCTCTTGAGGTCTTTAAACTACGATTAACATCAATGGTCACTCTGTGCTAACTTCAATGTGGTCCTTCTTAGATTAAGGGTGGAACCACCAAGTACTGATACTCTCTCCGTGAATAGAATAGTCGTGCAAGTAATGACCACGACACCAAAATGATTAGATTAATCAGGCAGTCATTGCAGTAATAATGTTAGGTATCCAGCATTCGTAGAAATCAGTAAGATTTTATTGTCGTCCTTAAACATAAAGGTTGGTCTCATGTTAATTATTTTCAAGACACTGGATAAAACAGGAGAGGCTTTACAGTACCTCATTATAATTTTTACCAAGAATGAGTGAAGCTAAAATAAAGGAACAAGTATTTATTTGTTCCCAATTTCAGTAAATTGTTGCAGATGACGAGTTCCTTCAAGAGGTGCGTGGGAAGGACAAATCTGTATTGAAGTCAGAAGTAAAAAAACTAATTATTTGAAACAACAGAACAGACAATTACCAGGAAATTATAGAAAACCTTTTTCCGATGTCCAACGGGTTTGGCAACAACATGTCTTCGTGAATATTCAGTGTTGTTGCATTCGCATCACATTGTTGGACAGTGGCTAGAGACACTTCATTGTTGGACAGTGGCTAGAGACACTTCATTGTTGGACAGTGGCTAGAGACACTTCATTGTTGGACAGTGGCTAGAGACACTTCATTGTTGGACAGTGGCTAGAGACACTTCATTGTTGGACAGTGGCTAGAGACACTTCATTGTTGGACAGTGGCTAGAGACACTTCATTGTTGGACAGTGGCTAGAGACACTTCATTGTTGGACAGTGGCTAGAGACACTTCATTGTTGGACAGTGGCTAGAGACACTTCATTGTTGGACAGTGGCTAGAGACACTTCATTGTTGGACAGTGGCTAGAGACACTTCATTGTTGGACAGTGGCTAGAGACACTTCATTGTTGGACAGTGGCTAGAGACACTTCATTGTTGGACAGTGGCTAGAGACACTTCATTGTTGGACAGTGGCTAGAGACACTTCATTGTTGGACAGTGGCTAGAGACACTTCATTGTTGGACAGTGGCTAGAGACACTTCATTGTTGGACAGTGGCTAGAGACACTTCATTGTTGGACAGTGGCTAGAGACACTTCATTGTTGGACAGTGGCTAGAGACACTTCATTGTTGGACAGTGGCTAGAGACACTTCATTGTTGGACAGTGGCTAGAGACACTTCATTGTTGGACAGTGGCTAGAGACACTTCATTGTTGGACAGTGGCTAGAGACACTTCATTGTTGGACAGTGGCTAGAGACACTTCATTGTTGGACAGTGGCTAGAGACACTTCATTGTTGGACAGTGGCTAGAGACACTTCATTGTTGGACAGTGGCTAGAGACACTTCATTGTTGGACAGTGGCTAGAGACACTTCATTGTTGGACAGTGGCTAGAGACACTTCATTGTTGGACAGTGGCTAGAGACACTTCATTGTTGGACAGTGGCTAGAGACACTTCATTGTTGGACAGTGGCTAGAGACACTTCATTGTTGGACAGTGGCTAGAGACACTTCATTGTTGGACAGTGGCTAGAGACACTTCATTGTTGGACAGTGGCTAGAGACACTTCATTGTTGGACAGTGGCTAGAGACACTTCATTGTTGGACAGTGGCTAGAGACACTTCATTGTTGGACAGTGGCTAGAGACACTTCATTGTTGGACAGTGGCTAGAGACACTTCATTGTTGGACAGTGGCTAGAGACACTTCATTGTTGGACAGTGGCTAGAGACACTTCATTGTTGGACAGTGGCTAGAGACACTTCATTGTTGGACAGTGGCTAGAGACACTTCATTGTTGGACAGTGGCTAGAGACACTTCATTGTTGGACAGTGGCTAGAGACACTTCATTGTTGGACAGTGGCTAGAGACACTTCATTGTTGGACAGTGGCTAGAGACACTTCATTGTTGGACAGTGGCTAGAGACACTTCATTGTTGGACAGTGGCTAGAGACACTTCATTGTTGGACAGTGGCTAGAGACACTTCATTGTTGGACAGTGGCTAGAGACACTTCATTGTTGGACAGTGGCTAGAGACACTTCATTGTTGGACAGTGGCTAGAGACACTTCATTGTTGGACAGTGGCTAGAGACACTTCATTGTTGGACAGTGGCTAGAGACACTTCATTGTTGGACAGTGGCTGGAGACACTTCATTGTTGGACAGTGGCTAGAGACACTTCATTGTTGGACAGTGGCTAGAGACACTTCATTGTTGGACAGTGGCTAGAGACACTTCATTGTTGGACAGTGGCTAGAGACACTTCATTGTTGGACAGTGGCTAGAGACACTTCATTGTTGGACAGTGCCTGGAGACACTTCATTGTTGGACAGTGGCTAGAGACACTTCATTGTTGGACAGTGGCTAGAGACACTTCATTGTTGGACAGTGGCTAGAGACACTTCATTGTTGGACAGTGGCTAGAGACACTTCATTGTGGACAATGACTAGAGACACTTCATTGTTGGACAGTGGCTAGAGACACTTCATTGTTGGACAGTGGCTAGAGACACTTCATTGTTGGACAGTGGCTAGAGACACTTCATTGTTGGACAGTGGCTAGAGACACTTCATTGTTGGACAGTGGCTAGAGACACTTCATTGTTGGACAGTGGCTAGAGACACTTCATTGTTGGACAGTGGCTAGAGACACTTCATTGTTGGACAGTGGCTAGAGACACTTCATTGTTGGACAGTGGCTAGAGACACTTCATTGTTGGACAGTGGCTAGAGACACTTCATTGTTGGACAGTGGCTAGAGACACTTCATTGTTGGACAGTGGCTAGAGACACTTCATTGTTGGACAGTGGCTAGAGACACTTCATTGTTGGACAGTGCCTGGAGACACTTCATTGTTGGACAGTGGCTAGAGACACTTCATTGTTGGACAGTGGCTAGAGACACTTCATTGTTGGACAGTGGCTAGAGACACTTCATTGTTGGACAGTGGCTAGAGACACTTCATTGTTGGACAATGACTAGAGACACTTCATTGCTGAACAGTGGCTAGAGACACTTCATTGTTGGACAGTGGCTAGAGACACTTCATTGTTGGACAGTGGCTAGAGACACTTCATTGCTGGACAGTGGCTAGAGACACTTCATTGCTGAACAGTGGCTAGAGACACTTCATTGTTGGACAGTGGCTAGAGACACTTCATTGCTGGACAGTGGCTAGAGACACTTCATTGCTGGACAGTGGCTAGAGACACTTCATTGCTGGACAGTGGCTAGAGACACTTCATTGTTGGACAGTGGCTAGAGACACTTCATTGTTGGACAGTGGCTAGAGACACTTTATTGATTGACAGTGGCTAGAGATACCTCGTTGCTGGAGCGTGACAAGAGACAACTCATAGTTGGAGAGTGACAACAAGAGACACCACATTGTTGAAAGTGACAAGAGACACCTCATTGTTGGGGTGTAGCAAGAGACACTTCAATGTTGAAAAGTGACAAGAGACACTTCATTGTTGGAGAGTGACAAGAGCCAACTCATTGTTGGGGAGTGACAAGAGACAACTCATTGTTGAAGAGTGACAAGAGACAACACAATGTTGAAAAGTGACAAGAGACACTTCATTGTTGGAGAGTGACAAGAGACAACTCATTGGGGAGTGACAAGAGACAACTCATTGTTGAAGAGTGACAAGTGACAACTCATTGTTGGAGAGTGGCAAGAGACACCTCATTGTTGGAGAGTGACAGTGACAACTCATTGATGGAGAGTGACAAGAGACAACTCATTGTTGGAGAGTGACAAGAGACAACTCATTTTTGGGGAGTGACAAGAGGCAACTCAATGTTGGAGAGTGACAAGAGACACCTCATTGTTGGAGAGTGACAAGATAAAACTCATTGTTGGGGAGTAGCAAGAGACACTTCATTGTTGAAAAGTGACAAGAGACAACTCATTGTTGGAGAGTGACAAGAGACACCTCATTGTTGGAAAGTGACAAGTGACAACTCATTGGTGGAGAGTGACAAGAGACAACTCATTGTAGGAGAGTAACAAGAGACACCTCATTGTTGGAAAGTGACAAGTGACAACTCATTGGTGGAGAGTGACAAGAGACACCTCATTGTTGGAAAGTGACAAGTGACAACTCATTGATGGAGAGTGACAAGAGACACCTCATTGTTGGAAAGTGACAAGTGACAACTCATTGGTGGAGAGTGACAAGAGACACCTCATTGCAGGAGAGGGACAAGAGACACCTCATTGTAGGAGAGGGACAGAGACACCTCATTGTTTGACAGTAACAAGAGACACCTCATTGTTTGACAGTAACAAGAGACACCTCATTGCAGGAGAGGGACAAGAGACACCTCATTGCAGGAGAGGGACAAGAGACACCTCATTGCAGGAGAGGGACAAGAGACACCTCATTGCAGGAGAGGGACAAGAGACACCTCATTGTTTGACAGTAACAAGAGACACCTCATTGCAGGAGAGGGACAAGAGACACCTCATTGCAGGAGAGGGACAAGAGACACCTCATTGTTTGACAGTAACAAGAGACACCTCATTGCAGGAGAGGGACAAGAGACACCTCATTGTTTGACAGTAACAAGAGACACCTCATTGCAGGAGAGGGACAAATGACACCTCATTGTTTGACAGTAACAAGAGACACCTCATTGCAGGAGAGGGACAAGAGACACCTCATTGCAGGAGAGGGACAAGAGACACCTCATTGCAGGAGAGGGACAAGAGACACCTCATTGTTTGACAGTAACAAGAGACACCTCATTGCAGGAGAGGGACAAGAGACACCTCATTGCACGAGAGGGACAAGAGACCCTCATTGCAGGAGAGGGACAAGAGACAACTCATTGCACGAGAGGGACAAGAGACACCTCATTGCAGGAGAGGGACAAGAGACAACTCATTGTTTGACAGTAACAAGAGACACCTCATTGCAGGAGAGGGACAAGAGACAACTCATTGTTTGACAGTAACAAGAGACACCTCATTGCAGGAGAGGGACAAGAGACAACTCATTGTTTGACAGTAACAAGAGACACCTCATTGCAGGAGAGGGACAAGAGACAACTCATTGTTTGACAGTAACAAGAGACACCTCATTGCAGGAGAGGGACAAGAGACAACTCATTGTTTGACAGTAACAAGAGACACCTCATTGCAGGAGAGGGACAAGAGACAACTCATTGTTTGACAGTAACAAGAGACACCTCATTGCAGGAGAGGGACAAGAGACAACTCATTGCACGAGAGGGACAAGAGACAACTCATTGCACGAGAGGGACAAGAGACACCTCATTGCAGGAGAGGGACAAGAGACAACTCATTGTTTGACAGTAACAAGAGACACCTCATTGCAGGAGAGGGACAAGAGACAACTCATTGCACGAGAGGGACAAGAGACACCTCATTGCAGGAGAGTGACAAGAGACACCTCATTGCAGGAGAGGGACAAGAGACAACTCATTGCACGAGAGGGACAAGAGACAACTCATTGCACGAGAGGGACAAGAGACACCTCATTGCACGAGAGGGACAAGAGACAACTCATTGCACGAGAGGGACAAGAGACACCTCATTGTAGGAGAGTGACAAGAGACAACTCATTGCAGGAGAGGGACAAGAGACAACTCATTGTTTGACAGTAACAAAGACACCTCATTGCAGGAGAGGGACAAGAGACAACTCATTGTTTGACAGTAACAAGAGACACCTCATTGCAGGAGAGGGACAAGAGACACCTCATTGCAGGAGAGGGACAAGAGACAACTCATTGTTTGACAGTAACAAGAGACACCTCATTGCAGGAGAGGGACAAGAGACAACTCATTGTTTGACAGTAACAAGAGACACCTCATTGCAGGAGAGGGACAAGAGACACCTCATTGCAGGAGAGGGACAAGAGACAACTCATTGTTTGACAGTAACAAGAGACACCTCATTGCAGGAGAGGGACAAGAGACAACTCATTGTTTGACAGTAACAAGAGACACCTCATTGCAGGAGAGTGACAAGAGACACCTCATTGCAGGAGAGGGACAAGAGACAACTCATTGTTTGACAGTAACAAGAGACACCTCATTGCAGGAGAGGGACAAGAGACAACTCATTGTTTGACAGTAACAAGAGACACCTCATTGCAGGAGAGGGACAAGAGACACCTCATTGCACGAGAGGGACAAGAGACACCTCATTGCAGGAGAGGGACAAGAGACACCTCATTGCAGGAGAGGGACAAGAGACACCTCATTGCAGGAGAGGGACAAGAGACACCTCATTGCACGAGAGGGACAAGAGACACCTCATTGCAGGAGAGGGAGAAGAGACAACTCATTGTTTGACAGTAACAAGAGACACCTCATTGCAGGAGAGGGACAAGAGACAACTCATTGTTGACAGTAACAAGAGACAACTCATTGCAGGAGAGTAACAAGAGACAACTCATTGCAGGAGAGGGACAAGAGACACCTCATTGCAGGAGAGGGACAAGAGACAACTCATTGTTTGACAGTAACAAGAGACACCTCATTGCAGGAGAGTAACAAGAGACAACTCATTGTTTGACAGTAACAAGAGACACCTCATTGCTGGAGAGTACAAGAGAAACCTCATTCCAAAAGAGTAACAAGGGACAACTCATTGCTGGAGAGTGACAAGAGGGACCTCATTGTTGGACAATAACAAGAGACAACTCATTGCAGGAGAGTGACAAGAGACAACTCATTGTTTGACAGTAACAAGAGACACCTCATTGCAGGATAGGGACAAGAGACAACTCATTGTTTGACAGTAACAAGAGACACCTCATTGCAGGAGAGGGACAAGAGACAACTCATTGTTTGACAGTAACAAGAGACAACTCATTGACTGACAGTAACAAGAGACACCTCATTGCAGGAGAGGGACAAGAGACAACTCATTGTTTGACAGTAACAAGAGACACCTCATTGCAGGAGAGTAAACAAGAGACAATTCATTGATTGACAGTAACAAGAGACACCTCATTGCTGGAGAGTAACAAGAGAAACCTCATTGCAAAAGAGTCACAAGAGACAACTCATTGCTGGAGAGTGACAAGAGGGACCTCATTGTTGACAGTAACAAGAGACAACTCATTGCAGGAGAGTGACAAAGGAGACCTCATTGTTGGACAGTAACAAGAGACAACTCATTGTTTGACAGTAACAAGAGACACCTCATTGCAGGAGAGTAACAAGAGACAACTCATTGTTTGACAGTAACAAGAGACAACTCATTGTTTGACAGTAACAAGAGACAACTCATTGTTTGACAGTAACAAGAGACAACTCATTGTTTGAAAGTAACAAGAGACAACTCATTGTTTGACAGTAACAAGAGACAACTCATTGTTTGACAGTAACAAGAGACACCTCATTGCAGGAGAGGGACAAGAGACAACTCATTGTTTGACAGTAACAAGAGACACCTCATTGCAGGAGAGTAACAAGAGACAATTCATTGATTGACAGTAACAAGAGACAACTCATTGCAGGAGAGTGACAAGAGGGACCTCATTGTTGGACAATAACAAGAGACAACTCATTGCAGGAGAGTGACAAGAGGGACCTCATTGTTGGACAGTAACAAGAGACAACTCATTGCAGGAGAGTGACAAGAGGGACCTCATTGTTGGACAATAACAAGAGACAACTCATTGCAGGAGAGTGACAAGAGGGACCTCATTGTTGGACAATAACAAGAGACAACTCATTGCAGGAGAGTGACAAGAGGGACCTCATTGTTGGACAGTAACAAGAGACAACTCATTGCAGGAGAGTGACAAGAGGGACCTCATTGTTGGACAGTAACAAGAGACAACTCATTGCAGGAGAGTGACAAGAGGGACCTCATTGTTGGACAGTAACAAAAGACAACTTATTGCAGGAGAGTGACAAGAGGGACCTCATTGTTGGACAGTAACAAGAGACAACTCATTGCTGGAGAGTGACAAGAGGGACCTCATTGTTGGACAGTAACAAGAGACAACTCATTGCTGGAGAGTGACAAGAATGACCTCATTGTTGGACAGTAACAAGAGACAACTCATTGCAGGAGAGTGACAAGAGTGACCTCATTGTTGGACAGTAACAAGAGACAACTTATTGCAGGAGAGGGACAAGCGTGACCTCATTGTTAGACAGTAACAAGAGACAACTCATTGCAGGAGAGTGACAAGCGTGACCTCATTGTTAGACAGTAACAAGAGACAACTTATTGCTGGAGAGTGACAAGAGGGACCTCATTGTTAGACAGTAACAAGAGACAACTTATTGCAGGAGAGTGACAAGAGACAACTTATTGCTGGAGAGTGACAAGAGGGACCTCATTGTTGGACAGTAACAAGAGACAACTTATTGCTGGAGAGGGACAAGCGTGACCTCATTGTTAGACAGTAACAAGAGACAACTCATTGCAGGAGAGTGACAATAGTGACCTCATTGTTGGACAGTAACAAGAGACAACTTATTGCTGGAGAGTGACAAGAGGGACCTCATTGTTGGACAGTAACAAGAGACAACTTATTGCAGGAGAGTGACAAGAGGGACCTCATTGTTGGACAGTAACAAGAGACAACTTATTGCAGGAGAGTGACAAGAGGGACCTCATTGTTGGACAGTAACAAGAGACAACTTATTGCAGGAGAGTGACAATAGTGACCTCATTGTTGGACAGTAACAAGAGACAACTCATTGCTGGAGAGTGACAAGAGGGACCTCATTGTTGGACAGTAACAAGAGACAACTCATTGCAGGAGAGTGACAAGCGTGACCTCATTGTTGGACAGTAACAAGAGACAACTCATTGCTGGAGAGTGACAAGCGTGACCTCATTGTTAGACAGTAACAAGAGACAACTCATTGCAGGAGAGTGACAAGCGTGACCTCATTGTTAGACAGTAACAAGAGACAACTTATTGCAGGAGAGGGACAAGCGTGACCTCATTGTTAGACAGTAACAAGAGACAACTCATTGCAGGAGAGTGACAAGCGTGACCTCATTGTTAGACAGTAACAAGAGACAACTTATTGCAGGAGAGGGACAAGCGTGACCTCATTGTTAGACAGTAACAAGAGACAACTTATTGCAGGAGAGTGACAAGCGTGACCTCATTGTTAGACAGTAACAAGAGACAACTTATTGCAGGAGAGTGACAAGAGGGACCTCATTGTTGGACAGTAACAAGAGACAACTTATTGCAGGAGAGTGACAAGAGGGACCTCATTGTTGGACAGTAACAAGAGACAACTCATTGCTGGAGAGTGACAAGAGGGACCTCATTGTTTGACAGTAACAAGAGACAACTCATTGCTGGAGAGTGACAAGAGGGACCTCATTGTTGGACAGTAACAAGAGACAACTCATTGCAGGAGAGTGACAAGAGGGACCTCATTGTTGGACAGTAACAAGAGACAACTTATTGCTGGAGTGTAATCAGTGACACCTCATTACTGAACAGGAAAAAGAGGCACCTCATTACTGGACAGCAACAAGAGACACCTCATTACTGAACAGGAACAAGAGATACCTCATTACTAGACAGCAATAAGAGACACCTCATTACTGAACAGGAACAAAGAGACACCTCATTACTAGACAGCAATAAGAGACACCCTCATTACTGAACAGGAACAAAGAGATACCTCATTACTAGACAGTAATAAGAGACACCCCCATTACTGAACAGGAACAAGAGATACCTCATTACTAGACAGCAATAAGAGACACCTCATTACTGAACAGGAACAAGAGACACCTCATTACTAGACAGTAACAAGAGACACATTGCTTGAATACAAGTAACAAGTGAAGAGCAGTCACCGAAGTGTCATGGGAACTGTTTTCAATGTTTATTTTAACATTTTATGTGAAATTGAAACACTGCTTTGTTCCCGTCCTCTTCATTTTATTTTTAAAATATCAAGTCAATGAACGTGTAAGTATAGAGCCGAAACTGAAAGAGTCATTATTTAACCAAGTTAATGCGTGCATTACTCACTTTAGTATGACCTACATTTTTTTTTTATATCGTAGAAGCAAGAGCCAGTTTGTGAATAGCATTATAATATTTGAAATGAGCATTTCAAAATCATTAGATATGTTAGAATTGATTTCAGAATTTTGGAAAATGTGTAGACTCGTCTTATTTCTTTTAGTTATCAATCACATCTCTTTTATTGCCTTTTCATATTTGTTATCCTTCATGTTTACACATACATAGAAATAAAGTCATCAAAACTGCACAGTGTCATTCGCATTTTCTTGATCTCTCTCTCTCTCGATCTCTCTTGCTCTCTCTCTTTCTCTCTCTCTTTCTCTCTCGCTTTCTATCTTTCATACTCTCTCTCTATCTCTCCCCCCCCCCCCTCATGTGTCTTTCCTTTTCTTTTCTCCACTTGTATGTTTATACATTCGCTTCACACCACGTCCCTGACACACACGTCCCTGACACACACACGTGATCTTCAACAGCCGTTTCTGCCCTGTAAGCCATTGCTATGCAACCAGGCACGTCTGATCATCTTCCCAATGTTCTCAGTTTCCATCGCAAGAAAAATAAGACCTCAAGATAAGAGAGAAAAAAACACAGACGAGATGAGCTTAATCGAGAGATCGGAACAGAATTCTGGATGACATCAGCGATTTGAAAAAGAAAATAAATTTCCGCAGGATTTGATTTAATCAACTTCTAAATATCAATTTTGTTGATTTATATGAAGTAGTTAGATGAGAAGATTCAATGAGGTGTTTTTAAATGTGTAGATAAATAAGATACAAATAAACAAGGTATAGATAAATAAGGTATAGATAAAGGAGATCATGAAAAGTGATACATTAATTTCTGCTTCTTCTTCGTCCTTTCTCTGTAGGATAGAAAGTTGGGTTACATTTTTGGGGAGGAAATTTACAGCCGTTTGTATCCGTCTTCAGCCGTTTGTATCCGTCTTCAGCCGTTTGTATCCGTCTTCAGCCGTTTGTATCTGTCTTCAGCAGGTACTTTCTTGGAGCAGCTTACACGTTAAGGGTTTCCTGAACATAATTACAAGGTAGTAGTTGTTTGTAGTCAGAACTTGTCTATGCGTCTCTAGGAAAGCTGTTTCTAAAGACTAACAACTCTTTCTTTCTTGGGTCTGTATTAGGTGTACCTTTTCCTTTATATGGTTTGTCCGCTAGGAAATTCCGGTGGCCTTGTGGTTAGTGCACTCGCCTGCCGACCTGAAGGTTCGTGGTTCACGTGCCAAGTGAGATCATTTTTTTCTTTCCTCCATAAATGGTTCCGAGATCAATCAAGTCACTTGAAATAGATAACCTAGAAATTCTCTTCTGCGGAAAGGCAGCGAAAAAGAGGCCACCCCTTGTCATAAGGTTGAGGCTTAATACAGTGAAGTCATTTCCACTAATCTGATCAATGGTATTTGTTATTGGGCTCATCTTTTATTCCACTAGATTTGTTTCTCTTCTCCTGCATGCAATTGTTGTTTTCTCCCAGCTTCTGTGTTGCAGGATCTGCCCCTGTTGTACACGTGATCTGTGCATGAGACCCACAGACTGTAACAATAGTTGACGTGCAGTGGACGCCATGTTGGACTAAGACTAAATACGACCTAGAATAGAACACAGATCATCATCATCATCATGAAGTACAGGGCCTGCTGGCGTAGGTGATCATGTCTCTCCACAACTTTCGATCTCTACAGTTATTTATCATTTCCGTTGTTGACGTTCTGCCAAGCCAGAATACAGAAACACACAATATAAGTCTGACCTTGAGCCCCGAGTTTGGATTCCAACCTATACAGCAGCTTGGAGAAATGATGTCCATACACAATGAACAGAACACGGAGTGTTGAGAATAACAGAAAGGTCGAACTGAACAAATAAGAAAGTCTTAGTTTTGATCTTTTTTGACTTTCGGAACACAGTAGATGTTAGAAGACATGGAGCAAAGGAACATTAGAACGTGAGCACTTAATGATAATATACATTGACGAATGTGCAGTGTTTATTCTATGCCAACGTGTAAGCCGTTATGAAGGTGGCCGCGAAAAGAAAGGACAGTATAGAAGATATGCTCAGAAAAATGTAATTCTTGTCTTAGAGATCTCTTAAAGTAATAATGACAATTCGAGTGTGCTAGAGTACTTGTCTGCCATTCCTATTATTTATGAAGATGAACTCTTCACAACGATAAGAAAGAAAATTCAAGAAGAAAATGTGACGAAAGTTTCTACAGGGATCTACATTCCATTAAAAAAAAAACATAAGCAAATACAATATCAGAACGATCTACATTTCGTTCCTGTATTGGCCGGTACGTTTCTAGACGAATCACCATTTCAGATTGTATCTACATTGGCTATTACACTCCTAGCTAGACCGATCGACATTTCAGTTTTTGCTATGCTGGTTATTACAAGAGAATGTACATCATTATTTTCAGTCACTTTTGTGACTGTTGCCACAGACCTACATTTTGACTTATTCTAGAGCACAGTTATATTCCTAAACAAAATTGCATTTAAGTTTTTATTGTGGTGGCTAATACATTTTAAAACAGGTTCTAGGTTGCATTTGTTACTGTCGTGACAATTATGTAATTACCACAACCTACAATACGGCTGTTGTTCTTGATCATTACTATTTAACAAAGCTACACTTCAGTCTTGACCACCATGATAATTACTATTTAACAAAGCTACACTTCAGTCTTGACTGCCATGATAATTACTATTTAACAAAGCTACACTTCAGTCTTGACCACCATGACAATTACTATTTAACAAAGCTACACTTCAGTCTTGACTGCCATGACAATTACTATTTAACAAAGCTACACTTCAGTCTTGACTGCCATGACAATTACTATTTAACAAAGCTACACTTCAGTCTTGACTGCCATGACAATTACTATTTAACAAAACTACACTTCAGCCTTGACTGCCGTGACAATTACTATTTAACAAAGCTACACTTCAGTCTTGACCACCATGACAATTACTATTTAACAAAACTACACTTCAGCCTTGACTGCCATGACAATTACTATTTAACAAAGCTACACTTCAGCCTTGACTGCCGTGACAATTACTATTTAACAAAGCTACACTTCAGCCTTGACAGCCATGATAATTACTATTTAACAAAGCTACACTTCAGCCTTGACAGCCATGATAATTACTATTTAACAAAGCTACACTTCAGCCTTGACAGCCATGATAATTACTATTTAACAAAGCTACACTTCAGCCTTGACTGCCGTGATAATTACTATCCTATAGAGACGGACATTTATATTTTTCTCCTTTGTGATTTACATACACTCGGAGCAGTGACGTAAGGTGATAGTCCCGGGCGAAGCAATTCTTAAGGGCGCTAAATAAATATTTTTTTAAAAAGTAATAATGCATAAAAAATAGGAGGAAACAAAACTGGCTTTGTCCTTGGCACTAATAACACCCATGCCTTGTCTTGGACGCTGCTAACTTAAGCTACCAATTGATTCATAGACAGATCATTATTTTGTAACTACCACATGTCTTTTCCAACTTATTTTGATTGTTTTTATCTGACGCCCACTCAATTCGTGTCGACTCTAAACTCAGTTCGCAAGTCTTCAGTTTGGCTGAGCTCACAAAGAGACAAACAATAAGGGGAAGACAGTCGAAGGAACGGCAAACACGATAAGCAAACACATTGGTTGGAAAATACGAACGGTACAAACAACAGATATCGTTGTTCCCATAGTGTCATTGTTCTTCATAAACAGTTGACTGCGAAAACAAAATACATGGTTGTTTGAGCTCTATATTTTATTTCACTATTGTTCATATGAAAATACGAATAATAAAAGAATACATATTGATTCCGACTGTAGCGCGGAAGAAATGCAGAAGTCTATAAGTATTTGACATTTTTAAAATATGTCAGAGAAATATGTTGAACAAATAAAATAAAAAGAAAGCTGACTACACACTGAACGATACAACAAGTTCATTCATTGAGTTTCTCCAGTCATGTCGATCCTTCGCTGTGATATATAAGTGGATCTCTTCGTTTTATTGTCAGCTCTACAGATGGCGTTGCTTCTTGATTTAGTCAACAATTGTTCTCAAAGGTGTGAGTAGTGAGCCAATGCTTCTGTTGACATCTACTGCTCTTTGTTAAGTGTTTCCTCTCTCATCGTTCCTTCTATTTCATATATTTTTTCTTGGTATGTTTACATCTGTCTGAAGTCTAGTTCACACTAATTGGGATTAAGAGAAACGAATTAAAGCTCAGCCAACTGATGCGAAATAGGAAACTCTAATCTGATTGTAATTAAGTAAATGAGAAATCTGCGTAGAAGTAAGTCATTTAATCTATCTGCTAAATAAAACACTACCGTATGATTATTTATTTGAGTGTGTGTGTGTGTTTGTACGTGTTTTCTTTAACTTCCCCTTGTGACGTCATCAAGTTAGAACTACATATAAACCATTACTGCGGTAAACAAAACTTAAGCTCGTCGGTGTCAAAATGTATGATCTGCACTTCACTAAAAACATTAAAAGCCAGTAAGTGTTCTCCAGTGTGAAGAATACTTCAGTGTGGCAGTAGTTACGTTTATCTGATAGTAAATCTATGTCGATTATAACTACGTTACAGGGCGGATAGAGAAATTAGTTGACCGGGAACTGGAGAGCGTACTTCAGTGGAATCATAAATTATTATCAGCAGTTAAGATAATGAATGTGCTAGAGATTCAGTGGCGTGTTCTTTTCCTTATCATTATCCACGGACAAGCCAATCATGTACCGTCAGCGAACTTCCTTTGGCAGCTGCCCCAAGTCTGGGCTAAACTGTTCATCTGTTCTCAGTATTCTCGACCAGAATGTTCTTGTATTTAACTGTTCTTTCGGGGTTCACTGCATTACAGTCCTTGTGATTGCTTTCGAATCACTTCTGGGCACATATCTACTACAGCTTCAGTTACCATTCTATTGTTTTCCCTTATTTGTAACTGTTAACCAGTTCGTTTTTGCTTATTCTCCTTGTTGGGTTTTTCTGACTCAGACAAGTTGTATGAAATATCCAACCTGCCTGATGTTGAAATTCCCGCTATGGAGCTGTTTAGGTATATTGGTGTGTATGTGTGTGTGTGTGAGTGAGTGAGTGAGAATGTGGAGCTATTCAGGTATATTGGTGTGTGTATGTGTTTGTGTGAGTGAGAAGGTGGAGCTATTCATGTATGTTGTGTGTGTGTGTGTGTGTGTGTGTGTGTGTGTGTGTGAAGGTGGATCCGTTCAGGTATATTGGTGTGTGTGTGTGTGAAAAGGTGGATCTATTCAGGTATATTGGTGTGTGTGTGTGTGTGAGAGAGAGAGAAGGTGGAGCAATTCAGGTATATTGTGTGTGTGTGTGTGTGAGAGAGAGAGAGAGAGAGATAGAGAGGGAGAGAAGGTGTAGCAATTCAGATATATTGTGCGTGTGTGTGTGTGTGAGAGAGAGAGAGAGAGAGAGAGAGAGAGAGAGAGAGAGAGAGAGAGAAGATAGAGCTCATCCTACAGCGCAATGAACTTATAGATCAGGTAAAAAAAAAAACTTGAGCTACATCAAAGATAACAACCAAATCATGTTTTGATTTCATGTTCACCGGAGTGTGTCCACGAAGGAAGCAATGAACAATCTTGAAATCATGACTAATAGTGTACAACAAATGGGCTTCTCAGACAACAAGTGGCAGTCATTCACAACGAGTGTGTGCACGCGTGAGATACTTCATTAACCACATACGTTTCTAGGTGCGTGAGACCGTTGGTGTCCAACGATTGGTTATTGCCAAAGTAAAGAGCCCCCGTCACGCCAAGTGGCGTATAGGGAATATGGTGTTAGTCACCATAACTTTTACAGACCTTCAACGCATGATTTTTTAGGGTAATATGGTCGGTATTACGCCCGTGCCGGTTTACTTTCTCAGAAAAATCCGGTCCCTATTTAAGGCTGGGTGAACCCGGAAGCCGTCGGTTGGGAACGAACCCTACCTCTCGTCCTTTGTAGTCTAGTTCACTAACCACTGAGCTATCGCGGCTCCCAGTTATTGCCAAGACCTGGGATAATTCATGTCAAAACAGTTATTCAGATTTCTCAAGGAAAATGTAAAGTTAATCAATCAAAAAGTATAGTAACTGACATTTAGTGAAAATATATATAATATGTGTGGGTCATCGGTCATTCTACGGAGTTTGTGCACTGAGCCTGGATTTTCTTCGGAATTTCTCAAGGAAATATCGGAACACACAAAGATTTGCCGGTGTGCGGTGATGATTCTAACAACAACAATATATACAATTTGTCATAAATTAGTCGATTAACGGAACGAGGTTACCTTTTAGTAAATGAGTACAGGGCCATCAGCGAATCATAGCTCAATGTTAAGGTAAAAATTGTAGAACTGATGAAGATCCTGCACCGCTCCATTGCCTTAGAGAGGACTAGTTAGTTCAATCAAGGGAGATATAGAAGGGAATATATACAAGGGAATCATAGAATGGAGTCAAAAAATACTTTGCGTGGGATGGATAATTGTAAGTGGTGTCGATAGCGTTGGGACGGATAGAGACAAGGGGCAGACCAGTGCTGAGATACATGGATGTTTGCATGCCTTCCTTGAGTAAATTCTCTATCAGCGAGAGAAACTGTCAGAACCTGGCATCAGATTGTAGCACATTAAGAACAACAATAACAATCGGCACATATTTCGAGAAAGCGTTGATGTCAAATTCAGAAGACAAAAGGCGTAGGAGAAAAGAGTCGAGGTCAGACACCACAAATACTTGTTCATTCTGCGGCCGGAAATGTCTATCCAATATTAGCAGATCCAGCCACGAGAGAGGCTGTTCCTTAAAGCAACATCCAACATAAGACACCAATACTCTACTAAAACCCCTGACTAACCATGACTGCTTGCTACAATCGCCTGTCATGACACTAACAGCCATATATAATTACAGTAATGTTATTTTCGTTTAAGAGGATCGCATGCAATCATTCTTTGCGTACTCAACATCATCGATTTTGATGGAGTCAAAATTCACTGAAACTCATTGCCTTGTGGATAACTCGGACACGCCTAAGGTTATTGAGTTATTGAGTTATTAGCGGGTCATCATCATTGCACTCCCAACATGTCCATATGTGCTCAGATCCCCTCCTCAGCAAGTCCCGCAGTGTCCAGCAACTGACGACTCTAATTCTAAGGTTATGGGAGTCAACTCAGAAAATCGAGAGTGGAAACTCGAAATCAGTCGTTGTCGAAGTTTGTCCTACTCTACACATTATCTTATATTACTGCATTTATATGTATGATTATCTTTACGGCATTGACCCCATTTCATGGGTTTGCCGAAAATATATAGATTGGGGAATAAAGACAGCATGTTCACTGCTGTTGCCATGAGGTGTTATGGCTAGTGTTGCTTTTCATTCCTGAAGGACAAATTCGGGAACCAGAGAGTAGAAGAAAAAAACACCGACCTAGATAAACACTAAAAAGAACACCGACCTAGATAAACACTAAAAAGAACACCGACCTAGATAAACACTAAAAAGAACACCGACCTAGATAAACACTAAAAGAACACCGACCTAGATAAACACTAAAAAGAACACCGACCTAGATAAACACTAAAAAGAACACCGACCTAGATAAACACTAAAAAGAACACCGACCTAGATAAACACTAAAAAGAACACCGACCTAGATAAAACACTAAAAAGAACACCGACCTAGATAAACACTAAAAAGAACACCGACCTAGATAAACACTAAAAAGAACATCGAGGCGAGAGGCAACAACAGCAGGCATCAGTTCCCTAGCCGAGATTGAACAACTCGCCCAAACAGAGTCGTGCGGCGAGATGCAATGCGGGTCATGTGTAAGGTCTGATGCTTGAGAACAAAGATCGTCGATCGCAAGAGTCTAGAATCTCTACCGTTTGGACCTTCGAAAGGACAATAGACGAACGGACGAATAGACGGAGGGACGGACGGACGGACGGACGAATAGACGGAGGGACGGACGGTCGAATAGACGGACGGACGGACGAATAGACGGAGGGACGTACGGACGAATAGACGGAGGGACGGACGGACGGGCGGTCGAATAGACGAAGGGACGGACGGACTAATAGACGGAGGGACGGACGGACGGACGGTTGGATGGATTTTTGTTCGAAAAGTTACAGATGTCGTTAGCTGCTTTATCGCTCCAACATTCTTAGATTCATTTCACGTCCTCTTAAAAGTGGATGAAAACGTGTAACAATCGCCTTGAAATCAATACAACGGTTAAAGGTAGACAAACGGTGCATCCTATAATACCTCTGATGACACCTACATGTAGAGATATCTCTAATAACACCTACATGTAGAGATATCTCTAATAACACCTACATGTAGAGACATCTCTGATGACACCTACATGTAGAGATATCTCTAATAACACCTACATGTAGAGATATCTCTAATAACACCTACATGTAGAGATATCTCTAATAACACCTACATGTAGAGACATCTCTGATGACACCTACACGTAGAGACATCTCTGATAACACCTACATGTAGAGATATCTCTAATAACACCTACATGTAGAGATATCTCTAATAACACCTACATGTAGAGATATCTCTAAAAACACCTACATGTAGAGACATCTCTGATGACACCTACACGTAGAGACATCTCTAATAACACCTACATGTAGAGATATCTCTAATAACACCTACATGTAGAGACATCTCTAATAACACCTACATGTAGAGATATCTCTAATAACACCTACATGTAGAGATATCTCTAATAACACCTACATGTAGAGATATCTCTAATAACACCTACATGTCGAGACATCTCTGATGACACCTACACGTAGAGACATCTCTAATAACACCTACATGTAGAGATATCTCTAATAACACCTACATGTAGAGATATATCTAATAACACCTACATGTAGAGACATCTCTGATGACACCTACACGTAGAGACATCTCTAATAACACCTACATGTAGAGACATCTCTGATGACACCTACACGTAGAGACATCTCTAATAACACCTACATGTAGAGACATCTCTGATGACACCTACACGTAGAGACATCTCTAATAACACCTACATGTAGAGACATCTCTAATGACACCTACATGTAGAGACATCTCTAATGACACCTACACGTAGAGACATCTCTAATGACACCTACATGTAGAGACATCTCTGATGACACCTACACGTAGAGACATCTCTAATGACACCTACACGTAGAGACATCTCTAATGACACCTACATGTAGAGATATCTCTAATAACACCTACATGTAGAGACATCTCTGATGACACCTACATGTAGAGACATCTCTGATGACACCTACATGTAGAGACATCTCTAATGACACCTACACGTAGAGACATCTCTGATGACACCTACACGTAGAGACATCTCTGATGACACCTACACGTAGAGACATCTCTGATGACACCTACATGTAGAGACATCTCTGATGACACCTACATGTAGAGACATCTCTAATGACACCTACATGTAAAGACATCTCTAATAACTCCTACATGTAGAGACACCTCTGGCTGATAATGTAACCATGTCAATTTGCTCCAAGTCAGCGCTAGCTTCTGACCAAAAATAGACAGATTGTCTCGGAGCTTGAAATTGCGCCGTTTTATTATCTGGAATTCCCTGGCACTCACCATTCCCTAATGCCCCCGCTATCTGGGAATTGCCCTGTTGAATGTACAGAGGAGTATATTATCAGTCTTGAACTCCGAGACTTTGTTGTTTGAAGTAACAATAATGACGATATGAGAGATAGGAGTTTAATCTGATAGTGTCCATCTTGAATGAGCGATTTGGGACGTGAGGTAGCTAACCAAACAATTAACAAATATAAGGACAGACCTAAGCTGATGATGTAGAGCCAAGTTTAGAGAAGATTGAACAGTTAGCCTAGCCTCCATCATCAATTATAACAAATATACTATTTCTTTTTACAGTTTATTTCATTTATTTTTATTAATGTTTTTCGCACCAATTTTTTATTTTTTATTTTCACTTTTCACACCGATTATATTTTTGTTTTAATCAAAAGTTGTGGTTCTGTCTCGCATCTACACATTAAACCTAGTGGCTATATCTGCCTAATATCAATAAGTATTAATTGTATCCAATTATCCAACTTCTGGCATTTCATTTCAAATAACAATTTAGTTCCGAACGTAAGGACCTTGTCACTGCTGCGAATTGCTTTAAAGAATAGTCCAGAGGGGTGCTAGTGCTAATGAGGTAGAGAACTATCTCAAAATTAATATCCCAGGTACAGAAGAAAAGCAGAAGTACCATTTTCGTAGAAATATAACGGTAGTTCTTAAATGTTATGTAGAGTCAGTCTTAACATATGGATGTGGATCATAGATAATATGACAAGAAACAAGAATGTCACTGGAGTCTGTAGAAATGTGGTTTTACAGAAGAATGTTGAGATTAGCATGCACAGCTAAGAAGAGTAATGAAAATGTTCTGAAAGAGGCCAAAGCAAAAAGAGAGCTAATTTCCAATATTAGGAAGAAACAATCGTCATGTTTTGGTCATTTAATGAGATGAGAACAGCTTGAATATATTGTAACAACTGGGAAAATTGAGGGACCAAGAGATAGAAGGAAACAAAGAGAAAACATACAAGACAGCTTAAGAGAATGGCTTGGCAGAAGGTCAACAACAGAAATGATAAATAACTGTAGAGATAAAAAGTTGTGGAGAGACATGATCACCAACGCCAGCAGGCCCGGTACGTGATGATGATGTTGATAATGGTAATAAAACATACAGTGTGAGCACAACAACACTCCCTGCTTTCTAATAGATATAATTCCAGAACATGCTGCTGATGGTGGCAGAACATGCTGCTGATGGTGGCAGAACATGCTGCTGATAGTGGCAGAATATGCTGCTGATGGTGGCAGAACATGCTGCTGATGGTGCCAGAACATGCTGCTGAAGGTGGCGACAACCTTTTTTCAGCAAGATGGGACATACCCGCACTGGCATCTTGCTGTCCACCGATTTCTCACAACGACCACCTGCCAGATAGAATGGCCATGCTGAACAAAATGTTCAGGTGTTCTGCAAGTGTTCCCCGAGATCATCGGTTCTGATTGTTTATGACATTTTCGCTAGAGGAACGTGAAGTGTACATGCATCCATTACCTGCAACGCTGGATGATGTGTGTATGTGCCTATACATAGTGCAATCGTGGATGATGTGTGTATGTGTCTACACATCCTGCAATCGTGGATGATGTGTGTATGTGCCTACACATCCTGCAATCGTGGATGATGTGTGTATGTAACTACACATCCTGCAATCGTGGATGATGTGTGTATGTGCCTACACATCCTGCAACGTGGATGATGTGTGTATGTACCTACACATCCTGCAATCGTGGATGATGTGTGTATGTACCTACACATCCTGCAATCGTGGATGATGTGTGTATGTACCTACACATCCTGCAATCGTGGATGATGTGTGTATGTAACTACACATCCTGCAATCGTGGATGATGTGTGTATGTACCTACACATCCTGCAATCGTGGATGATGTGTGTATGTACCTACACATCCTGCAATCGTGGATGATGTGTGTATGTACCTACGCATCCTGCAATCGTGGATGATCTGTGTATGTACCTCCACTATCCACAACGCTGGATGATCTGAATATATGCATCCGCTATAAAAAAAAAAACCAGGATGACCGTATTTGCCTAAACTACTAGCAACCCTGAATGATCAGCACATGGAGTATGTGTGTGATACCAACTGATACCACATACAACTTTATGAGTTGATGTAACTGTAGCCACAAAAGTGTAAGAAAATTCCAAGAAAACGACATTCTATATCTGCTGGAAATCAAGGAGTAGTGTGTGCTCACTATGTAAACACGAACAAGGTTTATTATTTAAATTTCCAAAATGACGTGTCCGAGTATCGTGAAAAGTTACTCTCCCACAGCGCTATATCACAGGACATGCATTGGTAATATTTTAATTATCATATTTTGGTATCAGGTCTCAGTCTGAATAGTAAGAAAACAGAAGTAATGGTCATATCGAAGAAACAATCATCACCAGTTTGCAGCATAAATATAAACAGGACAAATTCGAGACAAGTGCAACACGTCGCAATACTTGGGCACAATAATAACATCAGATGGAAGATGCACCACGGAAATAAAAAGCAGAATAGCTCAGGCCAAAATAGCATTTCAGAAAATGAAAAATGTCTTATGCACCAAATCTATGTCAATAGCAATGAGATAGAGAGTTCATATGTGCTATATAGAACCTATTCTGACCTATGGAAGCGAATCATGGACAGTAGACAAACAAATGAAAAGACGATTAGAGGCCACAGAGATGGGATTTCTCAGAAGAATGTTGAAAGTTCCCTGACAGCTAAAAAGACCAATGAGGAAGTTCTCAAAGAGGCCAACACAAAAAGGGAGCTCCTAAAAAACATCAGAAAGAAACAATCAACATTTTTCGGGCACATCATGAGAAGAGGAAAGTTGGAATACTTGGTTACAACTGGCAAAATAATAGGAAAGAGAGATCGCGGACAAGGAGAGAAAATACTGGATAGCTTGGTGTCATGGCATGGAAAACAGTCAACAACAGAACTGATACGATGCACTGTAGATAGAAGATTGTGGAGGGACACAATCGCCTACGCAAACCGGTATGGCACATGATGACGATGATCATATTTTGATCACCGAAATAACAAGAAGAGATCTGTTATTTCTCTACTAATTTATAATGTTTTACTATATCGTAAAACTTAATATATTTAAAACACGTTACGTAAAAAAGAAGTTCATTTTTCCAGGGGCAAAACTGGATCATTTGTGAATCTCTTTAGCATCGTGAAGAAATAAATATAACTTCCGTGTTACACACGCGTTGGTGTTGTCAAGAATATACCGCAAGCAACGCTGAAAGTGGAACAACGAAAACATTTATACAGGAAGAACTTCATTGGCAATCGCATGGATGGACAAGCCTCAATTTTGTTCAATAGAAAATAGCAGGAAAAGGAGAGAAAAATTAAGAGGAAAACTCTCCTTATTTGGCCATGCCCGAGTGATTCATCGATTCATGGGATAAAGTAGATGAAGTGAGAGGTGAATCGGACTTTCAGCTTTGAATGTGTGTTATTATTAACTCTCATAGTTTGTTTATTATTAACTCTCATAGTTTGCATTTGTTTCAATTTGTCATCAAAGTTTGAATTAAATTTAAAAAAAAAAATGCTGGGCAACATGGAAATAATGTTAATAAAAAAATATATTTTTTTAATGTGGACGAATAACTTTCATGAGGTGGTCGGCATTTCAAGAGTTAAAGATCGAGAGGTGAACCGCATCACGTGATCACTGACCTTGAACTCGCAGTAAAGCCACGATAGTTTAATTGAAGGTGAAAGTAATGTCTTATTGTGGTCACTACGTGGTGGCAGCCATCGAAATGCGGTCTTTTTTTCTCAAACCATTAGTAAATAGTTCAGCACACACAAATATGATGATAATGACGGTACACATGTTTGCAGATCGTCTCTATTATTACTATTACAAGTGTGTTATTAAAATGATTAATATTTGACTTCATTGGAAATAAATGGGCTTGTCTTGAGTATCACAAATAGTCCATTTAATGACAAACAATTTTTCCAGTGGTCGTTTGCTTAGGCGCAAGATAAACACAATACACACACAAAATCGCAGCTCTTTGACTGAAACTACAGAAATGAGGTGGGACAATGAAGCCTTTCAAAGATTATTTAGAGAGCTTATTCTCTTTCTTAGTTTGCTCACATGAAAGCAGCACGGAAAAAGATTGTGAGAAAAAAGAACGCACAGAAAACACTCTTTCTCAACGTCCAACTTGCCTGTTGAAAAACAAAGAACTCATTGATTGGCTATTCATTATACCGTTGCTGTATTTGAACGTTGTTTCTGATTGGATACACTCAAATGACGACAAAAACGCTGATTGAACGAGGAAGTTTTCCTCAAAGAATGAGTGGTTGTAAATGTGGCGGGGACACTGGGACTGCTGCTCTTGCTATAATAATAATTATTACTATTACACTGCTTTCATGCCAGATTACAGCAATACTTTACGTCATTATAAACATGCTTTGTTGACGCTTTCGTGTTCAGCAACTCACTGAAGTTGAACTGATATTTTCTGTTAGGAGCCTTCTTAAACCACATATAGCATTCGTGCGGTAATTCTATTTTTGTTTTCCTACATCAGTGATTTTCAATCCTATATACACGTACCCCTAAGGGTGCTCCCAAAATAGTCTAAGATAGCCAAGAAATTAATGATAGTGGAACAAAGGGTCACATACATCAGAGATTTGTTTTTATTTAAGGTTGCGCTGTAACATTCTTCCATTATTAAAATCCACTGTACAAGGCCACAGCAGTTGGAAGTGATGGGATCCAATGTTCATCTTCGCATTTATTTACCTTCCCCAATTTGTTTAACTAGGTACCAATTTTTTCTGACATTAGACTGGCTATAGAGCGTCAAGTTACAACCCAACTTTAACGCCTGCCACAAATTCTACACACTCTGTCCGTGTGTATTTACCATGACCGGTTACTACTTATGGAAACAGAGAAAGCAAGATCACAATGTTGAGAACCGCTGACCGACACTGTCGTTCTGGCTTCAACTGTTTTCTTCTATTTACAACATCAGGACGAAGAAACGCATGTGGTACCACGACACGAAAAAATGTATCGGAGGAACAGTAGCAGACTAGACAGACCTCCTCAAATAAGCCAGTGAATGGTACACATTGACTGAGTAAAGCGCACAGAAACATACCAAAAGGTTGAAAATATTACCATAGGATAGAACGATAACTTTAGTCGTTAAATGAAGATAGGGAAAAATGGAAAACTAACTGATCGAGTAGCAAATGTGTTCACATACTTGAAAGTAGAGTAAACCGAATAGGGAAGCCAGCGAGAAAGTCCGAAGGCGATGAACAAAATCAATATAAGTTTGCTAATTTAAATAACATATTTAGATCGTTTAATCAAAACAGCAGAAGAACGTAATTGTGCGTTTGCGGTAGACGTGTACATTCATTCCTTCTATGTAGACCTGAATGAAGGAGACACACAGGCAATGTAAATAAAAGACTGTCACCATTTGCAATAAATTATCCAAGAACTTTGTCACATTAGGGTCAAACAAAACCGGGAATGAACAAGCTCAAGAGATTCAATTTTTGAGAGGTAGAGGGAGGGAGAGAGAAACATACAGTACAAAATATGGGACATACTGAAACAAGGGAGTAGAGTGAGGGTTGTGGGGGATGTTAAAACCTGGGAAGATGTATAGAAAACAGGGAGTATGTATTAAAGACAGGGAGAACCATTAGAAGAGTAGAAAGTATTCAAATGAAAGAGACAAAATGAGAGGCTCTTTTTAAAACAAGGGTACGTATTGAAATCACAGAGGCGTATTGGAAATAGGGAATTTGATGGCCACTAGTAGACTGTGAAAAGAATAAAATCAGCATAGGTTCATTTTCATTGGAAGGTTATAGCACAGAGAGACCATTCACTCCATCCTTCAAATGATGCGGCGACCCAATCATCGAATGTTCCAATTTCGAAAGCAAAATTCGAGAGAATGCTAATCCGCCGCTGAAACTATTCTTTTACGTTCGAACCTTGAGTCCTCGGTGAAAAAATAACATCGGCAGATTATTCGGTCGCTCAGGAAAGCGTTTCTGCAGACTTATATGACTTAAGACTGCCTTGTCTGTTGTTCTATTGTCCATGATTCACATCCATATGTTAAGTCTGGCTCAACGTTTAAGAACTTTTTTTCTTGTTTCTCATCATCATCATCGAGTGCCTTCAGCGCAACGAATGTTGGCTACCATGGAGCGCCATTCTGGTCTGTCTCTTGCTTTGATGGTGCAGGTTGTCATAGGCTGATTTGTCCATCTTTTGATGTTACTCGTCCATGTTAGTCTTGGTCTGCCTCTGCCTCTTTTACCTTGTATTTTCCCCTCCAGGATTACTTTTAGTAAGCTGTTATTTCTACTGTGAAAAAAAAATTCACTGGAGTCTGTAGAAATGTGGTTTTAAAGAATAATGTTGAGAATACCATGTACAGCTGAGAAGAGTAATGAAAACGTTCTGAAAGAGGCCAAAACAAAAAGAGAGCTAATTTCCAATATTACGAAGAAACAATCAAAATTCTTTGGCTATGTAATGAAAAGGGAACAGCTGGAATATATTGTGACAACTGGGAAAGTTGAGGGACGAAGAGATAGAGGGAAACAAAAGAAAAGATGCCAGACAGTTTAAGAGAATGGCTTGGCAGAAGGTCAACAACAGGAATTATAAATAACTATCGAAATCGAAAGTTGTGTAGAGTCATGATCACCTACGCCAACAGCCATGATACCTTATGATGATGACGAAAGAACTTAAACGTTCTCCCTGTACAATTTGTAAAGGTAATTTGAAACTAGAATGCTGGAATCAACAACTGTTGTATTTATAATTATATAAAATAATATATGTGTACTCGTGTCAGGTTTGTAGTAACTGGCTGTGCTCAGAGATCAACATTTCCTGAGGTTGGCCGTGATTGTCAAAAGTACCCACTAATAATATCCCTTCCTCATTACCCATGCCTGGAATAAAGACAACATTAATTTTTCCTGTGATTTTCAATTACCTGTCGCGTCAGTTTCTGATTAGAGAAATGTGATTGTCGTATTCTGAGTCTGTTATTGAAGCAAGGAATCTGGACACTCACTGCACTGGACATCCCACTCCCCACTAGGTAACAGTATGCAGCATCATCTTACTATTTAGTATATATATATTGTTGTTTAAGTATAGATGTATGTTTTGATAAATGTCGAGAAACGGATTATCTAATTTACCACTATTACCTATTCGAAAACCAATTTAGTGTTCGAACGATCCTCTATAAGGAATTAGGTTCGAAGTGCGAGACACCATTATAATTATATATTATATATATATAGATAATGTCAATTGCTTGTTCATTTGAATGCATCCATCAACTATCAAGGAGGGATCGAGTCATCATACTTCGCCTACGCACTGGCCACAATAGAATAAGAAATCACATGTTCACCAAATTCAAAATAGGTTCAACCAGCCTATGCCACTGTACACTGGACAATATGACTACAAAACATGTTCTACAGGATTGCCCCCAGTACACAGACCTGAGAAGAGCAATGTGGTCCACACCAACCTCCCTAGAAGAGAAACTATAAGGGGCAATCGAATCACTTAAACAGACAGCTGACTTCATGAGAGAGTCTGGAATCCTACTATTGAGTCTTGATTGCAGAGAGAGAGAGAGAGAGAGAGAGAGAAGAGAGAATGTATCCCTCGAGGGCTTTGCTACAACGCATGAACTATCTTTTTAAGTGTTAGTTTATGTAGTAAATCTATTTCCATATTGTTTCCATATTTTATTACATATTTATCTTCCCTTGCTTGCATAAAAGTGTCCAGGACTGGAAATATAGATTGAGACATTATCAGACAATCGTGTTGCCAGCCTTAGTTTGGGATGCTAGTTTTTTTTTTCCCACAAGGGACCAGTAGAACATCATAGAAAGTAGCTCTTGTGTTTATGTTCATTCTTATCTATATGCATGATTGCAACACTGTAGTGCTTAAACGGGTCATCGTGTGTTTTCTGTGGAGTCGTCAAGTGTTTTTTGTGTGGAGTCAAGTAACAAGTGTTTTCGTGTGGAGTCAAGTGTTTTCTGTGGAGTCGTCAAGTGTTTTTTTGTGTGGAGTCAAGTAACAATTGTTTCGTGTGGAGTCAAGTGTTTTCTGTGGAGTCGTCAAGTGTTTTTTGTGGAGTCAAGTAACAAGTGTTTTGTGTAGAGTCAAGTGTTTTCTGTAGTATCAAGTCTTTTTTATGGAGTGTAGTCAAGTGTTTCGTGTGGAGTCAAGTGTTTTATGTGGAATCAAGTGTTTTATGTGGAGTTACATGTTTTGTGTAGAGTCAAGTGTTTTATGTGGAGTCAAGCGTTTTATGTCGAGCAAATGTTTTGTGTGGGGTATAGTCAAGTGTTTTCTGTGTAGCCAACTGTTTTGTGTGGAGTATAGTCAAGTGTTTTGTGTGGAGTATAGTCAACTGTTTTGTGTGGAGTATAGTCAAGTGTTTTGTGTGGAGTATAGTCAACTGTTTTGTGTGGAGTATAGTCAAGTGTTTTGTGTGGAGTATAGTCAAGTGTTTACAGTGGAGTATAGTCAAGTGTTTTGTGTGGAGTACAGTCAAGTGTTTTGTGTGGAGTATAGTCAAGTGTTTTTTTGTGGAGTATAGTCAAGTATTTTGTGTGGAGTCAAGTGTTTTATGTGGAGTCAAAGTTGCGTGTCTGTTGTAAAATAGTCGTGCTGGGGTATTTGTAAATAGTTCTCAAATTATTCGGATGTTATGGGAACCGAGATTGCTTGGCTATTTTAAAAGGAGTTCCGAAATTATTTGTCTGTGACAAGTGGGAGATCGTCTACGACAGCAGTTTTCAAACGCTGCTTTAGTGTATCCAACAGCTTACTTATCCAAACGGTTTACGTATTCAACAGCTTACATAACCAATAGCTTACATATACAAAACAGCTTACATATCCAAATGGTTTACATATCCAAAGGGCTTACATATTAAAACGGTTTACATATCCAATCGATTATATATCTAATAGCTTACATATCCTAACGGCTTACATATCCAAATGGTGTACAAATACAACAGCTTACATAATCAATTTCTTTACATGTCCAACAGCTTGTATATCCAAAGGTCTTATATATCAAACAGCTTAAATATTCAAATGCTTTCCCTTATCGACAGCTTACATGTCCAAAGGGCTTACATATCCAACAGTTTCTAATTCTTATAATCAAATCAATACCAGACGCTGCACTGACGTGTTTCCCGATTATGAACTCTGAACCTAACCATATGTTTTAAAAAAAGACTCCTCTCTGTCTCATTTTTTTGTGTTTGCCGGGAGGACATATACAACCGCATATGTTGAAGGTGCTAATTATAACGCTTATAATTGTATCAGACATTGCATATTTATAGAAATTTTAAACGGATTTAAACACTTGCGCCTGTTTCTTGAGAGCAGTTGGGAACAGAAATTTAGTTTATTTTTTTTTAACATTATTTGTTTCAACACTCAGAATGTATGTTTGTAACCTTATATATATATGTTTTGTTTGTATGTTTGCAAAATTATATATATGTTTTGTTTCTATGTTTGTCGACATTTGTATTTGTGTTTGATTTTTATTCCGTTATAATCATTAGACATTCATCATAATATTTTACAACCGATAATAATAGATCTTTCACAGATACTTTCTTATGTTTCTTGTCTTGATTTTCGTCTGCTTGCTTCACCTTTAGACGTCGGTCTTTATAAGTTCAATGAAACGTTGATCAGCACACTCAATATATATAATGTTGCCTCATACTTAATTTCTTGTAGAAAGATTGTTCGAACCATGAATCAGTTTTCCTCATAGGGAATAGTGGAAAGTAAATAATATGTTCCTAATACCTTATCAAAACACTTTTCTATACTTAAACAATATATATATATATATATATATATATATATATATATATATATATAATCATCGTCAAGTACCGTGCCTACTGGCGTAGGTGATCATGTCTCTCCACAATTTTCGATCTCGGCAGTTATTTATCGTTTTTGTTGTCGACCTTCTGCCAAGCCATTCTCTTTAGATGTCTGTTATTTTTTCTCTTTGCTTCTCTCTATCTCTTCGTCCCTCAATTTTTCCAGTTGTTACAATATATTCCAGTTGTTCTCTTCTCATTACATGGCTATATTTGTTCTTACACTGCCTCTATTTGTTCTTACACTGCCTCTATTTATTCTTATTCTGCATCTATTTATTCTTACACTGCCTATATGTGTTCTTACACTGCCTCTATTTATTCTTATTCTGCATCTATTTATTCTTACACTGCCTCTATTTGTTCTTACACTGCCTCTATTTGTTCTTACACTGCCTCTATTTATTCTTATTCTACATCTATTTATTCTTATTCTGCATCTATTTATTCTTACACTGCCTCTATTTGTTCTTACACTGCCTCTATTTGTTCTTACACTGCCTCTATTTGTTCTTACACTGCCTCTATTTGTTCTTACACTGCCTCTATTTGTTCTTACACTGCCTCTATTTGTTCTTACACTGCCTCTATTTGTTCTTACACTGCCTCTATTTGTTCTTACACTGCCTCTATTTGTTCTTACACTGCCTCTATTTGTTCTTACACTGCCTCTATTTGTTCTTACACTGCCTCTATTTGTTCTTACACTGCCTCTATTTATTCCCACACTGCCTCTATTTGTTCTTACACTGCCTCTATTTGTTCTTACACTGCCTCTAATTGTTCTTACACTGCCTCTATTTGTTCTTACACTGCCTCTATTTGTTCTTACACTGCCTCTATTTGTTCTTACACTGCCTCTATTTGTTCTTACACTGCCTCTATTTATTCTCACACTGCCTCTATTTGTTCTTACACTGCCTCTATTTATTCTTACACTGCCTCTATTCTTACACTGCCTCTATTTATTCTTACACTGCCTCTATTTATTCTTACTCTGCCTCTATTTATTCTTATTCTACATCTATTTATTCTTACACTGCCTCTATTTATTCTTACACTACCTCTATTTGTTCTTACACTGCCTCTATTTATTCTTACACTGCCTCTATTTGTTCTTTCATTGCCTCTATTTATTCTTTCATTGCCTCTATTTATTCTTTCATTGCCTCTATTTATTCTTTCATTGCCTCTATTTATTCTTACACTGCCTCTATTTATTCTTTCATTGCCTCTATTTATTCTTTCATTGCCTCTATTTATTCTTTCATTGCCTTTATTTATTCTTTCATTGCCTCTATTTATTCTTTCATTGCCTCTATTTATTCTTAATCTCGTTCCAGCAACCAACAAATTGTTCATCCTCTTTTATATTGTAATTATAGTTCAGTACGAGCAATCAGGATGAACATCTGCTCGTGTTGCGTTTTGAAAAAATGGTGTGCAGCTCACGGTGCACACTACATGGTCGCCCCAACGATATTTGTGCGTCGGCACTGAATGTGAGTAGACTTTATGGTCAGTGTACTTGCCTCATGAAACGCTGTTCAACAAGTAAATTCAGGTCTCCGCTTTGAACACAGATCACACATGCTATCCCAGGGTAACACTAGGGCCGGGTACCATTTCACTTAGTTAGCGGTCGTCGAACACTAGGGCCAGGTACCATTCCACTTTAGTTAGCGGTCGTCGAACACTAGGGCCAGGTACCATTCCACTTTACTTAGCGGTCGTCGAACACTAGGGCCAGGTACCATTCCACTTTACTTAGCGGTCGCCGAACACTAGGGCCAGGTACCATTCCACTTTACTTAGCGGTCGTCGAACACTAGGGCCAGGTACCATTCCACTTTAGTTAGCGGTCGTCGAACACTAGGGCCAGGTACCATTCCACTTTACTTAGCGGTCGCCGAACACTAGGGCCAGGTACCATTCCACTTTACTTAGCGGTCGTCGAACACTAGGGCCAGGTACCATTCCACTTTAGTTAGCGGTCGTCGAACACTAGGGCCAGGTACCATTCCACTTTAGTTAGCGGTCGTCGAACACTAGGGCCAGGTACCATTCCACTTTACTTAGCGGTCGTCGAACACTAGGGCCAGGTACCATTCCACTTTACTTAGCGGTCGCCGAACACTAGGGCCAGGTACCATTCCACTTTAGTTAGCGGTCGTCGAATACTAGGGCCAGGTACCATTCCACTTTAGTTAGCGGTCGTCGAACACTAGGGCCAGGTACCATTCCACTTTACCTAGCGGTCGTTGAACACTAGGGCCAGGTACCATTCCACTTTACTTAGCGGTCGTCGCATGCAGAACAAAGGTTCTCCTTTAGTTGGCACCGGATCTGAGCTCAGACTTTACTCTTGTCAAGTCTGGTCTTGCAAAGCTTTCATCTGGTTTTCCTATCCATCTTTTTATCTGCATTGTCTTCTACATAGAGTAACACCATAATTGTTTGCTTCTTTTCATGCTTTCTTCATTAATTATTTTTTAAAATTATCAAAGAATCTCCTGTGATCTGAATGCGTATACAAGGAGTCTGTGCTTTTGTAGAAGTTAATGTAAATGTCTTTTTACATGTATGATTTACAAATTGGAAACACTCGTAAATAATTGTTTTATGAAAATTATGAATATCAGATTGTATGAGATGATCAGAAATGAATATTTTTGGGAAAGAACAAAACAAGGACCAATCGAGCAACAAATTATGAAGAGAAAATGGAGCTAGATTTGACAGGCCCTAAGGAAACATGATGCTTGAATGGCAAGATAGGCACTGTTGTAGAACACACAAGGAAAGAGGAAGCAAGGCTGGCCCCAGAATAATACACGGAGCAGAGAAGTCGTGGAACTCTTCAAGAACATTGATCTAGATTGGAGAGAAGTATAGAAAATGTCCAAGAATATTGATGGATGGAGATACCTTATCGGTGACCAATGCTTCAAAATAAGGTCTAAAATGGTTTTGATTTAATTGTGTGCATCATACCGAGTAATTCTTTGATATAGTTGTCTTGGAGTTGTCTAATGATGCCAATATGAGCCTTGTAGGGAGAAATTGATGTTTCAGATTTTGATCGCAGAGGGAGATTATGCTGATTATAGTTTGGGTTGTGAAATTATATTTTTCTTGATAGCGTTACTTATTTTTAAAATTCATATAACATGAAGTAGCATTGCTGTCCCTGGCCAGTGATTAGCGGTAATACTTTCCAAGATATCATGATTAAAAGATAGTAGCGTGTTTTTGCGACATGGACAGTCCAACAACAACACACAATATAGGAGTAGAATCGTTACCAAAGATTCAAGTAAAAGTCAAGTACCCCGTCACGCAAGTGGCGGCGTATAGGGAAATATGGTGTTAGTGACCCTATATTTTACAGACCTTCAGCACATGATTTTTGGGGTAATGTGGTCGGTATTACTCCCGTGCTGCTTTTACTTTCCCAGAAAAAATCCGGTACCCATTTAAGGCTGGGTGAACCCGGAGCCGTCGGTTGGGATCGAACCCTACCCTTGTCCGTAGTAGTCCAGTTCACTAACCACTGACTATCGCGGCTCCTACTAATTTTAGGGAATTAGTAAAACCCAGGTGTCCTCGCCAGGATTACGAACCCCGGCTGTTGCCGTGGTAAGCCAACCGCCTATCGATTGCGCTAACCGGACACCCAAAGATTCAAAGTGCTCTAAATATTTTATGACATCAAACGGATGCAACTCCTCACGTGACGTACAATGCAAAGGTCACCTGTGTTTCTAACATTCTTAAATCCTGTTCTTTAATTACTTGCATTTCTTTTCGTGATAACAATTTGGAATGTGTTCAATAATCCAGAGCTGAAGATTAAGCTTGCATCCAAATATCGTGGGCAGGTAGAAGTAGAATTTTTGTGGGAGTTAATAGTATTTATTGAGGGAATAAAGTGATGAAAAAATTCATGAAAAAGGGTCTACTTAAAATATTACAATGCCACTGTACACTGGACAACATGACAACAAAACATGTTCTACAGGATTGCCCCCAGTACACGGACCTGAGAAAGACAACGTGGTCCACACCCACCTCCCTGGAAGATAAACTATATGGGGCAATCGAATCACTTAAACAGACAGCTGACTTCATAAGAGAGTCTGGAATCCTACTCTGATTGAGACTTGATCGCAGAGAGAGGAAATATTACAGTGTTGAAGAACGACACTATAATAGAGGGTATTTCAGCCAGAAAAGTCTTCTGCGTGGACACAGACAATATGCATTGGTCCGTAGTGTTTATTGAAGATATGAGGTTTTGGTTAAGTCACGCACATGGAGACGTGAACGTCTGTTATTGCAAGCCTTTAGAATTAAAGATTAAATGATGTTTGATTAATCTGTGAACACTTTGAAATAGTAGTCACTACAAAGATGGGTTGGCCGTGCACAAATATTGGAATGTTGGATGGAAAACCAAATAAAACATGGAGAGACAATAAAAACAACTGGACAATTGTACCTTTTATCGTCATGTCCGTCTAGACTAGGGCGACCATACGTACCGTTTTGATTAGAACAGTACCGCATTGACTAGGGCATTACCGTATAAATTAGAACAGTACCGTATTGACTAGGGCATTACCGTATAAATTAGAACAGTACCGTTTTGATTAGAACAGTACCGTATTGAATAGGGCATTACCGTATAAATTAGAACAGTACCGTTTTGATTAGAACAGTACCGTATTGACTAGGGCATTATCGTATAAATTAGAACAGTACCGTTTTGATTAGAACAGTACCGTATTGAATAGGGCATTACCGTATAAATTAGAACAGTACCGTTTTGATTAGAACAGTACCGTATTGAATAGGGCATTACCGTATAAATTAGAACAGTACCGTTTTGATTAGAACAGTACCGTATTGACTAGGGCATTACCGTATAAATTAGAAAAGTACCGTTTTGATTAGAACAGTACCGTATTGAATAGGGCATTACCGTATAAATTAGAACAGTACCGTTTTGATTAGAACAGTACCGTATTGACTAGGGCATTACCGTATAAATTAGAACAGTACCGTTTTGATTAGAACAGTACCGTATTGACTAGGGCATTATCGTATAAATTAGAACAGTACCGTTTTGATTAGAACAGTACCGTATAAACTAGAACAGTACCGTTTTGATTAGAACAGTACCGTATTGACTAGGGCATTACCGTATAAATTAGAACAGTACCGTTTTGATTAGAACAGTACCGTATTGACTAGGGCATTACCGTATAAATTAGAACAGTACCGTTTTGATTAGAACAGTACCGTTTTCAATAGGACAGTACCGTTTTGAATAGGACAGTTCAGGTTTGAATAGGACAATTCCGGTTTGAATAGGACAGTACCGTTTTGAATAGGACAGTTCCGTTTTGAATAGGACATTACCGTATTGAATTTGACAATACCGTTTTGGATAGGACATTACCGTATTGAATTGGACAATACCGTTTTGGATAGGACATTACCGTATTGAATTGGACAATACCGTTTTGAATAGGACAGTTCCGTTTTGAATAGGACAGTTCCGGTTTGAATAGGACATTTCTGTTTTGACTAGGACAGTACCGTTTTGAATAGGACAGTACCGTTTTGAATAGGACAGTACCGTTTTGAATAGGACAGTTCCGGTTTGAGTAGGACAATTCGGTTTGAATAGGACATTTCTGTTTTGAATAGGACAGTACCGTTTTGAATAGGACAGTTCCGGTTTGAGTAGGACAATTCCGGTTTGAATAGGACATTTCTGTTTTGAATAGGACAGTACCGTTTTGAATAGGACAGTGCCGTTTTAATAGGACAATACCGTTTTGAATAGGACAATACCGTTTTGAATAGGACAATACCGTTTTGAATAGGACAATACCGTTTTGAATAGGACAGTACCGTTTTGAATAGGACAATACCGTTTTGAATAGGACAGTACCGTTTTGAATAGGACAGTACCGTTTCTGACAAAATTCCCGTCCGTCTTGTTATTTTCATAAAAATAATATCACTTTTTGTTCCGTTTTTAATAAAAATGTGTTCTTCTCGTTTTTCCACAAAACACTGTTTACATTTCAATGAAACAAAAGCACAATCATCGTCAAGTACAGTACCTGCTGGCGTACACGACCATGTATCTCCACAGCTTTCTTTCTCTACAGCTATTCATCATTTCTACTGTTGATTTTCTACCAAACCATTACAATATGTTAATATCACCAAACTGTGAATCTTTTACCTCTTTTTCCTCTATCTCTTCTCCCCTCACTTAATTCTAGCTCTCACTACACAATCTCGTTGTTCTTTTCTCATTCATAAAATAAAATGATGATTGTTTCCATCAAATCTTCCAGATAAGCTTTCTTTTTGCTTTCCCCGCTTCTTGAACACCCTCATTACTCTTGTCTTCTGTTCATGGTGTTCTCAATATTCTTCTGTAAAATCACATTTCTTTGGCCGGTTTGATTTTTAAAATGGGATACTAATATTTTAATTGTCCGTTTTGTATTGTTCTTGGTGGTAGAAGCGACATGAACCAACATTGTAATATCCGTTTTGTATTGTTCTTGGTGGTAGAAGCGACATGAACCAACATTGTAATATCCGTTTTGCATTATTCTTGGTGGTAGAAGCGACATGAACCAACATTGTAATATCCGTTTTGTATTGTTCTTGGTGGTAGAAGCGACATGAACCAACATTGTAATATCCGTTTTGCATTATTCTTGGTGGTAGAAGCGACATGAGCCAACATTGTAATATCCGTTTTGCATTATTCTTGGTGGTAGAAGCGACATGAGCCAACATTAACGTGACCATACAATCAAACATTACATTTCCTGAAAGACTTTTGTTTTACTTGAAAACATGTGCACGATGGGTGCAAGTGTCACTGACAACATTGAATCAAGTGAGGCCATTTTTATGTCTCTTACTTTTCGTCTCGACATCAAGTTTAAGAGCAAATTGTTGCCTGTCAATTGTGTCTGGTTTTCAATTTTGTTTTTTAAATATCATTTTTATCTTGATTTTAATGAAACTCCACATTTCATATTTTTGTTTTATGTTTTTCTTCCAAGTGTTATTTTTGTCACGTTTTATGAGAACGTGTTGACAGAACGAAATTTGCTGCGAAAAATATTCATGATATGATTATGGTGGTATAGATTTCGATTCAACAGCTGTGAAAATGTTATATGGGTTCTGTCACTGACATATAATGATAGGCTTAACATATTTATGTAACTAACATTTTCATCGTTTTACATTTTCATAAATCAAGAATAGTACATACCGTTCCTTTTTTGTCATCCCGATGTCCCGTTTTTGTCATCCCGGTGTCCCTTTTTTTGTCATCCCGATGTCCCGTTTTGTCATCCCGGTGTCCCTTTTTTGTCATCCCGATGTCCCGTTTTTGTCATCCGATGTCCCATTTTTATCATCCCGATGTTCCGTTTTTGTCATCCCGGTGTCCCGTTTTTGTCATCCCGATGTCCCGTTTTTGTCATCCCGGTGTCCCGTTTTGTCATCCCGATGTCCCGTTTTTGTCTTCTAGATGTCCCGTTTTTGTCATCCCGATGTCCCGTTTTTGTCTTCCAGATGTCCCGTTTTTGTCATCCCGATGTCCCTTTTTTGTCATCCCGACGTCCCGTTTTTGTCTCCCAGATGTCCCGTTTTTGTCATCCCGATGTCCCGTTTTTGTCTTCCAGATGTCCCGTTTTTGTCTTCCAGATGTCCCGTTTTTGTCATCCCGATGTCTCGTTTTTGTCATCCAGATGTCCCGTTTTTGTCTTCCAGATGTCCCGTTTTTGTCATCCAGATGTCCCGTTTTTGTCATCCAGATGTCCCGTTCTTGCCACCCCAATGTCCATTATTTTGTCTCAGGGAAATATGTTCAGCCTGCTCTAGACACACACACACACTCACACACACAAAACAATCATTGTAACATATTACACGATTAACACACACACATACACAACCAACACTCATTGTAACATATTCCAGGATTAACACACTCACCTACACACAATAATCATTGTAACATATTCCAGGATTAACACACTCACCTACACACAATAATCATTGTAACATATTCCAGGATTAACACACTCACCTACACACAATAATCATTGTAACATATTCCAGGATTAACACACTCACCTACACACAATAATCATTGTAACATATTCCAGGATTAACACACACATACACACACAACAATCATTGTAACATATTCCAGGATTAACACACACATATACACACAATAATCATTGTAACATATTCCAGGATTAACACAAGGTAAATGAGAAGACGCAGTTTACAAAATGGAGGATTGAAGTCTGATCCAGCGTAAAGTCAGCCACAGCTGATCCAATAGCTTAGCGCTTTTATTGACAGAACTCAGGACGCTGACGGCAGGGAACATAAGAAAAAGTGAAAAGTAAAGTTCGTTATGCAAACTTCACTTCAGTCGAACGGGATTGTCCGGTGACGTCACTGACACAATGAGATTGCGTAATCAAGACATATTTTATGTATATGTGCCTAGTGAAATATGCTCCATCATGGGTTCCTTTGTCAACAGGAGCCGAGTAGCTAAAATGGCAGACAATTTTCTCATTATCTGTAAATCATATTCAGTGTATGCGATTATTTTTTTTTCATTGTCTAATTTCTTACAAACAAACACTTCCTTCGGTTACTGTGTGATTTTACTTCTCATTCGCGATTCATTATCGCAGCATTGCTAGCTATGTTTTCAACCATTTGCAGTATTTGTTGATTCACAGCCAACTTTAGAGAAGACCTGCAACCCTACCAGCGTGACGGGTTCAGCTTTTTGAGCAGGGGTGGTTGTGGGCAGGATTTCGTCGGCCATTTAAAGCTCGCAAGGTTAACATTGACCTGGGACGTCACTCTTGCAGGGTTAGACGCAGGCGTTCTCTAATGTTGGCTGTGATTTTGTCTCACTTAACATTAAAATTTAAAAAATTATAAAAGTAATTGACAATTCTGGAAAAAATGTTATTTTGTTCATTAAACTGACGGGTCTGTGCTGCAAGGATAGAAGTCAGGTTCTGCCTCTAAAACTATATTTAAAGACAGATTGCATCATCCTCATCATTTAGCTTGCCTCTTTTGGAATGTTGCTCCATTAACAGTTAATTGGAAGTTTTCTCTTTCCTGCACGAGATGCCCAGCTTCCGCAGCAGTGAATCCCAGCTTGTCTGCTATATTTGGTACAGACCTTCTTTTAAGCCTTGCTCTCTTTCGTTTACCTAGAACAATGCCTTCCATAATTATATTCTCTAGATTATTATGTCGCTTTCATTCATTAATTTATCTCTCGGGAGGAAGTCCAAGTTCTCCACAGCTGACGTTTTGTTGCTAGTTCTTGTAGGTCCTGGTTGTTTCTTGGTCCCATAATTGGAGGCAAAGGCGCCTGCCAGCAACAGAGCTGGAAGTTGTCAGCGACGCACAGCTGATGGCTTCCGCCAGGATCGGTGAACCAGAAGCATCCAGAGCCTGCTCCACCTCTCCGTGGTGTCTCCAGAAACAAACTAACCTGTCAAATCTGGCCAAGCTGGTAGGGGCTGAAGAGGGAAGACAACCAGGTACTGAAAAATAACTTGCTGAAGTCGGATGTGTTGGGTCTAAAGGTGCAAATATCACAGGTTTACTGACGTGCAGGTTACACAACGCGCACACGTCACTTAATGTCCTTTTAAGGGCGGATGATGAAAGGTAAATCCATTTAGTCATCGGACAAAAGCAAGCAAGCAGTTCCAGAGCTGATTGAGCCTTCTTTAGTAATTGTTCTGCATAGCAATTTTTTGGATCTGTCTTGTTTTATTTGATCAAATACATAACAGACATATTTGGTCTTCGTTGCTTTTATATTCTTTGTCAAGGAGAGCGGGTGGTCAAATCGATAATTCGTCGTACTCCTAGATTTGGTTTGTACACAATTGGCTAAGAATAGCAATATGTTATATCTTCTCAATATTCCTGTGGTGCAGAAACATTGACATTAAACAAGAAAACAGAACAGAAAATGAAATGTGGACTAGAGAACAATATGACGAATTGGATGGAATAAAAGAAAACAATCGACGAAGTATTAAAACAACTACAAATGGAAAGAGAACTACCACACACAATTCAAACAAGAGAAATGAGATTTGTGGGGCATACAGAAGCCTACTAAAAGTAACATTGGAAGGGAAAATTACAAGGTAAAAGAAGCAGAGACAAACTAAGACTAACATGGACGAGTAACACCAAAAGATGGACAAGTCAGCCTATAACAACCTGCACTATCAAAGCAAGAGTCAGAGCGGAATGGCGCTCCATGGCAGTTAATCTTCGATGCAGAGACGGCATTCAATAATGATGATGATGATGCTACAGGTGGCATGTTAATTCTTGTCTCCGTCCATTGTGCTCTGACCATGCATCTTTAACACTTGTCTTCAAAGACAATTACGTATTTTTCAGGAGATTGACCATTATTAATAGTCATTTGTTTCTGTGTAAAAAATACACACATATCTGAATCGTTGTTGCTATACGGTTTCTTGCCATATATAGTGCATTTGTTTGATTCGCTAAAGTTATGTTTAGCCTTGTTTTAGTCAGCTGGATTTTGTTTTGAATATTTTAAGATCCTTCCATAGTAGATCAATTGGCCAAGATATTAAAAATTGTTTACTCTGTCCGATATTTGTTAATACAAGTTGACCATTCATTATATGCTATCAGTGTGAAGCTTGTGCAATTGACCTGTATTAGATGAATGGATATTACTGCATTGTTGCTCTCTGGTAGGTTTAAAAAACTCGTTAGAATGTGACAATTTACGTATCCAAAGCTCATTCACTGATTGAACTGACGTCATCAACATAATTGATGACGTATATGAAACATCATCTTTGACATATTTCTGTGGAACACACTCACGGCGACCAGGACTGGGATTGTTGGTTGGCAGTAGAGCGAATTTGTATGTTCAAAACTAAGAGGCCAGTTCTGCAATGCTTTGAAGCAAATGTTAATTACAAATAAGTTATAAATCAAAGTGTATGTAGACAAATCGTACAGTTATGGCATATTTTAAGACAATTTTACTATATTTAAAATAAATATTTGTGCAGCAAGGGTTGAATGTTGCCCTATATTGAGATAATTAATTTCAAAATTTGAAAGACTATAAAAAATGTTAAACATGAAGATTTTGCTAGTTCCCAAGTTCATGCCACGTAAGGAAGACGCAATCAAAATTTCATTCAAATCAGTTAATATTTGAAAAATGTATGAGCGAAATTTAATAAGAGTTACATAGAAATTTTGTGAACAAACGACACTGAATTTTTACAGAAGAACATGGCATCATAAGACATTTTGAAAATTAAGAAACAAATTAGATTAACAAAGAAAAATCCTTGTCTCAATGTCATTATAGGCGTCCTCTTATTTTCTTTTTTTTAATAAAAGAGAGATGTTCATTGTTTTAAAATCTGCCAATCCCAGATCCACTGGGAATTTCTATGATGGCAGAAAACATCATTAAAAAAGCAATAACTTCAAAACCTTTTCGACGTCGACGAATTTCAGAAATTTAACTGCAATTATGCAGAATTTATTGTCCGTTAATTTGATGTCAACATTTTAACATTTGTTGTAAAATGAGAAACAAAAATAATATTAAAAAATATAACTCCTACATATATTCATATATAGTGTGTAATATATATATATATATACCCCGGTGACTCTCTCCCGTTATCTTAGATACAATAGTAATTTTGTTTTAATGTAGTCAACAAATCGGTCAAGACTTGTCAAAAGATATAATGTTTATGGCTACTACTTCTTCTACCTTTCAACCGCCCGTTGAGCATAGGTCTTCAACAAACACTTTCCAGGCCGTTCTGTCTTTTGCCATTCTTTTAAGATCATTCCATGTCTTCCCTATCATCTTCATCTCTGCTTCCATCTGTTTTCTCCAAGAATGTTTTGGTTTCCTTCTTTGTATTTTCCTTGGGGATTCCAAAAAAGGGCCTGCTGTGTAGTGCACTCAGTTGGCTTCCGCAAGGTGTCCTATCCAGAGCCATCGTCTTCGCTGCATTTCATTATCCGCTGGTATTTGACTGGTACTTTTCCATAATTTTTTGTCAGTGATTTTGTCCTGCCGTTTTTCCATTCTTCCATTATGTGCAAACATCCATTAATGAAGGTCTGTATCTTCATTGTTGTCATTTTTGTTGTTCTCCATGTTTCACAGTCATATAATAGGATTGACTTAACATTGGAGTTGGAGTCGCTACAGTAAACACGAATTTACTTACACACGAGCTATGTAGTCTTCCTCTTCCTCTTCTTCATTTCTTCCTCATTTGCTTTTAGCGTCGAGTTAAGATATAATTTTCTGTCTTTTGCTCCGCCTCTGCTGCTGTTATGTTTCCTAGTGCTTCTAATATTCCATCCATCCATCTTTTTCGTGGTCGACAACTGGGTCTAGTATTCTCACAACTATGCTATGTAGTCGCATTTTCAAATATAACAAGAGATAAAACTGAAGCTTTCAGGCTTGAAACTGAGGACGAAAAGTGATCGTGCAACTATATTCTATATAGTTGCACGATCTATTCTATAACTTCTTCCAGATATAGTAATAGCTTGATCAACGGTTCCACACAGCGTTAAGTTAGTACACGGAGGTTCTGTATTCTGATTTGCTTGGGAGAGGTAGTAGCTTAGTGCAGACGACATGACGGTAAAAGTCTGTCGATGTTCGAAAAATAGGAGCATTAACACTATATTACCTGCCAGGAATAATTGGAGCGTGAAAGGGGTTTTTCTTTCTTTCTTACCTTCTTTTCTTTAATTATTTTTTTTCTTTCTTTATTTATTTCTTCCTTTATTTCATTCAGTCTTTCTTCCTGTCTGTCTATTATTTCATGCTTTATTTCTCTTTATGTCTGTCTTGATTTCTTTCATTGTTTTATTGTTTCTTTCTTATTTTCTTTATTTCTGTCTTCTTTCTTTCTTGCTTTAGTTTTTTTATGTCTTTCTTTCTTTAATTCTTATAATTCTGTGTTCTCCATTTCTTTCTTTCTTCCTTTTTGTCTTTCTTCCTTTCTGTTTTTCTTCCTTTCTGTCTTTCTTTCTTTTTTTAAATTTACTTTCTTGTTTTTTTCTTTATTTCTTTTTTTCTTTCATTCTGTATTTCTTTCTTTCTTGCTTGCTTTCTTTCAAATCTCTCGTTCTTTTGCTGTTTAGTATGTGTCTTGTTATTTGGGCTGGTTGGCTGGTTGACATTGTTCATTGCAGGCAATCACCATATCATCTCATTGCAGCAACAACCCTCCCACAACTTGCAAACCTCAAACATTTTCTTCCTCTTTCGTGGTTAACGTCGAATCTTGTTGCAAAGTGTCCTCGAGCAAAGTGTTTCGAAGTTCACATTTACAGTCTAAATAAAGTTGAGTGTTTTTTTCGAATTCCTGACCAAAAAAATACAACTTGGCGAACACAATCTGCAGCGCTAATATCAGTTTTTCATATACAGACTTTCATTAATGGATGCTTACGCAGAACAAAAGGATGGAAATGGCAGGACAAAATCACTAATATAGAATTATGGAAATGTACCAGTCAAACGCCAGTGGATAAAGAGATACAGCGAAGACGATGGAACTGGATAGGACACACACTACGGAAGCCAACTGAGAGTATTGTACAACAGGCCCTTTTTGGAATCCCCAGGGGAAAAGACAAAGAAGAAGACTAATGAATTCTTGGAGAAGACAGATAGAAGCAGAGATGAAGATGATGGGGAAGACATGGAATGATCTTAAAAGAATTGCAAAAAACAGAACGACTTGGAAAGTGTTTGTTGAAGACCTATGCTCCACTGGGAGCTAAAAAGGTAGAAGAAGAAGAGAAGAATAACAGTTTGCTAGCACCTGTTTCTGTAAAGTCAAAGTTGATCAAGGATTTATGCTTTAATCTGGTATTATTTGTACAATTATTTTGAAAAGAAGAGTGTTAAGTTTCATTAAAAGAGAGTAAATAAACACAGGTAGACAAGTGTGCATTCATCGATGTGCATTTAACTTCAAAGGATGTCTGTAGACTAACGTTTTCTGTTAACTTCCAATTCCTCCAAACGAAAGCTTAAATTTGAACTCTCTGATGCATTGCTTCTAGGTCCAGGAACCGTGGCTATCCTTCTGTTTTGTAAATCAAGAAGAGCTTCTTATGACTCCTCACCAACATTGATTGGTCTACGCACACCCAGCTACATAACAACAAACGTGATGATGATATAGAGTCTCATTTATGAGTCTCCTCCATGTAAACTTTACATGCCTGAACGGTGTTCTGAAACTGAATGAGAAAAACATGTTAAAATATAATAAAACATGTTAAAATATAATAAAACATGTTAAAATATAATAAAACATGTTAAAATATAATAAAACATGTTAAAATATAATAAAACATGTTAAAATATAATAAAACATGTTAAAATATAATAAAACATGTTAAAATATAAAAAAACATGTTAAAATATAATAAAACATGTTAAAATATAATAAAACATGTTTATAGACACCAATAATAATGAAATGCTTCTTTGAAGTTATTGGCAACGTCCATTATCGATGAAAAGCTTAATTCCAACAGACGACAAAATATACATGGAAAACATACCAGTGTAAGAGATCGATCACTTTATCTATCTTGGAAGTCACATTGATCGAGAAGGGGATACAAGCAAAGAAATTATAATCAGAATAGCTAAAGCAGCAATGTCTTTCAGAAAGAAGCGTTGAAAAGTTGTGGAAATCAAAACTCATCAGCACAAACACAAAACTTAAACTATTCAAATCAAATGTACTATCAACCCTTACGTATTCGTGTGAAAGTTGGAAAACAACAAGAGATATAGAAACAAAGTTGAACGCATTCGAATATGAATGTCTAAGGAAAATACTTGGTATGGCGTGGAACGAATTCAAAACAAACGAGGAAATTAGAGAAATCGCCAATCAACCACTAATATATTCTATAAAGAAAAGACGATGGTCATATGTTGGACATGTGATGAGAAGAGATAATAACCGAATAGCAAAGCAAGCCCTCATGTGGGAAACAACAGATAAGAGAAAACGAGGAAGACCCAGAGAGACACTGTAAAGAACATTGCTGAGAGAGGCAAAAGCAGCAGGAATCGGCTCCCTCAATGAGATAGAGCTGCTTGCACAGAACAGAGACAAATGGCGAGATTTGATAAAATATCTTTAAAAGAATTGAAAACTGCTAGAACAAAATTCAGATAAGAGAAGGAGTATCTTGGTCTACGCCCTATGGGCCGGCTACGGCTCGAAAGGTCATTAGATAGATAGACAGATAGATTATCGATGAGGGACCTACACCATTGCTACGGAGCTCGTGTACTGTTCTGTTTCTGACTGTGTGATGAGAAAAACAAAAACATTTAAATTCTAACTTGCACTGTTTTATTACGTTGATTATTATTGTAACTGTAAGTACATTTATTGAATAATAGGGTAACGGTAATGTACGAGACTTGAATCGGCATCTTAGCTCGCGAGTTTTCACCCATGTGTGCCCAGCCGCCTTTCCAGAAGTGTTCGGAGACTTCTGGATAGTGTCGCTTCAAGAACAGAAACTCACGATGCCAGTCGGCATTAATCATCTTCCCAGAGTACTACCCTGGTACCCATTTCTGCCAGCCGCTGGGTCGACCGATGGGGTATTTTTTTTCCAACCACGAGTACAATTCACACTTTTTCAAGCGGGAATCGAACACGAGTTGTCCGAATATCGATAGCCTATTCGGGTGGTTTTTCCAACTAGACTACCGAGGCCCCTATTGAACGATGTTTGAAGAGAGCCCAGTGTAGCTAATGCACTGGCCTCCTGACCTGAAGGTTATGGGTTCAAATGCCAGTTGACGTACACATTGTTTTTGACCTAGAAAACTCTCAGGTTAGTCAACTTCATTAAATGGATATCAGAGAGATTCTGTGAAAAGGAAATTCAGTGAGCAACAACTGGCTACCGAACCTCAGGAAGCTAAGTATAATGAAGTCATTAGCATTTAATTACCCAGCAACGCTTGCTATAGGACTACCCGTACCTTATTTTTAATCATACCTACGACGATTCCAACAAACTACACAGAGAAGAAAGTACTTATCGTCTCCGCCTTACTACAGGTCTCTGGGAAGATAGTTGAGGTTGAGAACGCCAGCTACCTGCATGTTTAAAAGCTACCTTCAGCACATGATCTTTGGGTAATGTATCACGCCTTTGCCGCTTTACTTTCCCAGAAAAAAAAATCCGGAACTGGAAGCCGTCGGTTGGGATCGAACCCTACCTCTTGTCCTTTGTAGTCCAGTTCACTAACCACTGAACTAACGCGGCTCCCTTACTTGCATGTTTGGAGATATTTTATTCAGCTCTATACATATATATATATATATATACATATATAAATAGTTTGGTGTTTTTTTGTTGTTACGTTTGTAATTCGTAATAAATTAATCCGTATTCTACATAATTTTAAAAACCTCTAATTTTTCTGTCCGCTTACATTGTCAGTTCATGCATATTTAAAATCAATTTTGATATCTGTATTCGTGTAATTGCTAATTCAATGCAAGATGTTGCCCGCACATTTGTTAATGCCAGTTTACCATAAATATTAGAACCTGTTGGGAGCCGCAATAGCTCAGTGGTTAGTGAAGTGGACTACAACGGACAAGGGGTAGGGTTCGATCCCAACCGAAGGCTTCCAGGTTCACCCAACCTTAAATGGGTACCGGATTTTTCTGGGAAAGTAAAGCAGCACGGGCGTAATACCGACCACATTACCCCAAAAACCATGTGCTGAAGGTCTGTAAAATATAGGGTCACTAACACCATATCTCTCTATACGCCACTTGGCGTGACGGGGGTACTTTACTTTTTTGTTTACTATTAGAACCTGTTCCGTTTACATACACAAGTATTGTAACATATTTGTATTTCTTCACAACAGCTTGTTGTATATCATACACTCGCATATCTATATATTTAATTGTCTTTATATAACATGATATGACATGTATATATATATATATATATATATAGTGTTTTGCTTTTAGCAACACGTTTAAACTAAAATGAACCGTACTTTGTCTGGCATCAACCAACGCGCTGATATAGTTATGTTTCTTGACTTGATATTTATTTAATATTTTTTTTTTATTTAATATAAATTATGTTAATTTAATAAAGTGTAAACTAAAAACAGGCCGTAAGTGAATTGTGTCGGTAAATGACGCTAGAGTGTTGCTACAATTGTGTCGGTCAATGACGCTAGAGGGTAGCTACAATTGTGTCTATCAATGACGCTAGAGTGTAGCTACAATTGTGTCGATCAATGACGCTAGAGTGCAGCTACAATTGTGTCGATAATGACACTAGAGTGCAGCTACAATTGTGTCGATCAATGACGCTAGAGTGTAGCTACAATTGTGTCGATCAATGACGCTAGAGTGTAGCTACAATTGTGTCGATAATGACGCTAGAGTGTAGCTACAATTGTGTCGATAATGACGCTTGAGTGCAGCTACAATGTGTCGATCAATGACGCTAGAGTGTAGCTACAATTGTCTCGATAATGACGCTAGAGTGTAGCTACAATTGTGTCGATAATGACGCTAGAGTGTAGCTACAATTGTGTCGATCAATGACGCTAGAGTGCAGCTACAATTGTGTCGATAATGACGCTAGAGCGCAGCTATATTGTATTGATCAATGACGCTAGAGTGCAGTCTTGAAAGTTAGCTGGAACGGGTTGGGACTGAGAAAAGTCATGTATACATATACCTCTTCTTCTTCCTCTGCTTTTGCTTCTTTCCTCCCACATGTGCTTTCAGCGTTAAGTGGAGATAAGTTTGCGGTCTTTCCTCTTTTGTTTGTTTCTCATGCTGGTATATTTCCCAGTGTTTCTAATATTCCACCAAACCATCATTTGTTGAAGTCAGTCCTTGTGTCTAGTGTTCTAGCAGTTTATACTTATGCCCAGACCATTTTGTCTGTTGTTTCTTCAGCAAAATATATATATATATATATATATATATATATATATATATATATAAGGCCTTTTGCGTCTAGACAGACAGTTGGATGCAAGCAATCACGATAAGTCAGTAGCTTGGTAAAATATAAGTGTGTTATGCTTGATGCTGCCTTGCTGAACAGCTTCGATGGCAGAATCTGCCAGTATATGTATTGTGTGTGTGTGTGTGTGTGAAAGTGTGTCTAATCTAGAAGATTCGACTGTTGCTAGTAATTTCAACATACTTTAATTTGTCTGCGAAACATGGATTTAATGTTGAATTAGAAATGGTAAACCAATTTTTTTTGTAAAATCCAAGACATTACAAGCGAGCAGGGATCGGAGAGGGAAGACAAACCCGGTACTCAAAAATGTCGGCTGAAGTCGGATGTGTGGGCCGAAAGGCGCAGATATCACAGTGTTACACTGCAAACTTCAACACAACGTAACTACGTCCACTAACGTCCTTTTAAGGGCGGATGACGAGGAGGAAGTCTACGGTTCGTATCCGCTAGAATACCTCAAATCATCGGGCGACCGCATCCATCCATCCATCCAAACTGCTTGTTAAACCAGTCAATGAAAACTTCTGCAGCACTTTACATCGGCATGAAAATAATGTTATAACAAATCACAAATAACAGATCGCAAATTACAAATCGCAAATCTATACGATCATTGTATTGTAACTATGTACGGTGGAAGGTGTAGAGGTAGACAAAGACGTTGATGGCAACTAAGTGTGGACGCAGAATGCACTAGATAGAACAAGCCAGAAAACTGGGTACACGACAACAAAACAGGAATAGAGATCATCAACTATTTATCAAGTCGGTAACCTGAAGACTGCCAGGAAATTAAGGAGCTCACATACAATATATAAATGATGGCATGTTTTTCAAAGTTATCTATCTATTTATTTATCTATTGTCCTTTCGAGCCGAAGACGGCACATATGGCAGAACCACAATCTCAAAAAGAGAAACCTTGCGTGCCAAAATGGCACATATCGTACATATATGGCAGAATTCACTGCTTTTTCAAAGTTATACTGTCCAATAAATGTTAATATTGCAATTACTAACATTTATTAAAATAGCTCTGTTCGTTCAATCATTGAGCGAAAACGAAAACATAAATCTATTTTCACTTAGATATATTTACAAAATTTTTAACAAAGCGAGTTTCTTGACCTAAAATTGAGCAAGTAAAAAGTAAGAAAAGCTATCAGAGGTCTGAAAAACAAGACTTGGGAGGAAGTCAACAAATGATTGATATACAAACACTAGGCATGATAAGGTTTCATCATCATCATCATCAAGTACTGTGCTGCTGGCGTAGGAGATCATGTTTCTTCACATTTTCGATCTCGAGAGTTATTTATCATTTCTGTTGTTGACCTTCTGCCAAGCCATTCTCTTAAGCTGTCTGGTATCTTTTCTCTTTGCTTTCCTTTATCTCTTAGTCCCTCAATTTTTCCAGTTGTTACAATATATTCCAGCTGTTCTCTTCTAATACATGACCAAAAATGATGATTGTTTCTTCCGAATATTGGAAATTAGCTCTCTTTTTGCTTTGACCTCTTTCAGAACGTTTTCATTACTCTTCTTTGCTGCCCATGGTATTCTCAATATTCTTCTGTAAAACCACATTTCTACAGACTCCAGTGATTTTCTTGTCTGTTGTCCTATTGTCCATGCTTCACATCCAAATGTTAAGACTGGCTCTACATAACATTTAAGAACTATTTTTTCTTGTGTCGATTGTCAAAATGAATTGTATAGTAACTTCCTCATTTTGTGGAAACTGTTTTTGCCTGAGCCATTCTGCACCTCACCTCTTTTGTACAGCTTCCGTCTGAGGTTAACAAAATTCTCAAATATTTAAATTCATTTACCTGTTTTAATATTGCTCCACTTGAAAAGGTTTGTCGAAGAAAAAATCTAATATTTTAGATTGTTTGGCTCAAGATAAAACATAATCTTTTCTTATATATCAATCAGATGTATGTATAGTAGAGTGAAACAACATATTGTGCACGTGTGCACCAAGGATATCAATGTGCACATTCACAGAGTCAATTTGTGTTTTTTTTTAAATTAAAATAGCGATTAAATATAAATATTGGTTATTGGTTATTGGTTATGGAAGGCCTCGGTCTCACAGCAAACGAATTAAAATCCATAATTGCTCAACCGCCCGTGCCAGTGGAATCATCCGAATTACCAACTCATCTCCCAAACAAAGAAGGTAACTGTAGTCCCCATCGCAGCAGTCTCAGCACACGCCAAAAGACATAAGGCGAAACCGCGCAGAAAGTGAACACAGCCAACTGTTCCCCGTCATACGATATCATCATTCATCGCAAACAAGCGGGATATCGAAGCAGGATCAAAACGGATGAGACACACAACTCACGGTGTGCACAGAGCACTTAACTCAGTAGCTCCTGCAACAAGCCGGACTTGGAATATGAGGAAACTGCCAGAAGGAACACTTTTCAGACATAGCCCTCATGGTTCCCGCCGCCTATCCACCATACACCATGGGAGTTTACGTCCTCCCGAAAACGATGATCGTCGTAGCACCTGATGATGTTAGGCCATCATTGATGACTCCAATTCCAAACATATAGACACACAAGGGTGGTAAGTTATCATTTCCATCCAACAGAAGCCACATGACCTGTAGTTAGTAAAAACACAATTGATGATGTTCTCGCTCCCTTCTTGTAGCTGCCGCCACACAATTCTGATGTCTCATTATCTTGGACATCATTCAAGAACAATGTCAGATGAACATTCCATAGATATGGCTTTGCTGATGAAGTGCTTGGTCCAACAGTTGTATCAATCATACTGGAGGCTCCTGGTTTGTGGTCATTAATATCACAGAAGGCACATGATGTTGTTATATTCAGAATTACTTTCTGTGGTGTAAATATGTGGCACACACATGGAGCGTGGTTTGTGGTCACAGTAATCCCATTAAAGGCAATTCTAGGGTAGCATGGCATAGCTGTTTCTACATAGCTGTTTTTTACATAGGTGTACTATTGTAAAATGACTAGAATTGTAGTCCAACAGCACTTCAGGTATATAATAAAGCATTATCTCTTAAAATTTAACTAGTCTAGTCTGGAAATGTTCAGAAATGACATTTTTATAACATAATAAATCCACATTACTGACACTTGATGACATCCAGTAGACCCAACTGAAAAGATGAATGGGTACCTCACTTGTTGTGTTAAGGAATTGTACAGTATTGACAGTGAGAAAAAGTATTGACCCCTTGCAAGATTATCTCACAATACATTACTATTTGTACAGTGCACAACTTAAACATAGAATTGATGACTTTAAATGATAAACCTAGAGGCATTTTTGCAACAATAAAAATGAATGGACAAGAAATGAAAGATCGGAACCTAAAATCGTGGCTAGAATAACGCAAACTACAGCAGCCTTGAAAAGTTAAAACCTATTGGAAAAATAAGAACATTGCTCTTGTCTATAAATCAGGCTGATGTGAATCCTTTTTGATATCAATTTTCTATACATTTATGAATCATGGAATCTTACAGTGAAGCTACATAAGTGAATACAAGCTATAAAGATGAAATATTATCATAGGGTTTTGAGAATTTTTTACTATGATCATATCACAAATGAAAACATGCAAAAGTATACAATAAGCTATTGGAGTAAACGAAGGTCTTTTGTGAAGAAATGTAAAATGAAACAGTTTGGCCATACATCTCAATCTTCTTCACAGAGTCCTAAAGGATAACTGAAGTTGGAGATCAATAGAGAAGGTTGATAAAGTCTGTCAGTGGTGCCCCAACAACCCTCAGGGTATAGAATGAAGAAGAAGAACTTAATATACTAAAACTGAACTACAATTAATACACACTTTACAAATCAGAGGTAGACAGTTTGATTTAGTGTTGTTGTGAGCAGTTTGGTGATAAGATGAATGTGGACTTGCTCCAGCCTGATGCACTCCTGTTGATTGAGCTGGAAAAAGAATCAGCAACTGGCTCTCTAAGCTGGAGAAGGTAATAAAAGTAAGTTGGAGCACTGGCACTCTCACCTCCATATGCTGTGGGATAGTAGAAGAGAAGGTTACAATTTCACTCTCCCATGACACAGTATGCTACAAACTATCCTTTATACTTTTTTTTGGTGTGACTATGAATAGTGGATAGAAAGCAGGCTTTCATACCCAAGAACTCTTGTGCGTGGTTAAAGAGCTACATTCTACTTGGAATGGTTCTGGTAAATGAAAATGTAAACTATTGGCCTGACCAAAATGTATTAAAAGAAGCAAGCTTTGACTATAAAGCTTTTTTATTAAGTTAAGGAATGGTACTGTAATAGGAAAGACTCCTGGACACTATCTGGGATAGGATAATAAAATCACTAACCCTAACTCTTATTACTTGGCTAGCCAGTGCTATTATATGCTTCATGGCACCTTATCTTTAATTTTACAAATTCACAATATCCATTTCTACACAGAGTATATGGTAGTTATGCAAACTTGATTCAATAACAAAACAAAATTGCAACAACAAAATTAAGATAAAAACACTGAAGAATCGTAAAGTGACCACACTTATATTCCCAATTATAAATTATCAAGGCAAAACAAAAATTACAGAGCAAAATTCAGACATTTTATAATCACAGAGCAGCCACACAACTGAGAAAATCTGCACTTCGTTATGCCAAGTTTAAGGCAAGCATTATGAATGTTCACACAAGAAAAGAACCCAGATCTAACAGTAACAGCTTAACTCATCTGTACAATCACAACACTGGTTGGGGAGCGGGGATGAGGGGCAATGAGAATCATTTACAATGTGTCTGAATGAAGAATACACTCACAACCATATGTAATCAATACACAATGCTCAAATATACAAATGGACATTGATTTCTGGTTACAGATTAACTTTATTTTATATATGTCTTTTGAAATGGAAAGGCTAATGAACTTGTACATATACATATAAAGGTATGTGTCTATGTTCAACTGGTTGTATGGGGGAGAGGACTGGAAAAGCTAGTTGTATCTTAACATGCTACAGTTTATTCTTAGCACAATATTCAAGCTATAATGAAAATGCCACAGATCACACAAAAGTAGTAACGTACGTTTAGGAGCTAATGTTCTACTAGGTTGCCTCACTACCTGCTGAACTCTTCATATCAGTAGCATGACAAATTCAAAGCTTCAAACACTGTGCATCTCACTCTTGTTGTAAAAAGAATTAACCTCTGTCAGAGTCTCTGTCCATGGAGAAAGATGGTCCACCAGATGAATGATTAGTCATGAGATCAACTTGTCTGGTATGTGGTTATGTGGTAAGCAGTGCTGCATCAACAGGCTCCATACAACTTGGCAGGTGAATGATCGCATCAGCCAATCATCAATGCATTCTTTGTGGTAAGTGTGCATGCAGGGGAGGTATCGTAGCTGCTCACCAAACATAAATTCATTCATGCAGATCACACATATAAATATATGCCTTATCAACAAGAAAATCATACGTATATTGTAATTAATGTGAAATTATAAAGCAAACTGATTTATACAGAACGTCGCTTCATTAAAAGAAAGCTTAGTTATATATAATGATGCAGAAAGTTGATATATTAAATAAAACTTCACTTAATGCGAAAAAGTATTTGTTTAAAAAAAACAGTTATTATAAAATAAACAAATATAAAATAATAGCAGTAGTTTAATAATAGCAATAGTTTAATAATAGCAATAGTTCAATATTGGAAGCCGCGATAGCTCAGTTGTTAGTGAACTGGACTACAAAGGACAAGGAGTAGGGTTCGATCCCAACCGACGGCTTCCGGGTTCACCCAGCCTTAAATGGGTACCGGATTTTTTCTGGGAAAGTAAAGCAGCACGGGCGTAATACTGACCACATTACCCCAAAAATTATGTGCTGAAGGTCTGTAAAATTTATGGTCACTAACACCATATTCCCTATACGCCACTTGGCGTGACGGGGGGGGGGGGGTACTTTACTTTACTTTTGCTTTACTCAGAGTGACCAGATAATAGAGGAATGGCTGCACAGATACTTTGTCCACTGCTAAAGCTTAAAAAAGATCATTACCAGATCAATGCCTACATAATCATCAACTTGCAATATACCACAGGCAAATCTCATGAGAAAATCATCTCTCGTAGACTGGCTTTGGACCTCGAACAGCTTCATGTACTTCCACTGGGAGAGTATCTCTTGTAGGCTGGCTCTGGATATCAAACGGCTTCGTGTGCTTCAACTGGGAGAGTATCTCTCGTAGACTGACTCTGGACCTCGAACGGCTTCATGAGCTCCCACTGGGAGAGTACCGACTCGCTATGTTTTGGGTCTGTTTCCCTAGAGAGCATCATTAGCGAAAGGCTAGAACGTTGGCATGGCGCGATGTGATCGGGGGTTTAAACTCAGCTTGTCACTCTCCAATGAACCAGACCGATAAAGGAATGAGTTCCTCATTCGCCAAACTGGGAAGAGTAAGAACAGCAAGCACTGACTCCTTCACCTTTAAGCGCTGTTTGGCCTAGTACGATGACATGACCTAACTGTGGAAAAGGCTGCGAACCATTACTACTTTTCACGGGAACTAGTTGTTTAATATCATCGGTAACCAATGCAAAGATCTCCTACATTATTGTACCGCTCTAAAGAGCCAAATAAAGTCAAGGTGGGCCACCAAATGCATTAATTTTTTCTATGAGTGCTGTAAACATACTCTTCCCCTGACATGATACACTGATGATGGTATTCTTTTATTATTATTTGTATCCGCGAAATGCAAATCTACTCGATAAACAAGAAAAGCTGATGAACACCCTCAAGTAGAACCGACAGATTGCATGGTCTACAATATTTATATTTATAGTTATAGTTACTGTTAGTCGAAGGTCCCGGTATCACTGCAAACGAATGAAAATCCATAATTGCTCAACCGTCCGTGAGAGTGGAATCATCCGAATTAATATCTCATCAAATATCTAAACAAAGAAAGGCAGCTGCAGTCCTCATCATAGCAAACACAGAACACGTCAAAAGACATAAGACGTATCAGCACCGAAAGTAAACGCAGCAGAATTGTCCTTCGTCATACGATATCATCATTTATCGTAAGCAATCTGAATATAGAAACATTATCTGCAATATTTGTGCACAACCACCGACTTTCGGCCACTCCTTGCTTTATACACGGACTGTTTTATTTCTACACTCACCTCTTAATTAATTCCTAGTTTATTTGACATATTACAAGACGTGTTTGCGCCTCTTTCAGTGAGGTGCCTAATCCGTCTGGTCTGTCTACGACATGAGCATTTAAAAGGTCTTCATTAGACATTATATCTTCTTTGTGTTTGTCCTAATCTTCATCAGACATTATATCTTCTTTGTGTTTGTCCTAATCTTCATCAGACATTATATCTTCTTTGTGTTTGTCCTAATCTTCATCAGACATTATATCTTCTTTGTGTTTGTCCAAATCTTCATCAGACATTATATCTTCTCTGTGTTTGTCCAAATCTTCATTAGACATTATATCTTCTTTGTGTTTGTCCTAATCTTCATCAGACATTATATCTTCTTTGTGTTTGTCCTAATCTTCATCAGACGTTATATCTTCTTTGTGTTTGTCCTAATCTTCATCAGACATTATATCTTCTTTGTGTTTGTCATAATCTTCATTCTCGTCTCTGGCCAATTTCCTACGCTCTGCATTCTACAGCCGCCTCCGTGAATGTAACATTCACTAGAACCGTGAATGTAACATTCAGTAGAACCGTGAATGTAACATTCAGTAGAACCGTGAATGTAACATTTAGTAGAACGGTCAATGTAACATTCAATAGAACCATGAATGTATCATTCAGTAGAACCGTGAATGTATCATTCAGTAGAACCGTGAATGTAACATTCAGTAGAACCGTGAATGTAACATTCAGTAGAACCGTGAATGTAACATTCAGTAGAACCTGAATGTAACATTCAATAGAACCGTGAATGTAACATTCAGTAGAACCGTGAATGTAACATTCAGTAGAACCTGAATGTAACATTCAATAGAACCGTGAATGTAACATTCAGTAGAACCGTGAATGTAACATTCAATAGAATGTTTGTAGAACAAAATTGTCCGTGGCATGTCTGTCATCCTTTTTCATCGGGAAGCCTCCTATTTCCTAAAATAATGTTTTCAAAATGTGGCATTTAATATTTCAATTTTCCAATTGTTGTTATTTCTCTCATTTTGTATTCTTCTTCCATTGCTGAAAGCTTTATAGGCCAATCCAATTTGATGTTGCTGTAGATCTAAAAGTTATCATATTCAAAGTGTGACGTAAATGCCTATTATCACTCTGTACAAACACTCAGAATTAAGTGTTAAGTGCTTCTCGCGCCTGCCTCGTGTTTTTTCCCCCCGTGTTAGCAAGAACGTGTTGACCTTTCAAAGTTCTCTGGCCCACCTCTTCCCTGCTAGTAAACTATGTTTCTAAAGAGCTGACCTGGACAATTAATCTAAGAGGAAAAGAACAGCCGAGAGCATGTCAATGAAGTAATGAGACAAACTAAAATAATAAACTGTATATGATTAGGGGCATTTCAGAGGCGCAATTTACTCGACATTAAGATATAGCAATGGTCACAAGTAGTAGAGGTTCCCACAGTAGCTAACCACTGCCTGACTTTCCTGGGCTAAAAAATGAAGTAACGTTAATAAACAGATTAGTTGACAGATTAGTTGACAGATTAGTTGACAGATTAGTTGACAGATTAGTTGACAGATTAGTTTACAGATTAAGAGAAAGATAGACATGCTGAATAGACAAGATTCAAAGAGAGGAAATCAGGGAGATAAACGTAAAGATTGGCAGAGAATAGAGAATGCTGCTGATGTACCTACAAAGGCGATATGTCGATAAACAAAAATGTATGTGTACAGACAGATAATCTATTACTGATATAAATGTTAGAAGAATAAAGCAGACAATTAATTATGTGTATATTAGAATATAGACAGACAGACAAGACTGCCTCTCGTGCAGTGTAATATTGATTATTGACCATCAGAAATCACACAAACAAACAGATAGATAAGTAGGATCAGAATTCACCACTATCGTAAACATAAAGATGTATTCAATTGTCAAATATGCAGATCTTTATATTAAGACCAGGATTATTTTATCTTCTACATGTTCTTTTTGTTTAATCCGCAAACCAACAAAACAATCTATATCCGATCCTTCTTGTAGGACAATTACAAGTTCTCTCCACCTATGCTTTGTTCGTGACCATCCTTCAGAAAGTGCTCAATGTCTGGCTCACACTACCAATATCTGCATCCAGTATTCTCTTCTTCGTCGTGTTGTTTCCTATTGTTGGTCTCTCTCGTCATTTTGCTTGTCAACGGGAACACACTGCACGATAGTTCCTGATGGTTCCCTGCCTCACGTGATGATGTCAACGGGAACACACTGCACGATAGTTCCTGATGGTTCCCTGCCTCACGTGATGATGTCAACGGGAACACACTGCACGATAGCTCCTGATGGTTCCCTGCCTCACGTGATGATGTCAACGGGAACACACTGCACGATAGCTCTTGATGGTTCCCTGCCTCACGTGATGATGTCAACGGGAACACACTGCACGATAGCTCCTGATGGTTCCCTGCCTCACGTGATGATGTCAACGGGAACACACTGCACGATAGTTCCTGATGGTTCCCTGCCTCACGTGATGATGTCAACGGGAACACACTGCACGATAGTTCCTGATGGTTCCCTGCCTCACGTGATGATGTCATCTATCGAGCCTGTTATTATATACGTGTGTTCTATTTCTAGTTTGATCCTATTTTAGACTTTGAACATTAGCACTAATTTTAATCATGTGTTTTAGGTTCGTCGCTGTTCCAGCCAGTCACAAATGTTGGCATTGAAAGCCATTGTTTAATTGAGCTTGTATTTAACAACTTCCTAGGCGATCAGCTGCTGGTGCATGCATTTAGACGTTAACATCAGGATGGTCACGAAATGGACGATCCGCTTGAGGTCTTCATCGGGTCCCCATAACATGCCATGCAAGGTTGTTTCTGTGGACCACACTTGTGTTCTTTACATGATGAGAATGCTGCAGTCTTGTTGGATAAAGTAAAGGTAAAGGTAAAGTACGAGACTTGAACCGGCGTCTTAGCACGCGAGTTTCCACCCATATGTGCTCGGCCGCCTATCCAGAAATGTTTGGAGACTTCTGTATAGTGTCGCCTCAAACATCGAAACTCAGATGCGAGGCGACATTCCTCACCTTCCCAGGGTAATACCCTGTTACCCATTTCTGCCAACGGTTGGGTCGACCGTGGGGTTATTTTTTTTTTCCCAACCATGAGCACAATTCAGACTGCTCCAGCGGGAATCGAACACGGGTTGTCCCAACGTCGGTAGTCAGGTCGGGTGGTTTTTCCAACTAGGCTCCCGAGGCCCCTTTGTTGAATATTCTCAAGGAGTCTGCCTCGATTTTCCATAATCATATGCTGCAAAACCATTGAGTCATATCATGTATATGTGGACGCCACAATGGCCTGAACTGAGTCTGAAGATCATGGTCTGCTCATGTCTGTTGAGCTTATTTAAGCTGCTGTATTCTGGCTCATATGAAAAGACGATTAGAGGCCACAAAGATGACAACTATTGTCCATTCTTCTAACGACCCAACCACCGCAGTGTTTGACTTCAATATGTAAACATAAACATACAAACACAACAAACATACAAACACAACAAACATACAAACACAACAAATATACAAACATAACAAACATACAGACATACAAACACAACAAACAAACAAACATACAAACATAATAAACATACAAACATAACAATATACAAACACAACAAACAGAACAAACATACAAACACGACAAACATACAAACACAACAAACATACAAACACAACAAACATACAAACATAACAAAACATACAAACACAACAAACATACAAACACAACAAACGTATAACTCAACAACCTTATATAAATTGTGTCTTTTCAAAATAGATCTGTAGCTAGTCAAAGTCTGCGGTTTATATAAGGCGCATGGAATAAACACTTTGGCAGAGACTACAGATCGTGAGACTGTTATGTCCCACTTACCTCCCCGGTAATTGATTGATCTCGATGTTTGCTTCCCTTCATTTAAATTCCTCGATCCCTCAGTTTCCTCTGAATTTATATCAAAGCCAAAGCTATAAAAAAAAAATATTTTCCGAACGAAAAAACCCTCAGCCTACCCTCCTGTAGTGTTAAAGACGAGCATTTAAAAAATAAAAATGCGGCTCACGAGCGTGCTGGAGCGAACTTCTCAGACTCCTGAACGTTGGGACTGGGATTGGCCGGGTCCAAGTGGGACGTGAACGCTTACAAAAATCAATTTTTCTGAGCTAGAGAGGAGTATAACAGTCCAGAATAGTTTTATTAAAAGTAAGAAATGGGAGGCGGAAGAGGAGGGGGGGGAGGGGGAGTGTTCATGACGTAATATTATGTGAGCCATGAATGGGCGCAACCGTTATTTAATATTTTCACAAATTAAGGGGAGCGTAATCTCATTCTTTGTCAATACTCGATAGGAAATTGGTATCAATTTGGTTTAGTGCCCAAAAGTAAAGGGCGAACTTTCGGTTTGGTAACTAACTCAATAATAATGGGTTTAATATTGGATTAGTAGCTACATTATTGAACAATTTAGCAATGTTATATTGGTTTAGCACGAACTCCGCTATAAAGGGACATTACTGTTCACTAATAATTGTCTCTGTATACGAACGTATTAATGAATAACTCACGCGCTTCATGAGGTAATTACATAACAGTTCCACATTAAGAGTCCACCTTAAACTACTGGATCGAGGGCAGTCCTGATAGTACTAGAGGGCCATGAGTTAATGGAAGAAAGTAACTGACTCAAGTGTAAAGCCAGCGAGTATTTAACTGTAATTGTGTCAACGATTTTGAAACTACCGAGGTAATTTTAAAAGACATCCATAGAGACAAAATGAGAGTGAGAGAGAGAGAGAGAGTGAGCGAGAGAGAGAGAGAGAGTGAGCGAGAGAGAGAGAGAGAGAGAGAGAGAGAGAGAGAGAGAGAAAGTACATAAGAACAATGTCTAAGACCCTTAAATAGAAGCCAGGAACATTGTTCACAAAAGCCGTTGTCTTGGATTTCCTTACATATTATATCATATTTAGAAGGAAAAATAACTCCGAAAATAAGAAAAGGAAATGCAAGTAGTTACTTTGTTCTCTTTCCTTGTCACACATTTATTACCTTGTAAATCTATTTGTTTCCACTGATGAAGACATCATTGGCCGACACCTTGGTTTACATTTTTAAGTAAACGTTTTTATTGTTTCAGAAAACAAAAAAAAGCGGATTTTCAAAAGAAAATAAAGCTATTTTATCATTTTTTTTTTGGGTCTATCTCTGTATTTATTTTACTTTGAAGTTACAAATCTGTATGACCTGACGATACGTTTATTGATATGTTTTTTGTGTTTGATTCTTGATATAAAAAGTATTTAGACACACACCCACCCCTTCTTCACCAACAGAAGTACCGGTACTGGTAACCTTGACATTATATATTTATCGTGTGTAGTCTCCCACGCTTATGCCTCAATCCATACCCGTTGTTATCGCGTATCTCTCCCTCCTTAACTTATATGGGATGTGATGTTAATGCCCATATTTGTCAACGATCAACAGAACATTGTATGGGGGATATTGTCGGTATTACGCCAGGCCGACCTATTTTACTAGAAAAAACACAGCAGTAATATGACATGTGTGACAAAGCCTTTGTGACATTGAGAAATGCATAAACTACATCAAACTTTGATTCCAGGATAACTCAGTCTTTATTATCAATGGGTTCACACATAGTCTGTAACAACATCAAGAGATTAACATCTTTTGAGACACAATGATGAATTATCACTGTACGAACATTTTATAGTCAGGAAGTGACTAGACTAACTGACATGACTGTATACTTCTGTAACTGACATGTCTGTATACTTCTGTAACTGACATGTCTGTATACTTCTGTAACTGACATGTCTGTATACTTCTGTAACTGACATGTCTGTATACTTCTGTAACTGACATGACTGTATACTTCTGTAACTGACATGTTTGTATACTTCTGTAACTGACATGACTGTATACTTCTGTAACTGACATGTCTGTATACTTCTGTAACTGACATGAATGTCTACTTCTGTAACTGACGTGACAGTAGTAGACCAGGAGGGAAATGGTCTTACTTTTTTAGTTGACCAAAGAGTAGGGTATACCCTACGAAGTCCAGTACCCTTCAAGTACAAGAGTTATATAGTAGGATACCACCACTTTCCCATGGTGGAAGGTGGTGGTGGTGGTGGAGCTTCTGTCATGATATATATGTATATGAATAGGGCTTGTATAGTGCATGAAGGGATGGGTTGTTGATTACTGAGTCATGTATTGGACATCAGTTTTTCCCGCCAAAGTGACTTCCAATAGGAGCTAGTGTGTGTGTATGTTGTCCGGCTATAGACCACGCCCACTCCGGAAGTGAAACTACCATATTAGGGAGTAGTGATACGTTAGTTATTTCATAGTTATGGTGAGTATATATACATATAATAGTAATAAGTTAATAGTTATTATATCTACGTGGACGTAAATGGGCCCCGTATTTAAGATAGGGACCATAAGTAGGTATATATACATACATATATATTGGCAAATCTTGCTGGCGGTATTAACGAACAGTCATTTTCTCCTACCGTGGCAGCTCAATATCTCCCACCGTTGCCGCTCTCGCGTGAGTTTATTGATTATTGTCTCCAGCGAGCGCGAAACGCAACAGGTTATGTAAAAAAAAAGGCGCGTACACGGTTTAATATATTCATTCGACTAGCATCGGTCGGTCACTCAGTCAACCACAGTGATAACACTGCTAGATATGTGTCCATATCTGTAAATTATTAACAGATTCCGTGAACACTCTCAACGTTTCTATTTAGCGAGCTGAACCTGGAGAATACTCACCCACATCTAGGACAAGTGTATCAATTACCAGCCATCGTGTTCCTTTAGGCTACCTCTCCAAAAGAGAGAGGAAAAAAAAAAAATATATATATAAAGCAACAAGCTAGAATAACTCAAAGCAATACGCTAATTGGGATGAGCGCTATGGATATTAGTGAGCAGAGTATTTTACAAAAAACCGACCGCAAGGTTAGCATGTCTTATCTTATTCTCTCTCCGTCGTTTTTTTTTTAGGATATTAAGATACTCTAATTTTTTTAAATATCAAATTACTTTAGGTGACGTTTGCCGAAGAGTTGGTGACAGTCCATCATTTGGATGATCTTACAGAGGATAGACGCTCAACGTGGATGCAGGTTGCCTGAGACAGGCACAGATTTGCGAGAAGAATAGCAACAACGGCATTAGTTATAGAGCCTATTCTTCAACCGCCAACGTCAAAAGCAGGATAAATAGCGTCTCTTCCAAAAATCGAGAAGGAAACAAGCGCCATAATTAGAGATGTAATAAGTAAAACGAACAAAAACCGCAACTTCTAAAACTATCAAACGTGCGATAAACCTAATACCCAACAAGCCCATGCTGCAATTGACAAACTACCAGTCATACACAACGCGTTTTTTAAAATAATTTTTTCACCTAGCGAAAAACCTACGATCCTCCCTTTACGATTCTGACGTGAACGCTAGACTCGCGATATAACAGTTTGCAACCGATGCCTCCAACTACACATCGTAGAAAAACTACAATATGGATATTCTCACATGGCGGATTTCTATTAAAATGTTTGCAAAACATATATATTAAAATATAAATTTAAAATGTTGGTTTTATAAAGAAAAGAGCGTCTGTTTTTTTTGTGTGTGTTATACATTATTCTTATCAGGTTAATAAACTTTGTGGGAATCCATAGTGACTCACCAACTTCCAAACCATTCCTCTGTCTAAACTAGCAAATACCGTTTCGTAATCGTTGTTCAATTGTTATACGTAGAGTAGTTATGTGATCAACACATGAGCTGTTCTTCCTAAAAAATACGTATGCGTCTCTCAAATGTTTCTCTATGACCTTTCTTAGGCTCTCCAAAATAAATCTACTTAATTTTTTTTATTCATCCTGGCACTGATAGCAGCATAATTCCCATATAATATGTACACCCCTGTAAACTTCCTGTCTAATGGTAGTTGATCATATAACCTTCTTCCGTCCCCCAAATGTTATCTAATAGAGTATGTAACATCATGGTAGAGGTGTTAATACTCCGAAGGAATTTCATCTGGCCCTATGGCTTTACCATTTTTAATAACTTCTACTGGTAGTATATCTTGAGGATTATTTGAGCCGGGTCTGTTCCAAAAGTTCTTCAAAGTGCTATTTCCATCTCTCTAGGTGTTCCCTTATAGTACTAGGCAGATTTCCTGTCTTATCTCTAATAAAGGCAGCAATCTGTTTGCATTTTCCACACAATTTTCTGTGTACGGTTGTACACTGCTTTATAATTCCTTTTATTTGCTGCTTCCTCTGCCTCTTTAGCTAGATCATCTATATATTTCCGCTGGCCACTTTTACTCTCTCCAGAACGATTCTGCGTAATATATTTCTTGACACTGATAACGGCTACCATGGAGCGTCATTCCGCTCTGTCTCTTGCTTTAATGGTGCACGTTGTCATAGGCTGACGTGTTCATCTTTTGATGTTACTCGTCCATGTTAGTCGTGGTCTGCCTCTCCCTCTTTTACTTTGTATTTTCCCCTCCAGGATTACTTTTAGTAGACTGTTGTGACTTTTAACATGGCCCAACAACCGCATTTGTCTTGTTTGAATTGTGCTTAGTAGTTCTCTTTTCGTTGTTAGTTGTTTTAAGACTTCATCGTTGTTTTCTTTTCCTTCCATCCAATTCTACCTATTCTTCTATATACCACATATCAAAGGCTTCAGTTGTCTGTTCAGTTTTCTTGTCAACGTCCCTGTTTATGCACCATTTAGGAATGTTGAGAAGACAACATTTTGCTATTCTTAGTTTTAGCCCTGATCTTATTTGCCTTGATGTTAGTATATTTTTCATGGCATTAACGTTATTTTTCACCATTCATATTCTTTTGCTTATTTCAATTTTACATTTTCAATTACTGGTTATAGTATGTACAAGGTAGTTGTAGCTCTGAACTATCTCCAAGTCTATTCCTTCAATTTTGATATCCACTTGCTGGTTTTGAATATTTTCTTTGTTTATTGTCATAGTTTTACTTTCTTTGATATTCATATCTAATCCATATTTATTTATTTATTTTTATTATTTTTTTTTTTGGCTTGTCATGTTTAATTCATTAAGTAATGTTGTAGATCTTATGATTTTCTGGTACTAATACAGTATCATCAGCATATTTTAGGTTAATGATCATCTCCCCATATTAATGTTTAGGTATGGCATTTATGTGATGTTTAAAGATTTTCTCGATGTATATACTGCACAAGCATGTTTTACTCCTCTTTTTATAAAATAGGTATCGAGTTCTCTTTGTTATATTTTATTATCGCTGTTTGCCCGCAGTATAAATTATTTATCTCAGTCATCCTTCAAAACTGGGAACTATTGATATGGTGATACGAGGGATCAACAACAATATATTTTTCTGACACCGTAATCTCTGATAAACTCACAGACAGCGTTACGAGTGACGTCGATAATTTTTTTTGTTTGGAAAAGTTGAGATAGTTTAACATCTGTTGAACGGGTTCTTTTCAATATTGGATATTCAGATGAGACCAAAATCAAAGCAGAATCCATAATTACCGAGCTAGGCGAAACACTGAGATGTGCTGTTGGTGACGCATGCGAAAAAGATGATGGTGTTATTGTCGAAACACCATGATGGTTGAGTGAACATGTTGTTGACATGACAGATACGGTTGTCGTTATTGTTGCTGACAACAACAATTTTTTTATTTGGTGATGAGTATGTGAAAGATCGTGATATCATTTGTATCCTAGATGTGTTGAAGCGAAGAGATTTCTATCTTGCAGATACACCTGCAAATGTTCGCCTTTTCCAGCAAAGATCCTACACAAGGGAGAAGGCTAATGGGTCTGTAATTCTTGGAGATCAATTTTATTTGTGACTTTTCCGAGTCAAGGAATGGTATGTTGAGATCTCCTCCCACACAGATGATGCTTGTCCTAAGTGTCAAATATTGTTAACGAGCCTGAAAAAACCAGTCATCGAGGTGGCATTGTCGGCAGGTTTGAAGAAATCAATGTCGAACTCTGATATTGACAAATACATATCTCTCCCCAATTATCATTATAGATCTGTCTGACATCATATGGAAGAATATCTAAAGCGTCATCGTCAACTGTTAGTTTTCTTCTTTTCGCAGAACATCCAGTTTCCACTCGATGTGATAGCTCGTTTGTGTGACACCGATGAAGAAGTAGAAGGAGTCTGTATGGGGAACGATGAATACTGCTGTAGTTCGTATGTCAATTGTCGCTACTATTAAACGACGAACTGTAAAGAGGCCGTATGGGTGAGTGGAGGCGATATAGGTAGTGATATTGCATTTTTGGTTTTCTAGATGTTTTTTCTTTAGATTGTTGAGGTGCATTTGCACACGAAATATCACCAATAGTTTTGTTTTCACTAGCAGAAAATCACCATAGACTTTTTCTCCCACAGATCCTCATTTCTTATCTTATATCCGAACTTATCTTGGAACTAGTTTCCTGACGTATTTGTGACACAGGTGACTTCCTACCGCTGAGAGTTATTTTCACGATGCATCGTTTAAGAGCTGTTGAACTGGGCTCTTTTCGATATTGGATATTCAGATGAGTCCAGAATCAGGATGAATCCATAATGACTGAGCTACTCGAAACACTGAGATGTGCTGTTGGTGACACATGTGAAAATAGATGATGGCGTTGTTGTCGAAACATCATGATGGTTGAGTGAACATGTTGTTGACATGACAGATACGGTTATCGTTATTGATGCTGACAACACAGTTTTTTTTTCGGTGATGGGCATGTGAAGGGTTGTATCTCCCTATTAACCGACAACATGGTAAAAACTTGTAGTCGGTGGGTCTGGTGTACGACTCGTTATGACAGAGGCTGACACACTCACAGAGTTTGTAGTGTCAACATAAGAACATACCCAGATTTGTCGACGCATCAGAGATTGTAGGATCACCACAGTTGACATGCTCATGTGCCTCAACACACACTCGATTGTAATGTCTCTGCTCTACATGTATTATCGGTGTTCTTGTAGTCGACACTGTCGCAGTGTGATCGTTCAAGATGTCATAGATGTCGACACACTAGGCTGTAATGTCGGTGATATATGTGATGGTATTGGTGTCGGGAGAACACAATTTGTAATGTCAACACCCCACATTCTCTCTTATTAACAACTAGTCGAGTCACCTTTCATGATAAGCGTGGTCGGTGACGCACACATTTTATGTTGTTTTAATGGTGTCGAGCAAAATTTAATATCAAAATATATCAAAAATGTTCAATTTTTTTTTTTATGTTGATGTAGTTGTAGTCTTGCGCGCATCAGAATAACGAGATCCCCATCACTGAGACCGGTGTCGACACGCTCTCTGTTTGTGTGAGATATATCAACTGAACGTATGTTTTGTTTCTACCCTAGCTGTGTTCGAGTAAGTTGGTTTTTGTGTACCAGATCAACCTTTTATTCATCATCTTCCACAGCAACATTCCTACATAAGGGAGCAGGCAGATGGGTCTGTAATTCTCGGAGATCATTTTTCTTGTGTGTGACTTTTCTGAGTCAAGGTATGGTATGCAGAGATCTCCTCCCAAGCAGATGATACGTGTCCTAAGTGTCAAATATTGTTAACGATCATGAAAAACCAGTCATCGAGGTGGCATTTTCGACAGGCTTGAAGAAATCAATGTCGAACTTTGACATTGACAAATACCTGAACATTGTCCTTCACCCTCATTGTAATGTTTAAGTAAGATTTCCTGGAATGAAATTCGACATCAAGGTGATCAGCGCGTCAAACATATCATAGGCTGTGATTGAGCTCGATGTTTTACATCCCCTTTGACTGGAGGATGATGAGCCTGTAAATCACGGAAGCCGTGTTGTCATCGAACGGTCTAGGTATGGTATGTAGAGATCTCCTTCCAGGTAGATAATTCATGTCTTGAGTGTCAAATTCGGTTAACGATCCTGAAAAAAGACATGATGACGGAATCCTCGAGGTGTGAGGAATATTGTTATAAGACCATGATTAGCATGTACCACACCAACGGACGTAGACAATCATCATACCCGACCACATTTGTCTGTCCACACTGCAACTTATCAGTTCAGTTGTTGAGTGTTTTCCATCTTCTCTCTTTATCGAACACGATCTTTCATTCTTTTTTATTTTACCACTTGTAACCAAGTATTCGAACTTTCCTTTTTTTTCATGATGTGCCTGTAAAACATCGATTGTTACTTTCGACTGTTGATTAAGAGCTCTCTTTTTGTGTTGGACTGTTTTCAAACATTCAGGGAACGCTCAAATCCTTCTGAGAAAGGCCACATATGCGGCCTCTAAGCGATTTTTCATTTGGTTGTCTGCTGACCAGCGATGTCACCACCACCTCATGTATACTTGACTCTGACAGGCGATTTTGTGAAAAATAAGAGGGAAGCAAGTAGGTATGAACACCGTATACAAACAAGACATGAGAATCTGTGGTAAAATCGATCTAGCCAGGGGTCTGAGGGTGACATATGTCGAATGATTTGACATGAACCCGCTACTTTTCAACATCTTCACTTTTAAAAATAACACGTGAATCAACTAAGGTATAGATAGCATACTACCCAAAACTGGCGCTTTTTATTCTGCTACGAAGATAGAGATAGTGGACACGATGTATGTACACGATCAGTAGACTGAACTTACCCAATTGTTCAAAAGACTTGAGCAATTGAGTGAGAATCGAGCACTGGTGAACCAGACAAAGACCTTGTCAAATTTGTGTCTCTCCGATCAAAGATATTGTGAACACACTTTCAAAACTTCCACAAGTTAATTCAGAAACTATCGCGATGACCCGCGAAACACGGGTTAGTCGAAAAAAAAAAAAAACACGAGCCATATTACGACCACCAACCAATTCAACCATTCCAACAAAACTAGCATCTGTCATTTTTCCCGTTACAACCGAATGTCTGGTGACGAATCGCAAACATATATTTACAGCACCGCTAGTCCAGCGTCATTACCGAACAACAAGTGTGTCCTTCAACCAAGAAAAATTTCTCATTTGACCATGTTGATGTCACATGAAACCACCACACGACGACTGCGACATCAACATGATCAAATGAGAAATTTTTCTTGGTTGAAGGACACACTTGTTGTTCGGTAATGACGCTGGACTAGCGGTGCTGTAAATATATGTTTGCGATTCGTCACCAGACATTCGGTTGTAACGGGAAAAATGACAGATGCTAGTTTTGTTGGAATGGTTGAATTGGTTGGTGGTCGTAATATGGCTCGTGTTTTTTTTTTTTTTTTCGACTCATCCGTGTTTCGCGGGTCATCGCGATAGTTTCTGAATTAACTTGTGGAAGTTTTGAAAGTGTGTTCACAATATCTTTGATCGGAGAGACACAAATTTGACAAGGTCTTTGTCTGGTTCACCAGTGCTCGATTCTCACTCAATTGCTCAAGTCTTTTGAACAATTGGGTAAGTTCAGTCTACTGATCGTGTACATACATCGTGTCCACTATCTCTATCTTCGTAGCAGAATAAAAAGCGCCAGTTTTGGGTAGTATGCTATCTATACCTTAGTTGATTCACGTGTTATTTTTAAAAGTGAAGATGTTGAAAAGTAGCGGGTTCATGTCAAATCATTCGACATATGTCACCCTCAGACCCCTGGCTAGATCGATTTTACCACAGATTCTCATGTCTTGTTTGTATACGGTGTTCATACCTACTTGCTTCCCTCTTATTTTTCACAAAATCGCCTGTCAGAGTCAAGTATACATGAGGTGGTGGTGACATCGCTGGTCAGCAGACAACCAAATGAAAAATCGCTTAGAGGCCGCATATGTGGCCTTTCTCAGAAGGATTTGAGCGTTCCCTGAATGTTTGAAAACAGTCCAACACAAAAAGAGAGCTCTTAATCAACAGTCGAAAGTAACAATCGATGTTTTACAGGCACATCATGAAAAAAAAGGAAAGTTCGAATACTTGGTTACAAGTGGTAAAATAAAAAAGAATGAAAGATCGTGTTCGATAAAGAGAGAAGATGGAAAACACTCAACAACTGAACTGATAAGTTGCAGTGTGGACAGACAAATGTGGTCGGGTATGATGATTGTCTACGTCCGTTGGTGTGGTACATGCTAATCATGGTCTTATAACAATATTCCTCACACCTCGAGGATTCCGTCATCATGTCTTTTTTCAGGATCGTTAACCGAATTTGACACTCAAGACATGAATTATCTACCTGGAAGGAGATCTCTACATACCATACCTAGACCGTTCGATGACAACACGGCTTCCGTGATTTACAGGCTCATCATCCTCCAGTCAAAGGGGATGTAAAACATCGAGCTCAATCACAGCCTATGATATGTTTGACGCGCTGATCACCTTGATGTCGAATTTCATTCCAGGAAATCTTACTTAAACATTACAATGAGGGTGAAGGACAATGTTCAGGTATTTGTCAATGTCAAAGTTCGACATTGAAGTATTCGAACTTTCCTTTTTTTTCATGATGTGCCTGTAAAACATCGATTGTTACTTTCGACTGTTGATTAAGAGCTCTCTTTTTGTGTTGGACTGTTTTCAAACATTCAGGGAACGCTCAAATCCTTCTGAGAAAGGCCACATATGCGGCCTCTAAGCGATTTTTCATTTGGTTGTCTGCTGACCAGCGATGTCACCACCACCTCATGTATACTTGACTCTGACAGGCGATTTTGTGAAAAATAAGAGGGAAGCAAGTAGGTATGAACACCGTATACAAACAAGACATGAGAATCTGTGGTAAAATCGATCTAGCCAGGGGTCTGAGGGTGACATATGTCGAATGATTTGACATGAACCCGCTACTTTTCAACATCTTCACTTTTAAAAATAACACGTGAATCAACTAAGGTATAGATAGCATACTACCCAAAACTGGCGCTTTTTATTCTGCTACGAAGATAGAGATAGTGGACACGATGTATGTACACGATCAGTAGACTGAACTTACCCAATTGTTCAAAAGACTTGAGCAATTGAGTGAGAATCGAGCACTGGTGAACCAGACAAAGACCTTGTCAAATTTGTGTCTCTCCGATCAAAGATATTGTGAACACACTTTCAAAACTTCCACAAGTTAATTCAGAAACTATCGCGATGACCCGCGAAACACGGGTTAGTCGAAAAAAAAAAAAAACACGAGCCATATTACGACCACCAACCAATTCAACCATTCCAACAAAACTAGCATCTGTCATTTTCCCGTTACAACCGAATGTCTGGTGACGAATCGCAAACATATATTTACAGCACCGCTAGTCCAGCGTCATTACCGAACAACAAGTGTGTCCTTCAACCAAGAAAAATTTCTCATTTGACCATGTTGATGTCACATGAAACCACCACACGACGACTGCGACATCAACATGATCAAATGAGAAATTTTTCTTGGTTGAAGGACACACTTGTTGTTCGGTAATGACGCTGGACTAGCGGTGCTGTAAATATATGTTTGCGATTCGTCACCAGACATTCGGTTGTAACGGGAAAAATGACAGATGCTAGTTTTGTTGGAATGGTTGAATTGGTTGGTGGTCGTAATATGGCTCGTGTTTTTTTTTTTTTTTTTCGACTCATCCGTGTTTCGCGGGTCATCGCGATAGTTTCTGAATTAACTTGTGGAAGTTTTGAAAGTGTGTTCACAATATCTTTGATCGGAGAGACACAAATTTGACAAGGTCTTTGTCTGGTTCACCAGTGCTCGATTCTCACTCAATTGCTCAAGTCTTTTGAACAATTGGGTAAGTTCAGTCTACTGATCGTGTACATACATCGTGTCCACTATCTCTATCTTCGTAGCAGAATAAAAAGCGCCAGTTTTGGGTAGTATGCTATCTATACCTTAGTTGATTCACGTGTTATTTTTAAAAGTGAAGATGTTGAAAAGTAGCGGGTTCATGTCAAATCATTCGACATATGTCACCCTCAGACCCCTGGCTAGATCGATTTTACCACAGATTCTCATGTCTTGTTTGTATACGGTGTTCATACCTACTTGCTTCCCTCTTATTTTTCACAAAATCGCCTGTCAGAGTCAAGTATACATGAGGTGGTGGTGACATCGCTGGTCAGCAGACAACCAAATGAAAAATCGCTTAGAGGCCGCATATGTGGCCTTTCTCAGAAGGATTTGAGCGTTCCCTGAATGTTTGAAAACAGTCCAACACAAAAAGAGAGCTCTTAATCAACAGTCGAAAGTAACAATCGATGTTTTACAGGCACATCATGAAAAAAAAGGAAAGTTCGAATACTTGGTTACAAGTGGTAAAATAAAAAAGAATGAAAGATCGTGTTCGATAAAGAGAGAAGATGGAAAACACTCAACAACTGAACTGATAAGCTGCAGTGTGGACAGACAAATGTGGTCGGGTATGATGATTGTCTACGTCCGTTGGTGTGGTACATGCTAATCATGGTCTTATAACAATATTCCTCACACCTCGAGGATTCCGTCATCATGTCTTTTTTCAGGATCGTTAACCGAATTTGACACTCAAGACATGAATTATCTACCTGGAAGGAGATCTCTACATACCATACCTAGACCGTTCGATGACAACACGGCTTCCGTGATTTACAGGCTCATCATCCTCCAGTCAAAGGGGATGTAAAACATCGAGCTCAATCACAGCCTATGATATGTTTGACGCGCTGATCACCTTGATGTCGAATTTCATTCCAGGAAATCTTACTTAAACATTACAATGAGGGTGAAGGACAATGTTCAGGTATTTGTCAATGTCAAAGTTCGACATTGATTTCTTCAAGCCTGTCGAAAATGCCACCTCGATGACTGGTTTTTCATGATCGTTAACAATATTTGACACTTAGGACACGTATCATCTGCTTGGGAGGAGATCTCTGCATACCATACCTTGACTCAGAAAAGTCACACACAAGAAAAATGATCTCCGAGAATTACAGACCCATCTGCCTGCTCCCTTATGTAGGAATGTTGCTGTGGAAGATGATGAATAAAAGGTTGATCTGGTACACAAAAACCAACTTACTCGAACACAGCTAGGGTAGAAACAAAACATACGTTCAGTTGATATATCTCACACAAAACAGAGAGCGTGTCGACACCGGTCTCAGTGATGGGGATCTCGTTATTCTGATGCGCGCAAGACTACAACTACATCAACATAAAAAAAAAAATTGAACATTTTTGATATATTTTGATATTAAATTTTGCTCGACACCATTAAAACAACATAAAATGTGTGCGTCACCGACCACGCTTATCATGAAAGGTGACTCGACTAGTTGTTAATAAGAGAGAATGTGGGGTGTTGACATTACAAATTGTGTTCTCCCGACACCAATACCATCACATATATCACCGACATTACAGCCTAGTGTGTCGACATCTATGACATCTTGAACGATCACACCGCGACAGTGTCGACTACAAGAACACCGATAATACATGTAGAGCAGAGACATTACAATCGAGTGTGTGTTGAGGCACATGAGCATGTCAACTGTGGTGATCCTACAATCTCTGATGCGTCGACAAATCTGGGTATGTTCTTATGTTGACACTACAAACTCTGTGAGTGTGTCAGCCTCTGTCATAACGAGTCGTACACCAGACCCACCGACTACAAGTTTTTACCATGTTGTCGGTTAATAGGGAGATACAACCCTTCACATGCCCATCACCGAAAAAAAAACTGTGTTGTCAGCATCAATAACGATAACCGTATCTGTCATGTCAACAACATGTTCACTCAACCATCATGATGTTTCGACAACAACGCCATCATCTATTTTCACATGTGTCACCAACAGCACATCTCAGTGTTTCGAGTAGCTCAGTCATTATGGATTCATCCTGATTCTGGACTCATCTGAATATCCAATATCGAAAAGAGCCCAGTTCAACAGCTCTTAAACGATGCATCGTGAAAATAACTCTCAGCGGTAGGAAGTCACCTGTGTCACAAATACGTCAGGAAACTAGTTCCAAGATAAGTTCGGATATAAGATAAGAAATGAGGATCTGTGGGAGAAAAAGTCTATGGTGATTTTCTGCTAGTGAAAACAAAACTATTGGTGATATTTCGTGTGCAAATGCACCTCAACAATCTAAAGAAAAAACATCTAGAAAACCAAAAATGCAATATCACTACCTATATCGCCTCCACTCACCCATACGGCCTCTTTACAGTTCGTCGTTTAATAGTAGCGACAATTGACATACGAACTACAGCAGTATTCATCGTTCCCCATACAGACTCCTTCTACTTCTTCATCGGTGTCACACAAACGAGCTATCACATCGAGTGGAAACTGGATGTTCTGCGAAAAGAAGAAAACTAACAGTTGACGATGACGCTTTAGATATTCTTCCATATGATGTCAGACAGATCTATAATGATAATTGGGGAGAGATATGTATTTGTCAATATCAGAGTTCGACATTGATTTCTTCAAACCTGCCGACAATGCCACCTCGATGACTGGTTTTTCAGGCTCGTTAACAATATTTGACACTTAGGACAAGCATCATCTGTGTGGGAGGAGATCTCAACATACCATTCCTTGACTCGGAAAAGTCACAAATAAAATTGATCTCCAAGAATTACAGACCCATTAGCCTTCTCCCTTGTGTAGGATCTTTGCTGGAAAAGGCGAACATTTGCAGGTGTATCTGCAAGATAGAAATCTCTTCGCTTCAACACATCTAGGATACAAATGATATCACGATCTTTCACATACTCATCACCAAATAAAAAAATTGTTGTTGTCAGCAACAATAACGACAACCGTATCTGTCATGTCAACAACATGTTCACTCAACCATCATGGTGTTTCGACAATAACACCATCATCTTTTTCGCATGCGTCACCAACAGCACATCTCAGTGTTTCGCCTAGCTCGGTAATTATGGATTCTGCTTTGATTTTGGTCTCATCTGAATATCCAATATTGAAAAGAACCCGTTCAACAGATGTTAAACTATCTCAACTTTTCCAAACAAAAAAAATTATCGACGTCACTCGTAACGCTGTCTGTGAGTTTATCAGAGATTACGGTGTCAGAAAAATATATTGTTGTTGATCCCTCGTATCACCATATCAATAGTTCCCAGTTTTGAAGGATGACTGAGATAAATAATTTATACTGCGGGCAAACAGCGATAATAAAATATAACAAAGAGAACTCGATACCTATTTTATAAAAAGAGGAGTAAAACATGCTTGTGCAGTATATACATCGAGAAAATCTTTAAAACATCACATAAATGCCATACCTAAACATTAATATGGGGAGATGATCATTAACCTAAAATATGCTGATGATACTGTATTAGTACCAGAAAATCATAAAGATCTACAACATTACTTAATGAATTAAACATGACAAGCCAAAAAAAAAAATAATAAAAAATAAATAAATAAATATGGATTAGATATGAATATCAAAAGAAAGTAAAACTATGACAATAAACAAAGAAAATATTCAAAACCAGCAAGTGGATATCAAAATTGAAGGAATAGACTTGGAGATAGTTCAGAGCTACAACTACCTTGTACATACTATAACCAGTAATTGAAAATGTAAAATTGAAATAAGCAAAAGAATATGAATGGTGAAAAATAACGTTAATGCCATGAAAAATATACTAACATCAAGGCAAATAAGATCAGGGCTAAAACTAAGAATAGCAAAATGTTGTCTTCTCAACATTCCTAAATGGTGCATAAACAGGGACGTTGACAAGAAAACTGAACAGACAACTGAAGCCTTTGATATGTGGTATATAGAAGAATAGGTAGAATTGGATGGAAGGAAAAGAAAACAACGATGAAGTCTTAAAACAACTAACAACGAAAAGAGAACTACTAAGCACAATTCAAACAAGACAAATGCGGTTGTTGGGCCATGTTAAAAGTCACAACAGTCTACTAAAAGTAATCCTGGAGGGGAAAATACAAAGTAAAAGAGGGAGAGGCAGACCACGACTAACATGGACGAGTAACATCAAAAGATGAACACGTCAGCCTATGACAACGTGCACCATTAAAGCAAGAGACAGAGCGGAATGACGCTCCATGGTAGCCGTTATCAGTGTCAAGAAATATATTACGCAGAATCGTTCTGGAGAGAGTAAAAGTGGCCAGCGGAAATATATAGATGATCTAGCTAAAGAGGCAGAGGAAGCAGCAAATAAAAGGAATTATAAAGCAGTGTACAACCGTACACAGAAAATTGTGTGGAAAATGCAAACAGATTGCTGCCTTTATTAGAGATAAGACAGGAAATCTGCCTAGTACTATAAGGGAACACCTAGAGAGATGGAAATAGCACTTTGAAGAACTTTTGGAACAGACCCGGCTCAAATAATCCTCAAGATATACTACCAGTAGAAGTTATTAAAAAATGGTAAAGCCATAGGGCCAGATGAAATTCCTTCGGAGTATTAACACCTCTACCATGATGTTACATACTCTATTAGATAACATTTGGGGGACGGAAGAAGGTTATATGATCAACTACCATTAGACAGGAAGTTTACAGGGGTGTACATATTATATGGGAATTATGCTGCTATCAGTGCCAGGATGAATAAAAAAAATTAAGTAGATTTATTTTGGAGAGCCTAAGAAAGGTCATAGAGAAACATTTGAGAGACGCACACGTATTTTTTAGGAAGAACAGCTCATGTGTTGATCACATAACTACTCTACGTATAACAATTGAACAACGATTACGAAACGGTATTTGCTAGTTTAGACAGAGGAATGGTTTGGAAGTTGGTGAGTCACTATGGATTCCCACAAAGTTTATTAACCTGATAAGAATAATGTATAACACACACAAAAAAAAACAGACGCTCTTTTCTTTATAAAACCAACATTTTAAATTTATATTTTAATATATATGTTTTGCAAACATTTTAATAGAAATCCGCCATGTGAGAATATCCATATTGTAGTTTTTCTACGATGTGTAGTTGGAGGCATCGGTTGCAAACTGTTATATCGCGAGTCTAGCGTTCACGTCAGAATCGTAAAGGGAGGATCGTAGGTTTTTCGCTAGGTGAAAAAATTATTTAAAAAAACGCGTTGTGTATGACTGGTAGTTTGTCAATTGCAGCATGGGCTTGTTGGGTATTAGGTTTATCGCACGTTTGATAGTTTTAGAAGTTGCGGTTTTTGTTCGTTTTACTTATTACATCTCTAATTATGGCGCTTGTTTCCTTCTCGATTTTTGGAAGAGACGCTATTTATCCTGCTTTTGACGTTGGCGGTTGAAGAATAGGCTCTATAACTAATGCCGTTGTTGCTATTCTTCTCGCAAATCTGTGCCTGTCTCAGGCAACCTGCATCCACGTTGAGCGTCTATCCTCTGTAAGATCATCCAAATGATGGACTGTCACCAACTCTTCGGCAAACGTCACCTAAAGTAATTTGATATTTAAAAAAATTAGAGTATCTTAATATCCTAAAAAAAAAAACGACGGAGAGAGAATAAGATAAGACATGCTAACCTTGCGGTCGGTTTTTTGTAAAATACTCTGCTCACTAATATCCATAGCGCTCATCCCAATTAGCGTATTGCTTTGAGTTATTCTAGCTTGTTGCTTTATATATATATATATTTTTTTTTTCCTCTCTCTTTTGGAGAGGTAGCCTAAAGGAACACGATGGCTGGTAATTGATACACTTGTCCTAGATGTGGGTGAGTATTCTCCAGGTTCAGCTCGCTAAATAGAAACGTTGAGAGTGTTCACGGAATCTGTTAATAATTTACAGATATGGACACATATCTAGCAGTGTTATCACTGTGGTTGACTGAGTGACCGACCGATGCTAGTCGAATGAATATATTAAACCGTGTACGCGCCTTTTTTTTTACATAACCTGTTGCGTTTCGCGCTCGCTGGAGACAATAATCAATAAACTCACGCGAGAGCGGCAACGGTGGGAGATATTGAGCTGCCACGGTAGGAGAAAATGACTGTTCGTTAATACCGCCAGCAAGATTTGCCAATATATATGTATGTATATATACCTACTTATGGTCCCTATCTTAAATACGGGGCCCATTTACGTCCACGTAGATATAATAACTATTAACTTATTACTATTATATGTATATATACTCACCATAACTATGAAATAACTAACGTATCACTACTCCCTAATATGGTAGTTTCACTTCCGGAGTGGGCGTGGTCTATAGCCGGACAACATACACACACACTAGCTCCTATTGGAAGTCACTTTGGCGGGAAAAACTGATGTCCAATACATGACTCAGTAATCAACAACCCATCCCTTCATGCACTATACAAGCCCTATTCATATATACATATATATCATGACAGAAGCTCCACCACCACCACCACCTTCCACCATGGGAAAGTGGTGGTATCCTACTATATAACTCTTGTACTTGAAGGGTACTGGACTTCGTAGGGTATACCCTACTCTTTGGTCAACTAAAAAAGTAAGACCATTTCCCTCCTGGTCTACTACTCGTGACTGTCTACTTCAATAACTGACGTGATTGTCAACTTCTGTAACTGATGTGACTGTCTACTTCTGTAACTGACATGAATGTCTACTTCTGTAACTGACGTGAATGTCTACTTCAGTAACTGACATGACTGTCAACTTCTGTAACTGACGTGAATGTCTACTACAGTAACTGACGTGAAAGTCTACTTCAGTAACTGACATGACTGTCAACTTCTGTAACTGACGTGAATGTCTACTTCTGTAACTCACGTGACTGTCTACTTCTGTAACTCACGTGACTGTCTACTTCTGTAACTGACGTGAAAGTCTACTTCAGTAACTGATATGACTGTCAACTTCTATAACTGACGTGAATGTCTACTTCTGTAACTGACGTGACTATCTACTTCTATAACTGACGTGAATGTCTTCTTCTATAACTGACGTGACTGTCAACTTCTGTAACTGACATGACTGTCACTTCTGTAACTGACATGACTGTCACTTCTGTAACTGACATGACTGTCAACTTCTGTAACTGACATGACTGTCACTTCTGTAACTGATATGACTGTCACTTCTGTAACTGACATGACTGTCACTTCTGTAACTGATATGACTGTCACTTCTGTAACTGACATGACTGTCAACTTCTGTAACTGACGTGACTGCCTACTTCTGTAACGGACGTGACTATCTACTTCAGTAACTGACATGACTGTCAACTTCTATAACTGACGTGAATGTCTACTTCTGTAACTGACGTGACTGCCTACTTCTGGAACGGATGTAACTGTCTACTTCTGTAACTGACGTGACTGCCTACTTCAGTAACTGACATGACTGTCAACTTCTATAACTGACGTGAATGTCTACTTCTGTAACTGACGTGACTGCCTACTTCTGGAACGGACGTAACTCTCTACTTCTGTAACTGACGTGACTGCCTACTTCTGTAACGGACGTGACTATCTTGAACATTTTCAATTGCCTTGAACAACTTCAACATCAAACACTTTTGTCGTCGTTGTCTTGTTGCTTCTCTAACAGACAATAACTGTCTTCTTCATCTAAAGTTCCTTTAGGGGACTGGTTGATCTCAAGGCGAGACGACGGTATCGAGGCAGAGAGGGTGTGGGTTTAAATCCCATCTGCACCCGTTAGGATTTTTATTTATGATTTCTTTCCGCGGCAACAACGCCTGGTCTCGGCAGCTTACTTGAAACGTCAATCACTCATTTTCTTCTTCTTTTTTGTTCTGCCTCATTTCCCTTTCAGCATCTAGGGGAGATATAATTTGAGGCCTTTTGTCTTTCTGTTCGTCTCTGCTGATGTTATGTTTCATAATGTTTCTAATATTCTGTCAGTTCATCTTTTTCGTGGCCATTTACTCATCGGCTAAAAAAAAGCATAATACTTCCGAAGACAGAGTTTTCTGCCTGTGCGAGGAGGAACCCCTGTGCACACGGCTGCCAGGGAAAAAAACGGATTAACACGCAAAATTCAGTTCCTAGTCTCTAGATATTTCGTCAGAGGTGAAAGCATTTTTTTTATGGCTTTCTTATAGAGACGTTCATTTGTGCCGACTGTTTCATTATAATCGTTTAACTTTTAATTTAATTTAAAATTATAATCTACTAACAAACTATTGTAAAGCTTAGTTCTACTAACAAACTAACTGTTGTAAAGATTAGTTCTACTGACAAACTAGCTGTTGTAAAGATTACTTCTACTGACAAACTAACTGTTGTAAAGATTACTTCTACTGACAAACTAACTGTTGTAAAGATTACTTCTACTAACAAACTATTGTAAAGCTTAGTTCTACTAACAAAGTAACTGTTGTAAAGATTAGTTCTACTGACAAACTAGCTGTTGTAAAGATTAGTTCTACTGACAAACTAGCTGTTGTAAAGATTAGTTCTACTGACAAACTAGCTGTTGTAAAGATTACTTCTACTGACAAACTAACTATTGTAAAGATTATTTCTACTGACAAACTAGCTGTTGTAAAGATTAGTTCTACTGACAAACTAGCTGTTGTAAAGATTACTTCTACTGACAAACTAACTATTGTAAAGATTACTTCTACTGATAAACTAACTGTTGTAAAGATTACTTCTACTGACAAACTAACTATTGTATAGATTAAGACAGACCCAGAAAGAAAGGAAAAAAAAAACTAGAAGATTATATTGAGATAGAAGGGAAAATACACATGTTGTTTATTTAGTTCAACAAACTTTCCTGACCTTGTCCTCGGTAATATTCGAACTTTACTAACGGATGAGTCAGTCTGTAAGAGTACATGTTAAATCCTCCCGTTTGGAGCTGTTACCTCCCATTTTATATTTATCTCCGAAAGGGAGGTAACAGCTAGTAAACCTGTAGCTAGAACTTAACGTGTATCTGACAAGAACGACAGGAGCATTCATATAGTTAGTTCTTATCAGGAAAGTTAACAGAAAGACATGCTCTGTTTTGGGAGATTTATTTCAAAAGGTTTGTTTACGCAGGTGTGGTCTCTACTGAAGGCAATTATAGAGAATCATGATTTCGAGGGGAGAAAGGTGATTCGGGTCCGCCTAAAACAGACGATGAAACAGTGTTTTCAACCTGTTGGTGATTCAGCTTCCAGCATAAAATAGTGCGCGAGTGTCAGGTGATTGGAATCTTTGTATCTTTAAGTCTTGAAAGTCAACTATGGGACCCTTTCAGTACTCAACAAAGTAGTCAAACATTACCTGCCTCTACCATAGGTGGAGCCAGTCGTTGGATAATATATCAACTAGTAAAAACCATCTAAGAACGACGGATCTTTGGACAAATGCAAACACACACAGCCAATGTTATATGTCGCTGTAAATGTGACGTGTCCCTCATTGTCAGCGTCACCCGATGACTTCTACTTGTCAATATCCGCCTTGTAAAAGACGCTAATCGGCAATCGATGCGCTGTATCTCAAGATGACAGCATATCCGCCTTGTAAAAGTCGCTACTTGGCAGTCGATGCGCTGTATCTCAAGATTACAGCATAGCCGCTATATATTTACGCCTTTCTACCGGAAGCATCTTTCTCTGTCATGCTGTACAAGTAAAGTAGAGAGCCCCGTCATGGCGAGTGGCGTATAGGGAATATGGTGACTACAATTTGTATAAACCTTCGGCACATGATTTGTTGGGGTAATGTGGTCAGTATTACGCCCATGTCGCTTTACCTTCCTAGAAAAAAAATCTAGTTCCCGTTTAAGGCTGGGTGAATCCAGAAGCCGTCGGTCTTCTTTTGTCCACAGCCTGAAGCCGCGGTGTATATTTCATGAAATGTCGATGGCAATCACAGTCAACGGCATTTAGCCTCGACCTGCGGTATACAAAAAAAACCTATCATTACGACACAAAGTACCATTGCTGGTGTATGTCGGGGGGCTCACGAAAGAACCAGAGGGATAAAGGCCGCTTGGTCAAAGCAGTCGCCACGACGTGTGAGACTCAGGATTTTTATTACACCCCCGATAGAAAAAAAATCATTTCGGTCTGTCGCGGGTTTCCAACACTACGTCCTCTTTTCAGCCAGCGAAACAGTGGACACGCGCTCTCTCTCTCTCTCTCTCTCTCTCTCTCTCTCTCTCTCTCTCTCTCTCTCGCCGCACGGACACGCGCTCCTCTCTCTCTCTCTCTTTCTCTCGCCGCACGGACACGCGCTCCTCTCTCTTAAATAGGTACTAAATTGTCTCCATGAAAATAAAGACGTCACGAACCACGTGTTCATCACATGACACAATTATGTGTCATTTAAATAAAATAATGGGCACTAACACTTTCCCTATAGCCCACGTGGTGTGACGTGGTTTGAGCTTCCCCGCTCCAAACCGAAAGTAAAATAAGCTTGCCCCTACCATGTATCACATTCACACATCAATAACCATACAGACAAGGAGAACGTGGGCTTGTGATAGGAAACATTCATAGAAACTGACATTACAACAGAGAACGAGTGGAGAAAGATTGTGAAGAAATCGTGTACGTTCAGAGAACGAGTGGAGAAAGATTGTGAAGAAATCGTGTACGTTCAGAGAACGAGTGGAGAAAGATTGTGAGGAAATCGTGTACGTTCAGAGAACGAGTGGAGAAAGATTGTGAGGAAATCGTGTACGTTTAGAGAACGAGTGGAGACAGATTGTGAGGAAATCGTGTAGGTTAAGTGAACGAGTGGAGAAAGATTGTGAAGAAATCGTGTTCGTTCAGAGAACGAGTGGAGAAAGATTGTGAAGAAATCGTGTTCGTTCAGAGAACGAGTGGAGAAAGATTGTGAAGAAATCGTGTACGTTTAGAGAACGAGTAAAGAAAGATTGTGAAGAAATCGTGTACGTTCAGAGAAAGATTGTGAGGAAATCGTGTACGTTCAGAGAACGAGTGGAGAAAGATTGTGAAGAAATCGTGTACGTTCAGAGAACGAGTGGAGAAAGATTGTGAAGAAATCGTGTACGTTCAGAGAACGAGTGGAGAAAGATTGTAAGGAAATCGTGTACGTTCCTCCAGACTCTGGAGAAAAAAAGATATATCAATCGTACACGCCTATGAGAGAGAGAGTGTGTGTGTGTGAGAGAGAAAATGCGAGATAAAGAGAGAGAGAGAGAGAGAAAGAGATTTAAAGTTAGAGAAAGAGAGAGGGAGATATATATATATATTAAAAGGAAAAGGTGCAAGATAAAGTGTTGTTCCCACTTCAATCATAACATTCGTCCCGTTAATTTAATGGCTTCTTATATAAAAAAGAAAAAAGGAAATGAACAGACCCTCGTGGGGACGGGCTCCCTCGAGTCGTCTCATGTTTGCTTTCAGTTCGTCACACAATATACAATTTGATATTATGTTTGTTTTGATCATTGTCGCTGTTATTGTGAATAGGATACACAATCTTTGAATAAATAAATGAGTGTTAAGTAGTTCATAGATGACGGCATAGAAGAGTTCTTCTCTCTCATACACACCCTCTCTCTCCCTATCTATCTATCTATCTATCTATCTATCTATCTATCTATCTATCTATCTATCTATCTATCTATCTATCTATCTATCTATCTATCTATCTATCTATCTATCTATCTATCTATCTATCTATCTATCTATCTATCTATCTATCTATCTATCTATCTATCTATCTATCTATCTATCTATCTATCTATCTATCTATCTATCTATCTATCTATCTATCTATCTATCTATCTATCTATCTATCTATCTATCTATCTATCTATCTATCTATCTATCTATCTATCTATCTATCTATCTATCTATCTATCTATCTATCTATCTATCTATCTATCTTCTTTGTCTTCACTGCAATCGACACCAGCATAAACATGACTTTTTTGTTTGCTTCTCGCCGATCACTATTCGTGACATCGGATACTCCGCTAATCCAACCATTCTTATGTGTTCCTTTTCCTCTTCTATTGCTTCATCTGTTTAATACTCGCAATTGTATACAGTTTAACTATGACAGTGTCTACTGCCCAAACAAATTAAAATGATGTTATACCTTCTCCTTTTATATCTTTCAAGATGTTCCGTTTTCTCACTAATTCACGTGATCGTTCATGTTCTATTTTGCTCCAAAATCATTATATAACAAGCACCAGTCAATAGTCTTATTTATAGTTGTGCTTCAAACACTCGTTAATAGAACTATGCATGTAGGACAGCAAAACGTTAACCACTCATTAATAGATCTATACATGTGGGAAGATAAACTGTAACCACTCATTAATAGATCTATACATGTGGGAAGATAAACTGTAACCACTCATTAATAGATCTATACATGTGGGAAGATAAACTTTAACCACTTATTAATAGAACTATACATGTAGGATAGATAAACTGTAACCACTCATTAATAGATCTATACATGTGGGAAGATAAACTTTAACCACTTATTAATAGAACTATACATGTAGGATATATAAACTGTAACCACTTATTAAAAGAACTATACATGTGGGAAGATAAACTGTAACCACTTATTAATACAACTATACATGTAGGAAAGTTAAAAATTAACCACTCATTTAAAAAAAAAACTGTGCTTGAATGTCAGTTACATAACAACAGTCATTAGGCTGAGTGAATAACCACTGAGTAATAGAATTATGCATGTAAGACAGTTGTATATCATCATCATGTACCATGCCTGCTGGCGTAGGTGATCATGTCTCTCTATAACCTTCGATATCGACAGTTATTTATCATTTTCTTTGTTGACCTTCTGCCAAGCCATTCTCTTAAACTCGCTGGTATCTTTTCTCTTTGCTTCCCTCCATCTCTTCGTCCCTCAACTTTCCCAGTTTTCACAATCAGTTCCAGCTGTTCCCATCTCATTACATGGCCAAAAAATGATGATTGTTTCTTTCTAATATTGGAAATTAGCTCTCTCTTTGCTTTGGCCTCGTTCAGAACGTTTTCATTAATCTTAGAATAAACCATTCGTTAATAGAACCATACAAATAATAGATCAACATATTAACCCACCAATAATAAAACTACACATGTAAGGCATATAAACCGTTCCTTAATAGGTGTATACATGTCAGACGGTTAAAATGTTATCTACGCAATAATAGAACTATACATGTCAGACAGTTAAAATGTTATCTACGCAATAATAGAACTATACATGTCAGACAGTTAAAATGTTATCTACGCAATAATAGAACTATACATGTCAGACAGTTAAAATGTTATCTACGCAATAATAGAACTATACATGTCAGACAGTTAAAATGTTATCTACGCAATAATAGAACTATACATGTCAGACAGTTAAAATGTTATCTACGCAATAATAGAACTATACATGTCAGACAGTTAAAATGTTATCTACGCAATAATAGAACTATACATGTCAGACAGTTAAAATGTTATCTGCGCAATAATAGAACTATACATGTCAGACAGTTAAAATGTTATCTGCGCAATAATAGAACTATACATGTCAGACAGTTAAAATGTTATCTGCGCAATAATAGAACTATACATGTCAGACAGTTAAAATGTTATCTGCGCAATAATAGAACTATACATGTCAGACAGTTAAAATGTTATCTACGCAATAATAGAACTATACATGTCAGACGGTTAAAATGTTATCTACGCAATAATAGAACTATACATGTCAGACAGTTAAAATGTCATCTGCGCAATAATAGAACTATACATGTCAGACAGTTAAAATGTTATCTACGCAAGAATAGAACTATACATGTCAGACAGTTAAAATGTTATCTACGCAATAATAGAACAATACATGTCAGACAGTTAAAATGTTATCTACGCTATAGTAGAACTATACATGTCAGACAGTTAAAATGTTATCTACGCAATAATAGAACTATACATGTCAGACAGTTAAAATGTTATCTACGCAATAATAGAACTATACATGTCAGACAGTTAAAATGTAATCTGCGCAATAATAGAACTATACATGTCAGACGGTTAAAATGTTATCTACGCAATAATAGAACTATACATGTCAGACAGTTAAAATGTCATCTGCGCAATAATAGAACTATACATGTCAGACAGTTAAAATGTTATCTACGCAATAATAGAACTATACATGTCAGACAGTTAATATGTTATCTACGCAATAATAGAACTATACATGTCAGACAGTTAATATTATCAAATCGTTGCATACAATAAAAACTGTGGGGACACTACGGAGACCTGAAAACGACTGAGAACATTTTACTGGCGACAAGGAAGAAGATAGGGCATGATCAAGAACATCTTGAACCTTGAAAGAAAGAGAGAGAGAGAGAGAGAGATACGAGAGTGAGTGAGAGAGAGAGCGAGAGAGATCTAGTCATTAATAGGACTATGTATGTAAGACATAAAAAGAGTTCTTAAATTTTATGTAGAGCCAGTCTTAACATATGGATACAAATCATGGACAATAGGACAACAGACAAGAAAATCACTGGAGTCTGTAGAAATGTGGTTTTACAGAAGAATGTTGAGAGTACCATGAACACATAAAAAGAGTAATGAAAATGTTCTGAGAGAGGTCAAAGTAAAAAGAGAACTAATTTCCAATATTAGAATATATATATTATAGAATATATATTATAATATATTATATTATCCAAGAAACAATCATCATTTTTTGGCCATGTAATGAGAAGAGAACATCTGGAACATATTGTAACAACTGGAAAAATTGAGGGACGAAGAGATAGAGGGAAGCAAAGAGAAAAAATAACAGACAGCTTAAGAGAATGGCTTGGCAGAAGGTCAACAACAGAAATGATAAATAGCTGCCGAGATCGAAAGTTGTGGAGAGACATGATCACCTACGCCAGTAGGCCCCGTACTTGATGATGATGATGATGATGTAAGACATTTCAACATAAGCCGCTCAACCACAGACCACATAGTTTGATTAAACAACTACAATAAATATTCACAAACATCAGACAATGATAAAAGGGTAGGTAAATACACAGTTATTTATGTTCAGGGACATCACTGGATTGTGTAAACATTTACGTGATATCTAGTGGTTAATACACGAATGTAGGATAAGGTAAGGTAGAAGTTATGGAACAGGTAAATTGTACTGTTCTATATTTTATGCTCTTCTAGTTTTCTAACTTCTATTTGTTCACCATTATTGTCAAATATCTCTCTCTCTCTCTCTCTCTCTCTCTCTCTCTCTCTCTCTCTCTCTCTGTCTGCGATCAAGACCCAATCAGAGTAAGAATCCAGACTCTCTTATGAAGTCAGCTGTCTGTTTAAGTGATTCGATTGCCAAATATAGTTTCTCTTCCAGGGAGATGGGCGTGGACCACATTGCTCTTCTCGGGTCTGTGTACTGGGGCAATCCTGTAGAACATGTTTTGTGGTCATATTGTCCAGTGTACAGTGGCATAGGCTGGTTGTACCTATTTTGAATTTGGTAAACATGTGATTTCTCATTCTATTGTGGCCAGTGCGTAGACGAAGTATGATGACTTGATCCCTCCTTGATAGTTGGTGGTATCCGTCACTCTCGTTATGCTTTGGGTGTTCTCGTTTCCATTTTTCATGGTACTGACCCTTGAGGATGGATTTGGCTTCATCATAACTGAGCGGATGGTTCTCTTGTGGTAATCTCCCTCCCTCTTTAGCTAATTTGCCTGCGCGTTCGTTCCCGTGTATATTACAGTGTGATGGTATCCACTGAATGACTACTCTCTGGAAGTTATTGCATAGTTGGTCTAGGGTTGTTCTCAAGTCATCTATTTCATTGTTCCTGTGGCTTTTTAGAGCTGTTAGTACTGACAGTGCATCAGTTAAAATCACCAATTTATTGTCAAATTAAAAAAATGTCTGTATATTATCATATGAACATTTCTGAAGATATGGGCAAGCATCCAATGTATACGTTGATGTAGATGTTGTATAATTATTATAGCTAATGCTATGGCGCCAGCTCGGGAATAACAGTGGCTGTTCCGGCAGACTAAGATAGCCGTAATTGCTGCTGGGAAAACGTTCTCCGTGGAAATCTCATCAAGTATCATGTCTACTGGTCAAGACGATCATGCCTATCCACAGCTTTCTCTTACACTGTCTGGTATTTTATCTGTTTCTCTCTATTTCTTCTTCTGTCAATTGTACTGCCATTTGTCGCACGATGGTTCAGCTATCTGCTTCTCATTACGTGAATAAATCATGTTAATTACTGACGCGGTTTTGAAATCTGTGGCGTATTCCATGGTACTTAAACTGAACATTTTAAAATATATGTAGTCAACAGTTTTGGGGTTTACTCAGTAAACTTGTGGCATATAACAACACATTGACACCGACTACATCACCAAATCTGATTCTACGAGAGCTCGACACTCTCTATGTCATTGTTAGTAAAGCCGTTAACGTAAGACGTCATATCACCATGATCATCGAGCAGCATGCTCGCTGGTGTAGGTGATCATGTCTCTCCATAGCTTTCTTTCTCTACAATTGTTTAACAATCCTCCCGCCGACTGTTCTACCATTTTCTTAATGAGCTGTCTCTTGTATCTTTTCTATGTGGCTAAGGAAACAGTGAGTTCATTGTTGCTACATAGAGCAAATTCTGACCAGTGGAAGCGAATCATGGACAGCAGACCATCAAATGAAAAAAACGATTAAAGGCCACCGAGATGGGATTTCTCAGCAGAATGTTGAAGGTTCCCTAAGCAGCTAAAAAGACTAATAAGGACATTCTCATCAGAATGTTGAAAGTTCCATAAGCAGCTAAAAAGACTAATAAGGACATTCTCATCAGAAAAAAAAAAAACAATAGATCATTTTCGGGCACATCAGGAGAAGAGGAAAGTTGGAATACTTGGTTACAACTGAAATATAACAGGGAAAGACAGATTGCGGACAACAAAGAATGATGATACTATATGTGCAGCTTGTCGTAGCATGGACAACAGCCAACAACTGAATTAATACGGTGTACGGAAATAGAAAATTGTGGAAGAACATGATGGCCTACGCTAATCGGTATGGCACATGATGATGATAGTGAAAAAACAGAGAGGTTAAACAAACACATAGATAAGGGCTAAAAGTACACAAGGATCTAAAGCTGGCGATAAGGATAAAAAAATAAAACGATAATAAAAACGGTACGGTTTGCTGCAGCTTTACATGTGGTAAAGGAAAACACAAAATCAAAACAACGTTGCGGCTCATATACGGCATTATGGGCACAATACAAAAACATGTATTCCATGTTTGTCACGATTAAAACATACAGAGTACATGCACGCAGAGGTACATACAGAGATACAGACATATTCCTTAAAGACAGCCCTACCGCCAGACCCACTTGTTTAGACTGAAGCGTTGCGTAGATCATCGTATGGTTTATCTTATTTTAGTCACGATGCTCTGGACATGTCTACTTTGTCACGTCGTTCTCGACATGTCTACTTTGTCACGTCGTTCTCGACATGTCTACTTTGTCACGTCGCTCTCGACATTTCTATTTTGTCACGTCGTTCTCTACATGTCTACTTTGTCACGTCGCTCTCGACATGACTATTTTGTCACGTCGCTCTCGACATGTCTATTTTGTCACGTCGCTCCTGACATGTCTACTTTGTCACGTCGCTCTCGACATGACTATTTTGTCACGTCGTTCTCGATATATCTACTTTGTCACGTGGTCCTCGACACTTCTATTTTGTCACGTCGCACTCGACATGTCTATTTTGTCACGTCGTTCTCGATATATCTATTTTGTCACGTGGTCCTCGACATATCTATTTTGTCACGTCGCTCTCGACATGTCTATTTTGTCACGTCGCTTTCGACATTTCTATTTTGTCACGTCGCTCTCAACATGTCTATTTTGTGATGTTGCTCGCCGCATGTCCAGTTTCTCATGTCACTCGCCGCATGTCCAGTTTGTCATGTCACTCGCCGCATGTCCAGTTTCTCATGTCGCTCACCGCATGTCCAGTTTCTCATGTTGCTCGCCGCATGTCCAGTTTGTCATGTCACTCGCCGCATGTCCAGTTTGTCATGTCACTCGCCGCATGTTAAGTTTGTCATGTCACTCGCCGCATGTCCAGTTTCTCATGTCACTCGCCGCATGTCCAGTTTGTCATGTCACTCGCGGCATGTCCAGTTTGTCATGTCACTCGCCGCATGTCCAGTTTGTCATGTCCCTCGCCGCATGTCCAGTTTCTCATGTCGCTCGCCGCATGTCCAGTTTGTCATGTTGCTCGCCGCATGTCCAGTTTGTCATGTCACTCGCCGCATGTCCAGTTTCTCATGTCGCTCACCGCATGTCCAGTTTCTCATGTTGCTCGCCGCATGTCCAGTTTGTCATGTCACTCGCCGCATGTCCAGTTTGTCATGTCGCTCGCCGCATGTCCAGTTTGTCATGTCGCTCGCCGCATGTCCAGTTTGTCATGTCGCTCGCCGCATGTCCAGTTTGTCATGTCGCTCGCCGCATGTCCAGTTTGTCATGTCGCTCGCCGCATGTCCAGTTTGTCATGTCGCTCGCCGCATGTCCAGTTTGTCATGTCGCTCGCCGCATGTCCAGTTTCTCGTGTCGCTCGCCGCATGTCCAGTTTGTCATGTCGCTCGCCGCATGTCCAGTTTGTCATGTCGCTCGCCGCATGTCCAGTTTGTCATGTCGCTCGCCGCATGTCCAGTTTGTCATGTCGCTTGCCGCATGTCCAGTTTCTCATGTCGCTCGCCGCATGTCCAGTTTCTCATTTCGCAACATTCTCCAAATAGTCTTACCTAATAACGGATCTATGCATTTTATTCTTTTTAGTCATATTGGATTATGTTTTACTCGGAAAGGAGGAGCGGGAGAAAAATGGCGGGAGGACAGTCTTGGATAAAGGAAGAGCAGATACTTTAGATTCTAAATTATATTTTTGTGACATAGAAAACCCTCAGCATAGTGTGTGAGCTCTATCACATCGACTTCCCAGTCTAATTTTAAAAGTTTTCAAGCATTACATAAATGGACAATTGAATTATTATTACACTCTAAGTTGTGTCATGGAGCCTGCATTCAGCTTTCTGTTTGTCGACTTTCCTCTACCAAGAATTGTGCACAAGCTTCTTTCGTCCGTTTTATATAGAACTAGGCATCTGAATCTCACATAGCAAGATATCAATGATTATGTCATCAAATGGTAATCGAATCTGCGCTTTTACGAGTGAGACATGATCTCTGCTACAACGTTAAAAGCAACCCCTAATTAATCTTTATGTCATAATCATATTCAATTAAACCAATTAACTACGTTTCAAATTTAAAGAACATATTGTTTCGTCAAATTTAAAGAACATATTGTTTCCGTCAAATTTAAAGAACATATTTTTTTCCGTAAAATTTAAACAACGTATTGTCTCCGTTTTCAATTACTTGGTGTGTGACCCGAAGAGTTATAGCAATATATTTTGCTAACTTTTTGCAAATCTTTCATGTCTTTTTTTAGGAGAAAATGCGACTCCAACGAAAGACCACTTGCAGTTGCCGGATACAGAGGAGACTGCGTATTCCAACCACATGGCCTTGTATGAGGTAAATAGGTTTTTTTAGAAATTGTAATCGAATTGCTACGTTGCTGCTGTAGTTTTATTCAAACGTGAATTTGACTTTCATTTTTGGACGGAAAGTCAGATCTGATATAACCTGAAAGACTTAGTCTGAAAATGATCGGCTAGTGCCTCGCCAAGAAGTCAGCAAAACCACTCAGATTAATGCAGCTTTATTATTGATGTTTTTTTTAGCAGTGAGAAGCTACAGAAGAGAAGGGATTCATTATCTCCAATCACCAACATCTCCCATCAACACAGGATTAGGGCTCCAACTAGTGATACCTCAATAACTATATATTCACTCTATGTTATGTATCATATGAATTACCCATATCCATGCCATCGATTTATAACTGTTCTCCGCATCGGTTGATTATCTAAAATCATGACAGCACTGCTTACTGGCACATCAAATAGCCCTCTAAGATCTATCTATAGCCAGTGCCTCAATTCTCTTGCATGAAGCTGAAGTAGCATAGATCATGTACATGTACATGTACACTGTGTCTCTCTCCAATAATTCTACCATCCACAGTGACAGAGAGGTTTGGGGTGGGGTGGGGGGGGCAGGCAAATAATTGCAGGACTGCGTAAAGCTGGTAGCAAGGAGCAAGTGGTGGGGTGACACTCGTACAAGGTATGGCTATATATAAAACAATGTTAAGTTATTGGGAGACTTATCTGAGTCGATCCAGAAGGACAATGTGTGATGAAAGAAGTCGAATGCGGATGTGATGAGACGTGAGAGGGGGAGGGGTCACGTGATTAGACAGGAGGTCTAATAGGAGTAACAGGTGACAACAGTGTGTGAATGGTCGTCAAGAATTAGAGGGGTATACCTGAGATAGAGCACTGTATACCAGGGCGTGAAAACATGAGCAAACAAAGACTGGCGTGCTATCGGACAACAAGGAGAAGAGTTCGGCGTTTGGGGATTAAGGACGACCGGTGTCAACACGGGGTGCGATCTACAAATCGGGATGGGATGGTAGTTTGACAGAAATAATATAAAAGTAGATGTGGAAATGAAATAAAGGGAACAAAAGATAGTAATGTCGTTTTGGAATATACAGGGGAAGTGAAGAATTAGGAAAACACGTATTGATAAGGATTATGAATATAAGTTGGTAACGAGGGATCATAACTACTGTAGATGGGTACCTGGAGTATAGACGGAGACATCACGTCAGGGTGTAAGAGGCCAAAACAGTAGAAGGGTGGGAAGAATGGAGAGGAGAGATTGAAAGGGAGAGGTGAATAAAACGAGCAATGGGATGGGAGAGAAAATGGGAGAGAAAATGGGAGAGGGGGGGGGGTACATTGATTGATGACTTTGACAGATAACCTCCAGTTGAATTGTGATGTTTCACATGACAGCCAGCCAATGAACATCGCTGGATATAGAAATAAGCAGGAACGTCAAATATAACGTCTAATCGCACAAATACGTCTGGCGACAGTAAGACTGCTTCCATTAAGTTGACCGCTTGCTCGCCTTGTTAGCCCTATTCAGTCGGCGTGCTACAACAGCACGTGAGGACACTATTTCGTGCATTGGAATAAGAGCTCTTACTATCTTTAATATGTTGCTTATTGGTGTGCTTATTTCTTATTTGTTTTGTTGAGTTTCCTAATGAAGACTGAGGTCGAAACATTCTGTGTTGTTTGTTTACAAGCCAAACTTTCTGAATATACTGTTATATTATTTACAAGTGGATATCAAAGTTGAACGAATAGACCTGGAGACAGTTCATGGCTACAACTACCTTGGTCATACTATAACCAGTGATGGAAAATGGAAAACTGAAATAAACAAAAGAATAGGAATGGCAAAAAGTAATTTTAATGCCATGAAAAGTATACTAACATCAAAACAAATAACATCAGGATTAAAACTAAGTACAGTAAAATTATATATTTTCTCAATATTCCTGTATGGTGCAGAAACATGGATATTAGACCAAAAAAAAAAACAGAACAGAAAATTGAAGCCTTTAAAATGAGGATTTATAGAAGAAAATGTAGAATTGGATGGAAAGAAAAGAGAACAAACGATGAAGTTTTAAAACAACTAAAAATTTAAAGAGAACTACTAAATATAATTAGAACAAGACAAATGAAATTTTTGGAGCGTGTTAAAAGCCACAACAGCCTGCTAAAAGTAATATTGGAAGGGAAAATACAAGGTAAAAGAGGCAGAATAAGACTAGCACGGACGAGTTATATCAAAAGATGGACAAGAGAGCCTATGACAACCTGCACCATCTAAGAAAGAGACAGAACGAAATGGCGCACCTTGGTAGCCAACCTTCGTGCGGAGACGGCACACAATGATGTTACATTATTATTTTAACTTAATAAATATCACTGCATCATTCTCGCCAACATCTTTAGTAATCAACTGTGTTTTCCACTCCACATATGAAATAGAGCTATTGTCTGGCACAGATTAGTTAGCAACGTTGTTTAACTGAAAGAATGACATTGTCCTTGGGGGCTTTGACTGTAGTGAAGCATAGTCAGGCCAATTGTGTTAGAATGACATTGTCCTTGGGGGCTTTGACTGTAGTGAAGCATAGTCAGGCCAATTGTGTTAGAATGACATGGAAGTTGTGAAGATGTCAGTCTGCCCTTCCTCTTGTCTGTGGGACTAACAATTATAGTAACTGCTTGCCCTGGGCACATGAGAATGTGAAGAAAATGAAAGAAGTAAAATATTATGGAAAAAGCGAGAAACACACAACAGAAGGAGAAAGAAAATTAATGGGAGCGTAAAAAGATTTAAAAGAAAGTGTTAGATGACAAGAAATATAAGGCGATAAAGGAATATAAGGCAACAAGATGATACGAATAAGTAGAAGAGAAAGAAAACAAAGGAAGGCAAAAATATAGGATGAATAAAATGTTGCGACGGAAAATAGACAAGAAATGAGAAGATAAACAAGAAACATAGTAAGCAGATAATGATGACGATGAAGGGCGAGAAGCGAAGTATAAGGAAAATAAGAAATTGTCTTTCCTTTTTCTATCTGTTTTGTTTTAATTAATAGTGAAGAACAGATGGTTATCTTAGTATTAGCAAATCTCTTAATTTCCAATAATATTTAAATTAGATACAGTGTCCATTTAAGATAAAAGGATATCTGTTATCTGACAGGATGACTTCACACAGCAAGGCAAGATCTCGCAGGTTCTCACGAGAATAACGAACTACCAGGCTGGCATCACCCCAAACGTCAGCGACGTTGAGAAAGCTAAAGGCAGACCGGTATGAATTCTCGTCTCTTGCCTGTCTATGTGTTCACTACAAATTAACTGTAACCAGTGTCTTCTCGTCTTTCTTCAATAACTTTCTTGTCTAAACATGCTTGTTTCCTGATAAGGTCACCGTCTATTCCTAAAGAAATGAAATGCATCACTTCCGAATGATACCAGTGTTTGCATTGAATTAAAAATCATATTTTTCCTCCGTTTATATATTTTTGGTTGTCTAGAAATATCGTATACGTGCTTACTTTCATGAAAGTTGAAATTTGAAACATGAAATTTCTCACTAAATTTGCTCCTCTCTCTATCGCTCCCTCTCTCTCTCTCGATATATACATATATATATTTACATACATACATACAAATGTGCATACAAAATATAATGGTGTTATCATATTTGAGAATGTATTCAAAGAGTTTAAGTTTGATGTTTGGTGTATGACAATTTGTTCATACATTTTATGTCTCTTTCTTTGATTTAATGTTTCACTGTGTCATTTCTTTGTTCATTATTGGCGTTGGTTTGACTGTGTTGACCCTTACTCTGAATAATTTTTTTCTTTTAACTTAAAGAACTAATGAATTACATATATATATATTTTTTTTTTTTCTTTCTGAAAGCTTCAGTTATAATAACTTTTTTCTGCTGTCGGTGTTTTTATTGATTAATAGATCCTGAAAATATTCACATAATGCACTTTATCATTTAAAGTGTTAATTTTTAATAGCTTTTTTTTACATGAATAGACTGTAACATGATTAAACCAATGTTACTTTTTGCAAAGTGCACCTGTTGAGTGAGTACTCTATGCCAGCGAACCCTGATCTACATGCACCAGCAGGATAACAAGTGAATGTATCTAGCATGAGTTACCTGAGGCGCATATTTTCATCCTGGAGAAGTGACAAATAATGATGCGCTGGTTCGTGGCATGTTCCTGCGGCAAAGTTGTCTGTGATTGCTGGGTAACTATGTCAAGTGGAGCAAGGACGCAAACACAAAGAGAACAGAGATACAGCCTTGGTCAATAACAGACATCTTCTAAATGTGAGATGGAAGATATAGATGTGGACGTTCATTGATTGAAACGTGAGATGAAGGATATAGATGTGGACATTCATTGATTGGAACGTGAGTGAAGGATTTAGATGTGGACATTCATTGATTGAAATGTGAGATGAAGGATTTAGATGTGGACATTCATTGATTGAAACGTGAGATGAAGGATTTAGATGTGGACATTCATTGATTGAAACGTGAGATGAAGGATTTAGATGTGGACATTCATTGATTGAAACGTGAGATGAATGATTTAGATGTGGACATTCATTGAATGAAACGTGAGATGAAGGATTGAATTGAGGAGGCTGAATTGAGGAGGTTGAATTTAAGAGGTTGAATTGTGGAGTTTGAATTGAGGAGGTTGAATTGAGGAGGTTGAATTGAGGAGGTTGAATAGAGGAGACTGAATTGAGGAGGTTGGATTATGGAGTTTGAACTGAGGAGGTTGAATTGAGGAGGTTGAATTGAGGAGGTTGAATTGAAGAGGTTGAAGCTGCTGAGAAAAGAAAATTGGAAAAGAAGAGCAAAGTAAGAACTTTGGACACAGCTAACCCGGTCAATGTTTGGTAGTAACATCATAATAGAGTGTATACTAGACAATCAAACTTGTGATGGATGTAAACAAATGAACAAAGTGTTTGTCTTCTCCTTCAATTCATCTTCTGTTTCTTCTGTTTACAATTGGCTCTATATACCAGCAGATGAATCACTGTGATCAATGAGACTGTCGTCTGGAACTTGTCTCTACTCGCTACAGTTTTGATTCCCTTTTTGTCTGGGTCTCGAGTGTTTTCTAAGTTCTAATTCTCTAAATGTCAGCCTCATCCATTATCTTCTGATGTTGTTTTAGAGTTTCCATGATATTGTCTTCACGATCCTACTCTCTGATATTGCAATGGACTCAGCTTTTCCCTCCTCCCTCTGTACTTACAACTAGTACCTTGTATTGCCCGGCATTTCATCTTTGCAGGTGAGCATAGTACACATGGTCTCCGTGTGTTGTTCAACATTGACTTTTTCTTTAGATCGCTTTCTACAAACATTACGTCTGTGGGTACGATTTCTTTTAATTTCTTTCTAATTTTTTGTTCTAATTTCTTTTTTTCTGACTTGTGAATGTTCATAGATGGAACTGACAGCATAGTTGGTTGGTTTATATCTCGCAGGCCGAATAAGGCATATGGAGTAGAATACACATGTTTCTAAATATTCCAGGTTTTCTAGATCTTCTTTTGCGGTTAAGCCCATTGATTAGCCCTCTCTATTAATTCTTCTTCTTAGAGATTTTGCTGCTTTCTTTTGCCAGCAGAGGTCCACTTGAAGGTGTATCGCGCGCAGTCTTTCCTCCAAAGTGAACACATCCAGCAGAGGTCCACGTGAAGGTGTATCGCGCGCAGTCTTTCCTCCATTGTGAACACATCCAGCAGAGGTCCACTTGAAGGTGTATCGCGCGCAGTCTTTCCTCCAATGTGAACACATCCAGCAGAGGTCCACTTGAAGGTGTATCGCGCGCAGTCTTTCCTCCAATGTGAACACATAACCGATATACTTCCAGCAGCTTTCCAAACAATTAGTAAGATACTGTGCAATCCATTTTTGACAATAGGAACAAGAAAAAGAGTTCCTAAATGTTATGTAGAGTCAGTCTTAACATATGGATGTGAATCATGGACAATAGGACAACAGACACGAAAATCACTGGAGTCTGTAGAAATGTGGTTTTCCAGAAGAATGTTGAGAACACCATAGACAGCTAAAAAGAGTAATAAAAACGTTCTGAAAGAGGTCGAAGCAAAGAAAAAGCTAATTTCCAATATTAGGAAGAAACAATCATCATATTTGGGCATGTAATGAGAAGAGAAAGGCTGGAATATATTGTAACAACTGGGAAAGTTGAAGGACGAAGAGATAGAGGAAGCAAAGATAAAATATACAAGACAGCTTAAGAGAATGGCTTGACAGAAGGTCAACAACAAAAATGATAAATAACTGTCGAGATCGAAAGTTGTGGAGATACATGATCACCTACGCCAGCAGGCATGGGTCTTGATGATGATGACGATGAAACTTCCAGCGTCTTCTCCACAGAAGGATTTACACAATATGGCGGACATAACGATGATAAATTTCTTCTTGATAACAGCATCACATCTGCATGAGACTGAAGTTAGCTAGTTGTCTCAGTATTTCTTTTCCTCTATTGCGTTCATATCAATTTATTGTCTTTTTATCATAGATCATAACCTATAATAGCACATAATACGTTAAGTTCTAAATGTTAAATGCTGTAACAGGTCTAAAGAGATTAATTTTAACGTGTATTAAAGATCTGTGGTTTCAAATATTTATGGATCACTATGTAAAGTCTTTACTAGGTTATATCAGGAATTCACAGTGTTACAGGCAGTGCAACTCGGACAATGCTTAAGGAAAATGCAATGAAAGAAAGTAAAACAATTTACCCCCAAACTAGAGCTCCCTTCTACATTTATTGGATTGAGATGAAAAGATATGGATCGCGAGGCTCAATCCGCAATATCCTGGATGACACGATGGAAGCTTTAGAAGAATATAGGGGATGGGTGGGTGTTGGGGAATGTATAAACGAATTGGGGGGGGGGGGGGGTTAATAACATTGATGGATTGAGAGAAAGTGTGATTCGGTACAGCTTTTTCTTGATGAGAATTGTTGAGAACTGGGTTAGGAATGTAGAAATGATGATGAGGAGGAAATATTATTTAACAAAAACAATGAATAATAATAATGGGAAAAAGGAGATTACGAAAGAGTAAAACAAAGAGGAGAGCGATATGATAAGGCGATACTCATCTTGTCCTGAAATAGAAAGAAGCCTGGATTCTTTGAGATGATTAACAGGAAAAACGCAAATCTCACACGTGGATTAGCTTCACTGCTAAAGTATTAACCTCGCTGCATATTTCTGGTTTCATTAAACTTCGCTGTTTTCTCTCCTTAGTTTCGTCTTGGAACTAATGTTCTCTCAGATTCTCTCTTGTTTGTTAATCAATTTAAGCTTAACCAGCTCCAATATTTATATACTATCTTTGAGTAAATGTTCTATGGCTTTTACTCAGAGAATATGTCTTGATTTATAATTTTATTGAAGGATTTTAGCCAAAACAGTACTGATACGTTTCGTTAGTAGATAAGCACAAATATATAATAGATTATTATATAGATTATTATATAGATTATTATATAGATTATTATATAGATTATTGTACCATTATCACTATATTATATATATAATACACAAAATATCATGTGAGGCCACGAGTAGAGCTGCAGAAAATGTATAAAATAAAACTAAAATTGTATTAAGCAGCTGAACCTAAGGAGAGACGAGGCAAACTACGACGTTTCGGCAAAAGCCTTCATCGGTACAATATAACAAATATCAATAGAATAACCAGACAGTCTGGTATTGTTCACTTCATCTTCCCGTCATTCCTTCACATGACCGTTTTGACATAGATAATTACTTGCCTTGTGTGTATGTTTATGTATTTATATTGACATAATATAAATATATATTAAATATATATATATATATATATATATATATATATATATATATACATATTATACCTGATGAAGGTTTTTGTCGAAGTGTTGTACTTTGTCTCTCCATAGGTTCAGCTGCTTAATACCATTTTAGTTTTATTGTATATGTTATAAGTTTAGTTATATTATTTTTCTGTTCTCATCTTTTTTTCCCCCACTGTAGTGCGTGTTTCAATTGGTGATCACTTTTAACTGTTCAGATACAATATGTGTACATTATCAGTGTGTTCATTTTCTTTTGGTTTTGCTCAATGGACATGTCTTGATTTATTAATTTATTTATGTCTTTAGCCAAACATTATGAGAATTGTCATTTGTGTTTTTTTTTTCTATTTGTAATAGTTTTAGTATGTTTTTTTTTAAATTATATTCTACGGTATTGAGATCTTCTCACATAAACCAAATATAGACGAGACAATAAACGAAATATAGAAGATACAATAAACCAAATATAGAAAAAAACAATAAAGCAAAGAAAAGAGGCAATACAAAGATATCAGGGACATTATATCAAATAGAAATGGCAATTAACAACAGATAGAAGAGATAGTACAGGTAGTATTTGTCTCTGAAATGATCACACGTGAAGAAGGACGAAAGCTAAAATCACTTTTTTTAAACTAATTTTTTTTTTTTAATTGGACATTCAGAAATATTGAAATCATGGCTGACTCCAGAAGTATAGAGCGCTCACAGTTGCTATGTACTTGTTCTATAGACTGGAATCTGTTGTTGAGATCAGGCAAGGAATCGGAGAACTAATGACTTCTGCCTGGGAACAATGATGGTGGTAACTCCATTTAAAAGAAACGATAATGCGATTCATATGACAGGCCAAATAAAAAAAAAGACCTAATGACAGAGGTCGCTATATAAAACAAAACATTTATAAAAACACTGTAAAACCATTTCACCAAATTAAACCTCGTGCAACACTCAGTGTGGGATATTTCAGTCAACGTTTAACTCAGTTCTTCTCAGTACTGACTCGCCACCAGTGTTAATTCATTTATGTTTAATGGTGCCACGTTCTATTACTGATGTACATTGTTTCTAGTAAACACATTATTTTAACAATGTTTTAAAGAAACAAAAGAAAGTCTTTTCTCCATGTTTTACACTATGTGAAGCGCTGAATTCTGTGCTCCGTAGTTCTTATGTGTCTTGTCTTCCTCTTTTACTGCTTCGGGTGTCGAGAAAGATACACAGTTCTTGTTTTTCTCTTTCGGCAGCCTCCGTCATTCACATTTAGTGCTATTGTAGAGTTTCTCTGATGTTATTACTCCAACAGAGTCTGTGTCTGTCTCCAGCTTTGTCTCCTCTTTTCGTCTATCCCTTGTATGGTATGACGCCATCAGACATTCTCTCCAGCTAGGCAAACTATTTTATTTGTTGACTGTGTGTGTCATAGTTAACTCTGAAATTAAGTCTCTGTGTGTCATAAGTCTATGCGTGTCAAAGTTAACTCCGAAGTTAAGTCTCTGTGTGTCATAGTTAACTCTGAAGTTAAGTCTCTGTGTGTCATAGTTAACTCTGAAGTTAAGTTTGTGTGTGTCATAGTTAACTCTGAAATTAAGTCTCTGTGTGTCATAAGTCTATGCGTGTCAAAGTTAACTCCGAAGTTAAGTCTCTGTGTGTCATAGTTAACTCTGAAGTTAAGTCTCTGTGTGTCATAGTTAACTCTGAAGTTAAGTTTGTGTGTGTCATAGTTAACTCTGAAGTTAAGTCTCTGTGTGTCATAAGTCTATGTGTGTCAAAGTTAACTCCGAAGTTAAGTCTCTGTGTGTCATAGTTAACTCTGAAGTTAAGTCTCTGTGTGTCATAGTTAACTCTGAAGTTAAGTTTGTGTGTGTCATAGTTAACTCTGAAGTTAAGTCTCTGTGTGTCATAAGTCTATGTGTGTCAAAGTTAACTCCGAAGTTAAGTCTCTGTGTGTCATTGTTAACTCTGAAGTTAAGTTTGTGTGTGTCATAGTTAACTCTGAAGTTAAGTCTCTGTGTGTCATAGTTAACTCTGAAGTTAAGTCTCTGTGTGTGTCATAGTTAACTCTGAAGTTAAGTCTCTGTTTGTCATAGTTAACTCCGAAGTTAAGTTTGTGTGTGTCATAGTTAACTCTGAAGTTAAGTCTCTGTGTGTCATAGTTAACTCTGAAGTTAAGTCTCTGTGTGTGTCATGGTTAACTCTGAAGTTAAGTCTCTGTGTGTCATAGTTAACTCCGAAGTTAAGTTTGTGTGTGTCATTGTTAACTCCGAAGTTAAGTTTGTGTGTGTCATTGTTAACTCCGAAGTTAAGTCTGTGTGTGTCAAAGTTAACTCCGAAGTTAAGTTTTTGTGTGTCATAGTTAACTACGAAGTTAAGTTTGTGTGTGTCATTGTTAACTCCGAAGTTCAATGACAACAGTACCTGCAATTTAGACTGCACGCCATTTATAAACAAAGAATATGGAAGTGCGATATTTTGCTTTCATTGTAGTAAGTTTCGCATTTCATCTATCAGTTATTGTAAATACATCTCTCAATATTCTTTCTGTTTATGTATGTATTGTTATTAGAGTAAGCCGCCTTATTCCTCCAATGGTCACATGCAAGTAAAGATTTCGGTGACGCTGTGGCATAAGACACAAAGTTCGTCAACCTGGCCAGATCTTTCACGAGGTGTTCCAGGTCTATCCTATAATATTCATCTGTTTTCTTTGTTCGATGTCAGGCTAATCTTTTGCCTGTCCCTCTTTCATCTTTCCTCCATATTCTATTACACTGAAGTTGTTGTTATTGTTTCTGTGTGTCGTCTCAGCATATGACGTAAATGTCTGCACGTTATTATGTCTTGTGTACGTGATTCAATTTCCTTTCACGCAACACAAAATAGTTTCCCTGCTGTACTTTTGTTAGCGTTTATCGCCAGTTAAAGTTTGCTATGCTCCTATTTTATGATCTCCACTTTAACGCTGATTGTCACTTCTAAAGAAAAACGACGTACCTCATGCTGGAGGCGATATTGTTGCACTCTCTGCTGAGATGTGTTTATGCAATTTGATATGTTTCACAGGTAGCAGCTCCCGACAAGTTGAAAGATCGTTCTGTTTTCTCTCATCTCATTTGATTGTTATTTCGTTTTATTTTCAGCAAAAGGTGAGTATATTTAGACTACACAGTAACAAAACTAGACGGCTAAACAGTCAGCAAGCATGTGTCACAGTAATATACTAAATGTTACATTTATATATTGTTTTGTTGACTAACTTTTACCAACCTAATACTCACAGTTTTTAACAATAACTTTAGTGCTTTCTAGTATTAAGATTTTTTTTTCTGATACGACTAGTTTTCTTGCTCCATGAATTATGTCAAAAATAATATCGTTGTACAGTTCTCGGGTCACACATTCAATTGTATGTAGGAAAATGTAGTGATTGTAGAGAACATTCATTTCTCCATCGACGATATGAGGCACAAACGGAAAGAGAATAGTATGTGTTTGTAAAAGTATGTATGTGCGTGTGAGATTGTATTCTGCACAGAGAATACTGTGAAAATGTTCACTTCACTCAAGTACTTATCTAAATAAATGATGTCTTCCTTCCTTCCTTCCTTCCTTCCTTCCTTCCTTCCTTCCTTCCTTCCTTCCTTCCTTCCTTCCTTCCTTCCTTCCTTCCTTCCTTCCTTCCTTCCTTCCTTCCTCTCTTCTTTCCTTCCTTCCTCATCACGTAACCTTGAGTGTCGTTACGCCACTGCTGTTAGACTGCATTAATCTTCCTCATTGATCTATATCTTCACTCACTCTTTGGGACTTTGCAAAGTAAAGTCCTGTCCATTCTTTAATGTTATCTTTCCCTCTTTGTCTACCTCTCCTTCTATACCCACTTTCGCAGTTCTCTGTAAAATGGTCCTTGCCAGGCCAGATGATCGAGAAACGATAATAATACACAGAACAATAAAAAAAACGGACCATCATGACTATCTTCTAATGTAGCATATGCTATGGTAGCTAAATATTTGTATCATGTATTGATTATGCTCAATAATACATCGTTTATGACTTCCCACACAATTTCTCGTTTCGTTGGGTATTTCAATACACACCATCAAGAAATATGCACCATACTTTGCGACTTATAAATTATATTACGTTACTGTTCCTATAACTCTAGAGAAAATATTTGCTATACATTTAAAGAACCCGGCTGAACCCTGGAACCTGTTGATCAGAAAGAAATTCTCTCCCTTTGGTAATTGATCCAGGAGACAGTTGAACTGACAAACGCACAGACCACTACGTTATAGCTACTTCAATTACCACCCTCTAGTGTCTGCTATTTTATCTAACACATTGACACTCCTAGAAGAGCCAATTTCAATTTTCTTCTGCCGTGTTTTTTTCTCAGATTTTCCACAATTTAAAGACTAAAATAAAGTGGCTGACACTATTTATTTATTATTTTTGCAGTTAATTTTAAAACTTCTTTTTGTAAATGCTTGTTTGTTTCAGTAGGCCAGCTGTATGTCTCTAGCGAAGTCCAGAATGATTGAATTTTGCATAAATATAATTTTTCATATTTTTACACAATCAGCCGTTTGCTCGCATGTCCCTCGCCATACAGGCAGGTATTTTCCGATTTCAGAAGTACTCTCATCTTTTATCTTCGAGAGTTTTTACGTTGGGTAGATTTTCCTGTCAAATTTGTCTGAGTAGGGGCAATTTTTTGAACGTACTCTTTTTTATTTTTAACTACCAATGGCTATTTAACGAGCGCATAGTGCACACGGGTCATTCGCTTTACATCGGTATACAGGAGGACTAGACATCGGATCTCCCAGAGATCAAATGGGTAAAGACGTGATAGAACCATGATTTCGATTTGTACAAAAATCCCACCATCTGTGATGGAATCGACCTTCTTGTCCTGGTACCATCTTCCCACTAGGCCCCCCAGCTCCCTAAATTAGTTCTTATAATTAGTTCTTCTGATTAGTTCTTGTAATTATTTCTTCTAATTATTGCTATCTAGTTCTTCTAAATGTAACAGGTTCAAATGTCATATTGCAGAGCTAGATATAAAAGTCATGTGATGGTTCAAACTAGCCACAGTGAGTAGCTTCTGCTTGTGCATTTTAAGGCATTAGATGGTATATGATTATGTCGATATATTAATCTGACAGAAAATAAACGTTTATAGATTCAACAAATGAAATTTACACCGCACTTTGTCTGTGGCTGTCTGGATCACTAACTATTAAGCCATTTATATAATAAAACTGACGTCTCTAGCCAGACTCCACTGTTCTATTTCCATCTTTGCTTACTCTTAACTTCTCATCAAACATTTGCGCATTGAAGCTTTGCATGGCTTCACAATTTGTATGATTGAAGAGCTAGCTTATTGTTTTAGAGAAAAATATGTCTGAGAAGTTAGTTTTCTTTCCCTAGGGTCCATCTATACCTCGTTTACACAAGCTAGCAAATCCTGTTCTGTTGTTGATTTGTACATATTCTCAGCACGAATGACAAACAAATGTTGATTCATGTTGACAGAATCAATTAACATGTTCACAATTATTTCCTTTCTATGTTCTTGCTCTTCTTCTCTGAGGCATGTTGGCAGATTCTTGTTCCTGATCGCGATTCAGCGCAGGAGTCGCTTACCGACACGTGACATCATGTACATCAACAGATATGTGTCGTCACATTGCTGGTTCTAGGAACGCAGAACACATTAAGTCTGGCCCATACTGTGAACATCTGCCTTTACTGTGCTCTGTTATGTTGGCTGTGATGTTGTCCCTTTTTAGATCTTCAATTTTGGTCTCTCGTGTGAGAGTTCTTGTAATTCCGGCAGCTCGCCAGCTAGATACTCTTTCTATCCGCATTATTGATCGCTGCTTCCTATGTTGCAACGTCTGCTTTCAAATACATCGTTAATGTTCTTCTAAAGACAACAAATTAGTTATACTCCGACAACTCGAAGAATGTGAGCGTGAAAGAGAGAGAAAATATATCAGAGAAATTGTGAGAATGTGAGCGTGAAAGAGAGAGAAAATATATCAGAGAAATTGTGAGAATGTGAGCGTGAAAGAGAGAGAAATCAGAGAAATTGTGAGAATGTGAGCGTGAAAGAGAGAGAAAATCTATCAGAGAAATTGTGAGAATGTGAGCGTGAAAGAGAGAGAAAATATATCAGAGAAATTGTGAGAATGTGAGTGTGAAAGAGAGACAAAATATATCAGAGAAATTGTGAGAATGTGAGCGTGAAAGAGAGAGAAAATATATCAAAGAAATTGTGAGAATGTGAGCGTGAAAGAGAGAGAAAATATATCAGAGAAATTGTGAGAATGTGAGCGTGAAAGAGAGAGAAAATATATCAGAGAAATTGTGAGAATGTGAGCGTGAAAGAGAGAGAAAATATATCAGACAAATTGTGAGAATGTGAGCGTGAAAGAGAGAGAAAATATATCAGAGAAATTGTGAGAATGCGAGCGGGAAAGAGAGAGAAAATATATCAGACAAATTGTGAGAATGCGAGCGTGAAAGAGAGAGAAAATATATCAGACAAATTGTGAGAATGTGAGCGTGAAAGAGAGAGAAAATATATCAGAGAAATTGTGAGAATGTGAGCGTGAAACAGAGAGAAAATATATCAGACAAATTGTGAGAATGCGAGCGTAAAAGAGAGAGAAAATATATCTGAGAAATTGTGAGAATGTGAGCGTGAAAGAGAGAGAAAATATATCAGACAAATTGTGAGAATGTGAGCGTGAAAGAGAGAGAAAATATATCAGACAAATTGTGAGAATGTGAGCGTGAAAGAGAGAGAAAATATATCAGACAAATTGTGAGAATGTGAGCGTGAAAGAGAGAGAAAATATATCAGAGAAATTGTGAGAATGCGAGCGTGATAGAGAGAGAAAATATATCAGACAAATTGTGAGAATGTGAGCGTGAAAGAGAGAGAAAATATATCAGACAAATTGTGAGAATGTGAGCGTGAAAGAGAGAGAAAATATATCAGACAAATTGTGAGAATGTGAGCGTGAAAGAGAGAGAAAATGTATCAGATAAATTGTGAGAATGTGAGCGTGAAAGAGAGAGAAAATGTATCAGACAAATTGTGAGAATGTGAGCGTGAAAGAGAGAGAAAATGTATCAGACAAATTGTGAGAATGCGAGCGTGAAAGAGAGAGAAAATGTATCAGACAAATTGTGAGAATGTGAGCGTGAAAGAGAGAGAAAACATATCAGAGAAATTGTGAGAATGTCACCGTGAAAGAGAGAGAAAATGTATCAGGCAAATTGTGAGAATGCGAGCGTGAAAGAGAGAGAAAATATATCAGACAAATTGTGAGAATGTCAGCGTGAAAGAGAGAGAAAACATATCAGAGAAATTGTGAGAATGCCTTGGTAGGAAGTCAGCAAGGAATTGATAAACAATACTAAAGATGGAAAGTTGAGGAGAGTCATGATCACTTACACAAGAATGCACGTCATTTGATGATAATCATGATGATATACCTACATTATTATTGTACTTGGACAGTGTACTTCCATCTCTGTCTTGATCACACAGAAATATACCAGAAAAGCTAATACAAATCTGTAGCACTAGCGCCATCTACAGAATTATTGTTATTCTAGATAGATAACATCATATCACCGATAGTGAGAATTTTACCCTCTGACATTTTTTCCGAATAGTTTTCACAAGACCGCAGTTTTAACGCGGCAATTTTTTTCTTTTATGTGGTCAGCTTGAAGATAGGGTCCTATATTTGAACTATCGTTTCATCAATGTATTTGATCACGTCAAAATTCGGTGGCGAAAAGTGAGTTTTGAACCAGGCACACTTTTGAACTTGCGTCGATTATCCTGACCTCTGTGCCACAGTGATTCTCAAATTCCTACAATCACAAAGATGTAGATTTGTCGAATACTGTGTCTCCGCAGTAATGGCTTTCAAGGTCCTGTTCTTCGTCATGTATTTTTCCTACTTCTTTTTTCCTTTTCATGGAACGGTATAATCTGTTGTAATGCTGATTTCTTCTTTAAGATTATCTCTCCGCGTCATTAATGTTATATTTTAAAGAGAGGTGTTCTGTTTTCTCTGCTTGTGTTTACTGGTTTTGTCCAAATCTCAAAGGAGAGCTTCAACTGTTCAATTCAAACTGAGATCCGGACCTCGGCAACACCATTCACAATTTGGACCTCGGAAATATGTTTCACAATTTGGACATCGGCAACATAATTTGGACCTCGGCAACACGTTTCACAATTTGGGCCTCGCCAACACGTTTCACAAATTCAGGTTTGGAGATATAAAAAAAACTTGTCGGACCAACCGCAGTAAAATTCAGATAATTATACATGTACATATATACTCATATATGTACAAGTCTGGCTTTAGAAGATTCCTGGACATGTGTTATTTTAAGACAGTAGCCAAGTTCTTGTGTCTACTTAACAATCGTTAACAACATCCACTCCCAATGATGTTACTATTATTTGGTTTTGGTGATGTTTCTTTCTCTTGTTGTGGGAGTAGCAACCTCTTCAGGTCTGCGAGTAATGTGCCTGTCTTGAATGTGTGCAGCTCTCGTTCATTACTAACATGTTTATTAATGTGTTTTGTCCATCGTGCACTCTTTCCCCATTAATATGGCTGTCTCATTATTTTCAGTATTAATAGCTCTGTGCTGATCTCTTCATATCAATGGAAGCATTTGTGTACTTGTGATTTCTGTGTCTATTTTGTATTTCTAATACACTTCTATTATTTTCTGAGTTTTCAGAAATATCAAACATTTTTTTTAGATTTGTCTTCCTTTTATCTTTTTTTATATCCCTCAAATATATTGATATTATAATATATATAATCTCAATATATATAATAATATATAATCTCAAATTACGTTGCATTATCGTTGTTGATTGTTCATAATTATCGGCTGAACAATTGCTTTCTGTTAATAATTGGTAATTCTTTTCTAAGATAATTATGAACCCTGACCTTACACGGTTCTTTACCAGAATACAATCTTGTGAATAGTGTTCTCAGACCGAAATAAAAAAAGGGAGGGATCATATTTTTCTCTAAAGGTCACTACAAAGGAAAACCTCATACAAACCGGGGAAGGTACATTAGCGTGATCCAACACTGATTTCCTAGAAGATTTAAAATAGACTACACATAAATTGTAAGGGGTTAAGGCAAAGAAATGCAAATGAATGCATACAAATGCGAAGCTGCAGTAAAGCTGAATGTGAGGGAAAATTGAAGAAAAAAATAGAAAAAATGGTATGGTGAAAGCTTTACGTGATTAGTAGACGACACAGATTTGAACGACGTTTCGGCTCAATAGGCCTTCAGCAGGAACAAACAAACAACACTCACACACATATATGTAAGTAAATAAAACTAATGCTACATAGCTAACTAGTAACGAAACATCCAAAACAAAATAATCGAAATTGGTTAAAGAAAAGACATAAATTGTACCTTGCATGAAAGTTAATGGCAATCAAAAGTAAGGGAAGCAATCCTAAACAAATGCATGCCGAAGAAAAACACACTGGAATACAGGGTGCACAACACATTGCAACGCTCTGTGCGAAAAATCAAGATACCCTGTTTCCTAGAGCTTTCGTAAAGTTTGAGACGCTTCTGACAGTAGTTCTTATCTTCGACTTTTGTTACAACAAATAAATGTTACATCAATAGTCAATTATATATTTGAAAAGCCCTTGTTAACCCTTGACATTTAAATCAGCGCATCAGCTTGCTGTCTATCATTGAGATATATTCCACCATACGTCTTATCTAGCGATCATTGACATCAATGAAAACCTTTCACTGAATGTTTCAGACAGCGATTTAGCACAAAGGACCCTCGGGGCTTGCTAGATTATCTTTTCCTATGATTATAGGATATACATATTTATATTCCGTTGAGTAAATAACAAGTTTTAGCTCGATCGCGGGAAAGATCTGAAGAATAAAGAAGATAATGTTTGAGAAGTTCCAGCCTAGGGTTTCGGCTAACAGTCCGAGTTAAGTCGATGCCGGCCTCGAGACAGAGAGGTTGTGGGTTCAAATCCCGGCTACACCGTTTGGGATTTTAATTTATGATTTCTCTCTGCGGCAACCACCACTGGTCTCAGCAGCGAGGCCCGGCTTGAAAAGTAAATTACTCATCGACGGAAAAAATATGAGTACCTCCGAAGTTGGAGTTATCTGCCTGTGCGGCGAGGGTCCCCTGTGCACACGGCTGCCAGGGAAAATTGGATTAACATGCAAAATTCAGTTCTTAGTCTCTAGGGACTTCGTCAGAGGTCAAAGCTGGCGAACGAAAAAAAAATAACAAAGAAAATAACAAGTCGACCCCCTGCATGTTTTACTGGCGTCACTCTCTGTGCTATTGGTATTATATGAAGACAAGTATGGACATTCAAACACGCTAGGCCTATTAGAAATATGATTGGTTATTTATTTATTGAACAGTGTATTGCACAACAATTGATAGGAATGAAAGTAAACCAAACACATTTTTACAATTATGAAGTAGCATATCTCTCTCCCTAGCACATCATTGCTTTAGATCAATCACTCTATCTCTATTTCCCCTCCCTCTTCCCTCCATGATTGCCTTTGCATTTATTTCCCCCACTTTCTCCTATCTCTCACTATTTCTTCATTCCTTTCTTTCAAACTTTGTTCACTTTACCAACATTTTTTTTTTCGCATATAATCTCCCCAACTTTTCGCTTTTCTTTATCTAGTCTCTCTCTCTCTCTCTCTCACTCTCTCTCTCTCTCTCTCTCTCTCTCTCTCTCTCTCTCGCTCTTCATCTCTTCCATCGAACTCTTTTCCTCGGTCGCCACATTCCATTTTTCTCCCCCTTCCCCTCTCTATTCAGAAATGAAGAGTTAAAAAAAGTCAGTTCGTGTATCTGTCAATTCGTGTATCTGTCAGTTTGTGTATCTGTCAGTTCGTGTATCTGTCAGTTTGTGTATCTGTCAGTTCGTGTATCTGTCAGTTCGTGTATCTGTCAGTTCGTGTATCTGTCAGTTTGTGTATCTGTCAGTTTGTGTATCTGTCATTTCGTGTATCTGTCAGTTTGTGTATATGTCAGTTCATGTATATGTCAGTTTGTGTATCTGTCAGTTCGTGTATCTGTCAGTTTGTGTGTCTGTCAGTTTGTGTGTCTGTCAGTTTGTGTGTCTGTCAGTTTGTGTGTCTGTCAGTTCGTGTATCTGTCAGTTCGTGTATCTGTCAGTTTGTGTATCTGTCAGTTCGTGTATCTGTCAGTTCGTGTATCTGTCAGTTTGTGTGTCTGTCAGTTCGTGTATCTGTAAGTTTGTGTATCTGTCAGTTCGTGTGTCTGTCAGTTTGTGTATCTGTCAGTTCGTGTATCTGTCAGTTCGTGTATCTGTCAGTTCGTGTGTCTGTCAGTTTGTGTGTCTGTCAGTTTGTGTGTCTGTCAGTTTGTGTGTCTGTCAGTTTGTGTGTCTGTCAGTTTGTGTGTCTGTCAGTTTGTGTGTCTGTCAGTTTGTGTGTCTGTCAGTTTGTGTGTCTGTCAGTTTGTGTGTCTGTCAGTTTGTGTGTCTGTCAGTTTGTGTGTCTGTCAGTTTGTGTGTCTGTCAGTTTGTATGTCTGTCAGTTTGTGTGTCTGTCAGTTCGTGTATCTGTCAGTTCGTGTATCTGTAAGTTTGTGTGTCTGTCAGTTCGTGTGTCTGTCAGTTCGTGTATCTGTCAGTTTGTGTATCTGTCAGTTCGTGTGTCTGTCAGTTCGTGTATCTGTCAGTTCGTGTATCTGTCAATTTGTGTCGTTTTAAGTAATTAGATTGTCTATTTTTTTTTAAAGAGAGTGTGAAAATGGGATTTAGGAAAAGAAAGAAGGAGAGAAAGATATAAAAAAATATATAGGGAAACGGTGAAAGAAAGAGACAAAAAAAAGTCAGAAATGAAAAGAGAAATAGAGAGGCAACGAGATAGTGATAAGTATTATAAGAAATATATTAATATTAAAAAAACATAATATTCCTCAGTACATACCATCCTTGGAGACTGAACCTTCAAACTTGTTTCCTAATTCCCTTATTTCGTCACAGCCTGAAAACGGCAATAGTTATTGCCCGAAATAAGAAGTCGATCGCGGGAAAGCTGTGAAGAATAAAGAAGATAGTGTTTGAGAAGTTCTAGCCAAGGGTTTCGGCTAACAGTCCGAGTTAATTTAGTCAGACACAGTAGGAGAAAGTGATGAACACGTCAATAAAGTAGCGAGGTGTAGCAGAATGAGAGGCTGAAGCAGCGAGGAAATGGTATGGTAATGAGAGAATACTTTTGAGAGTGTGGGGGGGGGGGGTGGAGGGAAGAAAGAAAGAATCAAAGAGGAAGAGAAATAAAGCGAAAAAGACTAGGGGAATTGCGAAATATAGGGATTGGTTAGTATAGTTAAAAAGACAAATAGAAAAGAAGGGAAGACAAAAATATGAAAAAGAGAAAGATAGCTGGGCAGGTCACGCTTGACTTTAGTCAAAGAAACAGAAAGTGACGTCCAAATCAGAAAAGTAACAAGACCTGACAGAGGGTTAGCACTGAAGGTAAGGATCTGGCTGATCCGTTAGTGAGAAAGTACCATGGAAGTTAGAGTGTGGCAACAATGTTGACATTTGTAGACCTGACCAGCTGTGGCTTTAGTTGTGACTGGTGGTAGACTATCTGGCATTAATTTGGCTCTGAAACGTCTTACTTTGTTTTGTTGTTCTGCAGCGGAATAGCAGTACTGCAGCCTTTCGGCCCGACACTTCAGACACCTCAACAATAAATATTAAATGACCAGGTTTGACTGACATATCTGGCCCTGACGTTAGCAACCAGAGTTTAGTCAATGGGCTAGAGGTTTATTCATTGAGTGCCGCCTCCACATCGAAGATTGGCAACCGTGAAGCGTCATCTTACTCTTTCTCTTGTCTTGATGGTGCATGTTGTCATAGGTTCACCTCTCCATCTTTTGATGTCATCAGTGCACTCTAGTCTTGGTCCGACCTCTGCCTCGACATTAAAGGTTGGCTACCATGGAGCGTCATTTTACTCTTTCTCTTGTCTTGATGGTGCATGTTGTCATAGGTTCACCTCTCCATCTTTTGCTGTCATCAGTGCACTCTAGTCTTGGTCCGACCTCTGCCTCGACATTAAAGGTTGGCTACCATGGAGCGTCATTTTACTATTTCTCTTGTCTTGATGGTGCATGTTGTCATAAGTTCACCTCTCCATCTTTTGATGTCATCAGTGCACTCTAGTCTTGGTCCGACCTCTGCCTCGACATTATTAAAGGTTGTTTACCATGGAGCGTCATTTTATTCTTTCTCTTGTCTTGATGGTGCATGTTGTCATAAGTTCACCTCTCCAACCTTTTGATGTTATCAATCCACTTTAGTATTGGTTTGACCTCTGCCTCGTCTATCCTGTACTTTCCCCTCCGAGATGATTGTTAATAAGATATTGTGTCTCTTCACAAGTCCAAAAATTTCAGTCTTTTTCTAATTGTGTTAAGCAGTTCTTTTTTTATTTTTTATTTTGAGCAGATTTATAACTTTCTTGTTCACAAAGCTCTAAAGTATGTGTGTATTCTAAGTGGAAGTGTGTTCTATGTCTTAGCTAAACCATCATCGGCTTTCTAGCTCTCATCTCCACCCGAAGTGAGAACAATATTCATGTGTTTCAGCATTCAAATCTCTGAATAACCATTACTCGGCAGCGCAGCGAACAATAATAACTATCAAGCCAAAACTATGAAAACACAAGTGAGTTAAGTGAATTATGAACTGCCTGCCTGTCTGATCCCATAGCTCTCTTGGAACTTTTGTAACGTCAATACGACGATTTTTTCTCTCGATTCTTTCCTTTTGTGCACCAGTCTATAAATTGTATTCAAATGTTTTCCCCTCCAGCCTTTATAGTAATCGATGCAGTATTCTCTTTTGTCTACTTCAGCTCCTTCCAACTTTCACTTTTCCAATCCAGTTTTCTCATTTGTCTATTTCAACTTTTTTCACCTTTCACTTTTCCCACCAAGATGTAAACAATCTATAAAACTATATATATAGTTTTCCCATTTGTCTACTTGAACTCCTTCCAACCTTCACCTTTCCCTGTCAGATACATTTTGACCAGCCGATAGATCTTGTGACATGTCTATATCAACATATTTGTTGTATCACAGATGTAAGCTCTTCATTTTTATATTTAGCGTAAGCTCAATGCTATTGTTGGTTTTTACTAACTATGATGTCTGTGATGAGATCTCTAAGATGTCCATGTTTCCACTGTAACATAGCACTTCGTAGGTTGGATTGTTCTGTCTATTTCTGTATTTCATCAAGTTCCTGCTGGCGTAGGTGATCATGTCTCTCCACAACTTTCGATCTCGACAGTTATTTATCATTTCTGTTGCTGACTTTCTGTCAAGCCATTCTCTTAAGCTGTTTGGTATCTTTTCTCTTTGCTTCCCTATATCTCTTCGTTCCTCAATTTTCCCAGTTGTTACAATATATTCCAGTTGTTCTCTTCTCTTTACATGACCAAAAAATGATGACTGTTTCTTCCTAATATTGGAAATTAGCTCTCTTTTTGCTTCGGCCTCTTTCAGAACATTTTCATTACTATTCTTAGCTGTCCATGGTATTCTAAACATTCTTCTGTAAAACCACATTTCTATAGCATCTAGTGATTTTCTTGCCAGATGTCCTATTGTCCATGATTCACATCCATATGTTAAGGCTGGCTCTACATAACATTTAAGAACACTTTTTCTTGTTTCTATTGTCAATATTGGATTACACAATTTCTGCATTTATCGTCCACGTTTTACAGGTGTACAAACGTATTTGGAACTAGGTCAAAAATGCTCTATTTTTTTCCTCCGCTTCTCGAAACTAGCCCCTTTCCCTCCTTCAAGAGTGAAAGTTTCAGTTTGAGTCATTTCATCTAATCTATGTTGGCCCCCCCAGACCCAAGAAGTGTTATCTCCGTGACAGATACATTTCATCTAGTCTATGTTGGCCCCCAGACTCAAGAAGTGTTATCTCCGTGACAGATACATTTCATCTAGTCTATGTTGGCCCCCAGACTCAAGAAGTGTTATCTCCGTGACAGATACATTTCATCTAGTCTATGTTGCCCCCCCCCTAGACCCAAGAAGTGTTATCTCCGTGACAGATACATTTCATCTAGTCTATGTTTGCCCCCAGATCCAAGAAGTGTTATCTCCGTGACAGATACATTTCATCTAGTCTATGTTGGCCCCCAGATCCAAGAAGTGTTATCTCCGTGACAGATACATTTCATCTAGTCTATGTTGGCCCCCCAGACCCAAGAAGTGTTATCTCCGTGACAGATACATTTCGCCTAATTGAGCATCAATAAATGTCCACTATCTGAACAGTTCGTTTTTGTTTAATGACTACCAATCCCTTGATTCACGTCCATTGGTGTGTTTTGCTACAATAATTGTTAAACACGTACCTCTCCCGTGACAAAAAAAAATGTTGTCTACACTCTCATACCTCGACTTTTGCATGTCAGAATACCTCGTATTTGTCAGACGTTGTTCTTTTCTTACAATCTGAACATATTACTAATTAGAGTTATCGGTAAAAGGTAGTAGCTAAGTCTCGTGGCTGTGTGGTTAGTAGCTCGTTTGTTTGTTTTTTTAATTAGATGGGCCTGCGTTCAATTCCTAGAAGAAAGACATTTATTTCGGACCGAAAGGACTCAGTGGTTCACCAACCCTCTAGAAATGGGTACCAGAGTTTTTTTCTTGGAGGTAAAGATGTGATAAAAACCTGGCGTGAAACCGATCACATCGCCCAGAAAAGTTCCGCAGCCATGAACAAATATGCTCACTAACACCACACACACCTAGCAAGACGTGGAAAGAAATCTAACTTGTTGGATCTAGCAGCTTCTGACATCTTTTCTCATGGTTCTGCTCCTTTCCCCTCAGCGTTAAGCACATGTTACTCACTTTCATGTATCACTGTGTTATTACGCCATCATCAGCATGTGCATGAAAGTTCCTTGAGTGGAATGTTTCTCTGTGCTGACTTTCAGAGGTGCCTTTCAGGAAAGTAATTATGTCCAAGTTTCCATAGAGTTCAGAACGTATTGTTCTTTCAAAACAGAGTTGAATATCTGGAGGTCTCAGATTTATTTTAAAGAAATTGTGTAGATCTTTTATCTGGTCGCTCATGGGCGAATTAATAGACATGTTTCGGTGACACCAGCAGTGGTAATGTTGTAGCGCATCGATAACGACAGATCGAAAGCTATTTTTGGTGTTTTTAGAAGAAAGACACGCTGATTTATTAGGAGGTAAGCATGAAACACAAAAAATAGGAAGGCATCCTGAGTACGACTAAGTTGAAGCGCCTAAATGGACGGAAGAAATAAATGCGCTCGTTACCAAAAAGCAAAAAAAAAAAAAAAAAACTAAATTGTAACCTTTGCGTCATTTATTGAGAAAGATTAAACACCTATGGGTTTGCTCTAAATGCACTGAGGTCGACTCCAGCACCTGGTATTCATCCTGTATTATTACTGCAAACTAGACATGTTAATATATGCGTTACACGCTCTACACCACATACCTGTTGGAGTGATACACGCCAGCAAACTTACCTATACGCGTGCCAAACGGTAATATTACTCGCTGTTTTCTCGATTTTTCCATTCTTTAACAATCTCTGTGTCTCTCCAGTCATCCTTATATTTTGCGCAAGAATCTAGTCTGGAATCTTAGAAACCTCAGCGCCTGCTCGAGCTTGGCCCTGTGTCAGAACAGTGCACTCGCCACGAACCGTTAACATGCGCCCTCGTTAATCAACATTCTTGTCTGTTCCCGATACTAGGAATAATTCGCTATCTCTTTCTTTCTTTATTTCTTTCTTTATTTCTTTCTTTATTTCTTTCTTTATTTCTTTCTTTATTTCTTCCTCTTTTTCTTCTTCTTACCTCACTTCTTATTACTTTTTACTTTTACATTTCAGCGTCGAGGGAGAAGCAGTTTGCTCTTTGCTGCGCCTCATCTGCTGTCACGCTTCAAGGTGTTTTTATTATCTGGGTGTCGACACGTGCAAAAACATATCATTTCTGTTCTGACACTTGTTTCCTCTGTCTTTTTTTTTCTACATGCTTACATCTGACATTGATTATTCTATTTTTTTTCTACATGCTTACATCTGACATTGATTATTCTATTTTTTTCTACATGCTTACATCTGACATTGATTATTCTATTTTGTTCTACATGCTTACATCTGACATTGATTATTCTATTTTTGTTGTACATGCTTACATCTGACATTGATTATTCTATTTTTTTCTCAAAGACAGATATCTAATACCAGCACAAATATTTCTTTATGTTTGCTAAACACTGAACTTTCAAATTACTTGTCTCTGCTACTGCCCACAAAAAATTTGTCGTGGAAGAACCCGGTTCTATCTTCTATTTTGTTCCTCCCCTTTCACTGCTAGACTTTCATATTTCTATTTGTTTTTTCTGCTAAACGCAAATGCCTATACTGTTCATTGCTACGCACTATTTACTAAATTGTCATTGCTAGACACCGTTTACTCTATTTTCATTGCTAGACACCGTTTACTCTTATTTTTCTTGCTAGATACTATTTACTCAATTTTCATTGCTAGACACCGTTTACTCAATTTTCATTGCTAGACACCGTTTACTCTATTTTTATTGCTAGACACAGTTTACTCAGTTTTCATTGCTAGACACCGTTTACTCAATTTTCATTGCTAGACACCGTTTACTCTATTTTTATTGCTAGACACCGTTTACTTAATTTTCACAACTAGACACCGTTTACTTAATTTTCACTAGACACCGTTTACTTAATTTTCACTAGACGCCGTTTACTTAATTTTCACAACTAGACACCGTTTACTTAATTTTCACTAGACACCGTTTACTTAATTTTCACTAGACGCCGTTTACTTAATTTTCACAACTAGACACCGTTTACTTAATTTTCACAACTAGACACCGTTTACTTAATTTTCACGACTAGACACCGTTTACTTAATTTTCACGACTAGACACCGTTTACTTAATTTTCACTAGACACCGTTTACTTAATTTTCACTAGACACCGTTTACTTAATTTCACGACTAGACACCGTTTACTTAATTTTCACGACTAGACACCGTTTACTTAATTTTCACTAGACGCCGTTTACGTAATTTTCACAACTAGACACCGTTTACTTAATTTTCACAACTAGACACCGTTTACTTAATTTTCACGACTAGACACCGTTTACTTAATTTTCACTAGACACCGTTTACTTAATTTTCACGACTAGACACCGTTTACTTAATTTTCACTAGACACCGTTTACTTAATTTTCACGACTAGACACCGTTTACTTAATTTTCACTAGACACCGTTTACTTAATTTTCACTAGACACCGTTTACTTAATTTTCACTAGACACCGTTTACTTAATTTTCACTAGACACCGTTTACTTAATTTTCACAACTAGACACCGTTTACTTAATTTTCACGACTAGACACCGTTTACTTAATTTCACTAGACACCGTTTACTTAATTTTCACTAGACACCGTTCACTTAATTTTCACTAGACACCGTTTACTTAATTTTCACTAGACACCGTTTACTCAATTTTCAAGACTGGACACCGTTTACTCAATTTTCAAGACTAGACACTGTTTACTCAATTTTCACTGCCAGACATGGATACTTAAATGTTTGAAACTGGCGAGCATCAATAAAAGGAAGAATATAGAAAGAGTCAGCGTCGGACAACTGTACAGATAGCGATCACAATTAGAATAATGAGATAGACAAATAGAGAATAGTCGGAATCGAAAAGTCGAAACAATTAAGCATTTTCAAAAGGTGTTGAATCCGTTTCTGAGTGCTATGAGAAATTTAAATATAGCAAAAACTGAGAAAGGAATTGAAGGTCCAACATTTGTCAAAAGATAAAGGTCGGGTCGAAATTGGAATCAGATTAGGATAGTTGTTTTACAATATAAACAAACGGACTGGGATTTGTATATATGTGTATCTATGTTTATAATACTCCTGTGTGTTACCGGGGCCTCATTATGAGGGAAGTAAAGAATAGTGACACTGTGACCTTCCAGGCATGTCGTAAAAGGCGACTAAGGAGGTTGATCGATGGCTTGACAAGCTGTCACTGTAAAAAGTATTGTTATGGAAACAGAGCCATAAGTTTTGGAAGCAGTGATGTCTACAATATGTGCCATTTTGGCACGCAAGGTTTCTGTTTTTGAGATTGTGGTTCTGCCCTATGTGCCGTCTTCGGCTCGAAAGGACAATAGATAGATGTATATAATATTTATATATATATATATATATATATATATATATATATATATATAATAGTATAATATATCTATATGTAATGGTATAGATATAAACTACATATATATATATATTAATATATATATTACTATATATATATATATATATCTGCTATGTACATATATATATATATATATATATATATATATATATATATATATATAAAGAGAGAGAGAGAGAGAGAGGACATGAAGTTGAGAAGGAATCAGTCATTAGCGCATTATGGTATTTATTAATGTTGATGATTTGTTATGCTCCAGAAATCTGCTATAACGCTACATAAAGACAGTGGCTTCCAAACTACACGCTAGATCCCTTAAGATTCCGGCAAATCTTTTCCATTTGGAAGACATGACGCCTACACACATACGAGCACACCTATCTAGTGTATGTATATTTAAATATGTGTGTATAAGTGATGAAAGACAGAAAATACAAGAAAAGAATGAGAGACACGAAATTTTAATTACGATATATGAATAGAAAAGAGAGTTAGAAAGATGCGATAGAGAGATTGAGAAATGAGGAAAATGAACATAAATTAAAATGTAGAAATAGTGAGGAGCTGTCATTGTAAAAAGCATTGTTATGTAAACAGCACCATATATTTTAGAGCAGTGATCTCTGCAATATGTGCCATTTTGGCACGCAAGGTTTTTTGAGATTGTGGTTCTGCCCTATGTGCCGTCTTCGGCTCGAAAGGACAATAGATAGATAGATAGTGAGGAGCACGTGTTATTTATCGATGAGAACTGTTTTGTTTCCCTTCCGCATTTTTGAGTATTAGCCTGTGCGGTACTGTTTTGTTGATTCCATGACATTTTGATATATATTCACACAACATTCTCTTCTTCTTGTTTTCTCTTTTCACTGATACCTAAAAGGTGTCGTGGTTTATATCAATTTGTCGTTCTTGAGCTGCTCGAATTGTCTGAATTAGTGATTTTCCTTTGTTGTTACATGTCTCTGTCACTGCATCTATCCATCTTCTTCTGGGTCTTCCTCTTGGTCTTTTCCCAAGCATTCTCGAGAGGAACGCCCTTGATGGTGACAGGTGAGGATTCATTCTGACCAGGTGGCCAAACCATTTAAGTTGTTGTTGTTCTATATATTCTTAGCAGGGCTTTGTTCCTACCATTTTTCTTATGGTTTCATTTGGTATTCTATCTCTTCTTGTGTTGTTTGTTTTATTTGTTACTTTTCTCAAGCATCGCATCTCACATGTATTGATCTTTCTTAATTGTGATTTAGAAAGGTCCATGTTTGACTTTCATAGCACAAAGTTGGTATGAAAATGCTATTTATCATTTGTTGTTTAGCTGCCATAGAAATGATTGGATGTCTTAGCAATGGTGAAAGCTGGTATGTGACAGCATTTGCTTTTTGTATTCTCATGTGAATTTCTCTGTTTAGTTTTCCATCTTCTGTGAACATTGTGCCCAAATACTTGAATTCTTCTACTTGTATTATTTCTTTATCTTTGATCTTAATGTTTAATGGGTGTCTTAATTTGCTTATTCTTATAGCCTCTGTTTTTGCTGTGTTAATTTTCATACTGTAGTTTGTGCAGCTTTTATGTAGAGATGTTAAATGCTGTTGTAGCAGGTTTTCGTCCTCATATATTAGGCATTGGTCATCTGCGAATAGTAGCTCGTTGATGTTGGAACTTTCTACCTCTATATTATTATTAGATTTTTCCTTATTATTGGTTGTGGAGTATATGTTTGAATGTAAGTGGTATTTCCTCCTTTTTCTGCTAATTTGATACTTATAATTCTGTCCGAGATGTAATCTATTTCTAGTATGTTTTTGGCAGTGTTACTTTCGATAATGAAACCGACCCCGTGTTTGTTTACTTCCGCCATGTTGTTAATTCCGCTCGTGACGAGTGTGTAGCTTTGGTGTATTTCTTTAATGATTTTACCTCTCTTCCTTGTGTCAGCTAATCCTAAGATTTGTATATTCCTTTTCTTCATAAATTCAACTATTTCTGTGCTTTCATCACCTAAACCGCAGATGTTCCAAGTACCTATTAAACATTCTGATTTTTGTCTATGTGTTGTAGTTTTCCCGCTTTCATGCATTTTCGTTCGTGATTGTAACAGCACAATGGATGGTAATACTTATTCGCAACAACTATAAGAATAAATCACAAATAAAATCCGTTCGAAATAGCACAAGAACGCTTGAATTTCTTTTACTACGGGCATTGACATTCACTTATAATTTACATTTGACTCCCATCGAAAATTGTATCGCACACAACATTAACATATCTAAATGTCTCGCTAGTGAGTATTGGGAGTCAGTTCTAAGAACATAAACGATGGGTTTAGAAAAAGATCATACACATTTCCTTGAAGTGTCCCACAAATGTATCACCACATGCACCTTTATTTTATGAGAATGAGAGAGAATGATTGAGGAAGATAGGAGATGAGATGGACATATTTTTAAAGATTGCAAAAGCGTATAGATGTAAAAATTCACGACAGAGCTTAAGTGATTATTTCAAATGTATATTCTCTTCAAAGACCTACAAATAAATCCTGGCTTCCTGAAAAGCTATATCACTAGTTCCTTGAACCGTTCGAACAGATACGAGAGGAACACAAGTAAACGATTGATTATCGACCCAACACTGCCGCCACTCGTCTTGAAGTCATCTTGTAGATTGGTATTGTAGAGCGAGACCTGTGTAGACAGATAAAAACGACCACGCTCATTGTCATCAGCCGCACTTGTTGTTGTTGTTGATCGCCAGCTTTCAACTCTCACGAAGTCCCTAGAGACTAGGAACTTAATTTTACGTGTTAATCCATTTTTCCCTGACAGCCGTGTGCACAGGGATCCCTCGCCGCACAGGCAGATAACTCCGACTTCGGAGGTACTCATGTATTTTTTTTCCCGTCGACGAGTAACTAACGATTCAAGCCGAGTCTCGCAGCCGCAATTAATCTGAACAATCTACGTTATAGGGCACAGTCCAGATGAACACATCTCCGCCTCTAATTTTATGTGTTAAAATGTAAATGTATAGAATCAGAAGGATAGAAATAAGGGATTATGTTAATGATAATAAAGTCTCAACGGAGACAGAAGCTAAATCTGACCACAACTAAAAACCTCCGCAGAGACAGCAGCTCAATCTGACCACAACTAAAAGCCTTCGCGGAGACAGCAGCTCAATCTGACCACAACTAAAAGCCTCCGCAGAGACAGCAGCTCAATCTGACCACAACTAAAAGCCTCCGCAGAGACAGCAGCTCAATCTGACCACAACTAAAAGCCTCCGCAGAGACAGCAGCTCAATCTGACCACAACTAAAAGCCTTCGCGGAGACAGCAGCTCAATCTGACCACAACTAAAAGCCTTCGCGGAGACAGCAGCTCAATCTGACCACAACTAAAAGCCTCCGCAGAGACAGCAGCTCAATCTGACCACAACTAAAAGCCTCCACAGAGACAGGAGAGCATAATTCTGAGCTGTTGAAGAGCTCTTTCTGGAGTTCAGTTTGACTTTTTTTTTTATCTCTTAAGGCGAAAGGGGCGGTGAAAGACACGCCCTTTGATTTATCGAATCTGTCAAGACACTCCCATTGATTTAATTAATTTGTCAAGAAACTGACATTGATTTAATGAATTTGTAAGATACATCCATTGATTTTGCGAAACTGTCAAGACACTCCCATTGATTTAATTAATTTGTCAAGAAACTGACATTGATTTAATGAATTTGTAAGATACATCCATTGATTTTGCGAAACTGTTAAGACACTCCCATTGATTTAGCGAATCTGTCAAGACACTCCCATTGATACAATGAATTTGTAAGACACATCCATTGATTTTGCGAATCTGTCAAGACACTCCCATTTATTTAGCGAATCTGTCAAGACACTCTCATTGATTTAGCGAATCTCTCATAACACTCCCATTGATTTAATGAATTTGTCAAGACACTCCCATTGATTTAATGAATTTGTAAGACACATCCATTGATTTAGTGAATCTGTCAAGACACTCCCATTGATTTAGAGAATTTGTCAAGACACTCCCATAGATTTAGTGAATCTCTCAAGACATTCTCATTGATTTAGCGAATCTGTCAAGACACTCCCATTGATTTAATGAATTTGTCAAGACACTCCCATTGATCTAATGAAATTGTAAGACACATCCATTGATTTTGCGAATCTGTCAAGGCACTCCCATTGATTTAGAGAATTTGTCAAGACACTCCCATAGATTTAGTGAATCTGTCAAGACACTCCCATAAGTTTAGTGAATGTCTCAAGACACTCCCATTGATTTAATAAATTTGTAAGACACATCCATTGATTTAGTGAATCTGTCAAGACACTTCCATTGATTTAGCGAATGTCTCAAGACACTCCAATTGATTTAATGAATTTGTAAGACACATCCATTGATTTAGTGAATGTCTCAAGACACTCCAATTGATTTAATGAATTTGTAAGACACATCCATTGATTTAGTGAATCTGTCAAGACACTCCCATAGATTTAATGAATTTGAAAGATACATCCATTGATTTAGCGAATGTCTCAAAACACTCCCATTGATTTAATGGATTTGTAAGATACATCCATTGATTTAGTGAATGTCTCAAGACACTCCCATTGATTTAATGAATTTGTAAGACACATCCATTGATTTAGTGAATCTGTCAAGACACTCCCATTGATTTAATGAATTTGTAAGACACATCCATTGATTTAGTGGATCTGTCAAGACACTCCCATTGATTTAATGAATTTGTAAGACACTCCCATAGATTTAGTGAATGTCTCTTGTGACATTCCCATTGATTTAATTAATTTGTAAGACACATCCATTGATTTAGTGAATCTGTCAAGACACTCCCATAGATTTAACGAATGTCTCAAGACATTCCCATTGATTTAGTGAATCTCTCAAGACACGCCCATAGATTTAGTGAATCTGTCAAGACACTCCATAGATTTAGTGAATGTCTCAAGACACTCCCATTGATTTAATGAATTTGTAAGACACATTCATTGATTTAGTGAATCTGTCAAGACACTCCCATTGATTTAGCGAATGTCTCAACACACTCCAATTGATTTAATGAACTTGTAAGACACATCCATTGATTTAGTGAATCTGTCAAGACACTCCCATAAATTTAATGAGTTTGTAAGATACATCCATCGATTTAGCGAATGTCTGAAGACACTCCCATTGATTTAATGAATTTGTAAGATACATCCATTGATTTAGTGATTGTCTCAAGACACTCCCCTAGATTTAATGAATTTGTAAGACACATCCATTGATTTTGTGAATCTGTCAAAATGCATCCATTGATTTAGCGAATGTCTCAAGACACTCCCACTGATTTAATGAATTTGTAAGACACACCCATTGATTTAGTGAATCTGTCAAGACACTCCCATTGATTTAATGGATTTATAAGACACATCCATTGATTTAGTGAATCTGTCAAGACACTCCCATTGATTTAATGAATTTGTAAGACACACCCATTGATTTAGTGAATCTATTAAGGCACTCCCATTGATTTAATGACTTTGTAAGACACATCCATTGATTTAGTGAATCTGTCAAGATACTCCCATTGATTTAATGAATTTGTAAGACACTTTCATAGATTTAGTGAATGTCTCGTGTGACATTTCCATTGATTTAATGAATTTGTAAGACACATCCATTGATTTAGTGAATCTCTCAAGACACATCCATTGATTTAGTGAATCTCTCAAGACACATCCATTGATTTAGTGAATCTCTCAAGCCACATCCATTGATTTAGTGAATCTCTCAAGACACATCCATTGATTTAGCGAATTTGTCAAGACACATCAATTGATTTAGTGAATCTTTCAAGACACATCCATTGATTTAGAGAATTTGTCAAGACACATCCATTGATTTAGTGAATCTCTCAAGACACATCCATTGCTTTAGTGAATCTCTCAAGACACATCAATTGATTTAGCGAATTTGTCAAAACACATCCATTGATTTAGTGAATCTCTCTCGACACACTACCATTGATTTAGCGAATTTGTCAAGACACTCCCATTGAGTTAGCGAATTTGTCAAGACACATCCTTTGATTTAGTGAATTTGTAAGACACATCCATTGATTTAGTGAATCTGTCAAAACGCATCCATTGATTTAGTGAACCTCTCAAGACACTCCGATTGATTGAATGAATTTGTCAAGACACATCCATTGATTTAGTGAATCTCTCAAGAAACTCTGATTGATTTAATGAATTTGTAAGACACATCCATTGATTTAGTGAATCTGTCAATACACTCCCATTTATTTAGTGAATCTGTCAAGACACTCCCATTGATTTAGTGAATATGACAAGACGCTCCCATTGATTTAGTGAATCTCTCAAGACACTCCAATAGATTTAGTGAATCTCTCAAGACACTCCCATAGATTTAGTGAATCTCTCAAGACACTCCCTTAGATTTAGTGAATCTCTCAAGACACTCTCTTTGATTTAGCGAATTTGTCAAGACACTCCCATAGATTTAGTGAATCTCTCAAGACACTCCCATAGATTTAGTGAATCTCTCAAGACACTCCCTTAGATTTAGTGAATCTCTCAAGACACTCTCATTGATTTAGCGAATTTGTCAAGACACTCCGATGCATTCAGTGAGGCTGTCAGATACTCCCATAAATTTAATGAATCTGTCAAGACACTCCCATAGATTTAGTGAATCTCTCAAGACACTCCCTTAGATTTAGTGAATCTCTCAAGACACTCCCTTAGATTTAGTGAATCTCTCAAGACACTCCGATTGATTTAATGAATTTGTAAGACACATCCATTGATTTAGTGAATCTGTCAAGACACTCCCATAGATTTAGTGAATCTCTCAAGACACTCCCATAGATTTAGTGAATCTCTCAAGACACTCCCATAGATTTAGTGAATCTCTCAAGACACTCCCTTAGATTTAGTGAATCTGTCAAGACACTCTCATTGATTTAGCGAATTTGTCAAGACACTCCCATAGATGTAGTGAATTTTTCAAGACACTCCCATAGATTTAGTGAATCTCTCAAGACACTCCCTTAGATTTAGTGAATCTTTCAAGACACTCTCATTGATTTAGTGAATCTCTCAAGACACTCCCTTAGATTTAGTGAATCTCTCAAGACACTCTCTTTGATTTAGCGAATTTGTCAAGACACTCCCATAGATTTAGTGAATCTCTCAAGACACTCCCATAGATTTAGTGAATCTCTCAAGACACTCCCTTAGATTTAGTGAATCTCTCAAGTCACTCTCATTGATTTAGCGAATTTGTCAAGACACTCCGATGCATTCAGTGAGGCTGTCAGATACTCCCATAAATTTAATGAATCTGTCAAGACACTCCCATAGATTTAGTGAATCTCTCAAAACACTCCCTTAGATTTAGTGAATCTCTCAAGACACTCCCTTAGATTTAGTGAATCTCTCAAGACACTCCGATTGATTTAATGAATTTGTAAGACACATCCATTGATTTAGTGAATCTGTTAAGACACTCCCATTGATTTAGTGAATCTGTCAAGGCACTCCCATAGATTTAGTGAATCTCTCAAGACACTCCCATAGATTTAGTGAATCTCTCAAGACACTCCCATAGATTTAGTGAATCTCTCAAGACACTCCCTTAGATTTAGTGAATCTCTGAAGACACTCTCATTGATTTAGCGAATTTGTCAAGACACTCCCATAGATGTAGTGAATTTTTCAAGACACTCCCATAGATTTAGTGAATCTCTCAAGACACTCCCTTAGATTTAGTGAATCTCTCAAAACACTCTCATTGATTTAGCGAATTTGTCAAGACACTCCGATGCATTCAGTGAATCTGTCAAGATACTCCCATAGATTTAATGAATCTGTCAAGACACTCCCATAGATTTAATGAATCTGTCTAGACACTCCCATAGATTTAGTGAATCTCTCAAGACACTCCCTTAGATTTAGTGAATCTCTCAAGACACTCTCATTGATTTAGCGAATTTGTCAAGACACTCCCATAGATTAGTGAATCTCTCAACACACTCCAATAGATTTAGTGAATCTCCTAAGACACTCCCATAGATTTAGTGAATCTCTCAAGACACTCCCTTAGATTTAGTGAATCTCTCAAGAAATTCTCATTGATTTAGCGAATTTCTCAAGACACTCCGATACATTCAGTGAATATATCCTACCGGCACCTTCCTGGTGGATCCCTGGTAACCCAGTGGTACATGATCACAAGTTAGAACTGATAAATGAATGAACAGATCGATGTGGGACGGCAAACTTAATGGATGCAAAATATCGTGCTGAAGTCGGATGTGACGGCATTAAATTTTCAAACTGCTGTTAACTGCTTCAAACAAACTAGAACAGTATTCTCCACGAAGAATGCAGACAGCAACAACTCATTTTTGGCATCTCTCCGCGTGTTGTACATCTATTTATGTTTGTAGACGCCTTTACAACTAAGGAACGATATTCCATAGTCTGTATTTTTTTTTTCCAGAGGTGAATTCTTTGTCTGTGAGCAACTTAGAGAATGTGTCCCTCTCACGTGCAGAATAGATGAACCAGGGAAGTTACCACCTTTGAAGAAGGAGAAAGACAAGGAAACACTAATTTGATTCAAAACCACTTTTATTTCTCTTTCTCTCTCTCTTTCTCTCTCTCTCTCTTTCTCTCTCTCTCTATCTCTTTCTCTTTTTCTCTCTCTCTTCATCTCTTATTTTCTCTCTTTCTCTTTCTTTTTCTCTCACTATTTTTTCTCCCTCTTTTTCTCTTTTTCTCTTTCTCCTGCTCTCTCTCCTTTTCTATTTCTCTCTTTCTCTCTCTTTCTCTCTCTTCCTCTCATATCCTCTTTCGCTCTCTCTCTCTTACTGTTTACACTTATTCTCAAATATAAATATCCCGTATTGGTAGGGCGAATTGGTAAAAGTTTCACGCGCATAACCGTAAAAAAGGTCTTTGTGTGAGACTAAAGGAGAGAATGTAATGGTTACAGTTGTGTGTGCCAACATGCGCGTGTCTGTGTGGGGAAACTGAGTGATTGTTAGGGCGTGTTACAGACAGAAATAAAATGTTGGAAAGAACACGGAGAGAAAGATTTAGGAAAAAAGAACAGTGAGACAGCGACAGAAAGAGATCAGCGACTGAGATATCAAATGGAAAGAGAGAAATAAAATAAAGAAGAAATCGCATGAAAGTAGATTGCAGGAGAATGAAGAAAACAAGAAATGGGTGAACATTTTAACAAGAGAAATTTGCGCTAAAAGTTAAAAGAAATAGTTATGAAGTGTGTGGATGTGTGATTTGTGTAATATGTGGAGATGTTTATGTTCATTTAGTTTAGAGTGTAGATATGTTTGTAATTATTTAGTTAAGTGTATGGATATGTTTATAATGATTTAGTTCAGTGTTTGAATATGTTTGTAATTTATCTAGTTTAGTGTGCGGATATGTTCATGATTACTTGGTCTACTTTATTCCCTGATTATTTCGTTTACTACGTTGCCTGACTGTTTTATTTACTATGTTTCCTGATTAATTATTCTTCTATTTTTCCTGATTAGTTGGTCAACTATGTTTCCTCTATATTTAGTCTGCTATGCTCATTTATGTGTGATAGTTTAATGGAGACTACCGTACACAATTCAGAAGGTACGGTTTGTATGTCCATTGCTTTCTAATGTAGAAAGTTCATCTTTCATTTGCAATGTAGTGTAACGTAACGTTATTTATTGATAGAAAAAGTACGACTACTAAAATAAAAACAGCTTCATAATAATCACACACACACACATAACAAGTTTTATAATAAACAAACACGTATGTGTGTGTGTATTGAAATTACCATTATTCTTCAGTAATAAAACACATACAAAATTGTATGTAGACGTAGAGGTGAGCGGTATTCCAGCACAAATGTAGAGACAAATTCTCCCATGAGCTAATCTCAGGCACCAAATCCCGCTGTGTCAATAGTGTCTCATAAACCTTAAAAAAAAAATTAATAAAGACTTAAAGTAAACACCCAAAAATGAAATGTAAACGACGTTTTATTAAAACCGGGACAAAAATTGACATTTTTATTAAAACGATGGAAGGACCAAGAAATATGAAATAACGGTTTTGTCCCCGTTCAAAACCACGTGTACGGTGAGTCTAGCTCATTCCTTAGTTTATGAAGGCATTGATGTGTGTGTGTGTGTGTGCGTGCGTGTGTGTGTGCGTGCGTGCGTGCGTGTGTGTGCGTGCGTGCGTGCGTGTGTGCGTGTGTGTGCGTGCGTGTGTGTGTGTGTGTGTGTGTGCGTGTGTGTGCGTGCGTGTGTGTGTGTGCGTGTGTGTGTGCGTGTGCGTGTGTGTGTGCGTGTGTGTGTGCGTGTGTGTGTGTGCGTGCGTGTGTGTGTGTGCGTGTGCGTGTGTGTGTGCGTGTGCGTGTGTGCGTGCGTGTGTGTGTGCGTGCGTGCGTGTGTGTGTATGTTTGTGACTGACAGTGTACTTCTTTTCTTGTATTCTTAAAATTAATATTTTCTGGTTTGTGATTTCAATCAATGCTGCCACATTCCAATTATATACCTGAGTGGCTTAAGTAGTTAACGTGTCAGTGATAATGTTGTCAATTATTGTTTACACGAAGAAACATTTTAAAGATTATCTAATTTTGCTAGTTTCTGATGTGACATTTTCATTTTTTTTCCGTCACAATTTTAATTAAACTTTAAGATTGTAGCTTCTTGTATTGAGTCAGAATGAATCATATAATAATAACTATAAATATAAAGTACCTTGCATGCTGGCGTGGGCGATCGTGTCTCTCCACACCTTTCTATCTCTCAAGCTGTTATTTGGTTATTTGGTTATGGAAGGCCCCGGTATCACTACAAACGAATTAAAATCCATAATTGCTCAACCGCCCGTGCCGGCGTAAACATCCGAATCTCATCTCCCAAACAAAGAAAGGTAACTGTAGTCCCCATCGTAGCAGTCTCAGCAGACGCCAAAAGACATAAAGCGAAACCGCGCAGAAAGTGAACACAGCCAACTGTTCCCTGTCAAACTATTATATTAAATTATCTTATATCCTTTCTCTCAGATTTCTTCTTTCTTTTCTTCTCTTGATTTTCTTCTCCTTATCACAATGTATCCACGTTGAATAATCATATAGCGATTAAGTTTATATAATGAGTTCTTACGAAAGACAACAAAGTTATTAGTGACAAACGACTGTGAACAGAACACGAGACCGTACCACGGAAACGTGTTGTTTCTTTAGAGCAGTAAGTAGGTCGTCATGTTTTCTAACTACTCACCCAACGATTGATGCAGTGATATCGAATGCTTCACTCCATTACCACATTACATAATGTGGGCCATTATTTCTATCTTTACGAGTGCAGTGATATCGAATGCTTCACTCCATTACCACATTACATAATGTGGGCCATTATTTCTATCTTTACGATTGCAGGGAAATAAACGAATATTATTTTTATCTATGCCTCAGTTCCGCTGAGGAATCAGTAGGTATATATATAAATATATATATATATATATATATATATATAACGTGAACAAATAAAGTGATGCGTATGTTGATCTGATAGAGCACCAAAAAAAAATATAAGATGTGGGTTCTGTGATAATACGCGTGGGTGGATATGCACGTTGAGCGTGTGCCTCTTAGAGTGTTGTGCTAGCAAGTGATATTTAACCAGCGATATTTGAGCTGCCAAAAAATCAAATTAAGGAAATATTTTTTGGAGGGAATTTTTTTTTGGTCTGTAATTATTTGACCTCTTTACACGGGTGTTGGAGATGATTTTTTTTATGAGAGTGCCTAAGGGGTAGTAGAGATGGGGAGAGATGAAGATTGAGATTGGCAGGCAAACAGGGTGAAGCAGATATAAAGAAACGATCAAATGAATGAAATGTAGGCATTGAGTTCAGGAAATATTGAGTAATAAAGTCAGCGTGAAGAAAAAAGATATTGAAAAAAGGAAAAAATATTCAAGGAGTGTAGAAAATATAGACGGATTGTGAAATGCATGAGAGGAAAAATGTGAGGAAGAGAGAAAATATAGACAGATTGAGAAATCTATTTATCTATTGACACTTCGAGCCGTAGCCGGCCCAAAGGGTATAGACCGAGATACTCTTTCTCTATCTATTTTTTTTTTCTAGCAGTTTTCAATTCCTGTAAAGATATTTTATCAAATCTCGCCATTTGTCTCTATTCTGTGCAAGCAACTCTATCCCATTGAGGGAGCCGATTCCTGCTGCTCTTGCCTCTCTGATCAATGTTCTTCTCATTGTCTCTCTAGGTCGGCCTCTGTTCCTCTCACCTGTTGTTTCCCACATGAGGGCTTGCTTTGCTATTCGGTTATTATCTCTCCTCATCACAATTTGATTGAAAAATGCAGAACAATTTATATAAAGAAGAAAAAATACAAATAATCATTAAAGAATAAAGTGAAAGATTAAAACAGTGAGAACTAAGGTTCAAAGAAGATATTTTAGTTTGTATGTCAGGAATGACAAGAACATTTTTTAGTTACAATTTGTTATGTTTTTTTTTATAAGCACTAATTGAAGGAGCTATATCTGAAACTGCACTAATATTTGTAGTTATGTATGTTTATGTTGCCATATGCTGTAGAATTATAAATTAATAATTAACCACCTACTGAATATATAAATATTTATAAGTATCAATCAATCAAGATGTTAATAACACAATCAACAGACAAATAAGAACACTCATAATAGCATGTCTGTGAGTGAGAATAAATAAGCAAGATTTTAAAAAATGAACAATAAATTATGAGAAAAAAATGTAGAAAAACAAGGAAAGGAAGATACACGATCAAAGTGGAGATAAAATACATTAACTTAAAGGGCACGTATATGTGAAAGAGAGAGAGAAAGAGAGAGAGAGAGAGAGAGAGAGAGAGAGAGTGAGAGTAGAATTAGACGACAAGTTGATTGAGAAAACTAGAATGATTAAACGGGAAAGTTCTTGGTGAGAAAAAATACAGAGAGAGAGAGAGAGAGAGAGAGAGAGAGAGAGAGATGGGAAAGTGGAGGAAGGAAAGGAAAGAGTACATATATAAAAAGAGGAAATACATTATGAAAACAGGGCTGAAGATGTAAATTGAAAATAGAGTCGAAGGTGTAGCATGAAAATAGAGTCGAAGGTGTAGCATGAAAATAAGAGTCGAAGGTATAGCATGAAAATAGAGTCGAAGGTATAGCATGAAAATAGTGTCGAAGGTAGAGCACGAAAATAGTATAGCATGAAAATAGAGTGGAAGGTATAGCATGAAAATAGAGTCGAAGGTAGAGCATGAAAATAGAGTCGATGGTATAGCATGAAAATAGAGTCGAATGTAGAGCACGAAAATAGAGTCGAAGGTAGAGCATGAAAATATAGTCGAAGGTATAGCATGAAAATAGAGTCGAATGTAGAGCATGAAAATAGAGTCGAATGTAGAGCATGAAAATAGAGTCGAAGGTAGAGCATGAAAATATAGTCGAAGGTATAGCATGCAAATAGAGTCGAAGGTATAGCATGAAAATAGAGTCGAATGTATAGCATGAAAGTAGAGTCGAAGGTAGAGCATGAAAATAGAGTCGAAGGTAGAGCATGAAAATATAGTCGAAGGTATAGCATGAAAATAGAGTCGAATGTAGAGCATGAAAATAGAGTGGAGGGTATAGCATGAAAATAGAGTCGAAGGTATAGCATGAAAATAGAGTCGAATGTAGAGCATGAAAATAGAGTGGAGGGTATAGCATGAAAATAGAGTCGAAGGTAGAGCATGAAAATAGAGTCGAAGGTAGAGCACGAAAATAGAGTCGAAGGTAGAGCACGAAAATAGAGTCGAAGGTAGAGCACGAAAATAGAGTCGAAGGTAGAGCACGAAAATAGAGTCTAATGTAGAGCATGAAAATATAGTCGAAGGTATAGCATGCAAATAGAGTCGAAGGTTTAGCATGCAAATAGAGTCGAAGGTAGAGCATGCAAATAGAGTCGAAGGTAGAGCATGCAAATAGAGTCGAAGGTAGAGCATGCAAATAGAGTCGAAGGTAGAGCATGCAAATAGAGTCGAAGGTAGAGCATGCAAATAGAATCGAAGGTAGAGCATGCAAATAGAGTCGAAGGTATAGCATGCAAATAGAGTCGAAGGTATAGCATGCAAATAGAGTCGAAGGTAGAGCATGCAAATAGAGTCGAAGGTAGAGCATGCAAATAGAGTCGAAGGTAGAGCATGAAAATAGAGTCGAAGGTAGAGCATGTAAATAGAGTCGAAGGTAGAGCATGCAAATAGAGTCGATGGTGGAGCATGAAAATAGAGTGTGAGAGAATAATAGAGTGAACTTTTTTTAAGAGAAAGACAGAAGCGCGGTTGATGAAATGGGATCGAGAGAATTCATACAGAAAGAAAGAAAGGAAGAAAGAAAGAAAGAAAGAAAGAAAGAAAGAAAGAATGAAAGAAATAAAGAAAGAAGACGAAAAATGGCGAACAGCATAGAGAGAAAAATAGTGCACAATTATAGAAATTCGATGCAGAGACAGTATGTATGTGTGGCCTTTGGCGTCTTGACAGACGGTTGGTAGCAAGCAATCATGATAAGTCAATAGTGTGGTAAAGCATTAGCGCCTCATACTGGGTGCTGCTTTACTGAACATCTTCTCTCGTGGCTGAATTTGCCAATCTTGGACAGACAGATCCTTCCACAGAACGAGCAAGATGTACCCGCGGTATCTTCATCACAGTCACCTTCTTGTCGTGATTCAGTTCCGTTCTCACAGTTATTGCGTCTCCGTCGCATCTGCCAGGATAGCCAAGATTTCATCCCACAGGCTCACCTCATGTTAGGTTTCTTCAGCCGCCGGCTTTATCCAGACTCGATCCTCCAGTCTGCCCTCAAGCGGGTCCTCCTTATCTTCCGTCCCGAGGCACTCACTCCTTTCAACCGCCCCCCCCCTCCTCTGAGAGAACTATACTCACCCAATCTATCATCCTCACAACTTAGCTGCTGTGAAGATATTCAACCGCTACCGTTCCATTCTCTTCTCTGATCCCACTACCCGTCTACTTTTTAGTGATCCCCCGATGATCGCCTTCAAGCGCGACATGAATTTGGGAGATATTCTAGTTAGAAGCCATCACCCTCGCTCCTACCCTCAACACTTCGATACAGCCCCTTGTGGTCGGAACTGTATCACCTGTGCCTATGTGCTCCCTACTGACTCGGTCTTATTTCCTAATGGACGGTTCGAGATCAAGCATGGCTTCACTTGTGTGTACCGTAACATCATTTATGCGATCATATGCCAACGGTGTCCCATGACTTATGTTGGCGAGTCTGGAAGACGATTAGCGGGAGCATTTTGTGAACATCTACGAGATGTTCAACAGAATACTGGCACTCCAGTGTCTTCCCATTTCAACTCCCCAGACCTGGTATTGTCCTTTTTCACTCTGGTGACCTCAGCCGATTTGGTTTGGAGAAGGATAATCTTAAAGATAAGAGACATGATTAACACGGACACACCAAGATATGAGATATGACTAACATGACACACATCTAGATATGAGCCATGGCTAGCACACACACACACACACAACACACAACACACACACACACACACAAGCTAAGATTTGAGCCATGGTTAGCACAGAAACACCCCAAGATATGAGCCATGACTAGCACATAAAAACATTAAGATATGAGTCATGTCTTCACGGAAAAACATCAAGAAATGAGCCAAGTCTAGCACATAAACACATTGAGGTATCTATATGCTTGGGTTAGTCTGCAGACTCTTCTTAAACCAGAGGGTATAATTACAGCTACACCCGTGTGACCATTCCTTTCCTATTCTGACCACGGTCCACGACACAGGGAAGTAATTTTTCTTTTCTTTAACCAATTTCGATCATTTTGTTTTGGATGTTTCGTTACTAGTTAGCTATATAGGATTAGTTTTATTTACTTACATATCTGTGTGTGCGTGTTGTTTGTTTGTTCCTGCTGAATGCCTATTGAGCCGAAACGTCGTTCAAATCTGTGTCGTCTACTAATCACGTAAAGCTTTTACCATACCATTTTTTTCAATTTTCCCCCGTGTACCCGCGGTACCCAGCCGTGTCTACTTTCTCTTGCGCCTTTTGTCTTCTGAATTAGACATCAGCACTGTCTCGGAAGTTGCTGTGCCATTTTTTTATGTTTGCGAGAGAGTATATCGTGCAATAATAAAGCATTAAACAAAAGTACAATTTAGACATGTTTAAAAGGGTAACATAGATATTGATGCATTAGAATTAGATACAAGGACAGCCGGGATATAACTACCATAATTTGACACTCTGTAGATTAGATAACAGATGACAGTTTTAGCCAAGACGTGGTGATAGCAAAATCATGACGTCAAAATTTGAGTAAACAGTTATATGATTAGAGATATGACATGCAAAACAAAATATAACCGCCAGAAAATCAATAAGGAAAATAAACAATAATGAAATTCCAATTAAATCACTTGTTGCAATGTATCAATTGATCGTTTGTTTTTCATGAATTCGTGTTACAAAGTTGCGCTTAATACTTGATGATTTTTTTTTCCTGAAATAATTTATCAGTTCTGCTGATATTTTTTTCCTGAAATAATTTATCAGTTCTGCTGATATTTTTTTCCCCCAAAGTCTAAGCCTAACTGTCTTGATTTGTTTTCCATGTTTTCCTATGGCGTTCTTTCCTTATATTTTCTCTGCTGTTGCAATCTTCGCCAATTTTCGTCACTTCGTGCCGTAAGCAAAGAAGGTAGTCTTTCTTCCTAATGTGCTTCAACATTTCTCTTTGTGCACTGACTTCTGTTTATACAATTTCTAAATTTATCTCTATGCACTGACTTGATTGGTGACAACTTTCAAGTTTATCTTTGTGCACTGATTTCATTCGAGATGATTTCAAAATTGTATCTTTGATCACTGACTTTATTCGAGACATTACACACTTTTTCTTTGTGATTTCTTTATTCCAGACGATTATACATTTTTTCTTTGTAATTTCTTTATTCCAGACGATTATACATTTTTTCTTTGTAATTTCTTTATTCCAGACGATTACACAACTTTTCTTTGTGCACTGGCTTCATTTTAGACAATTTCTAAATTTCTCTTTGTGCACTGACTCCATTCGTTACGATTTCACGTCTACTATTGTCTCCTGGTATTCTCACCAATCTTCTGCAGAACTAAATTTGTGTTGTCTCTACGTAGCAGGGACGGAGAGTGGGATTCGGAATAAAAATACAAGTATCTGAGTTCCTAAGCTACTGTCGGAGAGTGTAAACAAATAGAAGGTTCAAAGTTGAATTGAGCTAGGGACAAGTAGACAGGATAGGAGAGTTGAAGATATGAATTATGAATCGGAAGAAACAAATCGAGGAGATCAAAATAAGAGTAATTTTGAATGTATCCATAAAGAACATTAGAACCAGAAATTAGGAAATCGAGAAAAACTGTGATAAGTCTATTACACAGTCCTTGCTATGTTCTGACTCTAGTCGGGAACTTCACACAGTCCTTGCTATGCACTGACTCTAGTCGGTAACTTTACACATTCCTTGCTAGTAGTATACAAGGGTCCATTTGATTAGTATTTGGCCCGTAAATTAACAAAGATATATAGTAGGTGCGCGGCGCACCTAATGTACCGTAGGTGCAGGGGGAGTTAACCGTGACATTTCGTGTCAAGGTATTGACCTCTAGTCCCGGTGACCCCGGAAGTGACGTGTTTATGTCTGGTGTGTGCTGACTTTGGAGTTCTTTATGTACTTGATCGTTAGTGATAGGTTAGTAGATTATACAACAGCATTGAAAAACAATCAATATAAAACAAAAGACAAAAGATATATTTTATTCTTTTATTATCTCAATAGGTGTATAACATACATTGATATTATATAACAGTACAAAAATATTTAGTACACAAAGTCAATATATAGTACAAGGATAACATTTATTTATAGATAGGTAGTTGGGTGTCTGCTTAGCGTTGTGGCATAAATGAATCATAAGGGGTGAAACTGTTAGAGATTGCTGGTTAGGCTAAGCTGGTAGTGTAAAGAGTTAAATATCTAGAGGCGTAGTCGAGACGTTATCATCAGCTACCTTTCTTTTTATATAGTAATAGGAAAGAGCATTTCTTGTTTGACTGTAGGAAAATATGGAATTATTTAAGACTTTGAAACCTACATTTTTCCCACCCTTAGCCTTTTGCGTAGCGAGAACCTCTAAAACATATCTTTATCTAATTTGTTGTGTTGCTTGCTTAGCCCTTTACAACTGATTTTATCGTAATCCCCACTACAATGGTACGTCTTACTACATAAGCTAACAAGAGCTGTCCCTTCGTACTCTAGTTTAAAAAGCCCAGGCGTTCGTTTGGTGTACGCTTTAATACCCTTACAGTTTATACATTCTGTTTTGCTAGTATGTTCATCGCAGCAATGGGTGTATGGAGGTCGCCTAGTGTGTAATAAGGGCTGTATAGGGGTCGGCTAGTATGTCGTGATGGGTGTACGGAGGTCGTCTAGTGTATCATATTGGGTGTATAGAGGGCGTTTAGTGTGTCATGATGGTTGTATAGGGGTCGTCTAGTGTGTCATGATGGTTGTATAGGGGTCGTCTTGTGTGTCATGATGGTTGTATAGGGGTCGTCTAGTGTGCCGTGATGGGTGTACGGAGGTCGTCTAGTGTGTCATATTGGGTGTATAGAGGGCGTTTAGTGTGTCATGATGGTTGTATAGGGATCGTCTAGTGTGTCATGATGGTTGTATAGGGGTCGTCTAGTGTGCCGTGATGGGTCAATGGAGGTCGGCTAGTATGTCGTGATGGGTGTACGGAGGTCGTCTAGTGTGTCATATTGGGTGTATAGAGGGCGTTTAGTGTGTCATGTTGGTTGTATAGGGGTCGTCTAGTGTGTCATGATGGTTGTATAGGGGTCGTCTAGTGTGCCATGATGGGTACATGGAGGTCGGCTAGTATGTCGTGATGGGTGTACGGAGGTCGTCTAGTGGGGTATGATGGTTGTATGGAGGTCGTCTAGTGTGTCATATTGGGTGTATAGAGGGCGTTTAGTGTGTCATGATGGTTGTATAGGGGTCGTTTAGTGTATCGTGAGGGGTGTATGGAGGTCGTCTACTGTGTCGTGAGGGGTGTATGGAGGTCATCTGGTGTGGTATGTAGGGTGTATGGAGGTCATCTAGTGTGATATAAGGCTGTATGCCGGGCGTCTAGTGTGACATGAGGGCTGTATACCGGGCGCCTAGTGTGGTATGTGTGGTGTATGGCGGTTGTCTGGTATATCATACTTTAATCAACCAATAAGAAAAATGAAGGAACATTACATTCAACATTACTTATCTTTACTACTTTACATCAATACAGTTGAATAACGTGTTATCGTTAAGTCTTACCATACTTTAAGAGAAAACATTCAAACTTACAGCGTAAAATATAGTCTCAATCATCTACACCGAATATAACCTGTTATCGATAAGCCTTAACATACTTTAAGAGAAAACAAGCCAACTTACGGTGCAAAACTCCGCTAGTGTGAACAGTAACTTTCCTTGAATCAATCAAACTTATAACGCCGTCTAGTTTAAATATAACCTGGTAAGAAATGAATAAATTAGCCAATCAGCGAGTGACTATGCCATCATCGCTTGATATCGGGATTAACCAATCAGAGAAGAGTATTAACATAGGAGGCGGGGCGAAGAAATGGCTGACAGGTGGATTAACCAATCAGAAAAGCGCGTTAGCCCAAGCGTAGGTAGTGGCTGTCGGGTCAGCAGTGGGGGAAAAATGCGGGGTGGTGGGTTACTTGAACTCGTTTTGACCCCTGAGGCAATTCCAGAAGAGTTCTATGACCTCATTTTGACCGCTGAAGGCTTTAATACCAAGGTTTCCCACTTCAACGAACGACATACATCATTAAAGGTGATTACTTCAGCTCTTAGACTTTGGAGTTCCATATCTTTATCACTTCAACGAATGACAGACAACAGTAAAGATGATCATTTCAGGTAAGAAAACTTAGTTCCAAACCCTAAAATTTTGGTTCATACTCACAAAGTTGAACACAAACTCTACAAATTTAGGCCCAAAGTTGTAATTGTTAGACACGACAGTCGTAAATGTTATATGCAAAGTCCAAAAGTTTGTCAAAAAGATAACCTAAACTCAAAATAGTTAGACACAAAGCCCAACAATTTATATGCAAAGTCTAAAAAAGTTACTCTAAAAGACAACTAATGTAATACTTAACCCCAAAATTTCGTCACATAACCAAACAGTTGAACACGAACTCTACAAATTTAGTCCCAAAGTCGTAATTGTTAGACACGAAAGTCGTAAATGTTATATTCAAATCCAAAAGTTTGTTAAAAAGACAACCCAAACTCAAAATAGTTAGATGCAAAGCTCAAAAATATATATGCAAAATCCAAAAAGTTACTCCAAAAGACAACTAATGTAACACTTAACCCCAAAATTTCGGCTCATATGCACAAAGTTGAACACGAACTCTACAAATTTAGTCCCAAAGTCGTAATTGTTAGACACGAAAGTCGTAAATGTTATATTCAAATCCAAAAGTTTGTTAAAAAGACAACCCAAACTCAAAATAGTTAGACACAAAACCCAACAATTTATAGGCAAAGTCCAAAAAGTTACTCCAAAAGACAACTAATGTAACACTTAACCCCAAAATTTCGTCTCATAACCAAACAGTTGAACTCAAAACCATAAAAATTTAGTCCCAAAGTGATACTAGTTCGACACAAAAGTCGTAAATATTATATACAAAATCTAAAAGTTTGTCAAAAAGACAACCCAAACTCAGAATAGTTAGACACAAAACCCAACAATTTATAGGCAAAGTCCAAAAAGTTACTCCAAAAGACAACTAATGTAACACTTAACCCCAAAATTTCGTCTCATAACCAAACAGTTGAACTCAAAACCCTAAAAATTTAGTCCCAAAGTGATACTAGTTCGACACAAAAGTCGTAAATGTTATATACAAAGGCCAAAACTTTGTCAAAAAGACAACCCAAACTCAGAATAGTTAGACACGAAAGTCATAAATGTTATATGCAAAGTCCAAAATTTTGTCAAAAAGACAACCCAAACTCAGAATATTTAGACACAAAAGACCAAATAGTTACATTCAAAGTCCAAAAGTTTGTCAAAAAGACAACCCAAACTCAAAAGTTTGTCAAAAAGACAACCCAAACTCAAAATAGTTAGACATGAAAGGTCAAAAAGGTATACTCAAAGTCCAAAATGTTACTTCAAAAGACAACTAATATAACAACAAGCCCCAAAACTTCGTCTCATAACCAAAAATTTGAACTCAAAACCCTAAAAAGTGTCCACTTATCAACCAAAGTCTTTAATACAGCTGAGAAAACCCTAATAAATAATTACAATTTACTAAAAATGTTGCCCTTGATGATAGTTGCGACTGTCTAAATCATTATTGAAAATATTCATAGAACTCTAGTAAAAACCAAGCACACTAAAACACCACATTGAAAGAATGAACTTAAAGTTCACGCCCCTGTCACAACTCTGCTAAGAAAAGTACTGCGAAGCATGAAAGTTATGTCCCCTGCTATAACTCTACTAAACGAAAGTATTACCAAACACGTAGGTTACACTCCTACCATAACCCACTAAGAAAAACAAGATTTTGCTTAAAATACCACATTTATGATTGTTACGCCCCTTGTCCCTTTATGAGGGGTACGCCCATGAAACTGTTAGAAATAGTAAATTTACACTCTAGGGCTACTCCAAACTTTACATTAAGCATCCCCGTATCAAGAATTTACTTAAAAGTCACTTTTATGGTTGTTACGCCCCTTGACCCTTTATGAGGGGACGCCCATGAAACTGTTACAAATAGTAAATTTACACTCTAAACTTACCCCGAATGTTATTTTAGACATCCCCATAGCAAAAATTTGCTTAAAAGTCACTTTTATGATTGTTACCCCCTTGACTCTTTTTTAGGGCTACGCCCATGAAACTGTTAAAAATTAGTAAATTTACACTCTAAACTTACCCCGAATGTTATTTTAGACATCCCCATAGCAAAAATTTGCTTAAAAGTCACTTTTATGATTGTTACCCCCTTGACTCTTTTTTAGGGCTACGCCCATGAAACTGTTAAAAATAGTCAATTTAACACCTAGACATACCACAAACTTTACATTAGACATCCCCATAGCAAAAATTTACTTAAAAGTCACTTTTATGGTTGTTACGCCCCTTGACCCTTTATGAGGGGACGCCCATGAAACTGTTAAAAATAGTCAATTTAACACCTAGACATACCACAAACTTTATTTTAGTCATCCCCATAGCAAAAATTTGCTTAAAAGTCACTTTTATGATTGTTACCCCCTTGACTCTTTTTTAGGGCTACGCCCATGAAACTGTTACAAATAGTAAATTTACACTCTAAACATACCCCAAACTTTATATTAAGCATCCCCGTATCAAGAAGTTACATAAAAACAACTTTTGAAATTACTACCCCTGTACCCATTTTTGGCGGTTACGCCCACGAAACTGTTAAAAAATAGTCAATTTAACATCTAGACATACCCCAAACTTTATATTAAGCATCCCCGTATCAAGAATTTACATAAAAACACCTTTTGAAATTACTACCCCTGTACCCATTTTTGGCGGTTACGCCCATGAAACTGTTAAAAATAGTCAATTTAACATCTAGACATACCCCAAACTTTATATTAAGCATCCCCATATCAAGAATTTACATAAAAATCACTTTTGAAATTACTACCCCTGTACCCATTTTTGGCGGTTACGCCCACAAAACTGTTAAAAAATAGTCAATTTAACATCTAGACATACCCCAAACTTTATATTAAGCATCCCCGTATCAAGAATTTACATAAAAACACCTTTTGAAATTACTACCCCTGTACCCATTTTTGGCGGTTACGCCCATGAAACTGTTAAAAATAGACAATTTAACATCTAGACATACCCCAAACTTTATATTAAGCATCCCCATATCAAGAATTTACATAAAAATCACTTTTGAAATTACTACCCCTGTACCCATTTTTGGCGGTTACGCCCATGAAATCGATAAAAAATTGAAATTTAACCTATTGGTATACCTCAAACATAATATTTGACACGCCCATGTATCAAATTTACCTGAAAAATCAATCAAAAATTAGTAGTATAGATTGGCACTTAGGATGGATAGACTATAAGGAAAAAAATGTAGACTCTCATATAAGGAAAAACGGCACCAAAAATGTGCCTCTATGTACGGGTAGACTATTTATATAAGGATTTAGGTGCCTTCAAAGGCACTTTTATCCGTCCTAATTGACATACTATACTACTAATTTTTGATTGATTTTTCAGGTAAATTTGATACATGGGCGTGTCAAATATTATGTTTGAGGTATACCAATAGGTTAAATTTCAATTTTTTATCGATTTCATGGGCGTAACCGCCAAAAATAGGTACAGGGGTAGTAATTTCAAAAGTGACTTTTATGTAAATTCTTGATATGGGGATGCTTAATATAAAGTTTGGGGTATGTCTAGATGTTAAATTGACTATTTTTAACAGTTTCATGGGCGTAACCGCCAAAAATGGGTACAGGGGTAGTAATTTCAAAAGGTGTTTTTATGTAAATTCTTGATACGGGGATGCTTAATATAAAGTTTGGGGTATGTCTAGATGTTAAATTGACTATTTTTTAACAGTTTTGTGGGCGTAACCGCCAAAAATGGGTACAGGGGTAGTAATTTCAAAAGTGATTTTTATGTAAATTCTTGATATGGGGATGCTTAATATAAAGTTTGGGGTATGTCTAGATGTTAAATTGACTATTTTTAACAGTTTCATGGGCGTAACCGCCAAAAATGGGTACAGGGGTAGTAATTTCAAAAGGTGTTTTTATGTAAATTCTTGATACGGGGATGCTTAATATAAAGTTTGGGGTATGTCTAGATGTTAAATTGACTATTTTTTAACAGTTTCGTGGGCGTAACCGCCAAAAATGGGTACAGGGGTAGTAATTTCAAAAGTTGTTTTTATGTAACTTCTTGATACGGGGATGCTTAATATAAAGTTTGGGTATGTTTAGAGTGTAAATTTACTATTTGTAACAGTTTCATGGGCGTAGCCCTAAAAAAGAGTCAAGGGGGTAACAATCATAAAAGTGACTTTTAAGCAAATTTTTGCTATGGGGATGACTAAAATAAAGTTTGTGGTATGTCTAGGTGTTAAATTGACTATTTTTAACAGTTTCATGGGCGTCCCCTCATAAAGGGTCAAGGGGCGTAACAACCATAAAAGTGACTTTTAAGTAAATTTTTGCTATGGGGATGTCTAATGTAAAGTTTGTGGTATGTCTAGGTGTTAAATTGACTATTTTTAACAGTTTCATGGGCGTAGCCCTAAAAAAGAGTCAAGGGGGTAACAATCATAAAAGTGACTTTTAAGCAAATTTTTGCTATGGGGATGTCTAAAATAACATTCGGGGTAAGTTTAGAGTGTAAATTTACTAATTTTTAACAGTTTCATGGGCGTAGCCCTAAAAAAGAGTCAAGGGGGTAACAATCATAAAAGTGACTTTTAAGCAAATTTTTGCTATGGGGATGTCTAAAATAACATTCGGGGTAAGTTTAGAGTGTAAATTTACTATTTGTAACAGTTTCATGGGCGTCCCCTCATAAAGGGTCAAGGGGCGTAACAACCATAAAAGTGACTTTTAAGTAAATTCTTGATACGGGGATGCTTAATGTAAAGTTTGGAGTAGCCCTAGAGTGTAAATTTACTATTTCTAACAGTTTCATGGGCGTACCCCTCATAAAGGGACAAGGGGCGTAACAATCATAAATGTGGTATTTTAAGCAAAATCTTGTTTTTCTTAGTGGGTTATGGTAGGAGTGTAACCTACGTGTTTGGTAATACTTTCGTTTAGTAGAGTTATAGCAGGGGACATAACTTTCATGCTTCGCAGTACTTTTCTTAGCAGAGTTGTGACAGGGGCGTGAACTTTAAGTTCATTCTTTCAATGTGGTGTTTTAGTGTGCTTGGTTTTTACTAGAGTTCTATGAATATTTTCAATAATGATTTAGACACAGTCGCAACTATCATCAAGGGCAACATTTTTAGTAAATTGTAATTATTTATTAGGGTTTTCTCAGCTGTATTAAAGACTTTGGTTGATAAGTGGACACTTTTTAGGGTTTTGAGTTCAAATTTTTGGTTATGAGACGAAGTTTTGGGGCTTGTTGTTATATTAGTTGTCTTTTGAAGTAACATTTTGGACTTTGAGTATACCTTTTTGACCTTTCATGTCTAACTATTTTGAGTTTGGGTTGTCTTTTTGACAAACTTTTGAGTTTGGGTTGTCTTTTTGACAAACTTTTGGACTTTGAATGTAACTATTTGGTCTTTTGTGTCTAAATATTCTGAGTTTGGGTTGTCTTTTTGACAAAATTTTGGACTTTGCATATAACATTTATGACTTTCGTGTCTAACTATTCTGAGTTTGGGTTGTCTTTTTGACAAAGTTTTGGCCTTTGTATATAACATTTACGACTTTTGTGTCGAACTAGTATCACTTTGGGACTAAATTTTTAGGGTTTTGAGTTCAACTGTTTGGTTATGAGACGAAATTTTGGGGTTAAGTGTTACATTAGTTGTCTTTTGGAGTAACTTTTTGGACTTTGCCTATAAATTGTTGGGTTTTGTGTCTAACTATTCTGAGTTTGTGTTGTCTTTTTGACAAACTTTTAGATTTTGTATATAATATTTACGACTTTTGTGTCGAACTAGTATCACTTTGGGACTAAATTTTTATGGTTTTGAGTTCAACTGTTTGGTTATGAGACGAAATTTTGGGGTTAAGTGTTACATTAGTTGTCTTTTGGAGTAACTTTTTGGACTTTGCCTATAAATTGTTGGGTTTTGTGTCTAACTATTTTGAGTTTGGGTTGTCTTTTTAACAAACTTTTGGATTTGAATATAACATTTACGACTTTCGTGTCTAACAATTACGACTTTGGGACTAAATTTGTAGAGTTCGTGTTCAACTTTGTGCATATGAGCCGAAATTTTGGGGTTAAGTGTTACATTAGTTGTCTTTTGGAGTAACTTTTTGGATTTTGCATATATATTTTTGAGCTTTGCATCTAACTATTTTGAGTTTGGGTTGTCTTTTTAACAAACTTTTGGATTTGAATATAACATTTACGACTTTAGTGTCTAACAATTACGACTTTGGGACTAAATTTGTAGAGTTCGTGTTCAACTGTTTGGTTATGTGACGAAATTTTGGGGTTAAGTATTACATTAGTTGTCTTTTAGAGTAACTTTTTTAGACTTTGCATATAAATTGTTGGGCTTTGTGTCTAACTATTTTGAGTTTAGGTTATCTTTTTGACAAACTTTTGGACTTTGCATATAACATTTACGACTGTCGTGTCTAACAATTACAACTTTGGGCCTAAATTTGTAGAGTTTGTGTTCAACTTTGTGAGTATGAACCAAAATTTTAGGGTTTGGAACTAAGTTTTCTTACCTGAAATGATCATCTTTACTGTTGTCTGTCATTCGTTGAAGTGATAAAGATATGGAACTCCAAAGTCTAAGAGCTGAAGTAATCACCTTTAATGATGTATGTCGTTCGTTGAAGTGGGAAACCTTGGTATTAAAGCCTTCAGCGGTCAAAATGAGGTCATAGAACTCTTCTGGAATTGCCTCAGGGGTCAAAACGAGTTCAAGTAACCCACCACCCCGCATTTTTCCCCCACTGCTGACCCGACAGCCACTACCTACGCTTGGGCTAACGCGCTTTTCTGATTGGTTAATCCACCTGTCAGCCATTTCTTCGCCCCGCCTCCTATGTTAATACTCTTCTCTGATTGGTTAATCCCGATATCAAGCGATGATGGCATAGTCACTCGCTGATTGGCTAATTTATTCATTTCTTACCAGGTTATATTTAAACTAGACGGCGTTATAAGTTTGATTGATTCAAGGAAAGTTACTGTTCACACTAGCGGAGTTTTGCACCGTAAGTTGGCTTGTTTTCTCTTAAAGTATGTTAAGGCTTATCGATAACAGGTTATATTCGGTGTAGATGATTGAGACTATATTTTACGCTGTAAGTTTGAATGTTTTCTCTTAAAGTATGGTAAGACTTAACGATAACACGTTATTCAACTGTATTGATGTAAAGTAGTAAAGATAAGTAATGTTGAATGTAATGTTCCTTCATTTTTCTTATTGGTTGATTAAAGTATGATATACCAGACAACCGCCATACACCACACATACCACACTAGGCGCCCGGTATACAGCCCTCATGTCACACTAGACGCCCGGCATACAGCCTTATATCACACTAGATGACCTCCATACACCCTACATACCACACCAGATGACCTCCATACACCCCTCACGACACAGTAGACGACCTCCATACACCCCTCACGATACACTAAACGACCCCTATACAACCATCATGACACACTAAACGCCCTCTATACACCCAATATGACACACTAGACGACCTCCATACAACCATCATACCCCACTAGACGACCTCCGTACACCCATCACGACATACTAGCCGACCTCCATGTACCCATCATGGCACACTAGACGACCCCTATACAACCATCATGACACACTAGACGACCCCTATACAACCAACATGACACACTAAACGCCCTCTATACACCCAATATGACACACTAGACGACCTCCGTACACCCATCACGACATACTAGCCGACCTCCATTGACCCATCACGGCACACTAGACGACCCCTATACAACCATCATGACACACTAGACGATCCCTATACAACCATCATGACACACTAAACGCCCTCTATACACCCAATATGACACACTAGACGACCTCCGTACACCCATCACGGCACACTAGACGACCCCTATACAACCATCATGACACACAAGACGACCCCTATACAACCATCATGACACACTAAACGCCCTCTATACACCCAATATGATACACTGGACGACCTCCGTACACCCATCACGACATACTAGCCGACCCCTATACAGCCCTTATTACACACTAGGCGACCTCCATACACCCATTGCTGCGATGAACATACTAGCAAAACAGAATGTATAAACTGTAAGGGTATTAAAGCGTACACCAAACGAACGCCTGGGCTTTTTAAACTAGAGTACGAAGGGACAGCTCTTGTTAGCTTATGTAGTAAGACGTACCATTGTAGTGGGGATTACGATAAAATCAGTTGTAAAGGGCTAAGCAAGCAACACAACAAATTAGATAAAGATATGTTTTTAGAGGTTCTCGCTACGCAAAAGGCTAAGGGTGGGAAAAATGTAGGTTTCAAAGTCTTAAATAATTCCATATTTTCCTACAGTCAAACAAGAAATGCTCTTTCCTATTACTATATAAAAAGAAAGGTAGCTGATGATAACGTCTCGACTACGCCTCTAGATATTTAACTCTTTACACTACCAGCTTAGCCTAACCAGCAATCTCTAACAGTTTCACCCCTTATGATTCATTTATGCCACAACGCTAAGCAGACACCCAACTACCTATCTATAAATAAATGTTATCCTTGTACTATATATTGACTTTGTGTACTAAATATTTTTGTACTGTTATATAATATCAATGTATGTTATACACCTATTGAGATAATAAAAGAATAAAATATATCTTTTGTCTTTTGTTTTATATTGATTGTTTTTCAATGCTGTTGTATAATCTACTAACCTATCACTAACGATCAAGTACATAAAGAACTCCAAAGTCAGCACACACCAGACATAAACACGTCACTTCCGGGGTCACCGGGACTAGAGGTCAATACCTTGACACGAAATGTCACGGTTAACTCCCCTGCACCTACGGTACATTAGGTGCGCCGCGCACCTACTATATATCTTTGTTAATTTACGGGCCAAATACTAATCAAATGGACCCTTGTATACTACTCTTGCTATGCACTGACTCTAGTCGGGAACTTTACACAGTCCTTGCTATGCACTGACTCTAGTCGGGAACTTTACAGTCCTTGCTATGCACTGATTCTAGTCGGGAACTTTACACATTCCTTGCTATGCACTGATTCTAGTCGGGAACTATACACAGTCCTTGCTATGCACTGACTCTAGTCAGGAACTTTACACAATCCTTGCTATGTTCTGACTCTAGAAAGTGACATTCTTCACACCAAACAGTGTTTGATTTGTCAATCTTTGAAAAGTTTCTTCTCATAGGCAGTAAAGTGCTAAAGTATTCACTGAACATTGAACTCCGTTACAAAATATACATGTCTGTGGTATCACGTCATGAAACCACCCCTCTAAAATATCAAATTAAAGAACTCGATGAGTGCAGCTTCTTGAATGAGTCGTTAACCCCATTAATGGTGCACAATATATAGAGTTGTGTCTAAAATGCCATTTTGAAGTTACAACGCGCAGCCGTGCAGAGGCACAACTTATCTTATGTGTAGAGAATAACAAATCCACCTTTTTTTTCAACTGTGTTGTGCAAAGTCTGTGAAGTACTTTACTTACCTGTTGCTGATGTGCTAGACACAAATATAAACAGAGTGAGAGTGAGAAGTGATCTTGTTTGTCGGAAACATTATTTCGTTGCCCTCAAATAGTTTATTTTATGAGGACAGAAATAGACACAAACTAGGGCACGTGGGTTTTACTTGATGTTTTCCAAGTGTAATGATGGTTATTGCAGTAGCTAAAACCTCGTTCTTTGTGTGTGTGTGTGTGTGTCTTGTAAACTTTTGTTTTTTTTTAAAAATGCAAGAAATTATAACAAGTAATTTAATGAAAGATTTCTTCTATTTTAATTCAAAAACGTTCTTTGTGAACGCTCTTTTAGAGGTGTATAATAAAGCAAACTATATTCTATTTTATTATGTAAAAGTATTTATACATTGTAAAACAAAAACAGAATTCAATTTTTAAAAAATAGCTTCGCTGATAGCGAACGCATGCCCCCCCCCCCCCCCCCCCACACACAATATTCCTTAAGCATACGCGAATTTAAAAACAAAAACTGGACTACCATATATATAAACAAGGTTTTTGGGGGGTATTTTTTTATGTCTCTATTTCATGTTTATCTTGAAACCATGGAATCAAGTCTGTTGCATTGACAGACTTCATTGCTTTCTGTCAGTCTTGACAAACTAGGAGTTATCTCCCGTGAAGGAGTTTTATTTAGCCAATGTTCCTCACGATTCGGAAGCATTCTTTCAAAATAAATCTGTTCCGTTAACGGTGTTTTCATGTTCCACAATTTTCAATATTAGTTTGATATCTTTGAGATACCTTGTGTGATGAAAAAGAGCAATGAAAGCATATTTAAAAACCTAAGCATTGAAAAAAACTGGCTTATAAAAAGAATCTTACAGATGAAATTGAGATACTACAGCCTCGTTAAAAGACAAAGTGAGCCGGAAAGAACAGACAGAAATGGAAGGTATAATTCCAGGAAGACGACAGAAGAAGGTGGTTTTAAGAATCAAAGATACTTTGAACCTGACAACTGAAGAAGTGGATGATCTGGCTAGAGACGGAGATTCTTTCAGACGGGCTGTGATGAGTGCAACGTTTTGTAGGAGGTCTGGCTAGAGACGGAGATTCTTTCAGACGGGCTGTGATGAGTGCAACGTTTTGTAGGAGGTCTGGCTAGAGACGGAGATTCTTTCAGGCGGGCTACGTATTGTAGGAGATCTGGCTAGAGACGGAGATTCTTTCAGACGGGCTGTGATGAGTGCAACGTTTTGTAGGAGGTCTGGCTAGAGACGGAGATTCTTTCAGACGGGCTGTGATGAGTGCAACGTTTTGTATGAGGTCTGGCTAGAGACGGAGATTCTTTCAGACGGGCTGTGATGAGTGCAACGTTTTGTAGGAGGTCTGGCTAGAGACGGAGATTCTTTCAGGCGCGCTGTGATGAGTGCAACGTTCTGAACAGGATACGAACCCCGATGAATGAAACTTTGTCATGATTATCTTTGCTCTTTTAGTTGGAATCAAATGTAGTCAACTCAAATTTCATGTAACTTTATTGTTTACGATCTAACGTTTGTAACTCTACCCGAGCCAGCTAGCTAATTCAACATTAAAGAGTTACAGAAATTCAACTTCCTACATTGTAGCGGTAGAGATGTTTACATTATGTGTAAACATGATTATTATTCGAACTTCAGATTATTATTGATGAGAAAGAAGATCACATTTTCATGCAATGAACTGAGATGTAAATGTATTTTTTATTTTAAAAATTTACTATAAATCGTTTGTGAATTTTGACGCGATAAGCTCCAGAAATAGTAGTGGTCCATGTTACGAATGTCTGTCTCTTGTTACCTTGAACTCAAGGACATTAGGTATTCTTTTAGGTGTCAGAAGAAAGGCCAGAATAAAATAAAAACAACTTAAAATAATCAAGCTCAAATTTGTGAGAGAGCGTACGTGGAAGATTAGAAGTAATTCTCCTTAGAATAAAGTATTTTAGTTGTCCGTTTGAAGTGCATGAAAACAGTACTAGGAGGAACAAATGGAGAAAAAGACAAAAATCAAATATACAAAATATTAAATCTTAGCAGCGAGTAGAGCTGTAAGTAAAGTAAAGTACCCCCGTCACGCCAAGTGGCGTATAGGGAATATGGTGTAAGTGACCATAAATTTTACAGACCTTCGGCACATGATTTTTGGGGCAATGTGGTCGGTATTACGCCCGTTGCGCTTTACTTTACAAGAAAAAAAATCCGGTACCCATTAAAGGTTGGGTGAACCCGGAAACCGTCGGCTGGGATTAAGCCCTACCTTTTGTCCTTTGTAGTCCAGTTCACTAACCACTGAGCTATCGCGGCTCCATAAATCATATATACAAAATATTAAATCTTAGCCACGAGTTGAGCTGTAGAGAATGCAAAATAAATATAAGATTTTATCTAGCAGCTAAATTATTAAATAGACGAGGCCAACAACGACGTTCCGAATAAGCCTGCATCGAGTACACAACAAAACATTTACCAATATCAACACATTAGGCAAGTACATTTCTAAAATAAACAAAGAAATATCAACACATTAGGCAAGTACATTTCTAAAATAAACAAAGAAATATCAACACATTAGGCAAGTACATTTATAAAATAAACAAAGAAATATCAACACATTAGGCAAGTACATTTATAAAATAAACAAAGAAATATCAACACATTAGGCAAGTACATTTATAAAATAAACAAAGAAATGTCAACGCAATAGGCAAGTACATTTATAAAATAAACAAAGAAATGTCAACGCAATAGGCAACTACATTTCTAAAATAAACAAAGAAATATCAACGCAATAGGCAAGTACATTTCTAGAATAAAACAAAGAAATATCATCACAACAAGCAAATACATTTCTAGAATAAACAAAGAAATATCAACACAATAGGCAAGTACATTTGTAAAATAAACAATGAAATATCAACACAATAGGCAAGTACATTTCTAGAATAAACAAAGAAATATCAACACAACAGGCAAGTACATTTCTAGAATAAACAAAGAAATATCAACACAATAAGCAAGTACATTTATAAAATAAACAATGAAATATCAACACAACAGGCAAGTTCATTTCTAGAATAAACAAAGAAATATCAACACAACAGGCAAGTACATTTATAAAATAAACAATGAAATATCAACACAATAGGCAATTACATTTCTAGAATAAACAAAGAAATATCAACACAACAGAAAAGTACATTTCTAGAATAAACAAAGATATATCAACACAACAGGCAAGTACATTTCTAAAATAAACAATGAAATATCAACACAACAGGCACGTACATTTCTAAAATAAACAAAGATATATCAACACAACAGGCAAGAACATTTCTAAAATAAACAAAGAAATATCAACACAACAGGCACGTACATTTCTAAAATAAACGAAGAAATGTAAACACAAAAGCCAAACACTGTTCTGAAAAAAAAAGAAAAAAATGTATTTTTCTTGTTTCTGTCGTCTTGAACATTTTTCTTGTCATTTACAAGAAAGAAATGAAAATACTCATTTAATGAGAACCCATGCGAAGTCATGACAGAAACAGAACTATATCCTACTTCAATACAAACATGATTTTTTTTTATTTCTAATTCTTTCCGCATTTGTTTCAGATTTGGCTTGAGTGTTTATATTTATTTGTTTTTTTTTTATAATAGTATTTACATGTCATATAAGTCTTTGTTTATTTTATAATAGTATTTACATGTCATATAGATCTTTGTTTATTTTATAATAGTATTTACATGTCTTAGAGATCTTTGTTTATTTTATAATAGTATTTACATGTCATATAGATCTTTGTTTATTTTATAATAGTATTTACATGTCATATAGATCTTTACAGTATGAAAACTACAGTATGAAAATTAACATAGCAAAAACAGAGGCTATAAGAATAAGCAAATTAAGACACCCATTAAACATCAAGATCAAAGATAAAGAAATAAAACAAGTAGAGGAATTCAAGTATTTAGGCACAATGTTCACAGAAGATAGAAAACTAGACAGAGAAATTGACATGAGAATACAAAAAGCATATGCTGTCACATACCAGCTTTCACCATTGTTAAGACATCCAAACATTTCTATGCCAGCTAAACAACAAATGATAAATAGCATCTTCATACCAACTTTGTGCTATGAAAGTCAAACATGGACCCTTTCTAAATCACATTTAAGAAAGATCAATACATGTGAGATGCGATGCTTGAGAAAAGTAACAAACAACATAAGAAGAGATAGAATACCAAATGAAACCATAAGAAAAATGGTAGGAACAAAACCCTGCCAAGAATATATAGAACAACAACTTAGGGCCACCTGGTCAGAATGAATCCTCACCAATCACCATCAAGGGCGTTCTTCTCGAGAATGCATGGAAAAAGACCAAGAGGAAGACCCAGAAGAAGATGGATAGATGCAGTGACAGAGACATCTAACAACAAAGGAAAATCACTAATTCAGACAATTCGAGCAGCACAAGAAGGACAAATGATATAAACCACGACACCTTTTAGGTATCAGTGAAAAGAGAAAAGGAGAAGAAGATAGATCTTTATTTATTTTATAATAGTATTTACATGTCATATAGATCTTTACTTATTTTTCTGCTTTGTACCGGATGAATTCTTTTGCCGAAATGTTTGTCTCGTCTCTTTAATAATTTATCTGATAGATACAATTTTGGGAGCCGTGATAGCTCAGTGGTTAGTGAACTGGTCTACAAAGGACAAGAGGTAGGGTTCGATCCCAACCGACGGCTTCCGGGTTCACCCAGCCTTTAATTAGATTTTATTCTGGGAAAGTAAAGCGGCACGGGCGTAATACCGACCACATTACCCCCAAAATCATGTGCCGAAGGTCTGTAAAATTTATGGTCACTAACACCATATTCCCTTTACGCTACTTGGCGTGACGGGGGTACTTTGCTTTTTATTTTTTAATTACATTTCAAGTTATTTCAATTATTTTTTTTTTGTTTACATGTAAATGTTATTGTGCCGTAAAGAAAACACGAATCTTCGAGAAAATTACCAATCTGGACGTTATACAAACATTGAAAACTAGTTGTATCATCAGTATAAGTTAGCGTACTTTCAAATAGACTTTCCTTGTTAATAAAATTAATGTTAATGTTGAATAATCACAGCAGGAGATCAACACGAATTATTAATTCTTAGCTCTAGAGAGCTTTGAAGAGACGAACTGAAGAGATTTTGTCCGATTTCCTGGGTTATGCTGGGGCAGTTCGAGTGTGTCCATCCAAGAGGTAGTCACAATTAGGACTGTCAATAAACCCCAAAATTGTTGGTCCTACAGCGAGTCTCATCTTGTTGGACACCAAAACTGTTGGTCCTACAGCGAGTCTCATCTTGTTGGACACCAAAACTGTTGGTCCTACAGCGAGTATCATCTTGTTGGACACCAAAACTGTTGGTCCTACAGCGAGTCTCATCTTGTTGGGCACCAAAACTGTTGGTCCTACAGCGAGTCTCATCTTGTTGGACACAAAAACTGTTGGTCCTACAGCGAGTCACATCTTGTTGGACACCAAAACTGTTGGTCCTACAGCGAGTCACATCTTGTTGGACACCAAAACTGTTGGTCCTACAGCGAGTCACATCTTGTTGGACACCAAAACTGTTGGTCCTACAGCGAGTCACATCTTGTTGGACACCAAAACTGTTGGTCCTACAGCGAGTCACATCTTGTTGGACACCAAAACTGTTGGTCCTACAGCGAGTCTCATCTTGTTGGACACCAAAACTATTGGTCCTACAGCGAGTCTCATCTTGTTGGGCACCAAAACTGTTAGTCCTACAGCGAGTCTCATCTTGTTGGGCACCAAAACTGTTGGTCCTACAGCGAGTCTCATCTTGTTGGACACCAAAACTGTTGGTCCTACAGCGAGTCTCATCTTGTTGGACACCAACACTTTTGTTCCTTCAGCGAGTCTCATCTTGTCGGGCACCAAAACTGTTGATCCTGTTGCGAGTCTCATCTTGTTGGGCACCAAAACTGTTGGTTCTACAGCGAGTCTCATCTTGTTGGACACCAACACTTTTGTTCCATCAGCGAGTCTCATCTTGTTGGACACCAAAACTGTTGGTCCTACAGCGAGTCTCATCTTGTTGGACACCAAAACTGTTGGTCCTACAGCGAGTCTCATCTTGTTGGACACCAAAACTATTGGTCCTACAGCGAGTCTCATCTTGTTGGGCACGACAACTGTTGGTCCTACAGCGAGTCTCATCTTGTTCGGCACCAAAACTGTTGGTCCTACAGCGAGTCTCATCTTGTTCGGCATGAAAACTTTTGTTCCTTCAGCGAGTCTCATCTTGTTGGACACCAAAACTGTTGGTCCTACAGCGAGTCACATCTTGTTGGGCACCAAAACTGTTGGTCCTACAGCTAGTCTCATCTTGTTGGACACCAAAACTTTTGTTCCTTCAGCGAGTCTCATCTTGTTGGACACCAAAACTGTTGGTCCTACAGCGAGTCACATCTTGTTGGGCACCAAAACTGTTGGTCCTACAGCTAGTCTCATCTTGTTGGACACCAAAACTGTTGGTCCTACAGCTAGTCTCATCTTGTTGGACACCAAAACTTTTGTTCCTTCAGCGAGTCTCATCTTGTTGGACACCAAAACTGTTGGTCCTACAGCGAGTCTCATCTTGTTGGACACCAAAACTGTTGGTCCTACAGCGAGTCTCATCTTGTTGGACACCAAAACTGTTAGTCCTACAGCGAGTCTCATCTTGTTGGACACCAAAACTGTTGGTCCTACAGCGAGTCTCATCTTGTTGGGCACCAAAACTGTTGGTCCTACAGCGAGAATGAGAAAAATATTCAGCAACTCGTTCATGGTGATAAGAACAAATGGGTATTCAGTTTTATTGGTAGCCAATCTTCTGAACTGTTATGTAGCATGAAGACTCCAATTCGAACAAAAGGCAAATCATTGTAGGCCACAAATATGTTATTTAACAGAAGAATGTTGAGAATACCATGGACAGTTAGAAATAGACATTAGGACGTTCTGAAAGATTCCAAAGGAAAATAGAAAATTTCTTTCTAACAGTTAGAAACAACCGTTTTTTTTTGTCTGTCACAAGAAAGGAACAATTAGAATGTGTTATGACAAGTTGAAAAGTTGAGGGAAGATGAGGTAGTGGAACACAAGGAAAAGAGGTCCCACAGAGTTTAAAGTGGTGGTTTGATAGAAAGTCAACAACAGAAATGATAAAAAGCTGTAGAGGTAGAAGAAATTTGTAGGGAGACTTGACCACCTTCGTCAGTAGTCATGATGGTGATAATGATAATGATAATGATGATAATGATGATGATAATGATGATGATAAGGAATATTGTTGTTATTATTATTTCACTCCCAAAGTTGCCAAGTATGTACATATGACCATGTATATGCAATTAATTTATTCTTTCTTTTTTGAGATGGACATATTTATTTTGGTTTATTTTCTTATTCTCTTTACCTTTTCTTTTCTTTCTAGTATGTATTCCTATTTATTGTATAATATGATGAGTACATATTTCATGCAGTGATGATTTTAAAAAATAGAAAAAAAAATAATCTATGGTTCCTTTATGACGTCAAATTCTCTTGATCTCTTTAGTATTGAGATCCGATGTCTAGCCATCTCGGATCTCGACAATAAACAGAAGACCCTCTGTGCACTCGCGCGCGTTAAAGATTCCTTGACATATAACATCGAACAGAGTAGGTCATAAATATGGCCGCTGTCTGGACAAAATCTTCAGCAAAAAACATGACCTACCCATAACGTGGATTCCATGCCGTGCTAACTCCGTCACGGAGTTCGTACACGTGGGCAAGGATTCTCCTAAGATTTTCTAGACATTGTAGAGGGAGAGGGGGAGATATCGGAGCACTTCTGGATTCGTCCGGTTTGCGGTGATTATGATGATCCGAACAAAAAACAAACAAACAAACAATATTTAACTCGTGTTCGTAGATCATCTAACAATTCAACAAATATTGTGCATAAGAACCTCTCACCTTGTGGGTGAGACTTTTTAGTCAAAGTCTAGCGGAGGAAACCGACGGAAGGCAACAGAAAACCACCGTCGTAATTTCTTTGTACAATCATGAATCGCCACAAAATATATTGTAAGAACTGGAAAAAATGGAGGGACGAAGAGATAGAGGAAGCAAAAGAAAAGAAACCAGACAGCTTAAGAGAATGGCTTGGCAGAAGGTCAACAACAGAAATGATAAATAACTGTCGTGACCGAAAGTTGTGGAGAGACATGATCACCTACGCCAGCAGGTCCGGTACTTGATGATGATGATGATACATAAGAAGCCATCTCTATTCTATCTAGAACGTTTAAATAAATGTGAGATGTAATTATAGTAGTACATATTATATTGTATTTGTAGTGTATATTATTACCCGATGGGAAAACTGAAATCGTCTTTATGAGGTCACTGTGACTGTTACTATGTATAGACGCAATTAACATTCACACGTAAAATAATTATATGAAGACTTTTGTAATACCCTGTGGACCTTATGTATTTTTGTATAGTCCGCAGTCTCAGACATTTTATTCTACCCGAACCACGCATTTAAAGAAATAAACGGTCTTTGTGCTTGCATTAAATAACTGTTACCGTGAAATGTTGCTTCTATGTAACGTGCAGTATTTGTTTGAATAAAGCCCTTGCAGGATACCAATGGAGAAGGTCTTTGTGTTTTATGCGGACATAAACAGTCAACGGCGCAATGTAAATTCAGTTTGCATGATTATTTATGTTGCTGTGATAGCCTAAACATTTCTTTTATAATATAATTATATTTTTGTTTCATTTTAATAATTCATTCTTGCAATTTTAAATGTATAATTGTATGTGTAAATTCTTTCTCACTCACTTGTTCTCTTCTTGTGGTTATGGTTATGGAAGGCCCCAGTATCACTGCAAATGAATTAAGGTCCATAATTGCTCAACCGCTTGTGCCAGTAGAATCATCCGAATTACTAAATCATCTCCCAAACAAAGAAAGGTAGCTGCAGTCCCCATTGTAGCAGTCTCAGCACACGCCAAAAGACATAAGGCGAAACCGCACAGAAAGTGAAACATCCATCTTATTTCTTTTCTTATTTCTCTTGTTTCATTTTTCTCAATCTGCTTTTGCTTCTTCTTTCTGCAAATCTTAATTTGTTTGTAGTCGGAGTATCGCCAAGTAAAATTGTTTAACAGATAACCAAGCTCATATCAAATTTATCAAATTGTTTTGAACTTTAGTGGACAGTCCGCCAAGAATATCATGATCCTCCGTCACAGTTTTGTGGATGAGTTTTCTCCTCATTAAAGAAGATTTCAAGTTTTTTGTTTCTAATTTTGATATTTCATTGTTGAAAATTGAGACCAGCAGCTTTAGAAATAGTTATCATTTTTATTTACTTTCTGTACAGGAGAGCGGGTGGTCGGACCAATAACTTGTTTTCTAAACCAGGAGAGCGGGTGGTCGGACCAATAACTTGTTTTCTAAACCAGGAGAGCGGGTGGTCGGACCAATAAATTGTTTTATAATCCCGGAGAGCGGGTGGTCGGACCAATAACTTGTTTTCTAAACCAGGAGAGCGGGTGGTCGGACCAATAAATTTATCTCTAAACCAGGAGAGCGGGTGGTCGAACCAATAAATTTATCTCTAAACCAGGAGAGCGGGTGGTCGAACCAATAAATTGATCTCTAAACCAGGAGAGCTGGTGGTCGAACCAATAAATTGATCTCTAAACCAGGAGAGCGGGTGGTCGAACCAATAACTTGATCTCTAAACCAGGAGAGCGGGTGGTCGAACCAATAAATTGATCTCTAAACCAGGAGAGCGGGTGGTCGAACCAATAAATTTATCTCTAAACCAGGAGAACACGGGGTCAGATCAGAGTAAGGCCACAAGTATTTTCTCTCGAGCATGAAATAAAAACGCAGACTCAAACACCTCTTGACGACTGCACTGGACAAGTGACCTTTATGCTACAGTTATATAATTGCCACAGGCAAACTCCATAAACTGGATAACGCTATTCCGTTATGTTATTTTTTTTTTCCACGTGTGCTAATTCTTCAGTGGGTGTGAGAGATTGTGTATGAGTGATTGTAGTTGGAGAGGACCAAACATGGACCAATGAGTGCTGTCAAAAGTAATTATCTTTTTATAAATTCAAATTAACCTACTATTGGTAACATACTGTACATATCATCGTCTAGAATGAACCACGTTCTTACAGAAAGTCCTCATCCTGTCCCTTCTCTGATTCTTACAAAATCACTGCTGAACGTTTATCGATTACTTCAGTGTCTGATTTTCTTCTATTTTAAGCTGCCTTTTCCCCGCCAGGTTAAAAATGACTAGTTTATGAAAAATCTTCAGGAAACCGTAATATTGTTTCTATTAAGGTTGTAGCTGCCTTGGTGGTTGTAACTGGGTGGGGTTATAGAGATGGAATGCGAGTTTATCACCAATTTTCGACTCTGTAATTTCTAAGATAAACACTTCCCGAAATTTATTGCGCTGTAATTTGTTTACCTGCCATAAAAAACATCACCGCAGAAAAAAATAACCCCGGGGAGAGGAAGAGGGAGAGAGAGAGAGAGAGAGAGAGAGAGAGAGAGAGAGAATAAGGGAGTGTTTCCTAAGTGCAACTTAAAGAGGAAAAAGTGATGCAGCAAACATTGTTAGATATCAAATCAAATTTGAATAACCTCACATACTTGCGTATATATATATATATATATATATATATATATATATATATATATATATAAAGTAAAAGTAAAGAGCCCCCATCACGCCAAGTGGCGTATAGGGAATATGGTGTTAGTGACCATACATTTTACAGACCTTCAGCACATGATTTTTGGGGTAATGTGGTCGGTATTACGCCCGTGCCGCTTTACTTTCCCTGAAAAAAATCCGGTACCCATTTAAGGCTGGGTGAAACTGGAAGCCGTCGGTTGTGATCGAACCCTACCTCTTGTCCTTTGTAGTCCAGTTCACTAACCACTGAGCTATCACGGCTCCCTTATATAATATTATTAATAGGCTGGTTGGTTGGTTGTTTGGTTAGTTGATTGGTTCGTTGGTTCGTTGGTTGGTTCGTTGGTTGGTTCGTTGGTTGGTTGGTGGGTTGGTTGGTGGGCTGGTTGATTCATTGATTGATTGCAAAAACAAAAAGAAATGCAACAGAGGCATTTGTCCTCATTTATTCATAAAGTGTTATCTTTTTAACTTGAATTTAAGTTTGATTGTAAAAAATAACTTGAATGTACTGCTACAATTTACTTCCACAATTGTGTGTATATTTTAACTTTTATGGCACTTCATTTAACCTTCTAACAAAAATGTGTCGCTCTCTTACTAACTGTTGACAACACATAACAAATAGTGCAACGTAACACTCGTTCTAACTGTTGACAGCACATAACAAATAGAGCAACGTAACACTCGTTCTAATTGTTGACCAAACATAACAAATAGTGCAACGTAACACTCGTTCTAACTGTTGACCAAACATAACAAATAGTGCAACGTAACACTCGTTCTAACTGTTGACAGTACATAACAAATAGTGCAACGTAACACTCGTTCTAACTGTTGACCTAACATAACAAATAGTGCAACGTAATAATCGTTTAAATTGTTAACAACACATAGCAAATAGTGCAACGGAACACTTGTTGGACGTAAAACTCAATGACAACCGTGAGTGTCTGTATTCGTATAGGACAATGTTACTTGTGGTTTTTTTTTATTTATATTTGCTTGAATTAACAGTATCATGTCAAAACTCTATCAATCATGTTTCATCAACATGTTGTACAGATTAGTTCAAGTCTACTAAACCTAAATGTCTTTAATTGAACTGATATCAACTCTAACATTTAGTGTCTGTAGATTAGTTCAAAGTTTACAATTTACAATAAACTATTTTCTTATAGGTAACAACTGCAATTTCTTCAAGCAAATGTTAATGATTAGAGCAATCAGTGCTCTAGATGTAAAGTAAAGTACCCCCGTCACGCCAAGTGGCGTATAGGGAAATATGGTGTTAGTGACCCTATATTTTACAGACCTTCAGCACATGATTTTTGGGGTAATGTGGTCAGTATTACGCCCGTGCTGCTTTACTTTCCCAGAAAAAAATCCGGTACCCATTTAAGGCTATGTGCTCTAGATGGTTTTCATGTTAATGATTAGAGCAATCAGTGTTCTAGATAGTTTTCATGTTACTGATTAAAGCAATCAGTGCTCTAGATAGTTTTCATGTTAATGATTAGAGCAATCAGTGCTCTAGATAGTTTTCATGTTAATGATTAAAGCAATCAGTGCTCTAGATAGTTTTCATGTTAATGATTAGAGCAATCAGTGTTCTAGATCGTTTTCATGTTAATGATTAGAGCAATCAGTGCTCTAGATAGTTTTCATGTTAATGATTAGAGCCATCAGTGTTCTAGATAGTTTTCATGTTAATGATTAGAGCAATCAGTGCTCTAGATAGTTTTCATGTTAATGATTAGAGCAATCAGTGTCCTAGACAGTTTTGATGTTAATGATTAAAGCAATCAGTGCTCTAGATAGTTTTCATGTTAATGATTAGAGCAATCAGTGTTCTAGATTGTTTTCATGTTAATGATTAGAACAATCAGTACTCTAGATGGTTTTCATGTTAATGATTAGAGCAATCAGTGCTCTAGATAGTTTTCATGTTAATGATTAGAGCAATCAGTGCTCTAGATAGTTTTCATGTTAATGATTAAAGCAATCAGTGCTCTAGATAGTTTCCGTGTTAATGATTAGAGCAACCAGTGTTCTAGATAGTTTTCGTGTTAATGATTAGAGCAATCAGTGTTCTATATAGTTTTCATGTTAATGATTAGAGCAATCAGTGCTCTAGATGGTTTTCATGTTAATGATTAGAGCAATCAGTGCTCTAGATGGATTTCATGTTAATGATTAGAACAATCAGTGCTCTAGATGGTTTTCATGTTAATGATTAGAGCAATCAGTGCTCTAGATGGTTTTCATGTTAATGATTAAAGCAATCAGTGCTCTAGATGGTTTTCATGTTAATGATTAAAGCAATCAGTGCTCTAGATGGTTTTCATGTTAATGATTAGAGCAATCAGTGCTCTAGATGGTTTTCATGTTAATGATTAAAGCAATCAGTGCTCTAGATGGTTTTCAGGTTAAGGATGTTACAGTCTATGACCTGAACGGATCTTCTGACAAATTATTAATGGAAATGATTCGTGACGTCAAGATCAATTTTAGAAATTGCATAATTGCTCACTGGCTCTTTAAAAAAATAAGATAAAATATTAATGGTGAAGGTTTTACACAACGTAGCAAATAGTCTTTATAATATTACGTTAAACTTTAATATTTTCTCTCAATTACGTTAAACTTTAATATTTTCTCTCAAGTAGCAATTGATTAATCAATTTATCAATGACAATGAATAATAATCAATGAACAATCAATCATAATTTTCTTTAGTGTCATTATATTTTAAAATAATGTATACGACAGCAGCAATAAATTACGAAATTACATTAATATTTCTCTAGAGATATGACATTGTTAAATAACATTGAGTTATCTGTTAATCTTGTGCCATTTATCGGTATTATTTAGGGTGTTGCACTCGATACAGAACCCGGCATTTCTTTATTGGTTTTACCACTAATGAAGATATTGTAAAGAAACTTTCAGCGGTCTAATCTCATTTTGTAAGGTATGTGACGTCATCATAACATGTGCTGGAAATGTCCAGCATTTCCGTCCAAATATAATTGTAATTATTGAGCAAGTACAGATTTCGGTAGCGAGTGAGACACCCTGTATTACTGTAAAGAATTATTATTTTGTTTAATTTACACTTCCGGTTGACTTAATCATGTGATAATGATATACTTTAAAGGTGAATAGACTGGAGCCGACACTAAACAAATTCAAAACAATAACTCACGCCACACAACAAGCGATAACCAGAAAGCTACATATACCTGCCTCTTATTTTCAAGATCTCACGACACAAGCAATAGGACAAATGATTGAATTAATACAAAGCAATACCAGAATTGAAAACATGGCTTTATCCTAATTGATATCTATTGGAGTTTTATGAAAACTATCACAGTTTCCTCTGATATCTCTCAACCCTTCTCTTCTACATTTGTGAACAAACACTTTTTTTAAAAGAAAGAACAACAGCAAAAAACAGTTCTAGCTGCTATCATTAATATTTGCAGCCATTGCCGTTATGTATCAAAATATCCCTTAGCGACAAAAAAAAAAAAAAAAGGCCAATAACTCTAATATTCATTTGCCATTAACAGAGATCATGATAAGTTTTTGATATACACAAATCTCACATGTTCACCGTAATTTATATTTGTAAAATCATGATTTTATGTTTTCCACGTCTCTATCGGCTATGCTTTCAATCGCAAGGAAAGAAAGACATGGATCAATAGCCAGTAGTTTCACATTCGTGTTCTTATAACAGCTGATGTAGTTTCATTATAAACATTCTTCATAAAGGTTTTCATTTAAACCTTAGAATCGTTAATTTTATAGCAGCTCTTATCGTTGCTGCTAGCCAAGGACATTATGCATTCTAGAGGTCTTTGATTACAAATGTTACACAAAGTAGGTTCTTTCATCTTTTACAGTAATATAAATTATATTGTATCCCACAATAAGAGGAATCGAAATCTATTCCCCCCCCCCCCCCGCTCCCCCCAAAAAAAAATATTTAAAAAGATAATTAAAAAGGCAATTATTGTAATCTATTCCACAGTAACATGAGTCATCATTGACTCTCCTATAGAGGGATTTGAATTTATATAAGAATGTAAAGTAAAATGTCATCAATTTGGAAGTAATAAGTGTCGGAATCTACTCTCCAATAATAAATGCGTAATTTATCCCTCCCCCCTAACCAAACAACCAAAATACTAATAATTTCCCATATAAGAAGAATTTGCAAGCTATTCAACAAATAGGAAAATCATAATTTATTAGCAAACAATCTATTCACCAATAGATAAATCGTAATTTATCAGCAAACAATCTATTCACCAATAGACAAATCGTAATTTATCAGCAAACAATCTATTCACCAATAGACAAATCGTAATTTATCAGCAAATATCAGCAAACAATCTATTCACCAATAGACAAATCGTAATTTATCAGCAAACAATCTATTCACCAATAGACAAATCGTAATTTATCAGCAAACAATCTATTCAACAAATAGGAAAATCGTAATTTATTAGCAAACAATCTATTCACCAATAGATAAATCGTAATTTATCAGCAAACAATCTATTCACCAATAGACATATCGTAATTTATCAGCAAACAATCTATTCACCAATAGACAAATCGTAATTTATCAGCAAACAATCTATTCACCAATAGACAAATCGTAATTTATCACCAAACAATCTATTCACCAATAGACAGATCGTAATTTATCAGCAAACAATTTATTCACCAATAGACAAATTGTAATTTATCAGTAAACAATCTATTCACCAATAGACAGATCGTAATTTATCAGCAAACAATCTATTCACTAATAGACAAATCGTAATTTATCAGCAAACAATCTATTCACCAATAGACAAATTGTAATTTATCAGCAAACAATCTATTCACCAATAGACAAATCGTAATTTATCAGCAAACAATCTATTCACCAATAGACAAATCGTAATTTATCAGCAAACAATCTATTCACCAATAGACAAATCGTAATTTATCAGCAAACAATCTATTCACCAATAGACAAATCGTAATTTATCAGCAAACAATCTATTCACCAATAGACAAATTGTAATGTATTCCACAACAGTCTATTCAACAATTTGCAGAATCGTAGACTACTCGCCATTAATGAGAATCGTAATCTGTTCTACAAAATACACAAGTTGTAATCTATTCGTCATGATGAATAACCGCTACATGCTCGCCTATAACAATAATTATAACATGCCCTCCCAATAAAAATAATCATAATATATGCCATAATAAATATAATTGAGTTATTGAGTTATTTGCGGATCATCATCATTGCACTCCGAACATGCCCATAGGTGCTCAGATCCCCTCCTCAGCAATTCCCTCAGTGCCCATCGACTGACGACTCCAGTTCTATGTTGGTTGATAAGTCCTCTTACACGGCCACTAAGTGTCTCATTACTGGCTGTGCCCAACTTAACTCCCATTTCCATCATCCGAAGAAGTGACGTGGATCTGTGTTTGTCGAAGTCATGTGCTCTTCCCACATCTCGGAGGGCATTGATGATGTCCGCCCGACCCATTGGTTGCCCGTCCTCAACGACAGCGCAGCTTGCCAACCTGTCCGCTCTTTCATTTCCCCGTACTCCCGCATGTCCAGGGACATAGACAAAGGTGAGCAAATAAATATAAATGAAGCTTTAAAAAAAAGTACTGTAAAGTACCCCCGTCACGCCAAGTGGCGTATAGGGAATATGGTGTTAGTGACCATACATTTTACAGACCTTCAGCACATAATTTTTGGGGTAAAGTGGTCGGTATTACGCCCGTGCCACTTTACTTTCCCAGAAAAAATCCGGTACCCATTAAAAGGCTGGGTGGATCTCAACCGGACCGTTGGTTGAGATCGAACACTACTTCTTGTCCTTTGTAGTCCAGTTCACTAACCACTGAGCTATCGCGGCTCCCATAAGTGAAGCTTAATCCCTATTAATTTATTTCTCGGTAGGAATAGTGATTTATTCCCCAGTAAATTGAATTCCCGGTAATAGATATCACAAAATGTTCAGCAAATAAATGTTTCTGTATACAGGAATAACTTTATTTAAGCTCCATTTTCTAATGATGACAATCTTTGGCACCATTCGATTCCATCATTTCAGTATCGCTAACAAATGTGTTACTTCAAAGATAAAAGTCGCAAAAGAATCTTTCAGCGCTCTCTCCTGCTATTGAGCAAATGTTTGTCTCTACTTGTCCCCAGAAAGCCAATCTAGGCACAGTATTGGGTGTATATCTGCCATGCATCCAGAACATCTTTGGCGTGTTACTGTTTCTGCGATTGACGTGGATTGTTGGTCTGGCTGGAATACCCGAGGGTTTCTGTGTCGTCTTCATCTGCTGCTCATCGGTAAGTGTGACCAAATCAAATGTGAAATCGTGCACTATTTCTGTGACAACTTTTTATATCCGGAATTTATTTCCACGATTGGTGATAATTATTTGATTTTGTTTGAAAAATGTGATGTTCAAAAATGACATGAAGCTTGCTTGCTTGCGTTCACCCGATCACTAAAGGAATACACCTCTTCATCATCCGCCCTTAAAAGGACTTAAGTGGTATGTATATGTTGTGTTCAGTAAATAAATAAATGCAAAAACGATTAGAGGCCACAGAGATAAGATTTCCCAGAAGAATGTTGAACGTTCCCTGGACAGCTATAAAGGCCAATGAGGAAATTCTCAGAGGCCAACACAAAAAGGGAGCTTCTAAGAAACATCAGAAAGAAACAATCAACATTTTTCGAACACATCATGAGAAGAGAAAAGTTGAAATACTTGGTTACAACTGGCAAAATACAGGGAAAGAGGGATCGTGGACGACAAAGAGAGAAAATACTAGATAGCTTTGTGTCATGGCATGGAAAACAGTCAACAAGAGATTTGATACAATGTACTGTAGATAGAAGATTGTGGAAGGACATGATTGCTTACGCCAAACGATATGGCACTTGATGATGATGATGATACATTGTGTTGTGGTTTGCAGTAAAACTGTAATATTTGAGCCTTTCGGCCCAACACATCCGACTTCAGCATGTTATTTTTTAAATACCGGGTTATCTTCCCTCTTCGATCCCAATACACCAGACTAATCAGGTTAGTCTGTTTCTAGGGGCACCGCGAAGGGGAGGAGCAGGGTCTGGATGGTTCTGGTTCACCGATCCTGGCGCAAGCCATCAGCTATGGGTCGGTGACAGTTCTCAGCTCTGCTACTGTTGGGCACCTTCTCCCCACATGAAGTTTACATTTCTATAGAAATAAGTTGTGTGTGATATTGCAAACTTAGTATAGCAGACATGGAATGTAATGTGAGATTATACAATAAACTCACTGCCGTAGTAGGGGGCAGAATTGAGATTTTACAGATTCATGTTCCAAGTATTAAAGCCAGATGTTCTAAAAGAGGCCAAAGGATAAGGAATTGTTGTCAATACCATTAGGTTACAGTCATTAACTTGAGGCCATGCAATGATATGTAAACACATGGTATACATGTTGACAAGTGGGAAAAATGAGAGAAGAATACATTGATGGAAACAAAATGGAACAAGATAGATTAAGAGAGCAGTTTGGTAGGAAGAAACAACCATATGCAAATAAAGTTGTGGAGAAGCGTGATCACCTACCGCAATTAGTGCTGATGAAAATACAGTCTTTCTGGAGAAACAAAGTCATAACCTTTATACAGGAGTAGAAGGGTCTTAAAATATGCACAGCCTCATCATCATTATCAGGTTGCATGTCCTTTGCAGAAGGTTACATTCATCACAGCCCCGTCTGAAAGAATCTCTGTCTCTAGCCAGATCTACCACTTCTTCTGTCGATATTCATAGCTGTTTATCACAATAAGACTACACATTTGTGGATTTATTTTATCTTTTAATTACTTTTCTCCGTTTTCGTTCATTCGTTCGTTCTCACATAAGCTCATCAGCCTCTCAAATAAAACTGGCTGCCTGGCCAGACTTTTTCTGTCGACATAAAACTTGTGACTCAGCGAGACCAGGGACGGCTACTTCATCACTCTATGCCCTGTTGTAGCTTCAAATGATATGTTCTGTTTTTATTCTTTTTCTTTGGTTCTTTGGTTATTGAAGGCCCCACTATCACAGCAAACGAATTAAAAATCCATAATTGCTCAACTGCCCGTGCCAGTGGTATCATCCGAATTAATATCTTATCTCCCAAACTAAGAAAGGTAGCTGCAGTCTCCATCATAGCAGTCTCAGCACACGCCAAAAGACATAAGGCGAAACCGCACAGAAAGTGAACACAGCCAACTGTTCCCTGTAATTCTTTTTCTGTGCACATATACTTGTGTTGTGCTTTTGTCCTTTTAGCTTACTTTAGCCGTCTGTAGTGGCCATTACTTAATCCTTGGGAGTTGAATGTGTAGTAGTCAATTCTGAATCTGCAGGGGTTTTTTTTTTGTTTATTTATTTGCCCTCAGTAAGGAGTACAATACTTCAGTTGTATCTGGGTCCTTGTGTTATTTTTCCTTCAAGAAAAATGGATGATAGATCAAGGTTTTCACTTTCATGAACTTCGACTAAAACGCACGAGAGAATGACCGCGTTGTGCCTTCTGGTCATTACTGAAGATCAATAAGGCCAATGTTAGAACAGATATGCACTTCGTTGGAGAACGTGTAATCTCAAAACTATTGCACCAAATTGTGACAATCTGCATCATCTGCAGATGTCAACGGAAGGACAGAAGAAATGCAACAAAATATAACGTAGATGGAAACCACTACCACCTATATTGAATGCCTGCCCGCTGAGGTGGGAGGGGTGGGAGCACCCAAAGATTGTGACGTTTTCAACATTGCGAGCAGGGGTGGTTGTGGGTAAAATGACGTCAGCCGTCTATATCAAAGAGTGCTGAAGACGTCACAATCGTGGGATGCTTTCGAGAAAATCCTCCATGCCCTTCAGCCTTCAATATAGGTGGCAATGATAGTAACATACATTTATATAAACATATTTTTGTGTTAGGACATTGCCTACTGCTTATCAGGAAGCAAACAGTCCTTCTTTCACAGCAGGAGATTATCCACAAGAAATATTGACGGGGAAGTCTTAGAGGAATTATAAACAAACATTGACTAGGGTGTTTCTTCCAGAACAAGTGCTAAATTTAGTTCTTGTGGCTAAACCTAAACTGTAGACGATGGTATAAGGGTTAGAATTAAATTAATGCCATGTTTGTGAACTTAGCTCACGCGTTACACGAAGTGTTGATATTGCGTATAGAAACACATTGTAGACTGTTTGAATATTAAGTTTGTCGTTTTGTGAGATTATGTGAAGAGAGGCGGAGCGGATATAGGGGTGTCCGCGTACAATGAAGCTGATCCAGTTGATAGAAATAACCGTGATTACTTTTCTGAAACAAGAAATAAAATCAGTGCTGAATCAGTCAATTAGTTCGTAGACAATGTTTTTATGTATCTTTTATTGTTTTGTAGATATTTTTTTTAAAGTAGACATTCTGCTGTTTGACTTAAATTAACTTAGACATTACGTACATTTCTTGTACATGGATCTAGAAGTATAACCACATTCAATAAATCCACAATCAAATGTCTAGCATTTATGTAGTCACTACCAAGATGGTACCTTTGCCCTTTCAAATGTGAATAATCTAGTCTTATATTTGTCCATCTTTTGCCAGACCATGTTAACCTCATTTTCACTGAGTGCTATTGCAACCAATGGCGTTGTGCCTGCTGGAGGTTCCTACTTCATGATCTCCAGGGCTCTAGGACCAGAGTTTGGAGGAGCTGTAGGTCTTCTCTTCTACTTCGGGACGTGTGTGGCAGCCTCGATGTACATCATAGGATCCGTGGAGATTCTAGTGGTGAGCTCATGTTGACAAAGAGTCACTGTAGAACATGGAGATTCGTGAAATAGTTTATCGAAATTTGTGAAATGGTCTATGGAGATAGAGAGGTTTGGTTCTACCATTTTTAGATCCAACAATTCTTAAATGTGTGCTGAATTTTTGTGTGTTGGAAAAAACGACCACATTACGCAAAAATATGTTGATTGTTAAAAAATATGTTGATTGTTACAAAATATGTTGATTATTTTAAAATATGTTGATTGTTAAAAAATATGTTCAACCCATGAAATTCTTTATGCGCTCTAAGGCGTGACTGGTTTTTCTAAAGCTATTTGACAAGCTTTTAATAATGTTTAAACTCAAAAGAGAATTAATTAAAGAGAAGACGATGCCATTGATTATGACAGACATTAAGACAATGTGTCCACTCATAGATGCGGATACTGCCTTAAATGTAAAATTAACTGAAAACAAACAGGGATCTAAAGGCACACCGAAATAGAGCTCTCAATAAAAATATTACAAATTAAACAAGATGTGATACAACTCTACAACAAAAACTGCTGCCTTTGCTGGAAGGTCTCGGAGAAGCAATAACTAAGGAAGCATTCTTGGCTGCATGAGTGTTGTAATTGGCTGTCAGAAAACAAGATACACATCATCATCGTCAAGTACCGGGCCTGCTGGCGTAGGTGAGCATGTCTCTCCACAACTTTCGATCTCGACAGTTATTTATTATTTCTGTTGTTGACCTTCTGCCAAGCCATTCTCTTAAGCCGTCTGTTATTTTTTCTCTTTGCTTACCTCTATCTCTTCATCCCTCAATTTTTCCAGTTGTCACAATATATTCCAGTTGTTCTCTTCTCATTACATGGCCTAAAAATGATGATTGTTTCTTCCTAATATTGGAAATTAGCTCTCTTTTTACTTTGACCTCTCTCAGAACATTTGCATTACTCTTCTTAGCTGTCCATGGTACTCTCAACATTCTTCTGTAAAACCACATTTCTACAGACTCCAGTGATTTTCTTGTCTGTTGTCCTATTGTCCATGATTCGCATCCATATGTTAAGACTGGCTCTACATAACATTTAAGAACTCTTTTTCTTGTTTCTATTGTCAAAAATGGATTGCATAGTATTTTCCTCATTTTTTGGAAAGCTGCTTTTGCATGAGCCATTCTGCATCTCACCTCTTTTGTACATCTTCCGTCTCAGGTTAACAAAGTTCCCAAATATTTAAATTCATTTACCTGTTTTAATATTGTTCCACTTGTCTTTATTTTGCACTGAGGTGATGTCTTTTTCTTTGTTGTTACCATTACCTCTGTCTTTTTGCTATCAAGGCTGAGTCCTTTATTTTTGCTTTCTTTCACTATAATGTCCAACATTTCTTGTAACACTATCATCAGCATACCTTAGATTATTTATATTATGAATATTATATTAAGATACACATAAGCAGCGAAACTCATTTAGTCGGAAAGTTCGGGATAGCTTAGTTTAGACAGGAATAATAAACACATGCAGATATTATGTTATAGTTAAAATATAAAGGACGAAAATAGTTGTGAATTGACGGGTTCCTAGAGTAGTTCATAGTTCCCTAGTAAAAGCGATTCCTGCAGTGTTGTTTATTTTAAAACTGTGTTTAATACATAAATATATGTGTGTGTATGTTGTTTGTTTGTTCCTGCTGAAGGCCTATTGAGCCGAAGCGTTATTCAAACTTGTTTGGTCCATTAATCACATAAAACTTTCATCATACCATTTTTTTCTATTTTGTGTTCATTTCTTCTTCATATTCGGTTTTACTGTAGTCTCGCATTTATACGCAGTTCTTTGCCTTGACTCCAAGTAGAATGAGGCTTGGTGTGACTAGATGTTCGTGGATTAAAGATAGAAGAGGACGTGGTGTGACAAGATGTTCGTTGTATTAAAGATAGAAGAGGACGTGGTGTGACTAGATATTCGTTGTATTAAAGATAGAAGAGGACGTGGTGTGACAAGATGTTCGTTGTATTAAAGATAGAAGAGGACGTGGTGTGACTAGATATTCGTTGTATTAAAGATAGAAGATGACGTGGTGTGACTAGATATTCGTTGTATTAAAGATAGAAGAGGACGTGGTGTGACAAGATGTTCGTTGTATTAAAGATAGAAGAGGACGTGGTGTGACTAGATATTCGTTGTATTAAAGATAGAAGAGGACGTGGTGTGACAAGATGTTCGTTGTATTAAAGATAGAAGAGGATGTGGTGTGACAAGATGTTCGTTGTATTAAAGATAGAAGAGGACGTGGTGTGACTAGATGTTCGCTGTATTAAAGATAGAAGAGGGCGTGGTGTGACAAGATGTTCGTTGCAATAAAGATAGAAGAGGACGTGGTGGGACTAGATGTTCGTTGTATTAAAGATAGAAGAGGACGTGGTGTGACTAGATGTTCGTTGTATTAAAGATAGAAGAGGGCGTGGTGTGAATAGATGTTCGTTGTATTAAAGATGGAAGAGGACGTGGTGTGACTAGATGTTCGTTGTATTAAAGATAGAAGAGGACGTGGTGTGACTTGATATTCGTTGTATTAAAGATAGAAGAGGACGTGGTGTGACTAGATATTCGTTGTATTAAAGATAGAAGAGGACGTGGTGTGACAAGATGTTCGTTGTATTAAAGATAGAAGAGGACGTGGTGTGACAAGATGTTCGTTGTAATAAAGATAGAAGAGGGCGTGGCGTGTGATTACATTAGTGTAAATAAGCCCAGGTTAGAACATTTATTTTGTGACTTAACCTTAAAGTGTCTGTTTTTAGAACTTATACCTCCATCAGAATTTAGCGAATAATTAAATTACTATATTGAATTATTTTGTGTTCATTTAATATAATTATGATGAAATTAATGTTTAATGGTAATTTTAATGTAATGTGACATATTAGCTACATCTACGATTCTTAAGTAAATTTATAAGGAAGTAATACTGTAATTTGTATATTCAGGTGCGAATTTATTTATTTCATCTTCTATTTTAAGCTATATTTACGGTACACTTGTGTGCTATGACATCTATTTGTGCTATGACTTCTACATGTGCTATGACATCTATATGTCTATGTCAACCAGAAATACATGGCGCCAGAACTGGATATGTTCGGTGACGTCTACAACAGCTACCGGCTCTACGGGACCATTGTTCTGATCATAGTAACACTTATTGTCTTCGTCGGTGTCGTGTTTGTCAGCAAATTTGCCGCGTTTTCCCTGGCGTGTGTTCTCATCTCCATCCTGTGCATCTACATCGGTGTTTTTGTTGCAAATCCGGAGAGAAGTCCTGAGTAAGTTTAACCCATTCTGGGGTTAGTAATTTAATTAATTAGAAATTATGGTAAGTTTAATAAAAAATAGTCATAACTTCCTGTTCTACTGCTTTGTTTACAACGCTCTAACTGTAGCCTTTTTTTGTAGTCTCAAACATTATCAATTAATGCTTTTTGTAGCTTTTCTTGGATGTTACAAGGTGCACTTAACTCTTGACCCACCGCGTGTTCTTTTATCATTTCCTCTTTTAATAAATATTTTGAATGGTGTGCAATCTCTTGGCATTTTTTTTTCAAATTAGGAAATCATTTCATTTGTTGTCTGTGCGTAGTTTAGAATAGATTCAATCTTTCTCTTTTATTACATCATTTTATTATAATGATAACTATTTCATTATTACTATTATTATTATAATTATTATAATAATTATTATTATAACTGTTATTACTACCCGGCACTAAACAAGAGTAATCAATAACCTAAGATATGTTGATGTTACTGTATTATTAGCAGAAAATCCTGCTGATCTACAGCAATTACTTGATGAAATAAACATGCCAAGCAAACAATATGGACTAAACACGAACATCAAAAAGACTAAAACTATTCTCATAAAGAAAGATAATGCTAAAAATTGAAAAGTGGATATTAAAGTTGAAGGAAAAAAATGGAGACAGTTCAGAGCTACAAATACCTTGGACTTTCTATAACTAGTGATGGGAAATGTAAAACTGAAATAAACAAAAAAATAATAGGAATGGCAAAAAAAATTGTAATGCCGTGAAAAATATACTAACATCCAAATAAGTAACATCAAGACTAAAACTAAGGATAACAAAATGTTATAATATCTTCTCAACATTCTTGTATGGTGCAGAAACATGGACATTAGACAAGAAAACAGAACGGAAAATGTAAGCCTTTGAAATGTGGATTAATATAAGAATAGGAAGAATTTGATGGAAAGAAAAGAAAACAAACGATGAAGTCTTACATCAACTAAAAATAAAAAGTGAACTACTAAACACAATTCAAACAAGACAAATGAGATTTTGGGGGTATGTTATAAAAGACACAGCAGCCTACTAAACGTAATCTTGGAAGGGAAAATACAAGGTAAAAGAGGCAGAGGCAGACCAAGACTAACATGGGTGTGTAACATCAAAAGATTTATAAGTCAGCCTATGACAACCCTGAGCCGCGATAGCTCAGTGGTTAGTGAACTGGACTACCACGGACAAGGGGTAGGGTTCGATCCCAACCGACGGCTTTCGGGTTCACCCAGCCTTAAATGGGTACCGGATTTTTTCTGGGAAAGTAAAGCAGCACGGGCGTAATACTGACCACATTACCCAAAAATCATGTGCTGAATGTCTGTAAAATATAGGGTCACTAACACCATATTTCCCTATACGCCACTTGGCGTGACGGGGGTACTTTACTTTTTACTCTATGACAACCCGCACTATCAAGGTTATAGATAGAACGAAATGGCGCCCAATGGTAGCCAACCTTTCATGCAGAGATGACACTCAATAATGATTATGAAATAAGAGTAACACCAGTGCTGGATCATATTAGTAGAACATAGACCAAAACGGCCTGAACTTGTAACACGATCACAGCAGACAATTTCCATCAGAATCTGAACTTGTAACATGATCACAGCAGACAATTTCCATCAGAATCTGAACTTGTAACATGATCACAGCAGACAATTTCCATCAGAATCTGAACTTGTAACATGATCACAGCAGACAATTTCCATCAGAATCTTAACTTGTAACACGATCACAACAGACAATATCCATCAGAATCTGAACTTCCAGGAACAACGAAAATGTGTGTAAAAGGTAGACTTATAAGAAGATGAATCAATAAAATAGCAGACATCACAATGAGTACCATGCAGCGACACTCTACAGGCAACTGTCCCAAACACTCCATATTCTCTCAACGTTCTATGGTAACAGGAGGTAAAGAAAGTAAAATTGTGTTATATTTTAAATAAGGAAACCAATGAATAAAAAGAACACCAATATTGGATTAGAAGGAGAACTACAATCTTATTATAGAAATATATAGAAATATTATCATAGACACTACGGTTTCTCTAACGAAAAGGAAATCTTCCACTCAATATCATATTCGTAAAGCTATCTAGTCTCCTTAAGAAAGGTTAACAACTTCAATTCAAACTAATTTTTTGACAACAACGGACTCTTGGAACACGATTTAGAAAATCAGATTTGCAGATATTGCTTCTAGTAGTCAATTCATAAAATGCACAAAACGTGACCTAATCTGCACATTTTGCCTCCTGTGACGGGCCGAGGTGACTGGTTTCTTTGAAGGAAATGTGGGTCACAGTGAAATCATTGTACTGGTAAAACGAATATGGTATCTGACATGTCCAACAGAGCCAAGAATGATGAAGTATAAAGAATTTGATTGTCATTACTAACTGTCCGAGACGTCGGAAGTTATGGTTAGGTGATCTCTACAGGTGCTTCTGTCCAGTGATATTAGATCTGTTGTTGGTTTGATTTCATGCCGTGTGTTAGAATCTCTTTAGGTGCTTCTATCCAGTGATATTAGATCTGTTGTTGGTTTGATTTCATGCCGTGTGTTAGAATCTCTTTAGTTGCTTCTGTACAGTAATATCAGATTTGTTGTTGGTTTGATTTCTTGCCGTGTGTTAGAATCTCTTTAGGTGCTTCTATCCAGTGATATTAGATCTGTTGTTGGTTTGATTTCTTGCCGTGTGTTAGAATCTCTTTAGGTGCTTCTATCCAGTGATATTAGATCTGTTGTTGGTTTGATTTCATGCCGTGTGTTAGAATCTCTTTAGTTGCTTCTGTACAGTAATATCAGATTTGTTGTTGGTTTGATTTCTTGCCGTGTGTTAGAATCTCTTTAGGTGCTTCTGTCCAGTGATATTAGATCTGTTGTTGGTTTGATTTCATGCCGTGTGTTAGAATCTCTTTAGTTGCTTCTGTACAGTAATATCAGATTTGTTGTTGGTTTGATTTCTTGCCGTGTGTTAGAATCTCTTTAGGTGCTTCTATCCAGTGATATTAGATCTGTTGTTGGTTTGATTTCTTGCCGTGTGTTAGAATCTCTTTAGGTGCTTCTATCCAGTGATATTAGATCTGTTGTTGGTTTGATTTCATGCCGTGTGTTAGAATCTCTTTAGTTGCTTCTGTACAGTAATATCTGATTTGTTGTTGGTTTGATTTCTTGCCGTGTGTTAGAATCTCTTTAGGTGCTTCTGTCCAGTGATAATAGATCTGTTGTTGGTTTGATTTCATGCCGTGTGTTAGAATCTCTTTAGGTGCTTCTGTCCAGTAATATCAGATTTGTTGTTGGTTTGATTTCTTGCCGTGTGTTAGAATCACCCAACGCTCTCTCTCTCTCTCTCTCTCTCTCTCTCGCTCTCTCGCTCTCTCTCATACATATCGTTTTCATTTTTTTTAAATTAAAGAATTTTCTTTTTGTCACAATTTCGCTCCAAACTTGTTGTATATTCTTCTTTATTCCTTTTTATTATAAGGAAAATATTTCACATACGAGATGTATTCTTTTTTTCATTTATTTGGTATATCACAGTCCGTCTGAGCCCAGATTGTCTTGGGAGCTTTGGGAGCTTTAACGTAATGAATTGCCCACGATTTTTTGCCATTGTTATCTTTTGTTTGCCAGCATCTGAAATTGCTCAAATTTTTTAAACATGAATTATAAAAAGAACCGGGATATAGAAATGACACACATACAATATTTATTGGAATAAGTTACACATGAATCACATAAATTTACGAAATTGTGTATGTAATTTTTAGTTTAATAATGGACAGTAAATTCTTTCTTCACAACATATCCCCCATTAATAATTTAGCTGTAGGTGAAACTTCAGCTTTAAAAAAATAAGTTGAGCATTCCGGACAAAGTCCAAAAAGTAGATGCTGTTGATCGATTCGAGAATTAACTGACTATTGGTCAACACTGCTTGTTAGTCCCGTCTAGGCAGTTTTATTGCTTGTTAATCTAACGTTACGCTTTCCCCTTTTATCTCCGTCGGACAGTCAGAAGTGTCTGGCATTACGAGAGGTAAGACGGACTAACTGTTAAGGGAAAACCCAGTATGAGATCATGTAGTTTGTGTCTGCTTATGAGTGTCAATTATTTAGAACTTGTACTTTTGTTGTAGTTCAGGCTTGTTCTGTTTTCTAACCTCTCTTGCTTTTTTATGTTCCTCTTACTCTATTGCTGATTGTTGTGGATTATGTGCATTGGTATCTGTTTTATATTTCAACCCATTCAATTATTATTTCTGAATATAACTCCGTGCCAGTTTGCGCCAAATCATTTCGAGTACTTCCCTACCTAAATGTGTCTCTTCTTTTGTCCAAAATTCTTCTGTGGCATTTTATGTCAGTAATTGTAACATTTCTTTGTCGTTAATGCCCCTATACGACATAGGTTATACAATTCTGATAGAAATATTATGTTGTCTGTTGAACAAACAATAGAAGTACATGGTGATCTCTTAACTATTGTGAAGAAACGCTAAATAAAAGGTTAGGTCATGTATCGCGATCGTATTGCCTTGCAGAGATCGTTATGGCAAGAAAGTGTTAAAGGGGCCAGAATGAGAGGTAGGTGGAAAAAATGGGAAGATAACGTCAAAGAATAGATAGGCCTCGACTTTGCAGAGACTCAAAGAGTGACTGAAGATATAAATAAATGGAGGTGGGAAAAGTCTGTCAGTGGTACTGTAACTATTACCGGGGTTATGGAAAGACAAAGAAGAAAGACGACGATAATTATTAAAATTGAAAAGAAGAAGAAGAAAGGAAAGGAGAAGTGGAGAAAGATGAGGAAAAGGTATAAGTAGAAGATGTCTCTATGGGTATAAGTTATCACTTATTCATTGTTATTGTACGTTTAGGGTAAATATTGTTATATTATTGAGTTCCTTTTGTTGAGTCTATTCTTTCTTTCACATAAACTTTGTTTTGTTTTTCTTCCTGAAAAGGGTTTGCATACTCGGCGAACGTCTGCTCACGCAAACCTCGGTTCTGTTGAACGGAACGGTCTTTTGCTCCAAGAACGAGTCTGGACCCATCTTTCAACACTTCTGTGCAGACAACTCAAGTGACAGCTGTAAATACTTCAATGACCCCAGTGTGGAAGCCAGGATTGTCAAAGCTATCCCTGGCTTGGGTAGTGGGGTCTTCATGAGTGAGTTTCTTATCATTTGTTTCACATCCGTTTATATTTTTTTAAGAATGTATTTTTTTCATTTCTTTCACGTTTTTTTGTTTCATGAGTTTTTCCCCCTACATTTCAAATTGTTTCAATCTTATTTATGAGTGATTTTTTTTCCAAGTTATTTCAATTTTGTATTTTTTATGAGTGAGTTTTTCGTTTTATCAAATTGTTTCTTTTCTATATTTTGTAGAGATATTTTTGCTTCATACTATTTATTATTTTAATTGAAATATCCATACTTTTTTTTTTTTACAATATTTTGTATTGCTCACCCATTCTTAACTCTCATTTCGTGCTTTTACCATGTTTGATTATTTTTGTTCTAATTCGATGAGGCTATTTGATTTAAATTAAGCGTATATATGATTTCGATCTCTTTCTTTCTTTCTTTTATTTTCTTTCATTTTTTTCGTTTTGTTTTATATTGTATATGAATGTCATTTTCATGATTTATTATTGCTATTATTTTGCTTTATTGCGCTGTATTTCTTTCACTAGTCTGTTTTCATTTCAATGTGTTTCTTTAACTAGTCTTTTTTCTTTGTCGATCTGATTTTATCTTGAGTCTATTTCTTTCACTTAGGTCTAATCCACATATTTCTTTCACTTAGGTCTAATCCTTTCAATTACTGTCAATTACTTTCTACTTAGTATGTCTAGGGAGCCGCGATAGCTCAGTGGTTAGTGAACTGGACTGCAAAGGACATGAGGTAGGGTTCGATCTTAACCGACGGCCTCCGGTTCACCCAGTCTTTAATGGGTACCTAATTTTTTTCTGGGAAGGTAAAGCGGCACGGGAATAATGCCGACCACATTACCCCAGAAATCATGTGCCGAAGGTCTGTAAAATTTATGGTCACTAACACCATATTCCCTATACGCCACTTGGCGTGACGGGGGTATTTACTTTTACTTAGTCTGTCTAGTCGGCCTTTTGTTTCATTTATTTTGATAGAAAGGTCATAGTCATATAATCACAAAACAATTTTAAGCAAATGGTTGATATGTTATATGAAGATTGATTTCAACGGACATTAAATGGGAGAGATAAACAAGAAGTCAGCATTATGATCGCCTTCTTGAACAATTGACAATTAAAAGGTGAAAATTGTATCAAAACATTAAACAACAAACTGGAAAATGAGACAAATTTGTTAAATACCTAGTCAGTATGAGTGACTGCTAACTATCGTTGTGTTTGTTGTTTGTCGGTAGTTTTCTCCACCTTGTTCAGCAACATTGAAAACAGCAAAGTCCACAAAAGTCTGCTTTAGCATATTTGTGGTAACAGCTAATTAAATGTCAGGTTATTGATGTAGAAAAAGTGCAAGATTTGCTTGTTATTGTTGGTAGCTCATTAATGAAGCAAAAAGTTGTCTTCCTTTTTTAATCATTATTGGGCGCTTCCATCCCTGGACTAATAAGTCGGGAAGACGTCAGCAGTGAGGACGAACTACATGTATCATTGAGTAGGGACCAGTGAGCAATTTCTGCAAGCTGGGTGACTATTATTTACTTCAGTGACGGTTTAGATGTTGACTTTTGTAAAGCCAAAGATATACGATGTCTCCTTTTATTTTTTTTTTAATTTAAAACTTTCAAAGAGTTATTATATCCAGTCACGCTCACTGCATTTGGAGCATAAGTGGTTTCGTCCGCTCTGATAGTAAAGTAAAAGTAAAGTACCCCCCGTCACGCCAAGTGGCGTATAGGGAAATATGGTGTTAGTGACCCTATATTTTACAGACCTTCAGCACATGATTTTTGGGGTAATGTGGTCGGTATTACGCCCGTGCTGCTTTTACTTTCCCAGAACAAATCCGGTACCCATTTAAGGCTGGGTGAACCCGGAGCCGTCGGTTGGGATCGAACCCTACCCCTTGTCCGTAGTAGTCCAGTTCACTAACCACTGAGCTATCGCGGCTCCTACTAATTTTTAGGGAATTAGTAAAACCCAGGTGTCCTCGCCAGGGTACGAACCCCGACTGTTGCCGTGGTAAGCCAACCGCCTATCGATTGCGCTAACCGGACACCCCCGCTCTGATAGGTTGGTCATTAAATCTCATCTTCCCTGAGATTATTTGTCATTTGAGAAGAACACTCTGTCAATAGAATAGAATAGAATAGAATAGAATAGAATAGAATAGAATAGAATAGAATAGAATAGAATAGAGAATCGTACATATTTTGTAGAAAATATAAATTTCTGCGAAACAAAACAAATGTATCAAATTCTGGACACAAGAAAGGTAAAGGCGAAGAAGATTATAGACCAGAAAAAGGTCCGCGATGTTAGGTGTGACACACGCGGATACAATGATCGGGACAGTTGACAAATATTGACACACACAGAGACAAGGGTCGGATAGTTTACAAATATTGACACACGTGTATACAAGTGTCGGACAGTTGACAAATATTGCCACACGTGTATACAAGTGTCGGACAGTTGACAAATATTGACACACGTGTATACAAGTGTCGGACAGTTGACAAATATTGACACACATGTATTCAAGTGTCGGACAGTTGACAAATATTGACACACGTGTATACAAGTGTCGGACAGTTGACAAATATTGACACACATGGATACAAGGGTTGTAGAGTTCACAAATATTGACACACGTGTATACAAGTGTCGGACAGTTGACAAATATTGCCACACGTGTATACAAGTGTCGGACAGTTGACAAATATTGACACACGTGTATATAAGTGTCGGACAGTTGACAAATATTGCCACACGTGTATACAGGTGTCGGACAGTTGACAAATATTGACACACGTGTATACAAGTGTCGGACAGTTGACAAATATTGACACACGTGTATAAAAGTGTCGGACAGTTGACAAATATTGACACACATGGATACAAGGGTTGGACAGTTGACAAATACTGACACAAACACACGGAGACAAGGGTCGGACAGTTGACAAATATTGACACACACACACGGAGACAAGGGTCGGACAGTTGACAAATACTGACACACACACACGGAGACAAGGGTCGGACAGTTGACAAATATTGCCACACGTGTATACAAGTGTCGGACAGTTGACAAATATTGACACACGTGTATACAAGTGTCGGACAGTTGACAAATATTGACACACATGTATTCAAGTGTCGGACAGTTGACAAATATTGACACACGTGTATACAAGTGTCGGACAGTTGACAAATATTGACACACATGGATACAAGGGTTGTAGAGTTCACAAATATTGACACACGTGTATACAAGTGTCGGACAGTTGACAAATATTGCCACGCGTGTATACAAGTGTCGGACAGTTGACAAATATTGACACACGTGTATATAAGTGTCGGACAGTTGACAAATATTGCCACACGTGTATACAGGTGTCGGACAGTTGACAAATATTGACACACGTGTATACAAGTGTCGGACAGTTGACAAATATTGACACACACACGGAGACAAGAGTCGGACAGTTGACAAATATTGATACACGTGTATACAAGTGTCGGACAGTTGACAAATATTGACACACACACGGAGACAAGTGTCGGACAGTTGACAAATATTGACACACACACGGAGACAAGGGTGGAAAAGTTGACAAATATTGACACACACACGGAGACAAGGGTCGGACAGTTCATAAATATTGACACACACGGAGATAAGAGTCGGACAGTTGACAAATATTGACACACACACGAAGACAAGTGTCGACAGTTGACAAATATTGACACACACACGGAGACAAGTGTCGACCAGTTGACAAATATTATTGACACACACACAGAGACAAGTGTCGGACAGTTGACAAATATTGACACACACACGGAGACAAGTGTCGGACAGTTGACAAATATTGACACATACACACGGAGACAAGGGTCGGACAGTTGACAAATATTGACACACACACACGGAGACAAGTGTCGGCCAGTTGACAAATATTGACACACACACATGGAGACAAGGGTCGGACAGTTGACAAATATTGACACACACACGGAGACAAGTGTCGGACAGTTGACAAATATTGACACACACACGGAGACAAGGGTCGGACAGTTGACAAATATTGACACACACACGGAGACAAGGGTCGGACAGTTGACAAATATTGACACACACACGGAGACAAGTGTCGGACAGTTGACAAATATTGACACACACACAGAGACAAGGGTAGGACAGTTGACAAATATTGACACACACACGGAGACAAGGGTCGGACAGTTGACAAATATTGACACAGCTCCGAATATGAAATACTGCATCGTTTCTGAAGAGGTGAAAAACTGTCAAAAGTACCGTTTTTGTTTTCAGTAAGAAATGCCAAAATTAGTGCAGTGGACATATAGATCTTTAAATGAAATTGCTGATTGCTGACGGTTTTGTGAAGGCAATGTTGTTTTGTGTAAGAACACCTTGTGTTTGAATTACACAATAAAAAGTCCCTTTTCTTCGACTGCGTCAAAGACACAATCTTTGTAGAAGAGGTGGGAGTTTACTCTGCCAATAACTGGAGATTAACATCCGAAAAAAAATTGAAGTGGCTACTGGCGTCAACAAGTGAGATCCAAAGTCATAACTCGATGAGTCAGTTATCGAGTTGGACTCTAGTTCAAGTAATGGCCCAAGTCCGGTGTTTCCGGTATGACTGGATATACCACCAAGTTCCAGCACTGAAATACTCGTTCCAGATCACGGAAGAGTTCGTGGCAACAAATGAGATGATGGACAGATGCGAACAATGGGGATGTCATGAACTGTTATTTATTAGATTCACACATCTGGAATTCATCAATCGTTGGTCAGACCTGACACCATGCTACAATAAAACAAAAGTATTACTCTGAAGTCAGGTTTCATGCACTGATATCTGATCAGTAACGCATGCGTGCGGTTTTTGGATCTTAAAGGAGTTGTGTGCACGTGTGTTGATTCTCTTTGGAGGTTCTGAGTATGTTGAGTAATTTATTATATATAACCACTCATTGTATAAGAGGCAGTCCTGACAATGCAAGAATTCAGAATAAAGTCTCAGACAGTTGCAAAGAATAGCCTATAAGGATGAACTTGCTGTATACATAACCTGCGAGCTGCTGGAACCTTTACTTCGTCTTGTGGTGAATTCAGGCAGACATCAATTACTTTACTGGGTATACTGTTGTGTCAACTGTAATAATAAATATACAAATCTCTCTCTCTCTCTCTCTCTCTCTCTGCGATCAGGACTCAATCAGAGTAGGACTCCAGACTCTCACACGAAGACAGCTGTCTGTTTAAGCCTGTTAGATCCACTCCTTTTTCAATACCTGTTAAAACGTGGCACTGTGTTCTGCGCCAGTGGCCCAGTGCATCCGTTTTCAGCCAGCATTTTGTTCAGGTTTGCTTTCCTTAGCCTTTGATTGTCCCCAATCTTCCTGCATGGCAGCAGCTGATCTTTTCTGTAAGGGGATTCTGCCTTTAGATGGTCGGCCCTCCCAGGTTTACGAGCACCATCTGCCCGAGTCACTAGAGGTGACTAACACAGACATGCGACTTGTAATATGAGGAAACTGCAACAAGGAACACTTTTCATGCATAGCCTTCAATTGTTCTCGCCGCCTATCCCCGTATACCGGTAATTCACGTCCTCTTGAAAATGATGATCGTCGTAGCACTTGATGATGTTAGGTCATCGTTGTTGACTCCAATTCCGAACATATAGACACATAGTCGTCAAATTATCCCCGTCGCCTATCAAACAGTAGACCGTACGATTTAGCGCACGGCCAGTCTAGGGAACCATTACGATGACGTAGCACACAACAATGCCGAATACAATCTCGCTCCCTTTAGATTTCTGCTTACTCTAGTGTAAGCAGCCTACGACGAACAAAGCACGAAGCAACTTCCCCAAAGAGACAAAACTGCGGCTGACGAAGTAGTTTACATTAATGTGTAACATGGAAATAACTTGCGTCAAGGAATTCCAACAACGGTCATGAACAGCACCAATGTGACGTACAGCGCAGATCAAGTCTAGACGGTGGAAGGTCTCGTTCACAACACTTGATTTGTCAAAAACGGACTGTTGTCGGCCTACGACCTCACTTTAGCGGCACAGGTGTATTAAGTATATCACCATTTTGACTTTAACGCAGAAAAGTGCAACGGAGAACCGAAATTAATCAGACCCTGGATGCACCTTCTGCAGCGATCGAGAGGACGTGGGCTAGATCCGCCATCTTGGAGACGGAACTCCATATACAGAAATAACAAGTGCCTAAGTTTACATTGATTCCTAAAAGCACTCACATCAAACACGTTGTTTGCTTTGAGAACCTCGACACTAATTATAACACAAAGTGATTTATTTTCCACTTAGTCATGTGACATATTTAGACAAGCATTGATGCTATTATTATCCGACAGAAAACATACGCAGCAGATATACAGATGTGGGCAACGTCATCGGAACTGGGTTTGAGGGTTCCCAGGATCGAGGAGAGATTATGGCTGATTTGACGTCATCATTTATGATCCTGCTTGGCATTTACTTCCCCTCAGTGACAGGTAAAGTATTAGCAAGTAATGAAAAAGTGAGAGATGGACATTAGAACACATTAAACGCTTATATCTGAAATAATTAAAGGTAGACGTTTAGTTATTTACTTTTTGTCATTATAAAGGGTAATACAATTTTAGGTCTGTTATTTGGCTACAGAAGTCTGTCTGCCTGCCTGTCTCTGTCTGTATATCTGTCTATTCTGTCTGTCTATCCGTCCACCTACCCGCCAGACCGTCTTTCTAGCCTAACCAGGTTTAAAACTGTCTGTCTCTCTTTTATCGTTCTAACTTACCCACATATAAAAATTATATGTCTCCCCCGCTACTCTCTCTCTCTCTCTCTCTCCGACCTGTCCTCCTGTATCATTGCCTGTCCACATTGCTCTGCCCTCTCAAACACCACCGGCCCCGACCCTCAAACCGGTCCTCACAAGATCATTTACCGTCTACTCCCATTTCAGTACAAATTCATCAATTCACCTCGATGACGTCATGCATGCCCTAAATCTCTTTCAAACACACTATTCTTTGAACACCCCCCCCCCACCTAGTTCTCCCCACCTCGACCTACAACGTTCACTGACTCGCTATTCAACCCATTTCTGTCTTCACTGTGCTCTTTCTCGCTGACGCCACACTTGTTAACACTACGTGCGGGGCCCTATTTTCAAGTAATGATCGACTGGAGCGAATCTGATAGCAATCAAATGTATTTTAACTGAACCATGCAGTCACATTGCTCGCATTGCCCAGTTTTTTGTTTCCATCTTGGACACCAAGTTACAGAAAGTGCAGGCACGACATTAATATTTGACATTAGTGTAAGTTAGATAACAATACATGTTAAAACAAAATATTTGGAGCCTTATCAAACTGCAGTGTTGTGTAGATAAAATTGATAATATCATTCTTTCTGTTATGAAATCAAACAAATGCTGATCCGATGTTCTCAAATTGATCTTCGGTATTATGCAAGCAATGCTCCGGTATTATTCTGCAAGAAAACGAGGAAATTAGAGAAATCGCCAATCAACCACTAATATCTTCAGTAATAAAGAAAAGACGATGGTCATATGTTGGACATGTGATGAGAAGAGATAATAATCGAATAGCAAAGCAAGCTCTCATATGGGAAACAACAGGTAAAAGAAAAAGAGGAAGACCCAGGGAGACACTGAGAAGAACATTGATGAGAGAGGCAAGAGCAGCAGGAATCGGCTCCCTCAATGAGATAGAACTGCTTGCACAGAACAGAGACAGATGGCGAGATTTGATAAAATATCTTTAAAAGACAAATTGCTAGAACAAAAAAATTCATATAGGAGAAGGTGTATCTTGGTCTACGCCCTATGGGCCGGTTACGGCTCGAAAGGTCAATAGATAGATAGATAGATTATGCAAGCAGACAAGGGGTCGTTGTTTTCATGGGTAATGCTCAAATACAACAATAGTCGTTATAAGAAACAACTATGTTGTTAAATTTACTGTTCACAAAACAATAACAAGTTATCTGGAAAGTTGAAGTTTCATGTTATAAAAATTACTTCTAGCTGGAAGGAAGTGTACTGGTAATGGTAGGATAGGAAGAAAAGTTGTTCAATTTTTAAATATTTTTTGGCAGTTATTTATTAGACCTAATCGTGAAACGTCTGAGGGTATTTTCTTTCTTAATGAAATAGGAATAAAGGAGAGAAAATGAAAGAAGAAGAGAGATTATGAACAGAAGGAATAAAGAGAAGAGAAAGGATTCCAACAATGCATTAGAACCATTGTATTAGTGCCCATATGTTCCAATGACCAACGCCATATTACTTTAGCAGATAATTGTTTTATGGACCAGACCAGCCATCATTTCCAGAATGAAAAAAAAATCCAGTATTCAGTTATAGTTGTGTAAACCTATTATAGTTATGTAAACCTATTATAGTTGTGTAAACCTATTATAGTTGTGTAAACCTAGTATAGTTGTGTAAACCTAGTATAGTTGTGTAAACCTATTATAGTTGTGTAAACCTAGTATAGTTGTGTAAACCTAGTCTAGTTGTGTAAACCTATTATAGTTGTATAAACCTATTATAGTTGTGTAAACCTATTTAAGTTGTGTAAACCTATTATAGTTGTGTAAACCTATTATAGTTGTGTAAACCTAGTATAGTTGTGTAAACCTATTATAGTTGTGTAAACCTAGTATAGTTGTGTAAACCTAGTCTAGTTGTGTAAACCTAGTATAGTTGTATAAACCTATTATAGTTGTGTAAACCTATTATAGTTGTGTAAACCTAGTATAGTTGTATAAACCTATTATTTCCCGTGTGTTACCGGGGCTTCATTATGAGGGAAGTAAAGAATAGTGACACTGTGACCTTCCAGGCATTTCGTAAGAGGCGACTAAGGAGGTTGATCGATGGCTTGACATGCTGTCATTGTAAAAAGTGTTGTTATGAAAACAGAGCCGTAGATTTAAGAAGCAGTGATCTCTGCAATATGTGCCAATTTGGCACGCAAGGTTTCTGTTTTTGAGGTTGTGGTTCTGCCCTATGTGCCGTCTTCGGCTCGAAAGGACAATAGAAACCTATTATAGTTGTGTAAACCTATTATAGTTGTGTAAACCTATTATAGTTGTCGTGTAAACCTATGAGATGTCGGTTGGAATCGAATTTTCTGTTGTTGATTATTTGTCAATTTTTCCGAGTGCTGTAAACATACCTCTTCCTCTGAAATGATTCGCTGATTAGCGCCTCTATTATAGTTTCCCTCTATAATAATATTCATTTATTATTATTTGTCTCCTACTTGCACTAAGTAATCCATTCCAATAACAGGGCAGCTACCGTGGTTACGTGATTTCTTCAATAAGATCGATCAATATGATTGAAGACAACGCGAAAGAAGAGTTGTCTTTTACCTCCAGAGACAGTTCAGATCTAGTTCGGTAAAGTTTAGTATTTCATTCCCTCGCGACATTGCATGACGTCCTTAATTGTTGAAGAAAATGAACTTATCAGCAAAAGTGATAATGTAATGTATGTCATTTCCAGGATGTTTTACAGAAAAATGCGTAAGATACCTTAGATAAGGAAAAAAATCAATGAAGACATATTTTTTAAATAAAAAAACTTTTATAAAGAAAATTATAATATTATGGCCAATTCATAGGATACAACGGGCTGGAAGGAAGAATAAAAGAAGGTTTGGTTCCTGGGCGATGCATCAGGGGCAGATCAGGAAAAATGCGGTTTCAAGATCTCAAGGAGACCTTGAACAAGGAAACAGAAAAAACTCTCGCTAGAGACACACATTCTTTCAGACAGACAGTGGTGAATGCAACGTTCTGCAAAGGACATGCGGCCTATGATGATGATGATGATGATGATGATGATGATGATGATGATGATGATGATGATGATGATGATGTTATTTCACAGCCTCTAGTGTTCACAGTGACAATCTCGACACGAGAAAGTTGTTCTCGGAACAATGGTATTATTTACTATGAACAATATATAATATATATTTGTACGTGCCAAGTGCATCAAGTATATAATATGGAACTAAATAACTTGTTTCTGTGGTGGTAGCAACAATATGATGACCGAATAAAACAGTGTCATCATGGAAGCCAGAAATACATTTTTTAAATGCAGAAAAAAATTGAATTTTCATTTTTTGAGAACTACTCACAAATTAGCGTAGCTCTGTAATTATCAGAGCATTACAAATTCTTGTACAAAATCCCACAGTATCAAGTAGCACATAATTTAAAAGCTATCTATATGTCTAAGGGATCCGATTATCTATTCTATCCAACGTGTTTCTTTTTAAGGTCTGAGAAAGATTTATACTTTGTCTCCTGTTGTTATTATAGCTTGATAATGCTTGTCTTTGGTAATCTCAGAATGCGTGGTGTTCATAATGTAGTAAATAATCTAAAACTGTTCTAACTTTCTCAGTGTTTATCAGTTATAACATGCTATCAGCTGTCCGTGGTTGTGAAACGCGAAGCAAATTATACAAATTGTTATATAAAATTAATATAATAAAAAGTAGAATTAGTAGACGCCTAGTTTCGAAGTTGTTTGTGTGTGTTGTTCCGTGTTTTCATCGAATATCTATTCCAATTACATTCACAATTGAGATGACTCAGCGTCTATATTGTTTACCTGTCCTCGTTTATGTGTCTTACTCTTTGAGCAAAGTAGCTATTCTTTATGTCTGTCCAGAAACGATTGTCTGTTCAGCGACGGGACGTTCAGCGAGATAAGTTAATTGATGTGTTTGCTCCTGTTGCAGGAATCTTGGCTGGATCAAACCGATCGGGAGATCTTGCAGATGCCCAGAAGTCCATCCCTGTTGGAACTATTGCTGCCTGCACAACCACCTCCTTAGTGTGTATCCTTTTAGTGCCCATTCACACTCTATAATTATTTTCATTAAATTACGGCTCGTTGATAACTTTCTACAGACCAATGATGAAATTCTTAAAGAGACCAACACAAATAGGGAACTCCTAAAGAACATCAGAAAGAAACAAACAACATTTTTCGGGCACATCATGAGGAGAGGAAAGTTGGAATACTTGGTTACAACTGGCAAAATAAAAGGAAAGAGAGATCGCGGACGACAAAGAGAGAAAATACTGGATGGCTTAGTGTCATTGGAAGGAAAACAGTCAACAACAGAATTGATACGATGTACTGTAGATAAAAGATTGTGAACGGACATGATCGCCTACGCCAACCGGTATGGCGCATAATGATGATAACTTTTGTCGTATTTGTCCAGTAATCATGTCTTTGTAAATGGTTGCCCTGGGTACAACCTAACTACTATAATGAGCAGGTGGGTGGAAAAGATGGAAGAGAAGTTGGTACCTACAAAATGCAGTTCAGCTGGAGTAAATTGTTTCGAAAAGCTTAGGTTCCAATGAATGTTATAAACTACAACATAATGTCATTATGACAGAAAGCTAAATGGGAGTAATCGTCATGCCAATACAGAAGAAAAATAATCTATTTGGTACATAAATTAGCTGGTATTTTTGCAGTCGTAACCTGGTTCACATATAAACCACATTGTGCTCGCTTGTATAAATAGGAACTCAGTGGTATGAAAGAAGAACAGAAACTTTATTATCTTTTGACTAGTAGTCTTCCGATTAATGTAATTCTATCTTTTCTATATAGATCTTTTACTTTATTTAAATGTTCTGTTTGATTTTTGCTAATAGCGCCTGTCGTCAGCAAAGAGAAATTTAATTAATGTTTGCTCCCAATTCAGGTTCATGTTGTTCTTCACATGTCTTCTGTATTAGCTATGAATAGCCGGAGTAATAATGTAGTCTTCATGCACTTAGATTTAGAGGCAATATTCGTTGTAAGATCTGATGCCTATAGCTTGTTTCATAAGTCGTGCCCAACTTTAAAAATCAATATCTTTTAAACCGCTTTTTGTAATTTTTTCAAAATTTGCATGTATAGTTATAATGATTAGAACCCAACAGGGAATTAATTTCATTAAAAACAAACATTTGGTTATTATTATTGCTTATTTGATTTATATAAATTTATAACGACCCATTGATGTAGTCAAAACTTAGTGTTTACAGTATTTAAGTTAAAAATAGCGATTACAAATCTATACACGCTCAAATTTACGATTTTGCACGCTTTCCGCGTGAGTTTTCTGACACTTGTAGTAAACACGAGACATTGTGTGTTCCATTTCCGTTCATTCAGCGGCGTAACGTGGAACAATAACATTTATCATGAGTCTTAAAATGAAATTCTGCAGTTTACAAAACATCGCAATAAAAATGTATGACTATTTTTGCAAAGAGGCTAAACGAGGAAGATTATTTCATTCTTTAGAAAACCCTGAGAATAGGACAAGACACATTTTGGATTTATCTAAACGATCATTTAATCGCTGGATTCAAGCACGTGACCGTCAATGTTCAAAATATACAAAATCACAAGGAAGAGCAAAAATGTTGGATAATTTCGACAGTGAACTTATTAGAAGTGAAATTCGCAAAATGTTGGGTTTGAATGAAACTGTTACAATAAGAAAATTAAAAGTATCGCTGAAAAAGAACAACAGTATTGAAATATCAAAGTCTACATTATGGAGGAATGTGAGAGCTGCAGGCTTTACATTCAGAAAGTATTCCAATGGACGAAACATCATCTGTGAGAAGCCACATATAGTAGTCATGAGAAGCAAGTACTTACGTGAAGTAAAAGAGGTGCGCAAGCAAGGTTATGATATTGTGTACTTGGATGAAACATGGATCAATGCTCACCACACTAACCAAAGGGAATGGCAGTCATCAGATGGAAAGATTAAGAGATTAATACCTAGCAGCAAAGGACAGCGCTTGATAATTGCTCATGCAGGTAGTCGACAACATGGACTAATACAGAATGCAGAGCTCATTTTTCTTTCAAAATCCATAGACAATCGGGATTATCACTCTGAGATGAATGGTCACATATTTAAACATTGGATTGAAAATTCTGTTCTCCCAGCACTAGATCGACCATCTTGCCTAATAATGGACAATGCAGCGTACCACAACATTGTTGCACTTGAAGATAAAGTCCCGACGTCATCCAGTACAAAAGATGCTATTAAGATATGGCTCACAAAGGAACACATACAACATAATAACATGTACTTAAAACCTGAATTACTATCTCTAGTAAAGCAAAAACAGAGGACAAAGATTTTTCAAATAGATAAGATTATCCAAGAGCACGGTCATATAAGTTTGAGGCTGCCACCTTACCATGCTCATTTAAATCCTATAGAACTAATCTGGGCAAAATTAAAAGGACAAGTGGCAGATGAAAATACAACATTCAAAATATGCGATGTAAAGACTCTTGCTAATCTCGCTTTATTAAATATAGACAAAGATTATTGGGCTAAATGTGAAGACCACGTCTTAAAACAGGAAGAGGAATATTGGAAAAATGATGGTTTGTGGAATGTTCAACCCCAAACAGTTATTAATCTTTTAGACTCGTCTGATTCAGAATGAAAGTATATAGCCCCCACAATGTTGGCCCTATATTACCTTAAATTATTTCAACAAACGGTCCTTTTCAGGACCACACAACTATGAAAATTGGACATACAGGTATACCTTGATATTATTATCGTCCGTCCTCGAACTGAGCAGACAATAATTCTCCTGGTGTTTTGTTTTATCCAGTTATTTCCCCATTACGGCCACGCCTTTACCTAGTGAAAATTAATCGTAGACCAGCAACTACGGTAATTTCTATTCTTTAGGGCTTCACAATTTACAATTTTGACAAACATCAAAGAAATATCGCCGCTTTAAGAAAACTGCAGCTGCAAGATATTTGTTAAATATACATTTAAAGGGTCTTTTGCATTCTAATAACATTTGGAAAATTTCAAAAGTATTTAACAAACGGTTAGAGAGTAATAGCGTTTTGAAGTTGGGCATATGTTTTGAAACGAGCTATAGCTCTCGAATGAAGGCGAAAAACAGGTCTTGTTTACACTCTAGAAACACTGGAGAACCCTTGGCGGTTGAAGGTCGAAAGGAGTTGGCAAAATATGGTCGCTGTCCGGGCAAAATATGGTCGCTGTCCGGGCAAAATATTATTTGAGATAAAAATCAGCCCAATTATCTCCTCTGCTTTCAAGCACTTCACCGGTACTACGAAATCGTGTATCTGACCTAAAACCATCATCAGTGCTTTTGCTAGCGTTGAACGCTGGGGAAATTTCTTGGGAGAGGATCTGGGTACTACGTAGTTGTCAGATGGGGAATGAAGATGATGTGTCGATGAGACTAAAGTAAACAAAATTTAAAAACTAGATTTTATGGCAAAAATAGCCGGTATAGTCGAAAACGTAGAAAACCTTAAAGCAAACTATGAAGAAAAGGCGTAGAAGACGCTTGCTATGATGAAAACACTTGCTGTCTTTGTTTTTGGTAGTTTCAGCAAAGGCATTTCTAAAAGTTCGGAATGGGGAACTGAGAATCAAGCAGCGAAAAAAAAACGATATCTGTGGGAAACATGTGCAGTGATCATTACTTGAAAAACAGAACTGCTAAAGAACAGGTAAAATTCTGAATCAGCAGAAAAAAAATGATATACCGGAGCAAGGTGTTCCCCTAGGAGAACATTTTTTGGGTCGCAAATACTGTTTATTATGTACATAAACGATACAAAAGGAAGCTCCCGAAAAAGAGACAATTCCGTTTTTGCAGATGGGTTAGCGCTGTGGCTCTCTGAGGAATGCATTATTTCAGGTAACTCTCAAATACAGCAGGTGCACCATAGTGGAGATATGGGAAAAGGAGTGGAAAGTGTTAGAATTAATGGGGAAACAGCAACATGAAACATCTTTTTAAAAATTACTGGAAAAACGGAGGTTGTGTGTTTAAGCTGAGGCAAGGACTTGTAAAAACTGCAGCATAATTTCTTGTGAAGAAGAAAAACAGTTTTTATTTTGTTGGCGAAATCCATCTCTGTTGCTACAGCACCAAGGAACCATAGAAATACAAACACTAATGTTCTTAAAACACATTCTACATGCTGTCCACAAAAAAAAATAAAATCGTTGGGTTCCATCTCACAACAATATTTATAGAAGTAAGAAATAGGGGAGATGGTATCTGCTAAGTTAACAAAGAAAGGAGAAACATAATAAATGTGTTCAACACAACTCGAGTTCATGTTCCTCCAAGTAGTGCGCTGTAACGTGCACTCATACAAGACATGTGGTGACAGCTTTACAAAAAAGGAACACAACAACAGTATTTTTGTGTGTGTAAAGCTGTCACCATATCTTGTAGGAGTGTACTTTACACCCCATTACTTGCCCCTGATGTCAGCTTTACCGCAGCACTGCAATTATCTGCCAGGTCCCTTCCTCATAATGTGGTCTCTATTAGTCATTGTTTGTATTAATCATATGCTCTGCATCAGTCATGACTTGTATTAGTCACGGTTTGTATTAGTCACGGTCTGTATTAGTTATGGTCTGTATTAGTCATGGTCTGTATTAGTCATGGTCTGTATAAGTCATGGTCTATATTAGTCAAGGTCTGTATTAGTCATGGTCTCTGTATTAGTCACGGTTTATATTAGTCATGGTCTTTAGTAGTCAAGGTACAGCAGAGAAAGTATAGCTAATGGTATATAATAGCGGGGAATGGTGCAAAGGGAAGTACACACCAAGAGATGAAGAATGGGGAAATATAAATTAAGCATATACATATACAGAAAAGAAAATGACGTAAAGAAAGGGGTATGACGTAGCAGAGAGATACGGTTGCAAGGGGACCAAGGAAGAGTACTTGGAGATAGACCGCTCAAGAGGGCAGACGTACTTGGAGATAGACCGCTCAAGAGGGCAGACGTACTTGGAGATAGACCGCTCAAGAGGGCAGACGTACTTGGAGATAGACCGCTCAAGAGGGCAGACGTACTTGGAGATAGACCGCTCAAGAGGGCAGACGTACTTGGAGATAGACCGCTCAAGAGGGCAGACGTACTTGGAGATAGACCGCTCAAGAGAGCAGACGTACTTGGAGATAGACCGCTCAAGAGAGCAGACGTACTTGGAGATAGACCGCTCAAGAGGGCAGACGTTACTTGGAAGGAGAGCAATAAAGAGAAGATGAATCCAGAGGTTAACATCGTTAATAATAGAAGTCAAGTCACCAATAAATAGAGATCGACACCTGAGAGAGAGAGATATGGACCTAGAGGATCATAATGGGGATCCAAGTAGAGTGACACGGTAAAACCCATAGCGGCAGTCACAACGGAAGAACGAGAGTGATGGAAAGAATCAGTTATTAAGAGATTGGTAGCAATTCAGCAGATGGGCCAGAAGACTACAAAGTAGATAGATCGATAGATAGGGATAGAGAGAATAGGATGGTGCGTTCGATGGGAACGTACCAGAGTAGGTTAACGGCCACAAGAAGACTACAAAGTAGATAGATCGGGATAGAGAGAATAGGATGGTGCGTTCGATGGGAGAGTACCAGAGTAGGTTAACGGCCAAAAGAAGAAGATTACAAAGTATATAGATCGATAGAGAGAATGAATGCAAATTACAAAGTAATTGACAAATAACATCATGTGTCTTATGAATAACAGAAACGAACAGAAGAGAAAGAAATAAAGAAAGAAAGAAAGCGGCTCCAAGTAAAAGAGGCAGTGTTCGTGTTGAGTATGAATACATTTAAATGAGAGATCCTTCCAAATGCATCATAAAGATATTATTTCAATTTCAAATGACTTCCTTCAAATGGCACTCCTTCAAATATGGTAACAACACCTTCAAATGTGGTAACAACACCTTCAAATGTGGTAACAACACCTTCAAATGTGGTAACAACACCTTCAAATGTGGTAACAACACCTTCAAATGTGGTAACAACACCTTCAAATGTGGTAACAACACCTTCAAATGAAGCTCCTTCAAACTTAAAAAAACTCCTTCAAAGGTCTGTGCTAGTTATGGTCTATATTAGTCATGGGCTATATTAGTCATGATCTATATTAGTCATGGGCTATATTAGTCATGGGCTATATTAGTCACGGCCTGTATTAGTCATGGTCTGTATTAGTCATGGTCTGTATTAGTCTTGGTTTGTTTTATTCAAGGCATGTATTAGTCATGGCCTGTATTAGTCATGGGCTATATTAGTCACGGCCTGTATTAGTCATGGTCTGTATTAGTCTTTTTTAGTTTTTTTTTTTTAGTACCCCGTCACGCCAAGTGGCGTATAGGGAAATATGGTGTTAGTGACCCTATATTTTACAGACCTTCAGCACATGATTTTTGGGGTAATGTGGTCAGCATTACACCCGTGCTGCTTTACTTTCCCAGAAAAAAATCCGGTACCCATTTAAGGCTGGGTGAACCCGGAAGCTGTCGGTTGGGATCGAACCCTACCCCTTGTCCGTGGTAGACCAGTTCACTAACCACTGAGCTATCGCGGCTCCCTGTATTAGTCTTGGTTTGTTTTATTCAAGGCATGTATTAGTCACGGCCTATATTAGTCAAGGTCTGTATTAGTCATGGGCTGTATTAGTCATGGGCTATATTAGTCACGGCCTGTATTAGTCATGGTCTGTATCATTCAAGGTCTGTATTAGTTACGGTATGTATTAGTCATGGTCTGTATTAGTATTGGTCTGTATTAGTATTGGTCTGTATTAGTCAAGGTCTGTATTAGTCAAGGTCTGTATTAGTCATGGTCTGTATTAGTCATGGTCTGTATTAGTCATGGTCTGTATTAGTCAAGGTCTGTATTAGTCATGGTCTGTATTAGTCAAGGTCTGTATTAGTCAAGGTCTGTATTAGTCATGGTCTGTATTAGTCAAGGTCTGTATTAGTCAAGGTCTGTATTAGTCATGGTCTGTATTAGTCATGGTCTGTATTAGTCATGGTCTGTATTAGTCTTGGTCTGTATTAGCCATGGTCTGTATTAGTCAAGGTCTGTATTAGTCATGGTCTGTATTAGTCAAGGTCTGTATTAGTCATGGTCTGTATTAGTCATGGTCTGTATTAGTCATGGTCTTTAGTAGTCATGGTCTGTATTAGTCATGGTCTGTATTAGTCTTGGTCTGTATTAGTCTTGGTCTGTATTAGTCATGGTCTTTAGTAGTCATGGTCTGTATTAGTCATGGTCTATATTAGTCATGGTCTTTAGTAGTCATGGTCTGTATTAGTCATGGTCTGTATTAGTCTTGGTCTGTATTAGTCATGGTCTTTAATAGTCATTGTCTTTAGTAGTCATGGTCTGTATTAGTCATGGTCTGTATTAGTCATGGTCTGTAATATAATGGTCTTTAGTAGTCATGGTCTGTATTAGTCATGGTCTTTAGTAGTCATGGTCTGTATTAGTCATGGTCTGTATTAGTCATGGTCTTTAGTAGTCATGGTCTGTATTAGTCATGGTCTGTAATATAATGGTCTTTAGTAGTCATGGTCTGTATTAGTCATGGTCTTTAGTAGTCATGGTCTGTATTAGTCATGGTCTGTATTAGTCATGGTCTTTAGTAGTCATGGTCTGTATTAGTCATGGTCTTTAGTAGTCATGGTCTGTATTAGTCATGGTCTTTAGTAGTCATGGTCTGTATTAGTCATGGTCTTTAGTAGTCATGGTCTGTATTAGTCATGGTCTTTAGTAGTCATGGTCTGTGTTAGTCATGGTCTTTAGTAGTCATGGTCTGTATTAGTCATGTATAGTAAGAGCATTTTTGGTACATTTTTAAGATTTAAAGAAACATGCCAGGAACAGATACTTAAACAAATAGAACACAGAAAACTATAAGTTACAAGGCAATCGTTTATACAAGCAACTCTATAAAGTAAAAGTAAAGAGCCCCGTCATACCAACTGGTGTATAGGGATTATGGTGTTAGTGACCATAATTTTTATAGACCTTTCGGCACATGCTTTTTGGGGTAATATGGTCGGTATTACGCCCGTGCCGCTTCACTTTCCCAGAAAAAATCCGGTACCCATTTAAGGCTGGGTGAACCCGGAAGCTCTTGTCCTGTGTAGTCCGGTTCACTAACCACTGAGTTATCACGACTCCCAAAGCAACTCTATGGGGACAACAAAAAACAATATTTAAATCTATAGAGGTCTCATTGCAAATTAAATGCCCCGTTGTTAAAACTGTAAGTAATCTAAAGATTACGTATCTAATTTAAGCTAAGTTAAGCTAAAGATAAAGTAATCTAAAGGCAAAAAGTAATTTTAATACAATGAAAAATATACTAACAAAAAAAAACAAATATCAGCAGGGCTGAAACTAAGAATGATAAAATGTTACGTCTTCTCAATATTCATGTAAGGTGCAGAAACATAATACATAAGATAAGAAAACAGAACAGAAAATTAAAGCCTTTGAAATGTGGATTTATAGAAGAATAGGTAGAATTGGATGGAAACAAAAGATAACAAACGATGAAGTTTTAAAACAACTGAAAATAAAAAGAGAACTACTAAATACAATTAAGACAAGACAAATGAAATTGTTGGGGCATGTCAAACGACACAACAGCCTACTAAAAGTAATATTGGAAGGAAAAATACAAGGTAAAAGAGGCAGAGGCAGACCAAGACTAACATGGACGAGTAACATCAAAAGATGGACAAGTCAATCTATGTCAGCCTGCACCATCAAAACAAGAAACAGAGTAGAATGGCGATCCAAGATAGCCAACCTTCGTTGCGGAGAAGGCACGCGATGATGATGATGATGATGAATCTAAAGATGGCTATGATACTGCTAAAATGATAGCCGCTGCTGCAAGGATGTCCACGTGATAGAGATGGTTTGTAAGACTGTCCATTAGTAAAGGTACATTCTCCCACTAGGCGCATGAAGTTTACGGTGTTAGTGGCCATATTGTACGACCAATGACCCATTTTTTGCTGGGTGATGTGGGCAGTATCACGCCATCCGCCTTTAATTTCAGGGAAAAAAAATCCTGGTATCTATTTTTAGAGGTTGAGTGACAGAAATCGAAAGAAAAATTCTACTTTTAGGAATCAAAACGGATCATTTATGTTCTGAAGCGAGCGTACTCAGCCACCGGGGCTCATCGAAGGCTGTCCATTACCAATCCAGGCACCAGTTATAAACTAGTGTCAGCAGATATGACTGATTAATGCTTTCTTTGGATGATGTATCAGGGCAGACGTGTAAAACTATGTAAAAGTTGTAAGTAAAGTACCCCCGTCACGCCAAGTGGCGTATAGGGAATATGGTGTTAGTGACCCGTCACGCCAAGTGGCGTATAGGGAAATATGGTGTTAGTGACCCTATATTTTACAGACCTTCAGCACATGATTTTTGGGGTAATGTGGTCAGCATTACACCCGTGCTGCTTTACTTTCCCAGAAAAAAATCCGGTACCCATTTAAGGCTGGGTGAACCCGGAAGCTGTCGGTTGGGATCGAACCCTACCCCTTGTCCGTGGTAGACCAGTTCACTAACCACTGAGCTATCGCGGCTCCCTGTATTAGTCTTGGTTTGTTTTATTCAAGGCATGTATTAGTCACGGCCTATATTAGTCAAGGTCTGTATTAGTCATGGGCTGTATTAGTCATGGGCTATATTAGTCACGGCCTGTATTAGTCATGGTCTGTATCATTCAAGGTCTGTATTAGTTACGGTATGTATTAGTCATGGTCTGTATTAGTATTGGTCTGTATTAGTATTGGTCTGTATTAGTCAAGGTCTGTATTAGTCAAGGTCTGTATTAGTCATGGTCTGTATTAGTCATGGTCTGTATTAGTCATGGTCTGTATTAGTCAAGGTCTGTATTAGTCATGGTCTGTATTAGTCAAGGTCTGTATTAGTCAAGGTCTGTATTAGTCATGGTCTGTATTAGTCAAGGTCTGTATTAGTCAAGGTCTGTATTAGTCATGGTCTGTATTAGTCATGGTCTGTATTAGTCATGGTCTTTAGTAGTCATGGTCTGTATTAGTCATGGTCTGTATTAGTCAAGGTCTGTATTAGTCATGGTCTGTATTAGTCATGGTCTGTATTAGTCATGGTCTTTAGTAGTCATGGTCTGTATTAGTCATGGTCTGTATTAGTCTTGGTCTGTATTAGTCTTGGTCTGTATTAGTCATGGTCTTTAGTAGTCATGGTCTGTATTAGTCATGGTCTATATTAGTCATGGTCTTTAGTAGTCATGGTCTGTATTAGTCATGGTCTGTATTAGTCTTGGTCTGTATTAGTCATGGTCTTTAATAGTCATTGTCTTTAGTAGTCATGGTCTGTATTAGTCATGGTCTGTATTAGTCATGGTCTGTAATATAATGGTCTTTAGTAGTCATGGTCTGTATTAGTCATGGTCTTTAGTAGTCATGGTCTGTATTAGTCATGGTCTGTATTAGTCATGGTCTTTAGTAGTCATGGTCTGTATTAGTCATGGTCTGTAATATAATGGTCTTTAGTAGTCATGGTCTGTATTAGTCATGGTCTTTAGTAGTCATGGTCTGTATTAGTCATGGTCTGTATTAGTCATGGTCTTTAGTAGTCATGGTCTGTATTAGTCATGGTCTTTAGTAGTCATGGTCTGTATTAGTCATGGTCTTTAGTAGTCATGGTCTGTATTAGTCATGGTCTTTAGTAGTCATGGTCTGTATTAGTCATGGTCTTTAGTAGTCATGGTCTGTGTTAGTCATGGTCTTTAGTAGTCATGGTCTGTATTAGTCATGTATAGTAAGAGCATTTTTGGTACATTTTTAAGATTTAAAGAAACATGCCAGGAACAGATACTTAAACAAATAGAACACAGAAAACTATAAGTTACAAGGCAATCGTTTATACAAGCAACTCTATAAAGTAAAAGTAAAGAGCCCCGTCATACCAACTGGTGTATAGGGATTATGGTGTTAGTGACCATAATTTTTATAGACCTTTCGGCACATGCTTTTTGGGGTAATATGGTCGGTATTACGCCCGTGCCGCTTCACTTTCCCAGAAAAAATCCGGTACCCATTTAAGGCTGGGTGAACCCGGAAGCTCTTGTCCTGTGTAGTCCGGTTCACTAACCACTGAGTTATCACGACTCCCAAAGCAACTCTATGGGGACAACAAAAAACAATATTTAAATCTATAGAGGTCTCATTGCAAATTAAATGCCCCGTTGTTAAAACTGTAAGTAATCTAAAGATTACGTATCTAATTTAAGCTAAGTTAAGCTAAAGATAAAGTAATCTAAAGGCAAAAAGTAATTTTAATACAATGAAAAATATACTAACAAAAAAAAACAAATATCAGCAGGGCTGAAACTAAGAATGATAAAATGTTACGTCTTCTCAATATTCATGTAAGGTGCAGAAACATAATACATAAGATAAGAAAACAGAACAGAAAATTAAAGCCTTTGAAATGTGGATTTATAGAAGAATAGGTAGAATTGGATGGAAACAAAAGATAACAAACGATGAAGTTTTAAAACAACTGAAAATAAAAAGAGAACTACTAAATACAATTAAGACAAGACAAATGAAATTGTTGGGGCATGTCAAACGACACAACAGCCTACTAAAAGTAATATTGGAAGGAAAAATACAAGGTAAAAGAGGCAGAGGCAGACCAAGACTAACATGGACGAGTAACATCAAAAGATGGACAAGTCAATCTATGTCAGCCTGCACCATCAAAACAAGAAACAGAGTAGAATGGCGATCCAAGATAGCCAACCTTCGTTGCGGAGAAGGCACGCGATGATGATGATGATGATGAATCTAAAGATGGCTATGATACTGCTAAAATGATAGCCGCTGCTGCAAGGATGTCCACGTGATAGAGATGGTTTGTAAGACTGTCCATTAGTAAAGGTACATTCTCCCACCAGGCGCATGAAGTTTACGGTGTTAGTGGCCATATTGTACGACCAATGACCCATTTTTTGCTGGGTGATGTGGGCAGTATCACGCCATCCGCCTTTAATTTCAGGGGAAAAAAAATCCTGGTATCTATTTTTAGAGGTTGAGTGACAGAAATCGAAAGAAAAATTCTACTTTTAGGAATCAAAACGGATCATTTATGTTCTGAAGCGAGCGTACTCAGCCACCGGGGCTCATCGAAGGCTGTCCATTACCAATCCAGGCACCAGTTATAAACTAGTGTCAGCAGATATGACTGATTAATGCTTTCTTTGGATGATGTATCAGGGCAGACGTCTAAAACTATGTAAAAGTTGTAAGTAAAGTACCCCCGTCACGCCAAGTGGCGTATAGGGAATATGGTGTTAGTGACCATCATTTTTATAGACCTACAACACATGAGTTTTAGGATAATGTGGTCGGTATTACGCCCGAACCACTTTACTTTCTCAGAAAAAAAATCCGCTACCCATATAAGGCTGGGTTAACCCGGAAGCCGTCAATCAGGATCGAACCTGACCTCTTGTCCTTTGTAGGTCAGTTCACTAACCACTGAGCTATCACGGCGCTCCTAAAACTGTATGTGAACAAAGAAAATACTCATTCAAGTTATTTCAGGAAATGAGCTGATGATACATGTGTCATTTGTGACTAACATCTCCCATCCAGTGTCTCAGTTAATCATTAATGCTAGTTAGTTTCCACTCTTGGATCCCTGTATGTTATAACTTCGCTTAAACCTGCAGTTTTGCCTTCTTTTGCAACAGTTGGAAAATGATTTAATTTATCAATAGCTGAACGTTTTATCTTTTTTGTCACAAACTCTTTACATAAGGATCGTCTTAACCTGGTGGCTTGATGTCTTTTGTAAGTTTTCCAATAATAGTAAATGTCAGGTTGAAAGTGAGAGACGATTAACAATCGATATAACAACGGGTTTTTCCCTATTAAGTCAAAAAAGGTTATTTTTCTTACTGGACCCTAGATGCAAGAACAATAAGAAAAACAACCACTACTGAGAAGAAATGTGTTAGACGAATGACAGGAAACAGACTGAGAAATAAGATCAGAAATGAAGAGCTGAGAAAAAAGCTAGGAATAGCCCCACTATAGAATATATAAGGAAACAACAGATAAAATAGTTTGGCCACGTGACAAGGCATAAAGAACAAAACACAACACAAACGAGCCTTCAACAAACGTTGTGAGAACACCAGACCCAAGGGTCGACCACGAAAAAGATGAGGCGATGGAATATTATAAGCACTAGGAAACATAACAGCAGCAGAGGCGAACAGAAGAGCAAAAGACCGCAAATTATATCTCCCCTCGACGCTGAAAGGCAGATGAGGAGGGAAAGAAGAAGAAGTAAAAAAAATAGCCTTGTTGTATCTGAAATATATCCTTATTCTTAATCTATATCCTTGAAAATAGCCTTGTTGTATCTGAAATATATCATTGTTCTTAATCTATATCCTTGAAAATAGCCTTGTTGTATCTGAGACATCATAGAATTAATGCTCCTGTGGTGGCTTGCTCAAATTGGGAATACCAAAAATTGCCATTGATCGTGGCATATACTCTGTATAGTTATTTCTTATTCTTTGTAAATTCTTATTTTAATTTGTTTTTTTTTAAACATTTATAGGTCAGACCAAATGTGTTTAAAGAGAGCAGTGATTTCCGAAAATTAGTGAAATCCTGGAACATGATGTCGCTAAGTGACATCGCTGAAATCGTTAATTGGTGTTAAGTTCGTGATGCAAACTTGGAATTGCTAGGACTTCTGTCCCAAGTTGTCGCGCCTTGTTAGTGATTTAAATAGCTCTGGTTCGATAGGTATGCAGGTTCGATAGGTATGCAGGTTCGATAGGTATGCAGGTTCGATAGGTATGCAGGTTCATCTGACACTACATGTTGAAGTCTCATTTACTATAATCGCAATCCTTCGAACAATTTCTCGAGTCTAAGAGATTCTGTCAGAAGTTTTAACATTTTCCATAAAGCTGGGTTGTAATGAGACAGGATCTGCTCTACCACAACTAGTGTCTTGTCTATGGCGTCCTTTTTTTCTCAGACCGACATATCAGACAGTCGCTTGTGATTTCCTGATGGACATAAACAAAGTCCCTTCATTTTGCATATAAAGTCTGGCCCACACTGCTTTCACTCTTCTTTACAGAGTTAACAAAAGAAAAGTTAGATACATCAAACGAGATAATTTTCCATGAATTTATTCTTCTATTTGAGTGTCTGTTTTGTGAAATTGAAAATGTCAAACAAGACATTCAACGAGATGTTTCATTCCATGTATTTAAAAATGTAAAAAAATTAAAAAATGTATTGCAACGACTTTTTATCACATCTCTGGAGTGTGCCAGAGTTTTCTACCTTGCTGGAGAATGAAGGGCGCATGCCCGGTGCGATCGTAAAGACGTGCTCAAGTCATCACAGTTTTTATTTCAACACTGTCATGAACGTATCGTATTTTTGTTCCCACCCGACTGTGATTATAAACATTGATACCACATTGCCTTTATTTAGAGAACTGCAGGTTTTTCTGCAGTTTGCCTTCCATATTAAGTCTTAGATTGCTCCTCTAAAATTACTCGCCTTTGGTTTAGATTTCAATAAAAGCAACGGCTGCCTGCAAATACCTGCAATTTGATAAACGTGGCGTGCCATGTGCGTTTAGAGAGCAGTGGTTCGTTCACGCTAAATAACAAACAGTAACACGATATCACAATGAAAGGATTCGTTCAAAAAGACTAAATGAATAGAAGAAAGGAAATGGATGTCCGAAAGATGATAATTGTGGCTAAAACAAAGATAATAAAGACAAAGAAAGAACCGTCCTGGTTACTAAATATTCTAGAGTCGCGTTTGCTTTGTAGTGAAACATCACTAACTACAAATATGCCTTAACATATTGTAACACTTGCCTAGCTCTCTACCTTTCGTGTGTACTTCGTCTTTCATTGGTCTAAAAACATTTTTTTTTTTTAATTAGAACTGAACCTGTACTAATGACTGAGAGTCTTTAAGAGAAATTATGGTTATGGTTTTCGAAGATCCCGGTATCACTGCACAGGAATTTAAATCCATAACTGCTCAAACGCTATGGCAGTGGAATCATCCGAATTAAAACTCCTCTCTTTGAAGGATCCAAGAGGTTAAGAGAAGGTGTGCTGTATAAGCTCTATTTTCCAATGATACCTCACAGAACTATGCTGATAATGGTACAAAGCTCTTTATGGAGAGTTTCGCTGCGGAAGGCAATTTGATCATCAGAAGTAGACAATCACTTTCAAGCACGTGTTTCGCTTCTTTAGGTTCTTGACACTCTTGGAGGAGGGAGTGGGTCCGGCTGGGTTATAACTCTCATCCCCCTTCCCCCCCCTGCTGCGTTTGAACCTGAATGTTCGAACCGTTCCACCCAGATCACTAGGGTCCAGATGGCAAGAAAAAAAAACATGAAGACAAAAGTCGACATGACATAATGTTTCCTAAAAAAACATGAAGTCAAAAGTCGACATGACATAATGTTTCTTTAAAAAAACATGAAGGCAAAAGTCGACATGACATAATGTTTCTTAAAAAAACATGAAGACAAAAGTCGACATGACATAATGTTTCTTAAAAAAACATGAAGACAAAAGTCGACATGACATAATGTTTCTTAAAAAAAACATGAAGACAAAAGTCGACATGACATAATGTTTCTTTAAAAAAACATGAAGACAAAAGTCGACATGACATAATGTTTCTTTAAAAAAACATGAAGACTAAAGTCGACATGACATAATGTTTCTTTAAAAAAACATGAAGACAAAAGTCGACATGACATAATGTTTCTTAAAAAAACATGAAGACAAAAGTCGACATGACATAATGTTTCTTAAAAAAACATGAAGACAAAAGTCGACATGACATAATGTTTCTTAAAAAAACATGAAGACTAAAGTCGACATGACATAATGTTTCTTAAAAAAACGGCTTCATGTGGATTGTAAGGTTTACTTACAACAGACAACAATGGAAATTACTAGTAATGACCTTGTTTGTGTCTGAGGATATAAAGAGGACCAAGTAAGTAAAACTAGAAGTGGGCAGCAGCGGTAGAGCAGAAGTTACTGAGGACAAGAGTTAGGGTTCGATTCTGATCGACGACTTCCAGTTTACTCAACATGGGTACCTGATTTTTTCTGGAATTAAGGATGACGCTCCCCATTCATGACGCAAACATTTGTCGATGCTCTACAAAAATATGGGCTCTTTTATCGTAACCTTTATTCGTCAGGGAGCTGGACAGCGATTATTTCTTTTTTTCCCTTAACATTAGAACTGCTTTATGCCGTCAAGTTCAAATCTCTTTGTTTTGATTGTTCTCTTGTTTCAAATATTGAATATTACATTCGATAATAAACCAGAGGTACATATGAGAAACGAAACAACGTTCATGAAAAACTTACCGAAAAAGTGACCTCCTGATCTCAGGTAATGTGTGACCAGGTAGTTCTAGCGGCGGTTATTTGAGTTCTAAAATTGCTCCTTCATCAGTAACCGTGTCATCTCGCCTTCCAGGACTTTTGTATCAAGCTGCACACGTTTAAAATATGTTACAAATGTTACACAAATGTTAGAAACGTTAGAAATATGTTACAAATGTTATAAATTTGTTAGAAACGTTCCAAATATCTAGCTACAAACGTTACAAATATCGAGCTACAAATGTTACAAGCATGTTACAAACGTTACAAACATGTTACAAACGTTACAAGTATGTTGCAAACGTTACAAATATGTTACACACGTTATAAATATCGGGCGGCAAACGTTACAAATATGTTATAAACATATTACAGACGTTAGAAATATCGATGTTACAAATATGTTACAAGCGTTACAAGGTAAAGGTAAAAATATGAGACTTGAATCGGGGTCTCAGCGCGCAATTTTTTACCCATATGTGCTCGGCCGACTATTCAGAAGTGTTCTGAGACTTCTGGATAGTGTCGGTTCAAGCATCGAAACTCACAATACGAGGCGGCATTCCTCACTTTCCCAGGGTACTACCCTGGTATCCATTTCTGCCAACGGCTGGGTCAACAGCGAGGGTATTTTTTTCCCCAACCACGACTACAAATCACACTACGTCCAGCGGGAATCGAACACGGGTTGTCCGAACGTCGGTAGCATATTCGGGTGGTTTTTCTAATTAGGTTAACGAGACTCCCACGAACGGGGCGTGGGGTGTAACAAACGTTACAAATTTATTAGAAACGTTACAAATTTGTGACAAACGTTACAAGAATCGAGCTACAAACGTTACAAATATGTTACAAATGTTACACATTTGTGACAAACGTCGCGTCTTTAAAACAATCTCAGTCGTCCCTTCGTTGCTGTGAACACCTGGGAGATTGGACAATAGGTGTTGTACCTACTTCATTGTGTTAAGGCAGATTTATTCGTTTGCTGCTATTCTATTGAGGGTCTTGATATGATGACGACTTGCATGTGATTGTCTACACCCTGTAGACGGCACCGGAGGATATTGAAATGTAAACATCCTACCTTGTTTATATGTATTTTCCTGATGTGTTTATAGTACTGTTCCGCTTCCTCCTCCTGTAGTATGCAATTTATGATTGCATCATCTATTTCTATATACAAAAAATATGTCCTATATGAATTTGTTGCTTGTATTTTTTTTTCGTGTTTTAAATGTACTTCTGTGTATAGTAACACTCAAATTATGCACGTCATTTTCGGGTCTGTTAATCTATGCACGTGTGGTATATGTATTTCATATATTCATAATTATATATTGTAATTTCATATATTTTTGTGCAAGCATTTTCCTATACAGCAACGATCTATCCTGCGTCCTGTTATTTGCTGGCTGCATAGAGGGGGACGTTATGCGAGACAAGTATGTTGTTTTGTTATCTTTGTCTAGACCTTGTCAGAAAGGGAAAGAGAGAAAGAGAGAGAGAGAGAGAGAGATAAAGAGGGTAGTGGGTATTTTGGTATTTTGTATCGAAACCTTATAGATGATCCAATAAGAGAGATAAATCTTCAACAACAGTTGAAGACGAGCTTTTAGAATAGCATAGATCCTTTCTCTCAACAGCTTACATGACCAGATGTTTAAGCCATCGACTGTAGATGAGCAATAACCGAATGTGCCAACTGTAATGGAGTTAGAGCTGCTATCACCTAAAACATTTTGCGTCTTGGCAGACGTTTGGTAGCAAGCAATCATGATTTCTCGGTAGTTGAGTCATATTTTGTTGCCTTATTCTTGATCTATTTTAGTTAGCAGCTTCTCTTCTGACTGAATCTGCCAATAGTGGATTGTCCGATCCGATCGCAGAGTAAACAAGATGTGGTGCCTGGCCTCATCTCCTTTCTCCTGTCCCGTTTGCCCTGTGATTTTGACTTCACCTCTTCTACAAAAGTTGATGTACCGTTTTATTGTTTTTCTCAATGTACTACTATCTGACGCCAGATTTTCCCAATTTCTTTCGCTGATAGAAAATTCCCCCAAAGAAGCCCTGCAGTTATCCTTATATCTCAGCACTAGTCGGTCCCTTGATATCTTTGCACCCCTAAGTCTCCCATACAATAATTGTTTTGCACTAAGATTGTTGTCCTTTCTTTACACATAGCCCAACCACTTTAATCTTGAACTGTTGCCATTATGGTGGAGGGTTTGGCTCGTTTGCAAGACATTTAGAATCGGTTACTTACAATTCCACTACAGCTTCTACTAGTACAACTATACTTCTCTTTTTAATTTCATTAGAGTTTACTTCGCGTTTCTTTCAACGTTTAATATCAATGAAAGTTATACTTTAATTTTTAATATCACTCAAAGTTATAATATAACTTCACATAATACAATATTATTGCTTATATTTTTATGCAATACGATTTTCTAATACAATTTTAGCTTAGATTTAACTTTTGTTTCTTCTGATTCTTCCTCATCTTCGAAAAAACTACTACAATTTCACGATATGTTGATAGATTGTCTGCTGTTAACAAGTGTAAATTCTGCTTGACATTAAAAAGTGACCACACCTAGTTACTGTAGCTGCTGATGTGTTGCTGATGTCCACACAATCTACATCTGAGATCTCATTGGCCGCTATTTCTGTCCAGGTTTGGTGAGAGCATAGGTGGAGCCCTGATTATCGGTATGATCGCTTGGCCTCACGAGTGGGTCATTGTCATCGGGTCCTTCCTATCGACCCTTGGTGCTGGACTTCAAAGTATTACAGGTATCCGTTTTTAATTTTTCACTGCCTTTTTTCACTGCATCAAGTCCATATATTTTGTATATTAACTTTTAAATATCACATACCTCGGTGTAACTCATAGCTCTTTCTTCTTTCATATTCACTCCTGCATGTAGTGTATGTGCACATCTATTTTGTTGTTGGTAACTTCTGAACCGTATACTTTACTTATATTCATTGCTGTTTGTGTTTTAATTGTGCTAGTATTACAATTATTTCTTTATTTCACAAACTAATTGCTCATTTCCAATATTAGGAAGAAACAATCATCATTGTTTGGACATGTAATGAGAAGAGAACAGCTGGAATATATTTTAACAATTGGGAAAATTGAGGGACGAAGAGAAAGAGGAAAGCAAAGAGAAAAGATACCAGACAGCTTAAGAGAATGGCTTGGCAGAAGGTCAATAACTTCTTCTTTTATCCTTCCTCCAATGCCGTTGGCGTCGAGGAGAGATACAATCTACGATTCTTTGCTCTTCTGTTGGCCTCTTCTGGTGTTATCCTTGCTAGTGATTCTAATATTCCCTTTATCCATCTTTTTCTCAACAACAGAAATGATAAATAATTGTAGAGATTGAAAGTTGTGGAGAGACATGATCACCTACGCCAGCAGGCTTGGTACTTGATGATGATGATTTCACAAACGGCTTGGAGTGCTGTGCTAGGCTTGAATGTTGCCATTGATATCCTTCATTTAGAGCGAGAGTCTTGTTCTGTATATGCTACCTCAGTTGAATTTTCTTCACATTATCGAATTACTGTGTATTTATGACTTTTTTTTTCCTTCTTACTTTATTATGTCGAAAGATGCTATTGTTGTTTGAGATGACATCACAGCAATACAGGCTAACTCATAGGTGTTTATATCAGATGGCCTAATCACTAATCGTTTCCACAACAGTGCATTAAATAGAAAAAAACACACGACAACACTGATAAGAACAAGGAAGAATAGAATTGGAGAAATCATGTATTTATATTTGCTATTGTCGACACTTCAGGTGCTCCAAGGTTGTTCCAGGCCATCGCCAAGGACAATGTTGTGCCCTTCCTGCGAATCTTCAGCGTGACCCGCAAAAACGGGGAACCATTCCGGGCTTTAATTCTCACGGCAATGATCACAGAGATTGGGATTATCATCGGAAACTTGGATCACGTCGCTCCCATTATCACAATGTGAGTGTACTGTGCTATTGTCTAACGTGTGGCTGGTTATCACAATGTGAGTGTACTGTGCTATTGTCTAACGTGTGGCTGGTTATCACAATGTGAGTGTACTGTGCTACTGTCTAACGTGTGGCTGGTTATCACAATGTGAGTGTACTGTGCTACTGTCTAACGTGTGGCTGGTTATCACAATGTGAGTGTACTGTGCTATTGTCTAACGTGTGGCTGGTTATCACAATGTGAGTGTACTGTGCTATTGTCTAACGTGTGGCTGGTTATCACAATGTGAGTGTACTGTGCTATTGTCTAACGTGTGGCTGGTTATCACAATGTGAGTGTACTGTGCTATTGTCTAACGTGTGGCTGGTTATCACAATGTGAGTGTACTGTGCTACTGTCTAACGTGTGGCTGGTTATCACAATGTGAGTGTACTGTGCTATTGTCTAACATGTGGCTGGTTATCACAATGTGAGTGTACTGTGCTATTGTCTAACGTGTGGCTGGTTATCACAATGTGAGTGTACTGTGCTACTGTCTAACGTGTGGCTGGTTATCACAATGTGAGTGTACTGTGCTATTGTCTAACGTGTTGCTGGTTATCACAATGTGAGTGTACTGTGCTATTGTCTAACGTGTGGCTGGTTATCACAATGTGAGTGTACTGTGCTATTGTCTAACTTGTGGCTGGTTATCACAATGTGAGTGTACTGTGCTATTGTCTAACGTGTGGCTGGTTATCACAATGTGAGTGTACTGTGCTACTGTCTAACGTGTGGCTGGTTATCACAATGTGAGTGTACTGTGCTACTGTCTAACGTGTGGCTGGTTATCACAATGTGAGTGTACTGTGCTATTGTCTAACGTGTGGCTGGTTATCACAATGTGAGTGTACTGTGCTATTGTCTAACGTGTGGCTGGTTATCACAATGTGAGTGTACTGTGCTATTGTCTAACGTGTGGCTGGTTATCACAATGTGAGTGTACTGTGCTATTGTCTAACGTGTGGCTGGTTATCACAATGTGAGTGTACTGTGCTATTGTCTAACGTGTGGCTGGTTATCACAATGTGAGTGTACTGTGCTATTGTCTAACGTGTGGCTGGTTATCACAATGTGAGTGTACTGTGCTATTGTCTAACGTGTGGCTGGTTATCACAATGTGAGTGTACTGTGCTATTGTCTAACGTGTGGCTGGTTATCACAATGTGAGTGTACTGTGCTACTGTCTAACGTGTGGCTGGTTATCACAATGTGAGTGTACTGTGCTATTGTCTAACGTGTGGCTGGTTATCACAATGTGAGTGTACTGTGCTATTGTCTAACGTGTGGCTGGTTATCACAATGTGAGTGTACTGTGCTATTGTCTAACGTGTGGCTGGTTATCACAATGTGAGTGTACTGTGCTACTGTCTAACGTGTGGCTGGTTATCACAATGTGAGTGTACTGTGCTATTGTCTAACGTGTGGCTGGTTATCACAATGTGAGTGTACTGTGCTATTGTCTAACGTGTGGCTGGTTATCACAATGTGAGTGTACTGTGCTATTGTCTAACGTGTGGCTGGTTATCACAATGTGAGTGTACTGTGCTATTGTCTAACGTGTGGCTGGTTATCACAATGTGAGTGTACTGTGCTACTGTCTAACGTGTGGCTGGTTATCACAATGTGAGTGTACTGTGCTATTGTCTAACGTGTGGCTGGTTATCACAATGTGAGTGTACTGTGCTATTGTCTAACGTGTGGCTGGTTATCACAATGTGAGTGTACTGTGCTATTGTCTAACGTGTGGCTGGTTATCACAATGTGAGTGTACTGTGCTACTGTCTAACATGTGGCTGGTTATCACAATGTGAGTGTACTGTGCTATTGTCTAACGTGTGGCTGGTTATCACAATGTGAGTGTACTGTGCTATTGTCTAACGTGTGGCTGGTTATCACAATGTGAGTGTACTGTGCTATTGTCTAACGTGTGGCTGGTTATCACAATGTGAGTGTACTGTGCTATTGTCTAACGTGTGGCTGGTTATCACAATGTGAGTGTACTGTGCTACAGTCTAACGTGTGGCTGGTTATCACAATGTAATGTACTTTAGTACCTCGTGTTGCTTTCAATATCACAATGTGAGTGTACTGTGCTACTGTCTAACGTGTGGCTGGTTATCACAATGTAATGTACCTTAGTACCTCGTGTAGCTTTCAATATCACAATGTGAGTGTACTGTGCTACTGTCTAACGTGTGGCTGGTTATCACAATGTGAGTGTACTGTGCTACTGTCTAACTTGTGGCTGGTTATCACAATGTAATGTACTTTAGTACATCGTGTAGCTTTCAATATCACAATGTGAGTGTACTGTGCTATTGTCTAACGTGTGGCTGATTATCACAATGTAATGTACTTTAGTACCTCGTGTAGCTTTCAATATCACAATGTGAGTGTACTGTGATAATGTCTTACATGTGGCTGGTTATCACAATGTAATGTAATTTAGTACCTCGTGTAGCTTTCATTATCGCAATATTAGTGTACTGTGCTATTGTCTAACATGTGACCGGCTATCACAATGCAATGTACCTTATTTGAAGTAAACGCATAAAAGTCCATGCCCCATGTAGACACATACAAATGTGAAGCTGCTGTGAAGCTGATGATGAAGGTGAAAAGAAAAAGAAACTAAAAACGGTATAGTTACAGTTTTACGTGAGTAAAAGACAACACAATTGAAAGACATTCAATAGGCATTCAGCGGGAGCAGTGGAAAACACACAAAGAGATAAGTATAAGCTTTATAGAAAAATTAGCCGCGATAGCTCAGTGGATAGTGAACTGGACTACAAAGAACAAGAGGTAGGGTTCGATCACAACCGACAGCTTCCGGCTCACCCAGCCTTAAATGGGTACCGGATTTTTTCAGGGAAAGTAAAGTAGCACGGGCGTAATACCGACCACATTACCCCAAAAATCATGTGCTGGAGGTCTGTAAAATTTATGGTCGCTAACACCATATTCCCTATACGCCACTTGGCGTGACGGGGGCTCTTTACTTTTTTTTTTTTTACTTTACTATATAGAAAAATACTATATTATGATTATAATAACTGAAAATGAGTAAAAAGAAAACTTCCATGCGGTGTTTGCTTATGGCTGGATCATGAAGGCAATAGCTAGGCTAACACGTGAATCAGAAGCCCAGAAGAAATGTTATTTTCTGCCCACGGGTCAACAATATAGTTGGCTGTAGCTGAAATAACTGAAGACGTCAAACGTTTTTGATGAATTCGGGAAAATTCTCACGGGCGTTATTACTAAAACTAAAGTTGAGCTTTCACACAACCAAGCTTCCAACATTTTTGATTACTTCTGTTCTCCAATCATGTTTCTTCTCTTCTCCAATCATATTACTTCTCTTCTCCAGTCATGTTACTTCTGGTCTCCAATCATGTTACTTCTCTTCTCCAATCATGTTACTTCTCTTCTCCAATCATGTTACTTCTCTTCTCCAATCATGTTACTTCTCTTCTCCAATCATGTTACTTCTGTTCTCCAATCATGTTACTTCTGTTCTCCTATCATATTACTTCTGTTCTCCAATCATGTTACTTCTGTTCTCCAATCATATTACTTCTGTTCTCCAATCATGTTACTTCTGTTCTCCAATCATGTTACTTCTTTTCTCCAATCATGTTACTTCTGTTCTCCAATCTTGTTACTTCTGTTCTCCAATCTTGTTACTTCTGTTCACCAATCATGTTTATAAAGCTATTATATGATAACCGAGGAGGGAGCCGTGATAGCTCAGTGGTTAGTGAACTGGACTACAAAGGACAAGAGGTAGGGTTCGATCCCAACCGACGGCTTCCGGTTCACCCAGACTTTAATGGGTACCGGATATTTTTCTGGGAAAGTAAAGTGGCACGGGCGTAATACCGACCACATTACCCCAAAAATCATGTGCCGAGGGTCTGTAAATTTTATGGTCACTAGCACCATATTCCCTATACGCCACTTGGCGTTTCGGGGGTATTTTACTTCCTTTTATATGATAACCGAGGCCAACTATAGATCTGTTAGGCCTAAGGGATGAGAGGGTTTTTTTTCTCTTAAATCACCTAAAGCTTGTGACGTCTCCAGATGTGAGAGCTTTTGACAGCTGATGTCATTTTACCCACAACCGTCCCTGCTCGCAATGATGAAAACGTCACAAGCAATGGGTGATCTCTACCAGTCCCTAGTGAACCGATAGTTGGCTGTGTTGAACCACTATGGTAGTTTCTCCTGTAGATGGCACCCGTCACGCCACTGACATATGGGGAATCTTATGTCGATGTCTATGTTTCGTCATGGCCATAGGCACATTAAATGGGTTATATGATCAGCAACATACAGGTAGCCATAAATTCCATGGTTAATCTCTGGTGAATATTTTCAAAGAATGGGTTAGTCAAACGTCCGGTCGGTGACACAAGAAAAATCAAACTAATCACAAATGGGGGTCTGAACCCACCCAACTTGATGAGCTAACATTTGTGCTAACCACCTCGCTATCTCAGCTTTTAGATATGTTATTTTTTTTTCACTTCCAAAAAAATTTATTTGCGATGTCATTCGTGCTTTGTTTTACTTTTATTTTGACTGGACGTCTTTAAGAACAAGAAATATATTCATTCAGTACATTGTATTTTTTTTTTTACTTTGTGTTTCTTTTCTAATTTAATTGCATTAACTAACGACTGTATCCATTTTAATGTTCTTGCTCACTTAACCTGCAGGTTTTTCTTGATGTGTTATGCTTTTGTCAACATGGCCTGCGCTTTACAGACTTTGCTGCAGACACCAAACTGGAGACCGAGGTTCAAGTATTATCATTGGTAAGTATTATCTATTCTTAGTATACACACGGCAGGTTCAGGTATTATCTATTCTTAGTAATACACACGGCATATTCAGGTATTATCTATTCTTAGTAATACACACGTCAGGTTCAGGTATTATATATTCTTAGTAATACACATGGCAGGTTCAGGTATTATCTATTCTTAGTAATACACATGGCAGGTTCAGGTATTATCTATTCTTAGTAATACACATGGCAGGTTCAGGTATTATCTATTCTTAGTAATACACACGTCAGGTTCAGGTATTATCTATTCTTAGTAATACACACGGCAGGTTGAAGTATTATCTATTCTTAGTAAAACACACGGCAGGTTGAAGTATTATCTATTCTTAGTAATACACACGGCAGGTTGAAGTATTATCTATTCTTAGTAATACACACGGCAGGTTCAGGTATTATCTATTCTCGCTCTTTTCCATCACTTTGTTTTTGTTCTGCTTCTCTTTAACTTTCCCTTCAGAGCCCATTGCATTGTTGTTTTGTCTCTTTTGCACTCTTTTGCACATAAGACCCACAAACCTTACTTGCCTGCGTCTATCGTGAAGTGACTTTCTTCTACTTTGCGCCTTTCGATCAATTCTTCTTTTCTGGTTATTACTCTCAAGGGCAAGTATTTTGTGCGAATTTTCCTCGGGGAGGTAATACGATGTAATAATAGCATTGGTGTCCCTTTTTTCAGTTCGTTCAACAACATGTTATCATTAATACAGAAGACGCATGCACTGGCAAAAGGAAGTCCATGGGGATTGTGGGAGGGCCGACCATCTAAGGGCAGAATCCCCCTACAGAAACGATCATCTGCTGCCTTGCAGGAAGATTGGGGACAGTCAAAGGCAAAGGAATGCAAACCTGAATAAAATGCTGGCTGAAATCGGATGCACTGGACCACTGGCGCAGAACTCAGTACAACGTTTTAACGGGTGTTCAATCAGAGTGGATCTGGCAGACTCTAATTGTGATGTTCTGTCTGTGGGGGCAATCAACATACTTAACCTTACAGCTGACTTCATGTGAGAGTCTGGAATCCTACTCTGATTGAGTCCTGATCGCAGAGAGAGAGAGAGAGAGAGAGAGAGAGAGAGAAACTACATCAGCCTGCTAGCGTCATAATTCACAAGTCATGGATGTGCCATCGGGAAATACACGTGTCACAATACAGCCAGTAAAAGTGTATTACATGTACAAGAACATAAAAAGGAGTCCTTTATCACGTTTCCAGGGTTGAGTATAGGAACTATGTTAAATACATAACATTGGTACATTCTTTTGAGTAATATGTTCAGTACTACGCCAGGTCCGTTCCGCTTTCTCATAAATTATGTCAGACCGGATGAACATAGAAGCAGTCGATGGGAATCAAAGCTGACCCTTTGTTCTCAGTAGATCAGTTCACTGACCAATGCTCTGCCGCATTAGAGAAAAGAGATGGCGTAAAAGTGCAGTGGCAGTAGTCAACACACACAAATGTCAGAATTCTATAATTGCCCTTCGGGTCAACAAGAAACGTAAATTATAGAAATATCATCATCATCAAGTACCGGCCTACTGGCGTAGGTGATCATGTCTCTCCACAACTTTCGATCACGATAATTCTTTATCATTTCTGTTGTTGACCTTCTGCCAAGCCATTCTCACCAGCTGTCTGTTATTTTCTCTCTTTGCTTCCCTCTATCTCTTCGTCCCTCAATTTTTCCAGTTGTTATAGAAATATATTATCAACATATTTATATGTAATAAATCTAACTAATTTAGGAACATTTAAGGGAAAATTGAAAAAAATAGAAAAAATGGTGTGGTAAAAGATTTACGTGATTAGTAGACGACACGGATTTGAACGATGTTTCGGCTCAATAGGCCTTCAGCAGGAACAAACAAACAACACGCACACACAGATATGTAAGTAAATAAAACTAATCCTACATAGCTAACTAGTAACGAAATATCCAAAACAAAATAATCGAAATTGGTTAAAGAAGAGAAAAATGACTTCCATGTGTCGTGGACTGTGGTCAGAATGGGAAAGGAATGGTCATACGGGTGTAGCTGTAATTATACCCTCTGGTCAGGTGAAGGGTTATAAAAATACACGAGTGGGGGGAACGTTGTCTAGATAACCTCGACTGCGAAGACACTGACAATGTCTAAAAGTATCTAAGGGCCCGTAAATACAGGTATACACACACACACAGATGCGTGTATACATATATACATGTACAAACAGACATGAACATTTCCCGTGTGACTCGCCCTTTCCCATTCTTACCACGGTCCACGACACAGGGAAGTCATTTTTCTCTTCTTTAACCAATTTCGATTATTCTGTTTTGGATGTTTCATTACTAGTTAGCTATGTAGGATTAGTTTTATTTACTTACATATCTGTGTGTGCGTGTTGTTTGTTTGTTCCTGCTGAAAGCCTATTGAGCCGAAACATCGTTCAAATCTGTGTCGTCTACTAATCACGTAAAGCTTTTACCATACAATTTTTTCTATTTTTTTTAAATTCTCTCTCACATTTAGCTTTACTGCAGCTTTGCATTTTTATGCATTCATTTGCATTTCTTTGCCTTAACCCCTTAGGAATATTTAATCCTAACTTATGTTGTTCCACTAGCGTACATTAATTTTAAAATGCTCTTTACCATCGGTTCAATTTTTTTGTAGATTGAGTTATCATATTTACACATTACCGTCGTCTTTGTTCCCTTGTTGAAACAGAATGTTTTCTCATTATCTCTATCAGGAGCATGTCCCTGCTTGGTGTTGCCCTGTGCTTGACTTTGATGTTCATTTCAAGCTGGTATTTTGCTCTGGCTGCTTTGGCTATAGCTCTAGGTATATACAAGTACATTGAGTACAAGGGGTAAGTCTGGCAGATTATGCTTGTATGCATCTTATTGTTGTTTTTGCACTGGCGGGGGCCATGCTGTTATATTTCTCTGTTAACGTATGTGTAAAAGGGTTTGGTCACGTGATACAACAGAACGACCAAAACACAGCACATCGAGCCTTTAATGAAAGGTGCGAGAACACCAGACTCAAGAGCTGACCACAAAAAAAAGATGGATTGATGGAATATTAGAGAATACTAGGAAACAGAACAGCAGGTAAGGCAACAGATGAACAAAAGAAACAAATTATATCTCCATAGATGCTGAGGCAAATGAGGAAGGACAGAAGAAGAAGAAGAAGAAGAAAAAGAATGTGCATCCTGAGATGGCTGATGTGGCTAGTATGAATCCTGATGACTACATCGATGATGACATGAATGTATAGAGTTGTTACCTGTTAAGAGGACAGATACTATGTTGACTTTTGGCATCCGGATGACGTCATTTTTCTGCTTGTTCTCAAAGGCTGCTATATCCTTAGCAACCATCCTTCCCCATTTTTAGCTATCAGAAGAAATTTGCTCCTAACTTTACGATTGATGCTGCCAGTGCTTTTTTCTCAACACAAAAACTACCTACTCTGTTTTCCCATCCCATAAAATGAGATAATCATAATCTAGCAGGCCTCTGAAGTTCTAGTGCACTCTTATGTCAACGATCATATCATAAGACTGTAAACTGACAACAATGACGTTAAAATGTTAACAGTTTCTTGGTGTTTGTCTTCGATGCCACGAGCCTGAAAAAATTCATGGATTGAATGCTATTATGATTTTGTCCCTTTAGTCTATCATTGAGTCTCTTATTCAGTTCACCATATGATCTTCTCACTCTCATCATAATATAATTACATTGACAATGTTCTGGAACGAATTCAAAACAAACGACGAAATTAGAGAAATCGCCAATCAACCACTAATATCTTCAGTAATAAAGAAAAGACGATGGTCATACGTTGGACATGTGATGAGAAGAGATAATAACCGAATAGCAAAGCAAGCCCTCATATGGGAAACAACAGGTAAAAGAAAAAGAGGAAGACCCAGGGATACACTGAGAAGAACATTGATGAGAGAGGCAAGAGCAGCAGGAATCGGCTCCCTCAATGAGATAGAACTGCTTGCACAGAACAGAGACAGATGGCGAGATTTGATAAAATATCTTTAAAAGAAAACTGCTAGAACAAAAAATGCATATAGGAGAAGGTGTATCTTGGTCTACGCCCTATGGGCCGGTTACGACTCGAAAGGTCAATAGATAGATAGAATGTTCTGGCATGCGAACTACATGTCCAGCCTATCACAGCTGTGACTAGCTTATGATGGAGTGTATTCCTGTCAAGCCGGTCTTAGCTAGCACATGAATGTTTAACACTGTGTCCTGTCATAATTTAAATATAGACTACCATAGAGATATCAGGAAAGATCGATTTCAGAAGAAGCAGTGAGAGTAGATTATAGACTGGAATCACAGGTTGTTTGAAATTACCAAAACCTATTAAAATAACGAAAATGCCTGACTAATAGGTGTTAAATGAATTAATCATAAACGCTATAAGGCGTTATTTCTGCTATTAAAACTTAAAACGGTGATCTAATAATTAGATTAATAATATTAGATGAATAATATTAGATGACGTTCATACATATCCTTTTCAGAGCTGAAAATGAGTGGGGAGACGGAATTCGAGGTCTGGCCATGTCTGCTGCCCGTTACTCTCTGCTCAGACTTCAGTCAGGTCCCCCACACACCAAGAACTGGCGGTGAGCTCTTAATAGGTTCATGTTGCTGCACAAGGATGCTCCATAACATAACTCATCTTGTAGACAGTGCTGTTTTTTTTCCTTAGGCATATACGAATAGTGACACTGTGACCTTCCAGGCATGTCGTAAGAGGCGACTAAGGAGGTTGATCGATGGCTTGACAAGCTGTCATTGTAAAAAGTATTGTTATGGAAACAGAGCCATAGATTTTAGAAGCAGTGATCTCTGCAATATGTGCCACTTTGGCACGCAAGGTTTCTGTTTTTGAGATTGTAGTTCTGCCCTATGTGCCGTCTTCGGCTCGAAAGGACAATAGAAATAGAATATACGAATATAGCCGCGTTAGCTCACTGGTTAGTGAACTGGACTACAAAGGACAAGAGGTCGGGTTCGATCACAAACGACGGCTTCCGGGTTCACCCAGCCTTAAATGGGTACCGGATTTTTTCTGGGAAAGTAAAGCGGTACAGGCGTTATACCGACCACATTACCTCAAAAATCATGTTCCGAAGGTCTGTAAAGTTTATGGTCCCTAACACCATATTCCCTATGCGCCACTTGGCGTGACTGGGCTCTTTACTTTTTTTTTTTTTTTAAATATAAGAATATACATTAAATAAAGGGATCGCCACGTCCTTAGCTTCTGTGCCTCGGTTATTGATTCGAGTCACAAGATAAACTTGCTTTAATATCTCCCCATCTCCAACTTTGTGCAGTCTAGTCCATTCCCAGTCGAACGTGCATGCGGTATAGAAGAAAAGGAAAACACATTGACAGATAAGTGTTGCTGGTATCATTTTAATGCGTAAAACCTCACTTTTGTAAGGAAGCATCTGCTGAGTTACCTTTTAGCTTTGGACGCAAATAAGCAAGGAACGAAGGAAGAAAGAATCATTTTGCACTATCATTAAATGTAATCACTTCTATCCAAACAAATCAGTCGTAAGTTTCACATTCTGACAGTAATTAGTTTTTCTTTTATTCAGCAGCGTCTCGTTTATTTATTTAGTTGCCAGTTTGGTTTACATTCTTATGAAAGATCACATTTCATCATTATCATCATCATCATCTTTGATAATATCGCTAATGAAATATTAATTGCTAATTTCTTCAATATTGGCATTTATTTGCGTTATTTTAACAATGTCATTTCATCACATGTTCCCCATTTGTTTTTAACAGTTTGTAGTGCTAGATATATTTTCTTTTATTATTCTAAACTCCTCGCTCTACGTTGATCTAAACATCATGTTACATTGAGTGTCGCTACTTTGAAGTATGGATGTTTAGCTCATGGACAAACGTACCAAGTTCGTTTCAATTTGGAAACATCGAAATTTTAAATTTTTTTCTGTAAACATTGATCTCAAGTTGTGTTAGTTCAAAAGTTCAAATTCCTAGTCCTATCGGAGACTGGTGAAAAAGATTGTCTTAAAAAAAAATGGTTCAAATTTCAAGAGTAAATGAAGCTTTGACTTTTGAAGCTGAAAATGGCGTACTGTAGCCTATAGTCAGGACAATGTTTCTCTTTTTACAAATCTATACTTTTACAATCAATGAAAACAATCTAATCAGTAAAAGCATCATTCTTACAATCAGTGAAAACAATCTAATCAGTAAACGCATCATTCTTACAATCAATGAAAACAATCTAATCAGTAAAAGCATCATTCTTACAATCAGTGAAAACAATCTAATCAGTAAACGCATCATTCTTACAATCAATGAAAACAATCTAATCAGTAAAAGCATCATTCTTACAATCAATGAAAACAATCTAATCAGTAAACGCATCATTCTTACAATCAATGAAAACAATCTAATCAGTAAACGCATCATTCTTACAATCAGTGAAAACAATCTAATCAGTAAAAGCATCATTCTTACAATCAACGAAAACAATCTAATCAGTAAACGCATCATTCTTACAATCAATGAAAACAATCTAATCAGTAAAAGCATCATTCTTACAATCAGTGAAAACAGTCTAATCAGTAAACGCATCATTCTCACAATCAGTGAAAACAGTACAGTTATCAATGTTCTTTAATTACTCCAGCATCACCGTGGACTCCAAACAGGAGGTGATGTAGAAGCAGAACAAGTACATTTTAATGTAGATAAGTAGAAACAAAGATTAGCATGACTAGATATTCGATATGTGCTATAATACAAGTAATGAATTATCTGACCATGGTGTTTGATTTGTTTGTACAGACCACAACTTCTTGTGTTGATGAAAATAGATGAACGTCTGCAAGCAAAGAATCCCAAGTTGGTTCTGTTCGCAAGTCAGCTTAAAGCAGGTTAGTCCACAAATGGAAACCATCTCTGGTCACAGCATCAGATATAAATGTCTTCTGAAGATTGTGTGTGTGTATGTGTACGTGCGCGCATGCGTGTATGTACATTAACTTTTTGGTTTTTTGGTTATGGAAGGCCCCAGTATCACTGCAAACGAATTCAAATCCATAATTGCTCAACCGCCCGTGCCAGTGGAATCATTTGAATTACTAACTCATCTCCCAAACAAAGAAAGGTAGCTGTAGTCTCCATCATAACAATCTCAGCACACGCCAAAAGACATAAGGCGAAACCGCACAGAAAGTGAACACAGCCAACTGTTCCCTGCCATACGATATCATCATTCATCGTAAACAATTGGAATATCGAAACACGATAAAAACGGATGAAACACACAGCTCATGTTGTGCCAGAGCACCTAACTCAGTAGCTCCTGCAACAAGCCGGACTTGGAATATGTGGAAATTGCAACAAGGAACACTTTCATACATAGCCTTCAATGGTTCCTGCCGCAATCCACCATATTGACCGAAAGTTCACGTCCTCCTGAAAATGATGATCGTCATATTTTTTTTTTTAATGTATAGCGCTTGATGATGTTAAGACATAGTTTTTGACTCAAGTTCCGAACATATAAAACACAGTCGTCGGATTATCCCCGTCGCACATCAAACAACAGATCGTAAAATTAGCGTATTAACTTTTTTTTCTTTAACAGTACGAAACAGTATGCCATACCTGCCCCTTTTTACATTCAGCCTCTAATTTTTGTTGAAATACATATTTGTCATATATAAGGTAAAAGATAAACACAGGTAATAAGGTAAATGCTGAGATGGTTTTAACATTTTTTTGGAGAATACTAAAAGGTAAACACATTATGATAATTTTAAATGATCAATTCTATCCTTGTGGGTGGGCGGGTGTGTGAATGGATGGATGGGTGGATGGATGGATGGGCGTGTGGGTGGAAGGATGGATGGATGAATGGGTGGGTGGGTGGAAGAATGGATGGATGGATGGATGGATGGATGGATGGATGGGCGTGTGGGTGGAAGGATGGATGAATGGATGAATGGGTGGGTGGGTGGGTGGGTGGGTGGAAGGATAGGTGGATGGATAGATGGATGGGTGGGTGGATGGGTGGCTGGATGGGTGGGTGGGTGACTGGGTGGGTTGGTGGATGGATGGATGATGAAATAATGGAATGGTGTTTGGATGAACGGAGTAAAATATTACACACATTTAGTGCACATTGGAAATATATATATATATATATATATATATATTGTACACATTTATTTAAGCACGATGATATATTGTATAAAGTAAAATACTATACATTTATTTTCCACAAGACTAAACATAGTTGAAGAAAACAATAGCAATCTTAGTCCGACTCTTAGAAACCTCATTATTGACATCACCTCCATGACGTAACCCAGAGACGGCTACTCAAGGACAGGAATATATAGACGACTGCTTGGCAGAAAATCGTCGAATAAAAGAAGTGCATACAAAGATGAGGTGGCAAAAGATACAGATCAATGAACATCTATATAACCATCTCTGTACATTCAAATTCCACTTGTGACAGGGGACTTTATATTTGAATTAGATTTACAGCAACCTTCGTACATGCGTACATGCGTCAAATTCTGGTATAAAATCATGTAACACGTGGAACACGTTTGGTCTGCGGTAGTCACCTACTAAATCGTCACACTGTTTTAGTGAAAGGGTATAAAGGTAAAGGTAAAGGTAAAGGGTAAAGGTAAAGGTAAAGGTAAAGTACGAGACTTGAATCGACGTCTTAGCACGCACGTTTTCATTCATATATGCTCAGCCGCCTATCGATAAAAGAGTACGGAGACTTCTGGATAGTGTCACTTCAAACATCGAAACTCACGAAGCGAGGCGGCATTCCTCACCTTTCTTAGAGTAGTATCCAAGTACCAATTTCTGCCAGCGACTGGGTCGACCGCGGGGGTATTTTTTTTTTCAAACCAGGATTATAATTCACACTGCTTCCAACGGGAAACGAATACGTGTTGTCCGAACGTCGGTAGCCTAGTTGGTTGGTTTCCCACCTAGGCTAACGAGGCCCCCTAGCAAAAAGGATTTTAGTTGAGTGAAAGTGAACTAAGAAAATGAAGATGCAGATGCATTATATACTTTTGTGACTTTCACCAGGTAAAGGATTAGTCTTGGTCAACAGTGTCCTTGAGGGCAAGTTCAGGGACAGGTTTCCGGATGCCCAAGCTGCTAAACAGGTATGCCCTAACTAGAGTCTTTATGTTCTTGTACCTCATCATCATCAATGAGTGCCGTCTCCGCATCGAAAGTTGGCTACCATTGAGCACCATTCCACTCTGTCTCTCGCCTTGATGGTGCAGATTGCGATAGGCTGACTTGTCCATCTTTTGATGTTACTCGTCCATGTTAGTCTTGGTCTGCCTCTGCCTCTTTTACCTTGTATTTTTCCTTCTAATATTACTTTTATTAGACTGTTGTGTCTTTTAACATGACCAAAAAATTTCATTTGTCTTGCTCTAATTGTGTTTATTAGTTCTTTCTTCATTTTTAGTTGTTTTAAAACTTCCTTGTTTGTTTTCTTTTCTTTCCATCCAATTGTACCTATTCTTCTATAAATCCACATTTCAAAGGCCTCAATTTTCTGTTCTGTTTTCTGGTCTAATGTCCATGTTTCTGCACCATACAGGAATATTGAGAAGATGTAACATTTTGCAATTCTTAGTTGGTGTTATTTGTTTTGATGTTAGTATAATTTTCATTTTTGGCCCCTTTCAGAACGCTTTCATTACTCTTCTTAGCTGTCCATGGTATTCTCAACATTCTTATGTAAAACCTCATTTCTTCAGCCTCCAGTGATTTTCTTGTCTGCTGTCCTATCTCGCTATACATATTAAATAAATCTGGTACCAGCACTCAACATTTGCCTAAAACCCTGTTTTATATTTTTAAAGATTCCCATTTGATTTCCAGTACTTATGGTTGCTATTTGGTGCCCGTACATGTTCTATGTTATCGTTAAATCTTTGTTGTCTTCGTTTATGCCTTCTAAAATGTTGATTATTTCTTGATGCTTTCCTTTGTCAAATGTTTTGGTATAATCTATGAAATATAGGGAGATATCTGTTTTTATCTTTATGGCTCTTTGATATATATATATATATATATATATATATATATATATATATATATATATATATATATATATATACACACAAATACATACAAATCATAGCTTTCGTCTCTTTGCAGCAAGGTTTGTTTAGCCCTCACCTTAGAAAATGTTAGACTGTTTTATAGCCATGATATGCTATGAGTCGTCATGTAACGCTCGCTACTATCTCTGCTGATATCACTGAATTACTTTCAGTCATTGTCCAGTCTGATCAAGACTTACAATGTCAAGGGGTTCTCTGATGTCAGCATCGCCAACGAAGCCACTGAGGGACTCTGCCAAATGTAAGACATTTTTGTGAAAAGTCTACGTTCGCTTCTCTTCTGTTCTAGTCGACTGGCCTGTCTTTATTATAATACATCTGGTGTAAGTGATGCTTATTATTCTCTTACTCAAATGCTATGGAAACGTACTTTCGTTTCTAATAATAGCATATATATGTAAACATAATACATGTTAACTTATGTTTCAAAGAATCTGTATTTTTCTTCTAGCTAAAATAATGTACATAGTATATGTTAATTTATGTTTCAAAGAATATGTATTTTTCTCCTAGCAAAAATAATGTCTTCGAAACGTGAGCTATCGACGGATCTGGTGAAAAAATATACTTTCAAATATAACAGAAGAATACTCTGAATATCGTGGGCAGCGAACAGAACAAAACATGACCATATAATTCATGTTTCATAGAACTGGGTGCTAAGGAACATACAAGGAAGGAAGAAGGAAATATTTAGGCCACATTAAATGGGTTGATGGACTAGAGAAAGAAGGTCATTATGGAGGGTATCGTACCAGGTTGAGGAAGGACAGAGATGAAGACCGTGAACATGGAGGTTGCAAGACGTGCTCAGACTGACTGCTGGAGAAGCTGAACAGTTCCTGCAAGACAGAGGAAACTTCAAAGTTGATGTTATGGAAGTCAAGCTCCAATAAAATGTTTTCTTTATCAAAATTGAAATGTTCTCTACCTGCCGACCACTGGACGATTACTCATCTTCGTCGTCCGCTCATATAAAAAGCGATAAATAGTCGTCGATCAAATGAGTTATGTTGTGATTTACTGCATTGATGTGATATTTTCGATTTTAGGCTAAACACATCCGACTTCAGCACGTTATTGTTGAGTACTGTGTTTTCTTTTCTTTGTTCGATCCCTACTCGTTTAGATAGACCAGATAGTCTGTTGCCATGAACAGAACTGTGGGTTGGAGTACGGTCCTGATCAGCTCTTTTTTTTTTATCGATACTAACACAAACAGTCAGCTGTGAGTCGCCGTCATCTCTGAGCCCAGATAGTTTTTCCTACTCTCCGCTGAAACACAGTTGTAAAGCAAATACTCTTATGATTTTGTGTAGTTGTCCGTGTTCGTTTAAGAAATCTAACAATTTTTTGTCTTATACGTTTGTTACAATACTTTGTTTATCTTTTATACTTCTGTTTTTTCCTCACTTATAAACAGATTAGAGATCTACAAATTACTCGGTTTTGGGGGACTGGTTGGTCTCGAGGCAAGACGCCGGCCTCGAGACAGAGAGGTTGTGGGTTCAAATCTCAGCTACACCGGTTGGGATTTTTATTTATAATTTCTGTCTGCGGTAACTACCCCTGGTTTCAGCAGCAAGGCCCGGCTTGAAACGTAAATTACTCATCGACGGAAAAAATATGAGTACCTCAAAAGTCGGAGTTATCTGCCTGTGCGGCGGAGGGACCCATGTGCACACGGCTGCAGGGAAAAATGAATTAACGCGCAAAATTTAAGTTCCTAGTAGGGACTTCGTCGGAGGTAAAAACTGGCGAACGAAACAAAAATGACTCAGTTTTAGTTTGTAAAGCACCACGTTTTCTATTTGTAGAACACAGAGAAAAGCTCATCGGAACTCATCGATTGATTATCTTCCTTACGCGTTCGTCTCAATCCACAAAATCGATCCACTTACTGAAAGCCCTAAAGAATGACATTGTTGTATTAGATGAGAAATTAATTCTTCTATTCAATCTGGCACCACACAGATAAGCCACCTTTATCTTGGCCGCTAGATCCTGATGCTGAAAAGCCACTCCCAAGGGATTTCATAATGAGGTCTTTAATTGAATGTTGGGGAGCGGTGGAAAAACTATTGCGAAGATCAAGAAATTTCATTTAGAGAAAAAAGGGGTCTGAAATAAAAAATTAGAGAACTGCTGCTGTGGAGATCTCGTCAACAGATACGTGTTCTTTGTTTGTATGGCTTGAGGTTCTGTGTTTTGCCCTTTGTGAGCCATTGGATGTCTTCGGCATGTATCTGTTTGGAACTGCCGATCTTTTAAATTTTCTTGAACTTCATACAATACAGCACTTGTTCGTTGCCAGAGTTTTCTCTTCTACAGAAGAAATCTTATCAAATGTACTACTTGGATTTGTGTCATGGCTCCATTCTTGTAAGCAGATTTTCCAACAATCAAGTGGTCAGGATGTACGAAAGGAATCTGCCGTGCCAGACCATCACGTGAATATAGGGCAGCAGAAAAAAAAATAAAATAAAATAAAGGAAGAGCAAAAAAAACGTTTTGAAGAACAATTAATGGAGAGTGCTCAACTATGGTTTTACAACTAAAACAAGACCTGGCAGTGAATCGTTACACCTGGAGAGTTATGGTTCCTGTCCTACGTGCCGTCCTCGGCAATAGAATTATTAAGCTCCTGTGAAATGATGGAGCTACTGCTGAACTGATTGGTGTGTGCTTCCTGTACATGTTTTTTGTGTTAATTTATTTAAAAATCGAGCTAATATGAATGACAGTTCTAGTCCACAGCACTTACGTGTGAGATCGCTTTCCTTCAGGTAATTATTTAAGATAAAACAAATTTATTTTATATTCTGAAAGGACTGTCCATTGTTTATCTATTTTTAGAGATAAGAAAACATCACAGCTGGGAAATCTATGGCTAATCTACTTATTTTAACAGATGACGCAATGTACATACTGATGGTTCCAGTAGCTCGCTTGTTGTACACACACACACCAAGCTTGTCCTTGCAGATTTTCGTCCCAACACGTTATGTTACAAACTCCTGCAGACCCAACACTTATTGATAGCAGTATCGATGTCCAGTATGAATTCTTTGAAAGCATTCAGGAAAGACAGATATAAGACACGAATCATCGAGATGTACATGTAATTAGGGTCACAAATTGAAATCCAGAATGATATGTCCAGAATTTCAATATGTTCCTAACATACAAAACACAACTTCTTGTGATTGTTGTGACCAGAATTTAATTGCATTCCACAGGGTACAAAATGCTGGACTTGGTGGGCTGAAGCACAACACGGTCCTCCTGGGCTGGCCAACGGGGTGGAGAGACTCTGACAACGAGGAGGGCTACAACGTTTTTCTGGGTAAGGGTCTTCGTATCTTCAGTTTAGCAATACTCATTGTTTTCAGCTCGCTTCGATTGGTTATACTGTAGCTATGTTGGATAGAAAAGAAAATAATCGGAGGCCGCACAAATGGGACTGTAGAGAAGAATGTTGAGAATACCACAGACTGCTGAAAAGAGTAACGAGATCATTTTAAAAGTTGACAACACACAACAATAGCTTGGTACTGGTATTTGGAGAAAATTATCATCATTTGGATCATAAAATGTCATGATAGAAACCCTTTGTGCAGACATTCGCAACAAAGGCAATCTGGACATTAGAAGTAGTCACCAACCCCTCACCCCTCCCCCCTCCTCAAGGCTCATCCAGATGGTATATAATTCTGGAATATTTTGTGACAAAAACACATTGAGGGAATAAGAGGTAGCGGAAAACATATAAAATGTAGCATTCAGTGATTGGAGTGAATGGAAGTTAGTCTGTAGCAAAATTGATCTGTAGAGATAACAAGTTGTGGAGGTAAAGGTATACTACGAGATTTGAACCGGCCTTTTAGCACGTGAGTTTCCACCCATATGTGCTCGGCCGCCTATCCAGAAATGTTCGGAGATTTCTGGATAGTGTCGCTTCAAGCATCGAAACTCACGATGCAAGGCGGCATTCCTCGCCTTCCCAGAGTAATACCCTGGTGCCCATTTCTGCCAATGGCTAGGTCGACCGTGGAGGTAATTGTTTTTACACTGCTCCCAGCGGGAATCGAATACGGGTTGTCCGAACGTTGGTAGTCCAGTCGGGTGGTTTTCCCAACTAGGCTACCGAGGCCCCATGTGGAGGTATTTGCTCATATACGCCAGCAGACACCGCTTGATGTTGTATCACCTCATAATAGTGAACGACAATTATCTTCTTTGGGAAAGTGAGGCGGTCTGGCGTCATGCTAACCACATCACCAGTTAATATGTTTGGAGTTATTAAGGATATAAGCACTAACACCATATTCCTCAATAAATCGCCTAGCGTCAGGTGTACATTACATTTTCAAATTGTATGTGTAAAGATAGATTCTTGCAATACATCATTCTAGAGGACTGTAGATGTGATTTTCAGTTGGAAGGCAGAAAACAAGTCACAAACTAGTTGGGCATTTGGAAATGTGGATGATTGTACACTCTTCACGCAGAGCTTTGCAACAGGAGGTCATCAGAAGTGAACCGCCGGGCAAATGTTTCGGCTCCTTAGCTTTTGGCATTGTGAGGAAGAAGGGCGGTGCAGCGGGGGCGACTTTGGGCACTTTGTGTATTTGAACCTCAGAGCTCCTACTATGTTAAACATATACCTGAAGAGCTCCCACTATGTTAAACATATACCTGAAGAGCTCCCACTATGTTAAACATATACTTGAAGTGCTGACACTATGTTAAACATATACCTGAAGAGCTCCCACTATGTTAAACATATACATGAAGAGCTCCCACTATGTTAACATATACCTGAAGAGCTGACACTATTTTAAACATATACTTGAAGAGTTGACACTATGTTAAACATATACTTGAAGAGCTCCCACTATGTTAAACATATACTTGAAGAGCTCCCACTATGTTAAACATATACTTGAAGTGCTCCCACTATGTTAAACATATACCTGAAGAGTTGACACAATGTTAAACATATACTTGAAGAGCTCCCACTATGTTAAACATATACCTGAAGAGTTGACACTATGTTAAACATATACTTGAAGAGCTCCCACTATGTTAAACATATACCTGAAGAGTTGACACAATGTTAAACATATACTTGAAGAGCTCCCACTATGTTAAACATATACCTGAAGAGCTCCCACTATGTTAAACATATACATGAAGAGCTCCCACTATGTTAAACATATACTTGAAGAGCTCCCACTATGTTAAACATATACTTGAAGAGCTCCCACTATGTTAAACATATACTTGTAGAGCTCCCACTATGTTAAACATATACCTGAAGAGCTCCCACTATGTTAAACATATACCTGAAGAGCTCCCACTATGTTAAACATACACCTGAAGAGCCCCCACAATGTTAAACATATACTTGGAGAGCTCCCACTATGTTAAACATATACCTGAAGAGCCCCCACTATGTTAAACATACACATGAAGAGCTCGAGGCGAAACTTCTGAATCTACCTGTTGCCAAATTTTTGCCCCAGAACTGAGAACACTAGTTCTGCTCTCTTCGTGGTGACGTCAGTCTTAGATGCCTTTTTCTTTCTGCGTGGTGCTCTTAGATTCTTGATCACATGGCCACCAACAATTTGATGAAAATTAATCCGCCGACCGTCGCGTAACGCAATCCAGAGAGGCGCGTCGATACCAGTTGATAATTATACGTCTGGTTGAACACCCCACTTACCTTCGAACTGCCGGCGTCCTGCAAACATTTGAAGCCAAGGCACTTAAGACGGTTGAGGTCCTCTGGTTCACCACGCTATACTCTTTAGGATTCTCATGGATTTGTATTGATCCCTGTACTCATGTTTCCACATCAGTGCAGAGCAACAAACTTGCTGTGCAACTGTTGTGAATTTTGAGGTTGCAAGTACTTCCAAAGTAGAAGATTTTTTGTCGCAACTTCATTTTAGGTTTTTTGACGTCATTTAATACGTAAAGCTGTAAAATAAATCTTCATGTTCTTCCTTATTACCTTAACAGCTGTATTCACTATATCTCTGCGATTTAATACTTCTGATGTTATATGTTTTTAAAAAGTTAAGTAAATGAAAAAAAGTACATGACTGCTTTTATTTAAATTAAAATGGAAGCTCGTGATTTTTATGGCGCAGATTAATATGTTATTAAAACACATAATTTTTTACTGACAGTTGATATATTTCCGAGAAAGCAATTTCGAATAATGGTAAATCAAAAAGTTGTATCTTCTTTTACCTTTTAGCTCTCAGTGGAGCATAGGTCTTCAACAAACACTTTTCAAGTCGTTCTGTTTTTTTTGCCATTCTTTTAAGATCATTCCATGTCTTCCCCATCATCTTCATCTCTGCCTCTATCTGTCTTCTCCAAGAATTCCTTGGTCTTCCTCTTTGTTTTTTCCCCTGGGGATTCCAAAAAAGGGCCTGTTGTGTAATACTCTCAGTTGGCTTCCGTAGTGTGTGTCCTATCCATCGCCATCGTCTTCGCTGTATCTCTTTATCCACTGGTATTTGACCGGTACATTTCCATAATTCCACGTTAGTGACTTTGTCCTGCCATTTCCATCCTTTTATTCTGCGCAAGCATCCATTTATGAAAGTCTGTACCTTCGTGATTGTCAATTTTGTCATTCTCCATGTTTCACAGCCATATAATAGGACCGACTTAACATTTGAGTTGAAAATTTTTATTTTTGTATTTAGCCTAATTTCTTTGGATTTCCATATGTTTCCCAGTGCAATGAAAGCTCCTCTTGCTTTTGATATCCTTATTTTGGTATCATTTTCTGTTCCTCCCTCTTTATCTATATTACTGCCCAGATATATATAAGATTGTACGTCTAGTAGAAGTATTTCTCCTAGTTTTATTTGGTTATTGCCAACTGCATTAATTCTCATAATGTTGGTCTTATCTCTATTATCAGTATCAGTTGAGAGTAAAATAGCAACTACACGGAACAAGATTTCTTTGTTCTCCAGTCATATAAGCCTCTCCCCTCGGTACATCCCATAAATTGGATGAACACCGTAAAGACAGTGTTTGCTCCTTAAATCGACACATTTATAGATTGTTTGGTCAGTGTCACACGAGGCTGCCCTATTTTCTAAGAAAAAAAATTATTCGTTTCAAATGTAAAAAGTTGCCTTCGATCCCGAAGTCTGGAGCCCTGACATTTATTGTCTTGTTCTCCCTTCTCACCTTCTCAATGGAGAAGCTTCATCGTCTAGAGGGAAGGCTATCTGTGTCTGGACAAAAGGGTCCTTGAATTCGAATCTTGTCAAAAGCGGTGGAAATTGTCCGCTTCTTAGTCGTGATTTCTTCCTGGCTCTTCCCAGGTCTCTGGGTAGCGTGATTCGATGTCTAGTCATCTCTGGGTAGTGTGATTCGATGTCTAGTCCTCTCTGGGGAGCGTGATTCGATGTCTAGTTCTCTCTGGGTAGCGTGATTTGATGTGTAGTCCTCTCTGGGTAGCGTGATTCGATGTCTAGTCCTCTCTGGGTAGCGTGATTCGATGTCTAGTCCTCTCTGGGTAGCGTGATTCGATGTCTAGTCCTCTCTGGGTAGTGTGATTCGATGTCTAGTCCTCTCTGGGTAGCGTGATTTGATGTCTAGTCCTCTCGGTAAATGGCGAAAATAGGAGATGTTAACTCTGCGTACGTTAAAGAACATTTGGAAGTTAAAAAAGTGGAAAAGGCTAGGCATAAATGGTCGCTGCTGGAGTGCAGTTATAGGTAAATCTGCCCATGCTGGAGACGGATCTGTCGGGTCGACAGTTTGCGGAGTTTGCCATGAAATAGCGATACAGCATCTCCACGCCTACGTAATGGGTGAACGCAGAAGTAGCAAAAGAAAACTTTCTTTGTTATCTTTTGCATCTGTCTCATTTTCACTCATTCTTTCTATCATTTTTTCTCACTTTTCCTATCTCTCCTTCGTTCTTTCTCATTCTCCCCGTCTCACATTCGTTCGTTATAATTGTTTTTGTCCCTCTCCTTCGTTCTTTTTCAATCTTTCTGACTTTCTTTTGCTCTTTCTCATTCTTAATATCTCTTCTTCCTTCGTTCTGATTCTCGTATACTCTTACCACTGTCCCAAATGTAACGTGCCACTTACAATCATTGCTGTGTCCATGTTTTCCATTACAGAAACTGTGAAAAATATTGATGCTGCCGGACTGGCTCTACTGGTGGCAAAAGGCATCGATCAGTTCCCGGATGCTGGGGTCAAGGTTAGAGGAACAATTGACGTTTGGTGGATTGTGCATATCCTTGGCCTAAATAAATTAACACAACGTATTGTGTTGTCTATAGTGAACGTCATACACAACGGTCCCCTGTTTCTGTCTTAGAATAGAATAATAATTTATATAGTGAACGTCATACACAACGGTCCCCTATTTCTGTCTGAGATTATAATAATAATTTATATTTCTCCCGTTGAATTTATAATATTTTTTTCTTAATATTATTTCTCATAAGACCGAAGTGTTGTAAAACTTAAACATACAGCATTCGCTGCAAGAAGGAGCCGCGATAGCTCAGTGGTTAGTGATGGACAAGAGGTAGAGTTCGATCCTGACAGGTTCACCCACCCTTAAATGGGTACCGGTTTTTTTTTTCAGGAAAAGTAAAATGGGACGGGCTTAATACCGACCACATTACCAAAATATCATGCACCGGTGGTTTATAAAAATGATGGTCACTAATACCATATTCCCTATACGCCCCTTGGCCTGACTTTACTTTATTTACTTACTTTTCACTGCAAGAGGCAACTACGACAAGTTGTTTATGTGGCAGATTATCTATTTTGGTAGATAGCATTCTTTCAATATGTTGTCATATTCAGACCTCCTTATGACGCAATGATTCTCAACATCTATATCGACCCAGCAAATTTCACTGGATAGACCTTAAACAAATGTTATTTTCACTTTACATTGTAAAAGAAATTGATGTTTGATTTAATCTAGAAACCATAGCTTGAGGTAGAACGGAGTGTCTAGCAAGAAGAAAACGAGAAACTCAAATCAACAAAACAAAGTATTCAATGAGCTGTTTAATTCTTCTACCGGCGTGCTTCTATCGGTTAATTGGAGGTCATAATATAAATAATCTAAGGTATGCTGATGATACAGTCTTAATCGCTAAGAGTGAAAATGAGTTACAAGAAATGTTCGACATTGTAGTGAAGGAAAGCAAAAATAAAGGACTCAGCCTTAATAGCAAAAAGACAGAGGTAATGGTAACAACAAAGAAAAAGACGTAACCTCAGTGCAAAATAAAAACAAGTGGAACAATATTAAAACAGGTAAATGAATTTAAATATTTGGGAACTTTTTTAACCTCAGACGGAAGATGTACAAAAGAGGTGAGATGTAGAATGGCTCAGGCAAAAGCAGCTTTCCAAAAAATGAGGAAAATACTATGCAATCCATTTTTGACAATTGAAACAGAAAAAAGAGTTCTTAAATGTTACGTAGAGCAGGCTTAACATATGGATGTGAATCATGGACAATAGGACAACAGACAAGAAAATCACTGGAATGTGTAGAAATGTGGTTTTACAGAAGAATGTTGAGAATACCATGGACAGCTAAGAAGAGTAATGAAGAGGTTCTGAGAGAGGTCAAAGCAAAAAGAGAGCTAATTTCCAATGTTAGGAAGAAACAATCATCATTTTTTGGCCATGTAATGAGAAGAGAACAACTTGAATATATTGTAGCAACTGGAAAAATTGAGGGACGAAGAGATAGAGGGAAGCAAAGAGAAAAAAATAACAGACAGCTTAAGAGAATGGCTTGGCAGAAGGTCAACAACAGAAATGATAAATAGCTGCCGAGATCGAATGTTGTGGAGAGACATGATCACCTACGCCACTAGGCCCGGTACTTGATGATGATGATCGGTGTGCTGGGCCTGTCGTACAGCGACAAGTGAAATGGTTAGCTTATCTGGGAAGAGTAATAAGAGATTATATACCATATAACATATCTAATAAAATAGAGGATGAAATGGGCTAGGTGGTATAGAGGCGTCCACCTCTGGACAAGACGGTACCGGGTTCGATTCACACAGGCGGTGGAATTATAAAAAAAAAAAAAAAAAAAAAAAAAAAAAAAAAAAAACCGAATCCGGAGTTTTTCGTGGCTTCATCTTCCCCTTGTTTCTGGTGTCTGAAATCCGCTGCCTAGTCCTCACGGATACGGAGAAGAACAGAAGGTCCCGTTTGCATTATGCGCACCTTAAAGAACCCTTGGCAGCTGGAACTCAAAAATAGTCTACCAAAAATGACCGCTGAAATAGGAAAAATCTACCAAAACTTTAAAACTCTCGACAATTTAAGAAAACAAATTGAGAGTACCTATGAAGTCGGAGAATATCTGCCTGTATGGCTGGGGACACCTGAGAAACTGGGGCCTCGGTAGCCTAGTTGGGAAAACCACCCGACCTGACTACCGACGTACGGAAAACCTGTGTTTGATTCCCGCTGGAAGCAGTGTGAGTTGTACTCGTGGTTAGAAACAAATACCCGGTCGGTCGACCCAGCCGCTGGCAGAAATGAGTACAAGAGTACTCTGGGAAGATAAGGAATGCCGCCTCGCATCGTGAGTTTCAGTGCTTGAAACGACACTATCCAGAAGTCTCCGAACACTTCTGGATAGGCGGCCGAGCACATATGGGTGGAAACTCGCGTGCTAAGACGCCGGTTCAAGTCTCGTACTTTACTTCGTACACGGGTGACGGTTTGAAAATAAGGAAAAGTGATATTCATTCAAGCCATTGGGACTTTGCTAGAGAATAAAGCTGACGAAGGCAACCAATGAGAGAGAAGATAAAAGAAGAACCCGTGGTAGACTTGGAGCAAGATGTACTGAGGATAACCGAGAAATGCTACAACATCATCACATGACATTGGTTGTGGCTGCCAGAAGCGGAACAACTAGAACCTTGTATCTCCTTTGACGCCGAAAAAAGTATAAGAGGAAGTTGAGAGAGAGAGAGAGAGAGAGAGAGAGAGAGAGAGAGAGAGAGAGAGAGAGAGAGAGAGAACAGCAACAATTAAAGATATTCGTTGAATACATGCACTCGGAATAAAGTTTATATGAATTTTTTTTTAAATCATACAAGTCATTATAAAAGCAATATTAATAATAGTAATATCCATGAATGTGGATTTATAGAAGAATAGGTAGAATTGGATGGAAATAAAAGATAACAAACGATGAAGGTTTAAAACAACTGAAAATAAAAAGAGAGCTACTAAATACAATTAAGACGACAAATGAAATTTTTGGTCATGTTAAAAGACACAACAGCCTACTAAAAGTAATATTGGAAGGGAAAATACAAGGTAAAAGAGGCAGAGGCAGACCAAGACTAACTTGGACGATTAACATCAAAAGATGAACAAGTCAATCTATGACAGCCTGCACCATCAAAGCAAGAAACAGAGTAGAATGGCGATCCATGTTAGCCAACCATCGTTGCGGAGAAGCCAATCGATGTTGATGATGATGATGAATATCCATGACTTTTTTTAGTCGGAACTGTAGAGAAAGCGTGTAAGGCGTTAAGGCAAAAAAAATGCAAATGAATGCATAAAAATGCGAAGTTGCAGAAAGCTGAGAAAGCGTGTAGTAGTATTTAAACACAACGTGGCAGTTAGAATACGCGAAACGATCAACGGAGGTCCAATAATGGGGTTTTTTAAAAAGGTTCTTCATAATATTAATGTTGCCTAGTTTAGTGATGCTGGGATATAACTTGCTGACGGAATGTATTTCATCTACTATGACTCTACAGTTCCAACGTTTTACATCACAACTATCTTATTAAGTTACAACAGGAGAGATGTCTCAGTTGACAAGTTTAAACGCAATCACTTGTATCAACTTCACATAACATAACTTGGAATCGCATGTCCATACGTTCTCTATAATAACAAGTATCTTCACAATCTAACTCTAATGTTACTAAAAGCTATCCACATTACACGTTCTCAGCTCTCGTTCCATAGTTACCATAATGCCTCATACCCAATCGGCAGAATCTCTATACCAGCATAGTCTACTCAAAATGTCATTAACTACTGTCTCATGGTTAATAGTCAGTATATTGTTGTGTTTTTGAAAAGCTGTCACCATACCTTGTAGGCGTGTACGTTACACCCTACCTCTTGCTCCTACTACAAACTTTACAGCAGCACTGCAATTATTTGCTTCTTTCCCTTAGTAGTCTTAGCACGATTCTCACTGCTGTCGTCTGATTTAATTCCATTTTGTTTAAAAACGCGTTTAGAAACTATTTTCTGAATCTTGCATCAATGGCTAGATTTGGTTTTAGTACAGTCTAACTACACAACTACTTCTCTTTATAGTCCCTCCACTTGATAGTAACTTCGGGCTTGATAGTAACTTCGGGCTTGATAGTAACTTCGGGCTTGATAGTAACTTCGGGCCTGTTTGAAAACATCCACTCAATACTCTCCCAAAACTGTCGTCCTCTCAGGTCTCTTCTGCCAGCTCATGTCACTTGAATCGTCAGTGAATGACCCAAACCTACACGTCTAGAAAAAGACGCTGGTAATAATAGTTGTAGGAGTAGTGTTGTAGTAGTAGTGTTGTAGTAGTAGTGTTGTAGTAGTAGTGTTGTAGTAGTAGTGTTGTAGTAGTAGTGTTGTAGTAGTAGTAGTGTTGTAGTAGTAGTGTTGTAGTAGAAAATATCGTTACCCTTGTTCCAAAAGCAATCGAAGTCTAAATTTGTTATAGACTGTGATGCAAAGTGTGTAGTATTGTAGTAGTGTTGTAGTAGTAGTTGTTGTTGTGCGGTGGTACTAGTATGGTAGTAATATTGTAGTAGTAGTAGTAGTAATGTAGTAGTAGTAGTAGTATGATAGTAGTAATAGTGTAGTAGTCGTGGTATAGTAGTAGTAGGATACAAATAATAATAAATAAATATTATTATTAAATAGGGAACTTCCGAGGCGATAATAGGGAATAATAAGCGGGTTCGATCCCGCTTCGGACCATATATTGTTCTTTGTTTTTTTCTATTGTTGTTTGTCTGTCATTTTTTCCGAGTGCTAACACATACGTCTTCGTTCTATTATTCCCTATAGTAGTAGTACTAGTATGGTAGTAGTAGTTGTGGTAGTAGTGTAGTATTAGTAGTGTAGTACTAGTAGTAGTAGTGTAGTAGAAGTTTAGTATTAGTGTAGTATTGGTATGGTGGTAATAGAAGTGTGGTAGTAGTCTAAGTATCGTAGCCGTAATAATAATAACGACTGTTACAACCCTAATAGTTGGAAACTTTAATCGTCCTGAGATCCATATTTTTAACTAAACGAAAGCTATAATTACCACCAGTTTACATGTGTATGTTTTTTATCTCTGACAACGATAATACAAATATTGTACATACACCAGAGCTTCAGATGCATCACATATTTAGATTGTATCGTTTTATGGAAAAGAGTTTCGGTAATTTTTTTCCTTACAAAAAAAAAAAACGAGAACACCGAGGATGATAATAATAATGAGAATGTTTAAAATCAGTAATTAGAGAAGAAACATCATAGTTAAGAAGGCTGGACCGGCTCAAAGACGCAATATTACAATTTACTTGTACTGTCAGTCTTTCAAATGACGAGTTGTTGTAAGGTACAAATGAGCACTACTTAATTAATGGTAACAATGACAGTAGCATGAACAATATCAATTCACTCAAGCGAGTATACGTGATTGAATGGCAAGTGGAAAACCACCAAGATTAATGAGGTTAAGGTGCTCCTCAGAGACCACTGGATCCCTCCCCCCTCCACCTTTTTTCCCTCTCCAGCCATATCTTACCTCAAGGTTGATGAGGTCTTGTATCTAGTCCTATCGGAGAAAAACTAAACAAAATAGGTCCAGTGTTCAATTTGAGCGCGTAAAACAAGCCTTCACTGATAGTTCAGTTATATATATATATATATATATATATATATATATATATATATATAGTATATTTATAAATAGATAATAATCGAGATAGTAAATCGATAAAATAGTTCGTGTGAAGCTACAGGGACCAATGTTCAGATAGAATAAAACTGTAATTCCTGTAATCTTTACAGTAGTTAGTTGTTTTTGTTTCTGAAATTACCTCTGGCAGTTCTCGATGGTAGTACACAATTTGTTCACTGTTGAAATGTTCATGTGTGCCTGCCAAGTGATCAGAACATCATCATTACCATCTGGTACCATGCCTGCTAGCGTTGGTGATCATGTCTCTCCATAACTTTGGACCTCGACAGTCATTTATCATTTCCGTTGTTGGCCTTCTGCAAGCCATTCTCTTAAGCTGTCTGGTATCCTTTCTCTTTGTTCCCCTCTGTCTTTTCGTCCCTCAATTTTCCCAGTTGTTAACAATATATTTCAGATGTTCCCTTCTCATTACATGGCCAACAAATGATGATTATTTCTTCCTAATACTGCAAATTAGCTCTTTTTTTGCTTTGACTTCTTTCAGAACGTTTTCATTACTCTTCTTAGCTGTCCCTGGTATTCTCAACATTCTTCTGTAAAACTACATTTCTACAGCCTCCAGTGATTTTCTTGTCCGCTTTCCTATTGTCCATGATTCACATCCATATATCAAGACTGGCTCTACATAACAGATGTGATCAGAACACTAATGGATAATGACTGAATATAGCGATGCTGATCATGAGACGACATCAAAGGTAACATTCAATATTTCTCTAGACGGATTCATCAATCATCTTCGTTCAACATAAAGTGATATTTATAACTCGTGGTGGTCCCATGTTTGTGGTCTCATGTTTTGTGATCTCATGCTTTGTGGTTTCATTTCGTACATCTGTTCAAACGAGGTTAATGTTTGTTGACAAGACCTTAACTGTTAACACATGATGGCGGTCTTTTGATGTTGCTGCCATTCTTACTTCGCCAAGAGAGGACCTGGAAGAACTGCAAGCTACGCATCTTCACTGTAGCTCGTATCCTTTCGCCTCCAAATGTTTATGTAAATAAACCATTTACCATTGTTATTAGTTTGTTATAAGTGTCCTTGTCAACATTTAACTACATACACAATTTATGTTTTTCAAAAAATCCTGGCATTCCGCAATTTTATATAAAATACAGTCATGGAATATTGAACATTGTAATCGCCAACTAAATTGTACACATTCCATCCAATAGAAAGAAAGCTTACAACATTTTATATTAGAAGACAGTGATGTGTGTTTGTACTGTGCTCAATATCAATCTTCTCCTTTGTTTGACTGGTCCCTGTAGAATAAGCTTTGCCAGGTCATTCAATCTTGAGACTTGTCGCATCTATCATAAATTTCTTGGTTTCTTTACACTTTTGTTTTATTTAGAAATACTTCTTTGCACTTTTGATGTGGGCTGAAATCGATTCATTACATGTAGGTGTTAGATTAGTCTGTGTGACTGGTAGGTGTTAGTTTAGTCTGTGTGACTGGTAGGTGTTAGTTTAGTCTGTGTGACTGGTAGGTGTTAGTTGAGTCTGTGTGACTGGTAGGTGTTAGTTTAGTCTGTGTGACTGGTAGGTGTTAGTTTAGTCTGTGTGACTGGTAGGTGTTAGTTGAGTCTGTGTGACTGGTAGGTGTTAGTTGAGTCTGTGTGACTGGTAGGTGTTAGTTTAGTCTGTGTGACTGGTAGGTGTTAGTTTAGTCTGTGTGACTGGTAGGTGTTAGTTGAGTCTGTGTGACTGGTAGGTGTTAGTTGAGTCTGTGTGACTGGTAGGTGTTAGTTGAGTCTGTGTGACTGGTAGGTGTTAGTTTAGTCTGTGTGACTGGTAGGTGTTAGTTGAGTCTGTGTGACTGGTAGGTGTTAGTTTAGTCTGTGTGACTGGTAGGTGTTAGTTGAGTCTGTGTGACTGGTAGGTGTTAGTTGAGTCTGTGTGACTGGTAGGTGTTAGTTTAGTCTGTGTGACTGGTAGGTGTTAGTTGAGTCTGTGTGACTGGTAGGTGTTAGTTGAGTCTGTGTGACTGTTAAACCGAGGAGGACACCGGAATAATTTAGGGCAGCGTGTTTCTAGTGGTAGGGAAATAAATTCACGAACATTTCTCCATTTTTGGCTGCTACACTTTTGGGTAATTTCCTAGTTTGATCAGATATAGTCTTTCAGTTTGGAAGAGTGATGTCCCCTAAAATATGTCTGCCAAAATACAGTGGTTCTACGCATTCTTGGCGTTGGGTCATTACGCTGGCATGTAATCATTTCGGAGTATCTGTTGATTGGGCGTTGGGTCCAGGGGTTAGGTTTAGCTTTAGTGTTAAAAATTTATAAATATATTATAACGCGTGACAATAACGACGCCACTCGGCCTAATTATGATCTTCTGATCGAAGGGAATTGTGCGGTTGATTACCAATCGGCGTAATGACCCCAACGCCAAGAATGCGTAGAACCACTGTATTTTGGCAGACATATTTTAGGGGACATCACTCTTCCAAACTGAAAGACTATATCTGATCAAACTAGGAAATTACCCACTTTTGTTTGTCTCACAGGATCTTTACGTCATAGAGATATGCGTCAGTTAGTTCTTTCTTGTGCTATGTTTTGTCTTTGTGTAAACGTTCAGCATTTATCCACTACGTGTTGAATTAGCTGCACTTCCTATTCTTGTATCCAGTTGTTCAGAGCTCATGTTACAATGATTCCCTAACCCTTGGCTCTCAGAAACCGAGGACAACTCAATCCAAATGAAGAAAGACCTGCAGATGTACCTGTACCAACTGCGCATTGAGGCAGACGTCGATGTTGTTGAAATGGTAGGTACTGTAATCCTTTAGGCCAATGACTGCACATTAAACAATATCTACAGACGTGTGGCCAGTCAACACCTAATGCAATTTTACAGTTTAATTTTTCGAAACAAATATTGTATTTATTAATTGCCGGAAGAGAGACAATGTTTATAATAGAAAGACAAGAATTATTTGAATTGTGTTAGTTTGTGGAAGATGCAACAAAGCTTGTCAAATCATCGGACAGCTATTGTACAGCAAGGAAATACTCTAGAGGCAAAACGGGTACTCTACAATACAATCTACATTCCAACGTTGTGCTACCAATGCCAGTCCTGGACCCAAGACTCAAGGAAAATTAAATAAATAACTACTACGAGATGAAATATTTTAGAAGAATAACAGGAAACAGCCTGAGAAATAAGATCAGAAATGAAGAGCTGAGGGGGGAAAAAGTTAAGAATAATTTACATCATAGAATACATTAATAAACAACAGATAAAATTGTTTGGCCATGTAAAGACAGAAATATCAAAAGAATGAGCCTTTAATCAACTTTCCGAGAACAACAGACTCTGGTGCCGACCACGAAAAAGATGGATTGATAGAATGTATATATATATATATATATATATATATATATATATATATATATATATATTATTTAATAGGGAATATAAAAGCACCAAAGGCCAACAGAAGAACAATATATCACAAATTATATATATACGTGAACTTTCGGATAATATGGTGGGTAGGCGGCAGGAACCATTATAGACTGTGTCGGTTGAGCAATTTTGGATTTTGATTCGTATGCAGTGATACCGAGGCCTTTCATAATCATAACCATAACAGATTATATCTCCCCTCTTCGCTGAAAGGCAAATGAGGAAGGAATGAAGAGGAAGAATGTTTGCCGTTATCTCCAAAGCAATGGAAGTGTCAGATTGTTATAGGCTGTGACGCAAACTCTATATTTGATGAATGAGAAGGAAGGTAAATAGAACTAGCAGGCAACATTTGGAAAACGTCATTGTCTAAGACTGACCACTTGATGCGCAAGCTCGACATATGTTCTATTATGCGAATCTTGTGTTTTGTGGTTCATTCATATTATTTTACATATGTTCTATTATGTGCAACTTATCCTTTGTGGTTCATTCATGTTTTTTGCATTATTTGTTGTTATTCTTAAGAGAAAAAAAAACGAACTAAATAATATTGTGGCATTTGATATTTCTTGTACTGTTTTGTAATAATTTCCAGCGAGTAGTGATCCAATGGATATTCGCTAACTGCTGACGTTTGGGGAAATGAAAACACAGAGACTGATCGAAGATAAAGATAGCTAACTCCTGAAGACTATCTGATTGGCAATGAATATTTTCAAAATGCATAACCAATGAACAGTGCGTCTAAATTTGCAAACAAGATCACATTAAATACATTGTGGACATTAACGAAAATGGAATTTACCGACAAATCCAGAATACACAAACTTTATGTGATAATCCCGAAATCAAACGTTGTGCTACTAATATTAAATACTAATAAATAATAATTAAAAAATAATAAATGCCACTACAATAATGAGTAATGAGCACAGACGGATTACACCTTGCCTATGTAATCTAGTCCCAAAATTCATGGGCCGAAAGTCAGTAAAAATTATAGTCACTAAAACCATAATCCCTATACGCCACTCGTGACGGGGCTCTTTACTTTTTTTTTTTACTATGTAATCTAGTAGAATAATCCATGTGTTATGACGATTCTTTATATATGAGCGTCTATCATAGAAGTTTCCCATAAAAGTGATATTTAAAACTACCACACCACATCATCATATAACGTGTGCCACCTTCAATTTTGCGAGTGATTATTTCAGAGCAACCAAGATATATCAGCCTATACATATGAGAGAACACTCATTATGGAGCAAAGGGCGGACTTGCTCAGCAAAATAAGACAACAAACAGAGGTAAGGAGTCCCCGTTATTGCAGTATCATTATTATTAGCATATGACGTGTCTACTGGCGTAGATGATCATGTCTCTCCGCAGCTTTTTATATCTAAGGTTGATTATCAATATTCCTAGCTCGTGTATTGCAGGTTACCCTAAATAGCACGATTGGTTTAGTTGGATCAATTAAAATACTGTACGTGAAGATACTGTACTTGAAGATACTGTACGTGAAGATACTGTACATGAAGATACTGTACTTGAAGATACTGTACTTGAAGATACTGTACGTGAAGATACTGTACTTGAAGATACTGTACTTGAAGATACTGTACTTGAAGATACTGTACTTGAATATACTGTACGTGAAGATACTGTACTTGAAGATACTGTACGTGAAGATACTGTACTTGAAGATACTGTACGTGAAGATACTGTACTTGAAGATACTGTACTTGAAGATACTGTACTTGAAGATACTGTACTTGAATATACTGTACGTGAAGATACTGTACTTGAAGATACTGTACGTGAAGATACTGTACTTGAAGATACTGTACGTGAAGATACTGTACTTGAAGATACTGTACTTGAAGATACTGTACGTGAAGACACTACACTTGAAGATACTGTACTTGAAGATACTGTACGTGAAGATACTGTACTTGAAGATACTGTACGTGAAGATACTGTACGTGAAGATACTGTACTTGAAGATACTGTACGTGAAGATACTGTACTTGAAGATACTGTACGTGAAGATACTGTACTTGAAGATACTGTACGTGAAGATACTGTACTTGAAGATACTGTATGTGAAGATACTGCACTTGAAGATACTGTACGTTAAGATACTGTACGTGAAGATACTGTACGTGAAGACACTGCACTTGAAGATACTGGAGTTGAAGATACTGTACTTGAAGATACTGGAGTTGAAGATACTGTACTTGAAGATACTGTACTTGAAGATACTGTACGTGAAGATACTGCACTTGAAGATACTGGAGTTGAAGATACTGTACTTGAAGATACTGTACTTGAAGATACTGTACGTGAAGATACTGTACTTGAAGATACTGTACGTGAAGACACTACACTTGAAAATACTGTACGTGAAGATACTGTACGTGAAGATACTGTACGTGAAGACACTGCACTTGAAGATACTGTACGTGAAGATAATGCACTTGAAGATACTGGAGTTGAAGATACTGTACTTGAAGATACTGTACTTGAAGATACTGTACGTGAAGATAATGTACTTGAAGATACTGCACTTGAAGATACTGGAGTTGAAGATACTGTACTTGAAGATACTGCACTTGAAGATACTGTACTTGAAGATACTGTACTTGAAGATACTGCACTTGAAGATACTGTACTTGAAGATACTGTACTTGAAGATACTGCACTTGAAGATACTGCACTTGAAGATACTGGAGTTGAAGATACTGTACTTGAAGATACTGCACTTGAAGATACTGTACTGGTAGATATTGTACTTAAAGATGATGGACTTGAAGATACTGTACGTGAAGATACTGTACTTGAAGATACTGCACTTGAAGATACTGGAGTTGAAGATACTGTACTTGAAGATACTGTACTTGAAGATACTGCACTTGAAGATACTGGAGTTGAAGATACTGTACAACGAGCCTTCAGCAAACGTTGTGAGAACACCAGACCCAAGGGTCGACCACGAAAAAGATGGATCGATGGAATATTAGAAGCACTAGGAAACATAACAGCAGCAGCGGCGAACGGAAGAGCAAAAGACCGCAAATTATATCTCCCCTCGACGCTGAAAGGCAGATGAGGAAGGAAAGGAGAAGAAGAAGTACGTGTAGATACTGGACTTGAAGATACTGTACTTGTGGATGCTGTATTTGAAGATACTGTACTTGTAGATGCTGGATTTGAAGATACTGTACTTGTAGACTTGTAGATTATGGACTTGGAGAAATATCTAAAGTTTATATTGCAGACTTGCAAATACAGTACTTGTCGAAACAGTATTGTCAATTACTGTACTCGTAAATGCTATAACTGTTGAAACTCTTGTTGTAGATACTGTACTTAGTAGACCTGTCCAATAAAAACTGTTATTACATTTATCCTATTTCTGGGGTCTACCAGGGAGGTAGGGTGGATAAAGGCTGCATGCACAGGGCAGTCGCTTTGAATTGTTTGAATCATATCTTTTTTTTTTTTTTCACCCCAGTAGAAAAAAAGTCTCTTACTTCAATAATGGATGGCGTTCAATGGAACAGTATGAACGATGTTCAAGGGAACAGTATGAACGACTTTCAAAGGAACAGTATAAACTCTGTTCAAGGGAACAGAATGAACGATGTTCAAAGGAACAGTATGAACGACTTTCAAAGGAACAGTATAAACGATGTTCAAGGGAACAGAATGAACGACTTTCAAAGGAACAGTATGAACGACTTTCAAAGGAACAGAATGAACGATGTTCAAAGGAACAGTATGAACGACTTTCAAAGGAACAGTATGAACGATGTTCAAGGGAACAGAATGAACGATGTTCAAAGGAACAGTATGAACGACTTTCAAAGGAACAGAATGAACGACATTCAAAGGAACAGAATGAACGATGTTCAAAGTAACAATATGAACGATGTTCAAAGGAACAGTATGAACGATTGGGATGGACACTTTGTTGGTTGCAGGAGCGGAGGCTGAGAGGATATGGGAGTGCACCGTCTGCAGTGAAGACATTCCGTTCCAAATTCAAAGTCAAAGATGTGTTAAAATGAATCCGCTGCAAAATGGGAGTCTTTACTTCTGTCATAAATTGAATAGCGGAGCAGTAAGATGTATTCATACTACAAGGACAAGAGGCCGGGTTCGATCCTGATGGACGGATTCCAAGTTCACTCAGCCTTAAATGGGTACCGGATTTTTTTCTGGGATAGTAAAGTGGCACGGATGTAATACCGACCATATTACCCCCCAAAAAAAATGGGCCGAAGGTCTATAAAAATGATTGTCACTAACGCCATATTCCCTATACGCCTCATGGCGTGACGGGTTCTTTACTTTTTTTAAAAGATGTATTATAGTATTATAGTTCTTAAATGTTATGTAGAGCCAGTCTTAACATATGGACGTGAATCATGGACAATAGGACAACAGACAAGAAAATCACTGGAGGCTGTAGAAATGTGGTTTTACCGAAGAATATTGAGAGTACAATGGACAGCTAAGAAGAGTAATGAAGATGTTCTGAGAGAGGTCAAAGCAAAAAGAGAGCTAATTTCCAATATTAGGAAGAAATAATCATCATTTTTTGGCCATGTAATGAGAAGAGAACAACTGAAATATATTGTAACAACTGGAAAAATTGAGTGACGAAGAGATAGAGGGAAGTAAAGAGAAAAAATAACAGACAGCTTAAGAGAATGGCTTGGCAGAAGGTCAACAACAGAAATGATAAATAGCTGCCGAGATCGAAAGTTGTGGAGAGACATGATCACCTACGCCAGTAGGCCCGGTACCTGATGATGATGATTCATAGTATCAAATACAGGAATGGACAACCTTTCAAGGGCCATATATAAAATAATATACAGATGTTGAAGGTACTGTCGTTTATTGAAATCTTTCATAATCTGGTTGCGTGTCATTCGCAGAATTTTCCACTCATCACAGTCCATAAGAATATGACTCTAGCCAGATCTCTCACTTCTTCTGTTGTCATGTTTAAAGTCTCTATGATGTCTTGAAACCACATTCTTCTTGATCTGCCCCGTCTCGTCTTCCTTGAATTGTGTGTGCCTTTCATTCTTGTTTTTTTTTTTCCAGTACACTGTGTTAGTTAAAGTCCTTTACTAAAAAAACAAGCCTGATAGTGACTCCAGCTGGGTACATTCCTCTTGTGAGGAGACCACCTTAACCTTTCACTATGTCGACCCTCCAGCCCCCCTTCCCTCCTCTCCTCCCTCTTCACTCCTCCCTCTTACCTCCTCTCCTCCCTCTTCCCACCTCTGCTCCCCCTTCCCTTCTCTCCTCCCTCCTCTCCTCCCCCTTACCTCCTCTCCTCCCTCTTCCCACCACTCCTCCCTTTTCCCTCCACTTCTCCCTCTTCACTCCTCTCCTCCCTCTTCTATCCTCCCCTCCCTCTTACCTTCTCTGAACATGAAAAAACTGGGGGATTTTTAACAAAAAATAAGTTTTAGAAAAAGAATTCAGTTTTAGAAGGAAAAAAAACAAGTTTAAAAAAATCAAGGCAAAGCAAGAAAACAAATTGGGTAAAAGAAGAAAAATGTGACACACAAAAACAGTTGGTAAATCCTTGTTAGTTCTGGTAAAATTACTTTCATTGAAGAGATGCTATTTGTAGAAAAGCTACGGCTAACCAAAGTTTGCTGAAGATGAATGTGCTAGGCGACAAGGTGCAAATAACAGTGGAAACACAATCAATTAATAAAAATAAACTTTTGCAGGAAAGAAAAAGGGAAATACATTTTTTAAAGATGTTTCAGCACATTAACACTGATATACTCTGAGTAGAGACATTAACACTGATATACTCTAAGGAGAGACATTAACACTGATATTATCTGAGTAGAGACATTAACACTGATATACTCTAAGGAGAGACATTAACACTGATATTATCTGAGTAGAGACATTAACACTGATATACTCTAAGGAGAGACATTAACACTGATATTATCTGAGTAGAGACATTAACACTGTTATACTCTAAGGAGAGACGTTAACACTGATATTATCTGAGTAGAGACATTAACACTGATATACTCTAAGGAGAGACATTAACACTGATATTATCTGAGTAGAGACATTAACACTGTTTTACTCTGAGGAGAGACATTAACACTGATATACTCTGAGTAGAGACATTAACACTAATATTATCTGAGTAGAGACATTAACACTGATATACTCTGAGGAGAGACATTAACACTGATATACTCTGAGTAGAGACATTAACACTAATATTATCTGAGTAGAGACATTAACACTGATATACTCTGAGGAGAGACATTAACACTGATATACTCTGAGTAGAGACATTAACATTGATATTATCTTGGTAGAGACATTAACATTGATATATTCTGAGGAGAGACATTAACACTGATATTATCTTGGTAGAGACATTAACATTGATATTATCTCGGTAGAGACATTAACACTGATATATTCTGAGGAGAGACATTAACACTGATATTATCTTGGTAGAGACATTAACATTGATATATTCTGAGGAGAGACATTAACACTGATATATTCTGAGGAGAGACATTAACACTGATATTATCTTGGTAGAGACATTAACATTGATATTACCTTGGTAGACACATTAACACTGATATTATCTTGGTAGAGACATTAACACTGATATATTCTGAGGAGAGACATTAACACTGATATTATCTTGGTAGAGACATTAACATTGATAGTATCTTGGTAGACACATTAACACTGATATTATCTGATTAGAGACATTAACATTGATATATTCTGAGGAGAGACATTAACATTGATATATTCTGAGGAGAGACATTAACACTGATATTATCTTGGTAGACACATTAACATTGATATTATCTTGGTAGAGACATTAACACTGATATTATCTGAGTCGAGACATTAACACTGATATTATCTGAGTAGAGACATTAACACTGATATTATCTGAGTCGAGACATTAACACTGATATTATCTGAGTCGAGACATTAACACTGATATTATCTGAGTCGAGACATTAACACTGATATTATCTGAGTCGAGACATTAACACTGATATTATCTGAGTCGAGACATTAACACTGATATTAACTGAGTCGAGACATTAACACTGATATTATCTGAGTCGAGACATTAACACTGATATTATCTGAGTCGAGACATTAACACTGATATTATCTGAGTAGAGACATTAACACTGATATTATCTGAGTAGAGACATTAACACTGATATACTCTGAGGAGAGATTTTCTTGTCATTTTCTAGAGCTCAAACACTCTGCGTGTCCCGACCATTACGTTGTCAACAGTTCCAGAAGAGGGCAACGACATGGACCACTCCGAGTTCAACCAGCGGTCGGTGGACAAGGCACAGTTTACCTTCACACCGCAAGACGCTAAGGCTTTGGTTGATATGAGCAAGAAACCGTAAGTCTGAATGTGTCACAACTATTTGTTTCGGCCTCAGATTTTCACTTTTGATTTGTAATCATAGAAATATAAAATATCTACGTATATGTGATTTGTTATTAACTTTGTTCAAAACAATAAATTTGTTTTTGTTTGAACAAGGTTTCTCCATCGATCTCTGTTCTTGGACATTTCCTCAACTTCTCTATAGTTAAGACCAATATTCTTGATGGCTTCATAGCTTCTCTTCTCCATGCATAACTATGATTCCCCTGCTTTCTTTTCACCTGGGGGTTCCAAAAACATGCCAGCCTAGCAATGCTGGCTTAAGGCTTTCTTAATGTGATCTTCCATCTTAAAGAGTGTTTTTTGTCAGAGTTGAAGAAAGTCATCAAAATACAAGCCTCAATTCAAGAGACTTCATCTTTTGTACATGGAAAGACCTGTTGAAAATGTTCAACTGGAAGAAAATTTTAGAAGTTCACATTTCTCCAGATTTACTTTCTGATACACACGAGTCTATTCACTAGATCTTCTTATGTTCATAACGATCTCAATGTCTACTGAATAGATGATTACAACAGTAAAGTTTCAAGTTCATGGTCTTCCCCAGAGACAAGCACAATGTGAGGCGCATGCACACTGCTGTTAGGCTCAACGAGCACATTGTGGACAAGTCCCGAGATGCCCAGCTCGTTGTTCTCAATCTTCCGGCACCACCAAAGTCAGACTCTGGATCTGAGAACTGTATCCTTTATTTTGCAATAATTGGTTTCATTTCTTTTCAGCAACATTACTCATTGAAGGAAGGGAGCCGCGATAGCTCAGTGAACTGGACTACAAAGGACAATAGGTAGGGTTCGATCCCAGCCGACGGCTTCCGATTCACCCAGCCTTTAATGGGTACCAGCTTTTTTTCTGGGAAAGTAAAGCGGCACGGGCGTAATTCCGATCACATTACCCCAAAAATCATGTGCCGAAGGTCTGTAAAATGTATAGTCACTAACACCATATTCCCTATACGCCACTTGGTGTGACGGGGGTATTTTATTTTTTTTTTTACTAACTGAAGGAGAACATCTGGGCAAGTCGGTTGGATCTGCCAATATGGATAAATGGCCCACGTCATTCTAATCAGGTTTACTGTGAACTTGAATCCATATTTCAGGTAATTTCATTGTTCAATTTCATTGTCAATGTTTGTCAAAGAGTAGACGGATAAAAACATAATTGTCACGTGACTGTCAAGTATTTAAGAGCCATCTGAAGAGCCAAGTTATTTATACAAAAATAAATATATAATTTCAATTAAGAAATGTTAATGTCAATTGTGTCATTTGTAAAAATTAATGTCAATAATGTCAAAATTGGCAACAAACAGCAGCTATACGAATTAGCAACCAAACAGGACAATTCCAATATATAAAACAAGGAGTCAGATAAGGCTGTGTTCTGTCGCCGGATTTGTTTTCACTTTACAGCGAATATATGAGATCAATAGTAGACAAAAAAGGAATTGAAGTCAACGGTCACAACATAAATAATTTACGATATGTGAATGGCACAATGTTAATAGCAGAGACAGAGAATGAACTACAAGAAATGATAGACATAATAGTAGAAGAAAGCAACAAGAAAGGTCTCAGTCTGAATAGTAAGAAAGCAGAAGTAATGGCCATATCAAAGAAACAACCATCATCATCATACAGCATAGAAATAAACAGGACAAATCTGAAACAAGTGCAACGCGTCAAATACTTGAGCACAATAATAACATCAGATGGAAGATGCACCACAGAAATAAAAAATAGAGAATAGCTCAGGCCAAAATAGCATTTCAGAAAATGAAAAATATCTTATGCAACAAATCTATGTCAATAGAAGTGAGAAAGAGAGTACATCGGTGCTATATAGAACCAATTCTGACCTATGGAAGCGAATCATGGACAGTAGACAAACACATGAAAAAACGATTAGAGGCCACAGAGATGGGATTTCTCACAAGAATGTTGAAAGTTCCCTGGACAGCTATAAAGACCAATGAAGAAATTCTCAAAGAGGCCAACACAAAAAAGGAACTCCTAAATAACAACGCACAGAAACAATCAACATTTTTTGGGCACATCATGAGAAGAGGAAAGTTGGAATACTTGGTTACAACTGGCAAAATAAAAGGAAAGAGAGATCGCGGGCTACAAAGAGAGAAAATACTGGATAGCTTGGTGTCATGGTATGGAAAACAGTCAACAACAGAACTGATACGATGCACTGTAGATAGAAGATTGTGGAAGGACATGATCGCCTACGCTAACTGGTATGGCACATGATGATGAATGTCAATTGTGGTTTAATATAACCTAGAAGACATTGTCTGAGTTCTGACTGATCGAGTCTTACCAATAAGGAAAGAAAATAGCATGAGCGAACTCTGACGGCCTCAGTCCTGACCGATCAGATCGGGTGCCGTATTACATTGTAACTTAAGAAATATTCTACTTTAAAATAAGGTTTTATGCATTAAAACTTTATCAGTAGAACATCTGTACAAATGTGCTTCTCTAACGTGTTGCAACCTCAAAATGATAGATAAACCTGTGTGCCCATATCCACAAGAGCTGTTCTAGAGGTTGCGGTACTACCAAGAGACCAACCAAGTTGGACAAAGCCTGGGACCACCAGGCAAAGCGATACACAACATGTTCAAATCGAATTCACTGTGCTACACACCTAACATAACTGTGCAACGTAATTCTCACCATGAAGACACTGCAATCTCGAAAAAAAAAGCGAAATGGGGGTCATTCCATGGAATCCCGCCAGGCAGTGAGAGTGCCGGACCCCCTACTTCGATTAGACTCGAATGTTATTAACTTTGTGCTGACCATCGTTTCATCTCGAACTTATAATATTAACGTCTAGAGGTGTACGCAGAAGAAGAAGAAGAAGAAGATAATCATGATGATGATGATGATGATGATGATGATGATGATGATGATACAGCCTAAGGCCAAATCATTTTACGGATTATTCAGTGATAACAATACGGTGATGAAAGACCAACCCGTGCTGTCAAGTGCGGTCAGGGGTAATTTCCTAGTTTGATCAGATATATTATTTCAGTTGGAAGAGTGATGTCCCCTAAAATATGTCTGCCAAAATACAGTAAAAAAAAGTAAAGTACCCCCCGTCACGCCGAGTGGCGTATAGGGAAATATGGTGTTAGTGACCCTATATTTTACAGACCTTCAGCACATGATTTTTGGGGTAATGTGGTCGGTATTACGCCCGTGCTGCTTTTACTTTCCCAGAAAAAATCCGGTACCCATTTAAGGCTGGGTGAACCCGGAGCCGTCGGTTGGGATCGAACCCTACCCCTTGTCCGTAGTAGTCCAGTTCACTAACCACTGAGCTATCGCGGCTCCTACTAATTTTTAGGGAATTAGTAAAACCCAGGTGTCCTCGCCAGGGTACGAACCCCGGCTGTTGCCGTGGTAAGCCAACCGACCAAAATACAGTGGTTCTACGCATTCTTGGCGTTGGGGTCATTACGCTGGCATGTGTCACTCACACTGGCGTTTGGGTCAGCGTGGCGTTCGGGTCAGCGTCTGCGTCCAAATCGAGATGTTAATTAATAATTGGCTGAACCCCTATCCTTTCTTATGCTTCTTCTTACTAATTATCCGCCTATATATATAGGCTAGTTTGTCTAATATTTAAAAACCAGCTAAGCAGTTCTGAGTTCACTTACTTGAATTTGGTACTACTGTATTTGCAAAATGACCGGGCGACCTAGAGGCCGAGTGGCGTCGTTTTTGTCACGCGTTATAATATATTTATAAATATTTAACACTAAAGCTAAACCTAACCCCTGGACCCAACACCCAATCAACAGATACTCCGAAATGATTACATGCCAGCGTAATGACCCCAACGCCAAGAATGCGTAGAACCACTGTATTTTGGCAGACATATTTTAGGGGACATCACTCTTCCAAACTGAAATAATATATCTGATCAAACTAGGAAATTACCCGGTCAGGTAGTGAGAAGATGTGGCAGGAGACTATATCACGAAATTTCTTACGGGCTACAGTTAAACCGACGCTGGCTGGTTGGTGGTATGGACTGATGCATCAGGAGGTCTACGCCTGGGTGTCTTGACCCAAGCGGGCCCGTCCTCATACAGTATCATGTTGTAAAGGGCCAAAACTCCTTGCTATTTGGGAATCTCTTCTAATGGTCAGATTGCCTCCCGTTGCAAAACTTTTTAATTTTATATAATAAGATCTCCCAATCATAATATGATGTCGCTGATGTTTTACTCATTAAATTAATTTTGAAATAACATTGTTCCTCCTTAACCGACTTAAAGATATGGAGTTCCTTGAAGTTTTAACTGAAGGACTACAGCGAGTTCTTATGGTGAGAGGAACAGGGCGAGAGGTCATTACCATCTACTCATAAATAAGAGTGGCAAGATTAATATTTGTAAATTCATCTAATTAGTTTGTCGACATTGATCATAACGTCTCATGGAACAGATTGACAAAAGAACCATCAGGATACAAAACGTTAACAGCCATTAAGAGAAAATATGCTAATTTGGGTGATTTTATAGTCAGAGCTGACAATAGTACCAATGACAAAGATATTTATTTAAGATTATACCGTCGATTCTGCATTCATTGAATTCTTGTTAATCAATTAGTTTTTAACTGACGGCATAATTCGTTGAAACATCCAAAACAGTGGTTTGATTGTAATTAATAACAGATATTACTGTTAGATAATATAACTTAAAAACAAAGACACTTGAAAAAAATAGAATGAAAATTAATGTTGAAAATGTCTTGTCCGTGACCGTAAACAGACAATTTATAAATCACAAGTTGAACACTAAATCTTGCCCTTGTTACATTACATTAGTAAACATTGATCACATTATCATATCAATGCGTGATATTCATATTTTTTTCTTGTTGTGATAGCTCCTGCCTTGACTTTGTTTTTTCTTTAATAATTGCACTAAAAGTAGTCTACATTTTGAAAATGTGTTCGTTTTGTTCATATTTTGTTTGTTTTTTGTCTTCACAGCTCAGCAGCATGTTTTTTTTAATCTAACATTTCCAACGAAGACAAAAGATTTGTCATTAGTTTTACACTTTTAGCTAAATTTTAATATTTTATTTTTCTGTTTTGTTTTTGTCAAGTTGAAATGAAGAATTGAAAGAACTTTTAATTTGTATTTTTTGTATGGTTTTATGTAACTATGTACACTGATGTTTGTTTTTATTTTTATTATATTTGAATGCATGTTCATAAATATTTTTACATCTTGACTTGTTTAGTTTATTTTCAAATGTTTGAGCGAGCACTATTTTCCCCCCTTTTGCAATTGATTTTTCACCAAACAAATGTTCTTGAATTTTTGTACGAAAATAAAATATAGAGAGCAAACCTTGCAAGACCAAGAATGGTCAACCGAGCTTCCAAAATTAGGTTGTCTTGTTGCAATCAAGACTGATCTCCATGGCCTAAGTAATGGCTTCGTTGATCTCGAATATGTTTTCCACATACATCAACATTTACGTATTAAGACATTTCTTTCACTATCACTGCACATATTATCCCGATTGTATGTACATATTAAACACCAATCCATTAATTCAGATGACGAGATGTTTTAAATGATGTCCCGAAATGTTTCTTTCTTCTTATGATTCTACTCAATGTGTACATACTCATTAATGTCCGACAATCTAAAAAAAAATACCAAAAAATGAGAATGAGAGACTGAATGATAAAAAGGAACATGTTTTCCTCAGGCTTAAATAATATTATAAACATTCTACAAAATAAGGAAAATAAAAAAATAAAAAAATAAAAATAAAGTAAAACAGAGAATGTTTTAACTTTCATCATCATCATCAAGTACCAAGCCTGCTGGCGTAGGTGATCATGTCTCTCCACAAATTTCGATCACGACAGTTATTTATCATTTCTGTTGTTGACCTTCTGCCAAGCCATTCTCTTAATCTGTCTGGTATCTTTTCTCTTTGCTTCCCTCTATCTCTTCGTCCCTCAATTTTTCCAGTAGTTACAAATATATTCCAGCTGTTCTCTTCTCATTACATGGCCAAAAAAATTATGATTGTTTCTTCCTAATATTGGAAATTATCGCTCTTTTTGCTTTGGCCTCTTTCAGAACGTTTTCATTACTTTTCTTAGCTGTCCATGGTATTCTCAACATTTTTCTGTAAAACCACATTTCTACAGCCTCCAGTGATTTTCTTTTCTGTTTTTTTAACTTTCAGAAGAAAAAAAAACTATGACACCGATCATCAAATGTTAGCGTTTTAGCGTGTTAGCGTGTGTCCCCACAATTTGTTATTTTATCGACACATCTGTTGAACTCATACCGAGTCATTCTCTTAAGTCGTGTGGTATCTGTTCTCTGTTGCCGCTCACTCCTTACTCTCGTCCTGACTTGTACAACCTCAACACATAACCATGAATGATGATTATTTATTTCTGATTTATTTAAAAGCTTTCTCTTTTGCTTTGCAATTATTTTTTATTTCACATCCTTGCTACTCTCTTTTCATTATCCAAGGTTCTCCTGTAGAATTATATTTCTGCAGCATTCATAGAGTTTCTTGTTTGTTTGTCACATTATCCAGAATTTACTTTCATATGTCAGGACGAGGTCAGTATAATATCTGATCTTTAGAACTCTCTTACCTTCCATCAACATAACAGCAATCAAGGCTAAGAGAAGAGCCAAAGTCGGCAAACCATATTTTGCATCGACAGAAAGAAGAAGTAAAAGAAGAAAAAGTTGACAATTGCTAGGTGCATTACAAAATATGACGATGTAAAGAACAAATGCAACATTTTGCCTTCTGTACGTACAAACATCAAATAACACAATAGTAAAATAAGAAAATAACAATTAAGTCAAAGAAAACTTATCTAAACAACTCAAGGTATGGCATACCACTCTTGAAATCCCGTACATCAACGTTAAGGTCCGTGTCTCAAACTCTAGAGTACTCGGTTCAAATCCTATGTATAGCAAAAGTTGTTAGTGGTGCGGGGAGAAATGTGAGAATGTTTACTATAGTAACATGTGAAATTGTTAGCGGTAAGGGGACAATGAGAGAATGTTTACTATAGTAACATGTAAAATTGTTAGCGTAAATGGGAGAAATGTGAGAATGTTTACTATAGTAACATGTGAAATTCTTAGCGGTATGGCACAAATGTGAACATATTTACTATACAAACGTGTGAAATTTTTAGTGAAAAAGAAATTATGTTGCAATTTGTACAAACTGTGACATTGTAATATGTAAATGGATCAAACCAGTAAGTGGAAATTATTCCACTAAAATAGAAATCATAAACTTTACATTTTGATCATATGCGTGTATTTTATTTGTCTGTCTTTGATAGATAACACAGATGTGAAAATTGAAAGGATTTGGCTGAATGCAATTGCGGGGACAAAACTCTCAAAAACAAAAATCCACCCCGTTTCTTCCACTTTCACAACAATTAACCACCTTTGTTGAAATTACACGGGGAAGGGAAGGGAGTTCCCCCTCTCCTATACTACGGAGTTCATGTCCTGCTCTAAGTCTTCCTCTGTTTTCAGAAAAGATAGCTAAAGATATATATCATGAGAGAATACTAGTAGCGCTCTTAAGACAAAGGCAATAGAACAAATAGTTCAAATAAACGTGTATGCCATTGCTGTAGATTTCCCAATGTGAACACATTCTTCTTCAAAACATTTTTTTTCAAGTCGGCATATGGCCACGACTGTCTGTAAGAGATTTTGTTTTTTCAAAATAGAGAAATTATACAGATGTAAGAGACAGTTTTTATATAGAGAAATTCAAAGTCAGTAAGGTATTTTTTCCTTTCATGCAGAAAAAAATATAAGTTTGTAATAGACGTTTTTTTTTTTACATGCAGAGAAATCATAAGTCCTTAGAGATATTCTTTCAACTAATGAAATCAATGGACAAGTGAAATAGCGGACGCTACCAAAGAGCTTCATCAAAAACATACAATTTTCCTTCAATACATTAAAGATGATAGAGAACAAGAACAAAACAAATCATGAGTCTGTATGAGATATGTTTTATATGTAGTTAGTCTGAATCTGTAAGATATTTTTTTTTCAATATATGAAAACATATATCTGTAAAAGATATCTTTTTCTAAATATGAAAACATCTGTCTGTAACAGATATTTTGGTCTAAATATGAAAACATCTGTCTGTATGAGATATGTTGTTCTAAATATGAAAACATCTGTCTGTAAGAGATATTTTGTTCTAAATATGAAAACATCTGTCTGTAAGAGATATTTTGTTCTAAATATGAAAACATCTGTCTGTAAGAGATATTTTGTTCTAAATATGAAAACATCTGTCTGTAAGAGATATTTTGTTCTAAATATGAAAACATCTGTCTGTAAGAGATATTTTGTTCTAAATATGAAAACATCTGTCTGTAAGAGATATTTTGTTTAGGTTGTGAAATCAAAGTCGATAAATAACATTTTCCATTCTACATAGAGAATATAATTTTTTAAAGATTTTATTCTTTTTTCGATAACAGGAATTTTAAAAAATAAAGCCTCTCTGTAACGTTGTTGTTTATTTAATATCCAATGATGAATCATAAGTGTGTACACATAAGTATGTTCTCTCTACGTCAAGGAAGTCAGATTAAACAAACGACATACCAAGAACGGTATTATACACATTCTTGGTGGAAAAAAAAACTAGAAAAACGGAAAGTCATTCAAGAACAAGAATCGGGCGCAAATTCTGTGACAAAGTGCCAACTCACTGTACGTTGTGTAGTGAGCAAAATGGCCAACTATTGGCCAAGCATAGTGCTGTAGAGTGTGTGCATTATATTTGGTTTAGGGTAATCAGTTATTTTACATATTTTCTAGTGTTGTGGATTTTTCCTAGTGTTCTTTCTACTGTTATTAGTGTATACCTCCCGTTGGTGTTTTTCTACCAAGTCAATATTTTGTAAAACTTATTGTTGAGAGAGTGCCTGCGGGAGAGTGTTGTTTTAACTTTCAAAGCGGACATTATCTGTCTGTAATTAATTATTCGTATTTTTTTTATTAGAGATGTCAATACTTTGTTCTTTTAGATAGAGAAATCATCTTAAACAGATTTCTCCAATATCAGATGATGATCTGCTGAAGAGACTTTTTTTTCAGGTGAAGAAATCATCTGTCAGTTGCTCTTTCAGTTAAATTAACCAGTTGTCTGTAACCACGTGATTCCTTACCATGTATTAAAATAAGTGAAGGCAGATGAGCAAGAGGCAGATCCCGAGTTAAATGGACAGACAACATTAAAGAAAAACTACAACATCAAATGACAATGAGTGAAGCCGCCAAAAGGGCGAAAACTAGAACATTGTATCTCTGGACACATAAACGAGTACAAGAGGAAGTGAAGAAAGAAGAAGAAAGAAAACATTATTTTTCCAGGTAGATAATGTATCTCTTTTTTTACACATTGCTTTTGTTTATAAAGTTTCCTGAGGAAATATTTGTCCGCAACATACTTTTGAGTATTGATAATTACATATGTTAGCATTGTGATATTGTTGTGTGTATATCATGACATAGAACCATCTATCTGTATTAGATTTATCTTTTCATATACATAAGTGATTTTGGTTGTTGTAGATATTTCTATTTTTCCCACTATAATGAATATGTTATCACCAATAACGATTGTTTATTTTCTGTATAATCCTGTTCGCTGTTATCAGTAACATCATATTTTATATATTGACATATTGTTGTTGTTTTACTAACAAGAGTTAACCCGTGCTGCTCGTTGTTATATATAACGTATTTTTAAACAAATATACATGTAATATATACATTTCTAACTTTCTCAACTGTTTCACGTGACCGCTTGCAAAATGTTTCCACAATAAGATGTTAGTTGCTCATTCGTGACAAGCTTTCCCAAAGTTGCATTTAGACTGGAAAGCAAATGTATAGATTAGAGAAAGTAATTAGAATTTACAAAATGTCGTATCTGCTTATTAGTTCTTGTCCAAAATAAAAACAAAAAACAAGAAAAACAAGGAAAGTTACTGGATGTGTTTATCGTGTTGTGGCAAGGAGAAAGAACTAGATGATGGATTTGGATATGTTTAATGTATCTGTGGACAAGGAAAGTTACTGGATCTGTTTAATGTATCTGTGGACAAGGAAAGTTACTGGATCTGTTTAATGTATCTGTGGACAAGGAAAGTTACTGGATCTGTTTAATGTATCTGTGGACAAGGAAAGTTACTGGATCTGTTTAATGTATCTGTGGACAAGGAAAGTTACTGGATATGTTTAATGTATCTGTGGACCAGGAAATTTACTGGATCTGTTTAATGTATCTGTGGACCAGGAAAGTTACTGGATCTGTTTAATGTATCTGTGGACAAGGAAAGTTACTGGATCTGTTTAATGTATCTGTGGACAAGGAAAGTTACTGGATCTGTTTAATGTATATATGGACAAGGAAAGTTACTGGATCTGTTTAATGTATCTGTGGACAAGGAAAGTTACTGGATCTGTTTAATGTATCTGTGGACCAGGAAAGTTACTGGATCTGTTTAATGTATCTGTGGACAAGGAAAGTTACTGGATCTGTTTAATGTATATGTGGACAAGGAAAGTTACTGGATCTGTTTAATGTATCTGTGGACAAGGAAAGTTACTGGATCTGTTTAATGTATCTGTGGACAAGGAAAGTTACTGGATCTGTTTAATGTATCTGTGGACAAGGAAAGTTACTGGATCTGTTTAATGTATCTGTGGACCAGGAAAGTTACTGGATCTGTTTAATGTATCTGTGGACAAGGAAAGTTACTGGATCTGTTTAATGTATATGTGGACAAGGAAAGTTACTGGATCTGTTTAATGTATCTGTGGACAAGGAAAAGAAGAACGTGATGAAAGTCTGAACACATCTCCGCCATCTTTAAACTGATACTTTCTGGAAGCGACTGGCCAAGTGGATTGAACTTGGAACTTTCTAATCGGAGAACCGTCAGTTTGATTCTCCGGGAGTCAAGGAATTATTGTCCTATCTGGGGTGAAATAAACAAAACAAAAAACATGTATAGTGCTTGTCGACTACTCTTGGCATGAGACCTTTTATTTTTCTTGGCCCTTGATATAAAAAAAAAACAACAACTCGCCCTTATTTAGGAAGAGTTCCCGGGAATGGTTCAAAAATAGAATATTGGCTCGACAGACATAATTTATGTCTTCCTTAGATTACATTAATTAAGCAATACAACAAAATACAATTATGTTACTAATTATAATGAGCTTTTATGTAGGGACATTGTTGTCGGACATTAAGGGAAGAAACGTTGTTGATGTTATTCTTTCTGTTTGCCTCGCGTTGTTCTTCCTCGCCCAACCTTAAAAGGACGTTAGGTTGGTTAGTTGCGTTGTGTCGTTGTTTTTATCTAACTGTGATATTGACGTCTTTCGGTCCAACAACTCCGATTTCAGCACAGTATTTTTTGTTACTGGGTTATCTTCGATCCCTACTCGCTTGGACAGACGAGCTTGTTTGTCTATCAGGGCAACCACAAGTAGGTGGAGTATGAATTTGATCAGCTTTGCCTCTCTAGTCCTGGAACAAACTCTCAGCTATGACTTAGTGACTGCTTTCAACACAGCCAATGCCTTACCTTTTGGTTAATTCAGGAAGAAATCTGTCCAAAAGCTATCTAATGCCAGCTGCTTGTACAGCGCAATATATTGAATGCACTCAATGTATTTAGAACATTCGATATAATTATCTGCTAAAATAAAGCTAAAATTCTTTTGAGTTTAGATATTCCATAAAAGAATCAATACAGGCTCTATTTTCTTCATGAAGTTACACAAAACTAAAAGCAAAGTATCAGCAGCCAACTGTTATATCAATGACATGTGATTTTTATGTCATTTATTAATTTATTGTTAATAAATGTTCATATGTTGATGGTTCTTACTACTGATATGTTCGGTTCGTTAGTAGCAAATTACTGATCACTGGATCCTTTGATTCGCTGGATAATAAATTCTATGCATTACTTATGTTATGTTACTAGTTGTTTTGTAGTTTACTACACATTATTGTTCATTTCATGGTAAATTTGGCTAATTCATGTGGTTTATTATTTTTTTAAAGAGGCATGGAAAACCATGTGGAGCAAAAAGAAACATTATTGTCTAAAGAGGCAGGAGATATGCAGAGAAAGGGTTCTGAAATGTGATATGAAAGTGGTTGTGAAAGTTAAAAACTGCGTGAAGTAGTAAAATGATCATTCTCTTCAAATGGTTGGAGATTGTTAGATTTTTAGCGTACTAGTCACGGCACATGATGATGGCGATGACTACAGCTCAAATTGTATTTGTTTCTGTTCTTGAACCGGTCTGCTGTTGAAGTCCTTCAATCAATTAGTATGCAAGATAATTATGTATACATCTTATTAATGTTCAGTTGTTTTCAAAATATTGCCTGTGTTACACTGTTTTCTTGATTTAACAAATAACTACAAACACAAAATGTTATTTTGCCTATGTTTTAACTTTATTTCATCGATAATGTCTCTATCATTTTAACAATGTCCTTCTATGTTTTAACTTTATTTCATCGATAATGTCTCTATCATTTTAACAATGTCCTTGTTGCACTTGTTTTTTTTGTTGAGAATTGTATGTTTGAGACCCTCCCCCCGTCCCAAAAACACAAGATTTTGTTTAATATAGACTTCTCTCACACATCTCCAGTCACATAGCAATATCTAGCTGCATGTGTTTTCCACTTTGTCATGTGTTTCGTGGCAGTGTTTTATGTCATTATATTTTTACAATCTAACATGTGTGTTGTTATTCTGTCTAAAATGACTGCTAATATTCTTCTTGTATTTCTCAATGTATTATTCTCAACAGCATTTGTTCTGTATAGTGGCAGTTCGCATAAAAGCTGTCTGTGATGAAGTTAGCGACAGGGAAATAAAAGAGGAACTAAATAAATAATATGATGATAATGGCAGTAGTGGATTTTCTACAGGGCCATTTTTTTTAAATAGCTTAATGAATACTATTTTTTTACATTCATTGTCTTGATTCAAGCCAATTGATTACAATTTTTTTTGTTTACAAATTATAATGTATATATTTTATTTGCCAATTTATGTTGTTTATCGTTACTTGTAGAGACCACATTTGTAGGTCAAAAGATCACGAATTTAGTTTTACTTTGTTCTAGTTTATTTTGATGAGACTTTACCAAATTATTTGGCGTGTCTTCTTTTAGACTTTTTTTTAAAATTCTCACTGTAGGTTTTAATGTTATTGTTTTATTAACTTTTAGAATAGTCTTTGTAATTTATTTTGACTGAAACATTTATTTGTTTCATTTCTATGGATTTTCATTTGCATTTTTGTGACCTTGTTTTGTACGTCTTTTTGTCTGTTTTTTATCTGTTTAGTTTTTATATTTGCTTGTTTGAGAAACATTTTCACCGATTTTAAAATGTAGTCTGGAACAGAAAGACATTATTCTTGTGTTTGATGTTCACTACACAGAGTGATATCATATTTGTACCCACTAATCCATATATTCCAGATGTAAATCCAAACACATGTGGTATAAAGAAACTAATATTATGCCCGGGTTTACCACTACATTATATTCATACAATTTTTTACATTATCTGTCATATAGTGCTTCGGTGCTGGGATCCAAATACAGTTAATGCGGTTTGCTCAGAAATGGAATAATATTACTAATAATAACATAATGTTTAAAGCAAGTACATATCTTGCATTAATTCGTTTTGATGACTAATATATTTACAAATGCTACATTTAATTAATCCATTGTATTTTTTATTCCTGTGATTACATCGATTATTTTATTTTTAATTACTAAATGTAAACATTTGTAGTGATTACTAGAGCGTGAATTATTGACTTTGCGGAGTCTATATAGAAAACTATGCATGCTATAAATGGAAGTGATTTCGTCCGTTCTGACAGGAAATGAATGCTGGGAAATATCGTACACTTGGCTGAAAGGCTCACTTGTTATAAATTAGTGGACCTTGTTATAGACATTGACAAACCAAATCACACATTGTCCATTTTATATGAATATGTATATACACATGTCAGCTGTATTGTTAGATCCAGCCATAACCCATTCATTGCTAACTAGATGCCCATTAGTTTATATTTACTAGATCTTTCTTCCCAGAATCATTGTACGATTATCACTTCTATAATAATACATGACATTGATTCCTCCACTTTCTTTGTTCAGTTTGTTATTTTTATGTCGATAAAGTGTTGACTTTCTGTAATGCTGAATACAGAATGTATGATTTGATTGATTGATATCGGCCCAAATGACTAAAAAAACAACTATCTTCTTTATGACACATAGTACCATTGCTAAATGCATTAGGAGAGTTGGGAGTACAAGTAATAACAAAATTACTCAATGACATATATAACACTGGACACATACCCGAAGATCTACTAAAATATATCTTTATAGCCATACCGAAGAAGTCAGGAGCCACTGATTGTGAAGACCATCGCACTATTAGTCTCATGAGCCATATGACTAAAATATTACTAAGAATCATCATGACATATATAACACTGGACACATACCCGAAGATCTACTAAAATATATCTTTATAGCCACACCGAAGAAGTCAGGAGCCACTGATTGTGAGGACCATCGCACTATTAGTCTCATGAGCCATATGACTAAAATATTACTAAGAATCATCATGACATATATAACACTGGACACATACCCGAAGATCTACTAAAATATATCTTTATAGCCACACCGAAGAAGTCAGGAGCCACTGATGGTGAGGACCATCGCACTATTAGTCTCATGAGCCATATGACTAAATATTACTAAGAATCATCATGACATATATAACACTGGACACATACCGAAGATCTACTAAAATATATCTTTATAGCCACACCGAAGAAGTCAGGAGCCACTGATTGTGAGGACCATCGCACATATTAGTTCATGACCATATGACTAAAATATTACTAAGAATCATCATGACATATATAACACTGGAAACATACCCGAAGATCTACTAAAATATATTTTATAGCCACACCGAAGAAGTCAGGAGCCACTGATTGTGAGGACCATCCACTATTAGTCTCATGAGCCATATAACTAAAATATTACTAAGAATCATCATGACATATATAAACACTGGACACATACCAGAAGATTACTAAAATATATCTTTATGGCCACACCAAGAAGTCAGGAGCCACTGATTGTGAGGACCATCGCACTATTAGTCTCATGAGCATATAACTAAAATATTACTAGAATCATCATGACATATATAACATGACGGACAATACCCGAAGATCTACTAAAAATATCTTTATAGCCACACGACGAAGAAGTCAGGAGCCACGATTGTGAGGACATCGCACTATTAGTCTCATGAGCCATATGACTAAAATATTACTAAGAATCATCATGACATATATAACACTGGACACATACCCGAAGATCTACTAAAATATATCTTTATAGCCACACCGAAGAAGTCAGGAGCCACTGATTGTGAGACATCGCACTATTAGTCTCATGAGCCATATGACTAAAATATTACTAAGAATCATCATGAATATATACACTGGACACATACCCGAAGATCTACTAAATATATCTTTATAGCCACACCGAAGAAGTCAGAGCCACTGATTGTGAGGACCATCGCACTATTAGTCTCATGAGCCATATGACTAAATATTACTAAGAATCATCATGACATATATAACACTGGACACATACCCGAAGATCTACTAAAATATATCTTTATAGCCACACCGAAGAAGTCAGGAGCCACTGATTGTGAGGACCATCGCACTATTAGTCTCATTAGCCATATAACTAAAATATTACTAAGAATCATCATGACATATATAACACTGGACACATACCCGAAGATCTACTAAAATATATCTTTATAGCCACACCGAAGAAGTCAGGAGCCACTGATTGTGAGGACCATCGCACTATTAGTCTCATGAGCCATATGACTAAAATATTACTAAGAATCATCATGAGACGTCTAAGTAAAAAGTAAGTAAAGTACCCCCGTCACGCCAAGTGGCGTATAGGGAAAATATGGTGTTAGTGACCGTCACGCCAAGTGGCGTATAGGGAAATATGGTGTTAGTGACCCGTCACACCAAGTGGCGTATAGGGAAATATGGTGTTAGGACCCGTCACACCAAGTGGCGTATAGGGAAATATGGTGTTAGTGACCCTATATTTTACAGACCTTCAGCACATGATTTTTGGGGTAATATGGTCAGTATTACGCCCGTGCTGCTTTACTTTCCCAGAAGAAAATACGGTACCCATTTAAGGCTGGGTGAACCCGAAAGCCGTCGGTTGGGATTGAACCCTACCCCTTGTCCGTGGTAGCCCAGTTCACTAACCACTGAGCTATCGCGGTTCCCATGAGACGTGTAAGGAACAAAATAAAACCAGAAATAAGTGAGGAACAATGTGGATTTGTAGAAGGAAAGGGCACCAATAATGCAATATACATCTTAAGGACATTGATAGAAAGATCTATAGAGGTAAAGAAAGATCTATATATGTGCTTTATAGACTACACGAAAGCATTTGACAAAGTAAAGCATGTGGAAATACTAAATATGCTGGAGAAATTAAACATTGATGGCAAGGATCTGCGAATCATAAAAAAACATATACTGAAAACAAACAGCAGCTATACGAATTAACAACCAAACAGGACAATTCCAATATATAAAACAAGGAGTCAGACAAGGCTGTGTTCTGTCACCAGATTTGTTTTCACTTTACAGCGAATATATTATGAGATCAATAGTAGACAAAAAAGGAATTGACGTCAACGGTCACAACATAAATAATTTGCGATATGCGGATGACACAGTCTTAATAGCAGAGACAGAGAACGAAACAAGACATGAAATGATAGACATAATAGTAGAAGAAAGCAACAAGAAAGGTCTCAGTCTGAATAGTAAGAAAACAGAAGTAATGGTTATATCGAAGAAACAATCATCACCATCGTGCAGAATAAAAATAAACGAGACAAATCTGAAACAAGTACAACGTTTCAAATACTTGGCACAATAATAACATCAGATGGGAGATGCACCACAGAAATAAAAAGCAGAATAGCTCAGGCCAAAATAGCATTTCAGAAATGAAAAATATCTTATGCAACAAATCTATGTCAATAAAAATGAGAAAGAGAGTTCATCGGTGCTATATGGAACCAATTCTGACCTATGGAAGCGAATCATGGACAGTAGACAAACAAATGAAAAAACGATAGAGGCCACAGAGATGGGATTTCTCAGAAGAATGTTGAAAGTTCCCTGGACAGATAAAAAGACCAATGAGGAAGTTCCCAAAGAAGCCAACACAAAAAGGGAGCTCTTAAAAAACATCAGAAAGAAGCAATCAACATTTTTTTGGGCACATCATGAGAAGAGGAAAGTTGGAATACTTGGTTACAACTGGCAAAATAAAAGGAAAGAGAGATCGCGGACGACAAAGAGAGAAAATACAGGACAGCTTGGTGTTATGGCATGGAAAACAGTCAACAACAGAATTGATACAATGTACTGTGGGTGGAAATTTTTTTGATAGGACAAGATCGCCTACGCCAACCGGTACGGCACATGATGATGATGACTGATGCCAACTCCTACCTCTTCCATTCATCTTCGCATCCGCGGACCTGTTGTAATTATATATCCTCTATCTCAATTCCCACGCCTCAGACGCGCCTACGACATAGACGACGACTTTCTCCATCAGGCCACCTTATGTCGGAATTTCTTCGTCGCCATCTTGACCTTGAATCTGTCCTGCAATCTGCTCTCCAAAAAAGTTCTACCTATTACCCGCACTCTAGTTCTTACCCCACCACACGCCCTCCTTCTAACAGAACTGTTCTATCTCTCTCTCTCTCTCCTCTCTCTCTCTCTCTCTCTCTCCCTCACAATCTGGCTGCACTCCATATCCTGAAACGACACCTATTTATCCTCCATTCTGACCCTACAACTCGCCTTCTATTCTTCACCCACCATTTGTGGCTTTTCAACACGTTATGAGCCTTCGGGACATTTTTATTGTAAGCCACCTCCGCAAACCTGACCAGAACCTGTTGGGTACTACCCGCGGAAACATAACATGCAGGACGTGCTTTTTTTTGTACTACAGACCTACAAAGTCTGTTTCCGAACGGCGCTTTTGATATCCAGGAAGGCTTTACGTGCATTTCCAGGAATCTTATTTATACACCATCATTTACCAACGTTGTCTCAAATATGCATTGGCCTAAAAGACCGACGCCCTAGGCACAGAATCTATGAACACATATAACTTCATGACATGATTCTCGCATGATTTTCAGATTGCCAGGCCGCAATACCTCTGATGACTTCCCTGTTACTAGCATTGTCTCATGTTCCTCTAATACCCATAGTCGATTCAAGTTGGATAATCGACTCATAGCCCGCTTTGGTACCCTCCAACCAAGACGATTATACTCTTCTTTAATCATGGTTTCCTCTACGATTATTTCCTATGTCCTATCCCTATTCTTCCCTGATTTATCTCTGTTACTCCTATTGCCTCTCTTGCTCTTCTTCACCCTTGCACCCTTTATTTACTTCTCTCTCTCTCTCTCTCTCTCTCTCTCTCTCTCTCTCTCTCTCTCTCTCTCTCTCTTACTATTCTTCTCCTTTTCCTTTGCACTCTCTGTGATGCCTTTACTTTTTCAAATTTTTCATTGTCTAGTTCCTTTGGTCTAACTAAATCTATTGTGTATTAATCTTTTAACTAGACTCTACATAAATCCTGACCACCGTCTTTTTCTCTATTATTTCCGCCACTTTTGTTTCAGATCTGTGCTGTTGTTTTCTGACTTGGATTTGTGTGTTATAATTGTTTGTATACCTGAAGAAGGCTTTTGCAGGAACGTTGTAGTTTGTCTTCTCTTTCTTTCGTCTAGCTGCTCAATACAATGTTATGTTATTTTATACGGAAATAGGGATGCCTTGACTCAATGGGAACTGACTCCATGGGGCAAACAGAGACTGAATTATTGATTAAAGTGCTGAAGCATTCTTTTATCTTATTTCCTCAACTTTTAATAAATATTTAATATCATCATCAAGTACCGGGGTTACTGGCGTAGGTGATCATGTCTCTCCACAACTTTCGATCTCGGCAGCTATTTATCATTTCTGTTGTTGACCTTCTGCCAAGCCATTCTCTCAAGCTGTCTGTTATTTTTTCTCTTTGCCTCCCTCTATCTCTTCGTCCCTCCATTTTTCCAGTTGTTACAATATATTCCAGTTGTTCTCTTCTCATTACATGGCCAAAAAATGATGATTGTTTCTTCCTAATATTGGAAATTAGCTCTCTTTTTGCTTTGACCTCTTTCAGAACATCTTCATTACTCTTATTAGCTGTCCATGGTATTCTCAATATTCTTCTGTAAAACCACATTTCTACAGACTCCAGTGATTTTCTTGTCTGTTGTCCTATTGTCCATGATTCGCATCCATATGTTAAGACCGGCTCTACATAACCTTTAAGGACTCTTTTTCTGGTTTCTATTGTCAAAAATGGATTGCATAGTATCTTCCTATTAAATATAGACAACTATAAACTATTGATCACAATGAATAGTGTAGTGTAGTCGACAGTCCATCCTCATCGCGTATCGGCAAAGTCCATAAATGTTCAGATATCCTCCTAAGTGTATCCCTCAACGTGCAGCAATTTACAACCCCAATACTGTGATGGTTTGCAAGCCTTCTTGGGCCTCCTGTGAAACGCTTCAACAGGCATCTCCGACCTTGACATGATATTCGTGCAGTCTGTTCATGGCTGCAAAATAAATAATCACTATAAATGCGAACTTGCCTTTCTTCGGATATTCCCACAATCCAATAAGGATGTTCACGTCAGAGCGCATGTACACACCAACACATGTTTCAATAAAAAGCTATGGAAACGAGACTACAAAGCAAAACCTTTCGCTAAGAAATGTAAAACCCGTTTCTTTTTTATTTCTATAAATGCAATATGGCCTCAAATATTTATTATCAACGTTAGTAATTTTAAAAATGAAAAGTTAATTTATTTGCAGTAAAATTATGCGTTGTTAAAATTTCAGTATAAAAATGTGATCTCATTTTTCAAACATCTCGTCACGATCTAGTGACATATTCGTCCACAGTTGCCATAGTTACCAAATTGTTGTGAAGGTAAGGGGAGACTATTGTAAAGTCAACAAGTTTGCGTTAGAGAAAAGCACCCTTTTAATTAACAGCCACGTAATCAAGAGCAGGGCTGGTCAACATCTAGTGTCGGTTTTTAAGGAGTCGTAGTCTACACTTACCTTCACAATGCGGGAGATCATGCATTTACAGATCGGCCAATGTGGCAATCAAATTGGCTCTAAGGTAAGTGTCTGTATAGGATTATTAGAACCGTGATACAAAAACAAAAAAAAAGTCAACAACAGAACTGATACGATGCACGGTAGATAGAAGTTTGTGGAAGGACATAATCGCCTACACCAGCCGATATGGCACTTGATGATGATGATACAAAAAAAATATCAACTACAGTCTATATATAGTCCGTTTCAAAAGTCATGACATATTAATTGATGTAAATCCATAACAATTTGGTTTAATGTATTGCATCGTTACATCCTGTTATGAATTGTATGAAAATAAATTTAATTTAAAAAAATGGGTGATTTTTATTTTAACCTATTTGCGGTATATAAAATCTCTCTCTCTCTCTCTTTCTCTCTCTCTCTCTCTCTCTCTCTCTCTCTGTCTGCGACAGGACTCAATCAGAGTAGGATTCCAGACTCTCACATGAAGACAGCTGTCTGTTTAAGTGAATTGACATCATAATTAAAGTCAATTAGAGTCTGTTAGATCCACTCTGCCTGAATACCTGTTAAAACGTTGCACTGTGTTCTGCGCCAGTGGCCAAGTGCATCCGATTTCAGCCAGCATTTTGTTCAGGTTTGCTTTCCTTAGCCTTTGAGTGTCTATAATCTTCCTGCAAGGCAGCAGATTGTCTTTTCTGTAGGGGGATTATGCCCTTAGATGGTCGGCCCTCCCAGGTTTACGAGCACCATCTACTCGAGTCACTAGAGGTGACTAATACTGACATGCACACAACGATATGAGGCATAACTAACACTGACACACACCAAAATATGAGATATGACTAACACAAACACACACAGACACACATACACACACACACTAAGATATGAGATGTGACTAGCACAGACACACTCTAAAATATGAGATAAAACTAACACAGATACACACACTAAGATATGAGATATGACTAAGCACAGTCATGCACACCCAAAGATAAAGATAGGAGATGTGACTAACACGGACATGTACACACAAATATATGTGAAATGACTAAACACAAACACACAAAGATATGAGACATGACTAACATAGACAGACACACACGAAGATGAGATGTGACTAGCATGGACATACACAGAAATATATGAGATATGACTAACATGGACAAGCACACACAAAGGTATGAGATGTGATTAACACATAGACATGCTCAAATAGATATCAGATGTGAATAACATAGACATGCACGCACAAAAATATAATACATGACTAAGACAGATACACACTAAGATATGAGATATGACTAAACACACACACACAAAGATATGAGACATGATTAACACGGACACACACCAAGATATGAGATATGACTATCATGACACACACCAAGATATGAGCCATGGCCAGCACATACACCCACCAAGATATCAGCCATGGCCAGCACATACACCCACCAAGATATAAGCCACGACTAACATATACACTTGGTAACGTCCACTAAAGTTTGTCTGAGGTTCTTGGTAAAGTTTCTACTGACGACCACGAAGATCCAAAACTTGCAGGCATGTTGGGGGTGGTCGACGTGCAGGAAGATCAGCCGGATAAGACCTTCAGAGATGTCAATTTCATGTCCCCTGAATCTTGAGTCCGCTTCTGATAGTACAGTCTGGCCACGTGGCTGGGTGCCTTCGTGATGATGGAAACTTCCAGCATCGCTGGAGTGACAGTAGTGGCGATCAGCGATAGTAGCAACGTTCCTACCAAGTCAATGTAGGTTATTATGTGCAAGAACATCAGCCTTGGACTTGGCAAACATTTCTCAAGACCTATCTCACTTGGCGTTACCTCAGCAGCAACAGCAGTGGCTGTTATTCGCTATTATCAAGGTTATTTACTAATTTGGTTCATTTAGACAACGTCCGTTTAGTCTGCGATGCAGGGAGAAAGCACGATAAGATGGTGGTCCGAGCTTATACTCCAGGCATTGTGCTAGCAAAAGCTAAACTATAACGGCCACCGTTGAGAATGAGCGAAATTCTGCAAATTCAGATGAACGAAGTTCTGCAAATTCAGATCTTGGCCGTTGGGCTTTGTTCAAACGCAAACAAGCGTCCATCCGTATATAAAATAAACACAGATAATGATAATAGTCAGTAGAATGTGTGATTTAAAAGAAGCAGTGAATCTAAGAAAATTGAAGATCTGTCTGAGAATTAAAAACGGCATTGAAGTTTAAAAATCTACATTATGGAGAAATGTAAGAAATGTAGGCTTGACGTTTAGAAAATACGTTGGCGGTCTGGTTTAGAAAATACATCAAATACATATGGTTTAGAAAATACACAAACGTCGTTTGTGAGAAGACACATCTAGCAGCCATTAGAAGCAAGTATTTACGTGAAGAAAATTAGTAAAGAATATGTTATGATATCGTATATTTGGATGAAACGGTGAAGAGATTGGTACTAGCATGCAAAAGTCAGCGCTTGGTAGTTGCACATGTGGGTAGCAGAGATGGAGTGGTGAAGAATGTTCACTTCGTTTTTCTTTTAGAGGTAAAGGTAAAGTACGAGACTTGAACCGGCGTCTTAGCACGCGAGTTTCCACCCATATGTGCTCGGCCGCCTATCCAGAAATGTTCGGAGATTTCTGTATAGTGTCACCTCAAGCATCGAAACTCAGATGTGAGGCGACATTCCTCACCTTCCCAGTGTAATACCCTGGTACCCATTTCTGCCAACGGTTGGGTCGACCGTGGGGGTATTTTTTTTTTTCAACCACGAGTAGAATTCACACTGCTCCCAGCGGGAATCGAACACGGGTTGTCCGAACGTTGGTAGTCCAGTCAGGTTTTCTTTTAAAGTTGACAGACAATCAACATGTATCAATTAACATCACACAACAAACTTTTAAAGTTGACAGACAATCAACATGTATCAATTAACATCACACAACAAACTTTTAAAGTTGACAGACAATCAACATGTAACAATTAACATCACACAACAAACTTTTAAAGTTGACAGACAATCAACATGTATCAATTAACATCACACAACAAACTTTTAAAGTTGACAGACAATCAACATGTACCAATTAACATCACACAACAAACTTTTAAAGTTGACAGACAATCAACATGTATCAATTAATATCACACAACAAACTTTTAAAGTTGACAGACAATCAACATGTATCAATTAACATCACACAACAAACTTTTAAAGTTGACAGACAATCAACATATACCAATTAACATCACACAACAAACTGGCATTAAGATAAGGTTTTATTAGATAAAACAAAGTGTCAACTAGTAATATATAACAATTAACATCACGCAACAAACTGGCATTAAGATAAGGTTTTATTAGATAAAACAAAGTGTCAACTAGTAATATATAACAATTAACATCACACAACAAACTGGCATTAAGATAAGGTTTTATTAGATAAAACCAAGTGTCAACTAGTAATATATAACAATTAACATCACACAACAAACTGGCATTAAGATAAGGTTTTATTAGATAAAACAAAGTGTCAACTAGTAATATATAACAATTAACATCACACAACAAACTGGCATTAAGATAAGCTTTTATTAGATAAAACAAAGTGTCAACTAGTAATGTATAACAATTAAGATCACACAACAAACTGGCATTAAGATAAGGTTTTATTATATGAAACAAAGTGTCAACTAATAATATATAACAATTAACAGCACACAACAAACTGGCATTAAGATAAGGTTTTATTATATGAAACAAAGTGTCAACTAGTAATATATAACAATTAACATCACACAACAAACTGGCATTAAGATAAGGTTTTATTAGATTAAACAAAGTGTCGACTAGTAATGTATAACAATTAACATCACACAACAAACTGGCATTAAGATAAGGTTTTATTAGATTAAACAAAGTGTCGACTAGTATTATATAATTGCATACAACAAATTAGCTTTACGGTAAGATTCTGTTGTATAAAGCGCTTCAACAAAGTATCAAGTTAAGTGTACAACATTGACAGCAAGCTGACATGCTCAAAGCTATTGTGATGTCTTCCTCTTCTCCACAACCACGGATCGACAAAGAAGTCGATGGAAGACACAACTGCATCATGTAAGACACCATTGCATCATGTAAGACACCATTGCATCATGTAAGACACCATTGCATCATGAAAGACACCATTGCATCATGGAAGACACCCATGCATCATGGAAGACACCATTGCATCATGTAAGACACCATTGCATCATGAAAGACACCATTGCATCATGGAAGACACCCATGCATCATGGAAGACACCAATGCATCAGGGTAGACACAATTGCATCATGGAAGACACCAATGCATCATGGAAGACACCCATGCATCATGGAAGACACCATTGCATCATGGTAGACACCATGCATCACGGAAGACACCATGCATCATGGAAAACACCAATGCATCATGGAAAACACCATTACATCATGGAAGACACCCATGCATCATGGAAGACACCCATGCATCATGGAAGACACCATTACATCACGGAAGACACCATGCATCATGGAAAACACCAATGCATCATGGAAAACACCATTACATCATGGAAGACACCCATGCATCATGGAAGACACCATTACATCACGGAAGACACCATGCATCATGGAAAACACCAATGCATCATGGAAAACACCATTACATCATGGAAGACACCCATGCATCATGGAAGACACCATTACATCACGGAAGACACCATGCATCATGGAAAACACCAATGCATCATGGAAAACACCATTACATCATGGAAGACACCCATGCATCATGGAAGACACCATTACATCACGGAAGACACCATGCATCATGGAAAACACCAATGCATCATGGAAAACGCCATTACATCATGGAAGACACCCATGCATCATGGAAGACACCATTACATCACGGAAGACACCATTACATCACGGAAAACACCAATGCATCATGGAAGACACCATTACATCACGGAAGACACCATTACATCACGGAAAACACCAATGCATCATGGAAAACACAATTGCATCGTCTTGTGGTGCAGCAACGAAATCGCTGAAATTAGAAGTTTCATCAACTTTGAACGTGTTGTGTTTCAGTCGCAGCCTGTAATGAAAAGTGTGTAATTTGAACATGATAACCGAGCCAACCCTGGGCAGTTGTTGGTAGGTAGACATCAATGTGTATGTGATTATGAGTACTCGCTTTGCAATAGATTGTTTGCTGCCTCATACATTTCCGAATCTCTTGAATGCCCACGTGACACCGGTCCCATGACCACCATGGCAGAGTAACTGCTGCAAATATGTCCAAAGTTAAATTAAAGGTTACTTCCCCTGGAGGCAAATAATAATAATAATAATAATAAATGAATATTATTACAGAGGGACACTTCCGAGGCGATAATTCAGGGAATCATAGGAGGAAGAGGTATGTATTGCAGCATGCACAAAAAATGACAAATAAACAACAACAACAGAAAAAAAAAGAACAACATACGGTCCGAAGCAGGATCGAACCCGTACTCCATGGTACTGCACTTTGCCACGAGAAGTCGAAGGCTAGGGAACATTGTCACTCAACTAACTAAAAAAAATTAGACATCATTGACGATGTCTCTCACGCATTTTAGTAAGCTGGGTGCTGTAATACATACCTCTTCCTCCTATAGTTCCCTCTCCTGTATTGACTGATGTAAGCGTATCGGAAATTGTATGTCATGTCAGTGATAATTTTCCAACGGCACATTTTTGGATAGTGTGGTCAGTATCACTCCTGGTCGCCTTACTTCCCATAAAAATGTATGGTATTAAATTGTAGAGTCTGTGTCAACCGCGGAACCTTGTCGATCAAATCCGCACCTTCTGGAAATTGAACAGGGACTCTTCTAATCAGGAAGCGAGCGCACTAACCACTCAGTAACCGAGGTTTCTTGTCCAACGTACTGTATCAAAGAAAGGTAATATTTTTTAACAAGTAAACTTGTATGAAGATCTTAGTAGTCTTCATCTGACTGTAGTCTTTTTTTGGGGAACCATTAATGTGACCGTCTATTGGTGAGCGAGAGAATCAGATATATTCGCAGGTTTCAAAATGTTACACTCTTACTCTTATATAGACTATGAGACTACATTTGACCCTTAACTATTGATTTTTTTAATTGTTGTTAAATCTCACCCCCTGCTACAAACAGATTACCACAGTCTGACATCGTTATCTCCTTCCTCTATTCCGTGGCCACGATGACGTGGAGTGATCTTCGTCTTTTTTTTATCGCCCCTTCTTAATTTGCCTTTCATCTTTGAGGGGAGTCGTTGATCGACACTGTTTATGACGTCATGTAGAGCAGCAACAAAATCTCTCTACTTCGTACGTGATGTCTGTGACATGCCTCGCGAGTGTTGTAATATAAACTAGTAATATCAGCTTCCACTGTTATCCACCAGGTTGTGCTTTGTTTTCTTTTGCCATTTCTTCAGGGCCCACTGTAAGGAAGTGTTTGTGATTAAATGCTGAATCTCTTCTGATCACGTGGTCTGTCAGTCTGTATTGTCTGCCTGTTATGTAAATGTCTGCGTGCATTCCCCAGTGATTCTACATCTGGTGCATTTCTTATTTGTTTGTTTTTTCTGTGTTTTATTTTTGTTGCCAAATATTATGTTGTTTGAAACTGCTACAGTTCTCGGCGTTTCTTTTCATGCTGATCTTCGGCATTTAGATAAAACGAAAGCACTTTCAGTACGTTACTCTCATACACCCTTTTTTATTTTAATACTCTACTGAGCGAATCTCAAGATTGAGTACAAATTGTTAATAGTTGTTCTTACCTTATCTGTTCTTTTGTGTCCATCTTAGCTGGTACCGCAGACTGGTATTACTGTTATTTCCAAACAAGAGAATGTCTTTTCTGCTTCAAGCTTCAAGTTCACTATTCTGAACAGTTGATTAAGTAAAGTAACAAAAATAGTAAAGAGCCCCGTCACGCCACGTGAATATAGTATAGGGAGTATGGTGTTAGTGACCATAATTTTTACAGACCTTTGGCACATGATTTTTGGGGTAATGTGGTCGGTATTACGCCCGTGCTTTACTTTTCCGGAAAAAAAAATCCAGTACCCATTTAAGGCTGGGTGAACCCTGGAAGACGTCGATCAGGATCGAACCCTACCTCTTGTTCTTTGTAGTCCAGTTCACTAATCACTGAGCTATCGCGGCTCGAGCGGTGGATTAGACTTAGAATAAAAACTTGTGATGTCTTTGTTCTTTTCAAGTTCTTTCTATGTTTGTTTAACATGTTTTGTTTTTCTTGATTATGTTGGATACAACTTCATATCCTGTCCCTAATCTCATTAACGCAATAAAAAATGATTGACGATGTCAACAATTCGATTTCTTACAGTTCTGGGAAGTAATATCCGATGAGCATGGAATCGACCCAACGGGTAACTATATTGGCGATTCTGATTTACAACTGGACCGTATTAATGTGTACTACAATGAGGCAGCAGGTACAATTATTCCTCGTCTATTATAAGAAGAAATGGCTATTTATCGTAATCTGGTTAATCAAATCCATAAATAGTGTAGCGACCTCGTTGTCGTGTTCATATAATTATGTCACTGGGGTATTGTGACAAGTGAGAGTCCCCATCGGATAGCTGAGCATACTGGCCTGCACATCTGTGCTGTCATGCTACACGTCACCTAGCACAAGGAACATTTCACATCATCCTTTAAATCAAGGTCAATAGAAAAAGAAATTACAATACATTGACCACATCCCGCCCGCTGTATTCATTTACGTGATATTGCCAATCATTTCGTTAGCCCGTGGACGATATGTTTTAGCAAGAACATATTAATATTCACACAAACCAATATTATGTTTCATTTCAATATTTGTTAATACATTTCACTACTTTTTTATTAACTGTGAACCTCATACTGTACATATTTTATTCTCATATAATCATGTCGACAGAAACTGACATAAAACTTTCATTCTTGACCAGAAGAACAAGGATTGAAGACCCCCGGAGAAGTGGCCACGTTGTAGTTTTTGTATTTTTGTATTTATTTGTTTTATCACGATAGTAAATTTTATTATTTTGTGATATTTTTTCAAACAAATTTATCATTTAACAATATTGTTGGAGTCGACATGGTTCTCAGGTTCAGTTTTGGGAAGTAATAAAGTATTCGTACTCGTACAAAATTCTGTTTTCAAACTTTCAATATTCGAAACTGTTACTTGAATTAGAGGAAATTTTGAAACGTTTTGGAGATTAGATAGATTGTAATTTATAGTTTGGTTGAATCAGTTTATTTTTTGTATATGCTTGCGAAACATGGACACTTGAAACAGAGTTATAGAGAATAATGAATAGTGAAAAACATGCTATGGAGATAAGTGTTATCGTAAGTCTTTGGTCAAGTCTTATTTAGGTCATGCCACGAATGAAAAGGTTCACAAAACGGTACACCAATTAATTGGAGTACGTGATATAATTTGACTGTAGTGAAGAAATGCAAAATGTAATGCTTTGGTCACGTATTTCGATAATCTGCCCTGGTAAAGATCATTCTGCGTGTAGCTAAAATGGCGAGGTAGACCGAGAAAGAAAATGGGAAGAGAACATCAAAGAATGGACAAACATCAGTTTTGCAGAGTCGCAAAGGATGACTGAAGATAAAGAAACATGAATAAGTTGACAAAGTCTGCCAGTAGAGATTCAATGACCCTCAAGGTTATGGGATGAAGGAAGAATGTGTGGTTTGCGGCTTTCAGCAAGAACCTTTTTGAAATAAACCGGCACTACTCTTGCTGCTCCACGATGAACGATTAGAAAGTAATAACATTCTTTTATCTATCATTAGAGTTCATATGGCTGTGATTCTGCTATAGTATTACTGTGTCCTCAGGTGGATGACGCTGGACAAAAGTTCAACGAACATTGAGCATTTTACGTTCCTGGCAGAACGCTCTGGAGCACAAAGAGTATTTTGGGATGCAAAGCAAGCCTGATAGAAGAATGACAGGAAACAGCTTAAGGGACAGAGTAAGAAACGCCGACCTGAGGAAGAAACTCGAAATTGAATCAGCCATCGAATACATAAAGAAACAACACATAAATTGGTTCGGCCACATAACAAGACAAAAAGAACTAACAATTACTCAAAGAGCCATAAACAAACGCTACGAAAACGCCAGATTAAGAGGAAGACCGAGAAAGAGATGGATAAAGGGAATACTAGAGTCACTAGGGGGGATAACACCAGAAGAGGCCAACAGAAGAGCAAAGAATCGCAGATTGTATCTCCCCTCGACGCCAACGGCAATGGAAGAAGGATAGAAGAAGAAGAAGAAGCAAGCCTTGGTCATGTATTGTATTTTTCATGTATTGTATTTTTCTCTAGTAGTTTTCCTATTGTATTTTTCATCTATTGTATTTTTAAATAGATTGTCTTGCACTGAATCAAGCGGAGAGTAGAAGAGAGAACACTGTTGAAATAATGCAACTCCCCTTTCACTGAAAGTCACGCGCATGTTACACTGTATATTCTATCTCATTACTACAGTGACACTTCAGGGCTAGTGTTGGATTTTATCTCCGAACCCACTTGAGAGAAGCCGATGACATCGGACTACTTATAGGCATCGATGTGTGAATAACAACAATAATTGTGTCCTTGAATCTTTGTACCTGTTCTCAATTTGGCCTTCACCAAAGAATAGTTCTTTTGTGAACTCTAGTCAAGCCAGTCCACGCGTGATCTACATACTTCAAACTCAGTATATGCTTATAATGTAGGACTACAAAACAAACACACTTGTGTATGGCATGACCATGTCGTCAGCATTTTCGCTGGCTGGTGGATTTCTTCCAGTTATGATTTACCGGATTATATAAAGCAGACATTTTTGGATCAAAACCTGCAAAAAGATGGTGGCAATAAAATGATTGATAACTACATAAGAAGGTCAAAGAAGGAAAAAGTAACTGAAATATGATAACAAAATGATATAGAAAAAAGACATGTGAAATAGTAAAAAGACTTACGTAGCAAAAATAGCTGATCGCGAAAGGTCTACATGTAGTAATATATTATTATTATTAGGTATCATCATGATCAAGTACCGGGCCTGCTGGCGCAGGTGATCATGTCTCTCCACAACTTTCGATCTCGACAGCTATTTATCATTTATGTTGTTGACCTTCTGCTTTCTTTTATAAAACCACATTTCTACAGACCCCAGTGATTTTCTTGTCTGTTGTCCTATTGTCCATAATTCACATCCATATTTTAAGACTGGCTCTACATAACATTTAAGAACTCTTTCACTTGTTTATATTGTCAAAAAATGGATTGCATAGTATCTTCCTCATTTTTTGGAAAGCTTCTTTTGCCTGAGCCATTCTGCATCTCACCTCTTTTGTACATCTTCCGTCTGAGGTTAACAAAGTTCCCAAATATTTATATTCATTTACCTATTTTAATATTGTTCCACTTGTCTTTATTTTGCACCGATGTGATGTCTTGTTCTTTGTTGTTACCATTACTTCTGTCTTTTTGGTATGGCTGAGTCCTTTATTTTTGTTTTCTTTCACTATAATGTCCAACAATTATATTATTATTATTATTAGGTATAAATGCTTATTTGATGTGCTACAGGTGGCAGGTATGTTCCCAGAGCAGCTCTAGTTGACCTTGAGCCTGGTTCAATCGACTGGGTACGCTCTGGTCGCTTTGGGACCATTTTCCGTCCGGACAACTTTGTGGCTGGAAAAGGTGGTGCAGCCAACAACTGGGCCAAGGGTCAGTACACATGTTTGTTGCAGTTTCGTGTGGTAGATAAAGCAGAGATCGAGGTCGAGCTGCTGGCGTGAGGCTCTGAAACAGGGATTCCCAAACTCGTCGTTATCATCACCACCTTGATACAATTAAATGCGTTGTAGATGCAAATTAACTTTAGAGAGTCAGTCTCACTGTCAAGTTGTTACATAAACACCTTTTCACCTTCATTCTGTTGTCATAAACTGCTGTCCAGTAGTTCCATAACACCTTTTCACCCTTATTATGTTGTCATAAACTGCTGTCAAGTAGTTCCATAACACCTTTTCACCTTCATTCTGTTGTCATAAACTGCTGTCAAGTTGTTACATAAACACTTTTTCACCTTCATTCTGTTGTCATAAACTGCTGTCAAGTTGTTACATAAACACTTTTTCACCTTCATTCTGTTGTCATAAACTGCTGTCAAGTTGTTACATAAACACCTTTTCACTTTCATTCTGTTGTCATAAACTGCTGTCAAGTTGTTACATAAACACATTTTCACTTTCATTCTGTTGTCATAAACTGCTGTAAAGTTGTTACATAAACACATTTTCACCATCATTATGTTGTCATAAACTGCTGTTAATTTGTTACATAAACACCTATTCACCATCATTCTATTGTCATAAACTGCTGTCAAGTTGTTACATAACACCTTTTCACTTTCATTCTGTTGTCATAAACTGCTGTCAAGTTGTTACATAAACACCTTTTCACTTTCATTCTGTTGTCATAAACTGCTGTCAAGTTGTTACATAAACACCTATTCATCGTCATTCTGTTATCATAAACTGCTGTCAAGTTGTTACATAAACACATTATCACATTCATTATGTTGTCATAAACTGCTGTCAAGTTGTTACATAAACACCTTTTCACTTTCATTATGTTGTCATAAACTGCTGTCAAGTAGTTCCATAAACACCTTTTCACCTTCATTATGTTGTCATAAACTGCTGTTAATTTGTTACATAAACACCTATTCACAATCATTCTGTTGTCATAAACTGCTGTCAAGTTGTTACATAAACACCTTTTCACTTTCATTCTGTTGTCATAAACTGCTGTCAAGTTGTTACATAAACACCTTTTCATCGTCATTCTGTTATCATAAACTGCTGTCAAGTTGTTACATAAACACATTATCACCATCATTATGTTGTCATAAACTACTGTCAAGTTATTACATAAACACCTTTTCACCTTGATTCTATTGTCATAAACTACTCACAGTCTTGTTTAGATTTCATAGCATCGTTCCCTTACTCGTACCCCACCCACATCATCGTCATCTATGTTAAGTCTTTATTGGAACTCGGTTCCCATGACAGCCACTTTGAAATATTCTCTATCCTACAGGAGATGTCAAACTTCTGCAGCAGTCAATATCAGCTTGACTGCGATAACTTGCACCCACCATTCTCCTGACCTTCCTCTCGCTAGCTTACCTGAAACTATGCTCGCCATAGTTATCTTCTATGTGTCATTATGTCGTTTTACATGACAAAAATGATGTATTTGTTGATAGTTTTCTTTTTCAACTAATATTCTACAATTCTAACGTATTGCAATATTTATATGTTTGTTCTTATAAACTGCAGCGGTATTCTGAGTATTATTATGTAACACTTGTATTCAAAGGCATTGAGGTATTTTTTTTTTCAGCAGATACGTCTATTGTCCATGTTTCGCAGCCATATGTTGCTATATAAACGTAATTCGCCGCGCCTGTTGTGCTGTGAGCTCATTATTCAGTTTGTTTACTACATTATCATACCTGGCTCTGTAAACAAATGCTCGCTTTAACAAATATTGATATTTCCGTTAATTGCTAGCTCTCCTAGATGAGGAAGGCGATCTCAGTGGTGTCTTGTAAAATAAATATATATTTCACAAGCAAAAGCACTCTAGCTCTACCCATACAGACGCTCAATACAACTGCTCTAGAGAATTCTATATTCTTGATCGGAAGTAATATAGAAACTTTCGTTTGCCTATCTGAGGTGGATTTTAAAAAAAAAAAACTATCCAAGGGACTTCGGAAAAAAAAATAATTTCTCAATGTCGACGTGTGTAAATTAAGTTATTTAAGTTTAATCGAGAATATCATTATTATTATTCGTTGGTTTCATTGATTAGTAGATATCTTCTCTCAACTAATATTGATTTAAATGAGGATTACGAAATGTATCCTAACGGACTATTTTATACGAAGTTGAAAGAAGCACCATGACTATCCATATGTCGATCTGTGTGTATGTATGGAGTAGTTACCTTACTTGTTTGCAGACGATATAGGGTCGAAGGGTTAGCTCGAGGATTATGAAAAAAGAGAACACTTCAGTGAAGTCGATTATTTTATTGAACATAATCCACATTAGACAAAATACAATTCAAACCAATGTACGAGTTTGACTTTTTTCTTTTCTCTCTTCACTGTTACCGAAAAGGTGTCGTGGTTTATACATTTGTCGTTCTTTAACTGCTCGAACTGTCTGAATTAGTGATTTTCCTTTGTTGTTACATGTCTCTATCACTGCATCTATCCATCTTCTTCTAGGTCTTCCTCTTGGTCTTTTCCCACGCATTCTCGAGAAGATCGCCATTGATGGTGATTGGTGAGGACCAGGTGACCCAACCATTTAAATTGTTGTTGTTCTATATATTCTTGGCAGGGTTTTATTCCTACCATTTTTCTTATGGTTTCATTTGGTATTCTATCTCTTCTTGTGTTATTTGTTATTTTTCTCAAGCATCGCATCTCACATGTTTTGATCTTTCATAAATGTGATTTAGAAAGGGTCCATGTTTGACTTTCATAGCACAAAGTTGGTATGAAAATGCTATTTGTCATTTGTAACGAGTTTGACTACTCAGCTTTATTTCTGCGAGGCCGTGCACTGCTTCCATCTTTCTCTCTGCAAACATGCCTCTCTGTCTCAGACTTGCTCATGGATAGAAAAACCCTTCACTTGCTTGTCGCATCCACGTACACTTGATTACAATAATACCTGATCACTGGTGAAGAAACAAATTGTTATTGAAATGACGCAGCCAGTCTCAATTTTCACATATTATTTTTTTATTATCCTCCGATATGTAGCACATCTTTATTTCGTTTCATCATTTAATCTATTATCCCTCTATTATCCCTCTATTATCCCTCTATTTATTTCTCCTTAATTCTTCTGTACCACTCATTCTAGATGTAGTATAGTTTATCTTTATTTTGTTGTTCCTTTGTGTTGGACTCGTTTTCTGAGGAAGACAGCAAGTAGGACGAAACGTCAATATTTTGTTGTGTCCCTTTTTTTGTAGAGCTGTCAGCATACCTTGAAGGAGTGTACGTTACACCCCAGTACTTGCTCCTGCTACCAGCTTTACCGCAGCATTGCAAATATTTGCCTAGTCCCTTTCTTTTACTTAGCCCCTTTAACTATCAAAGCAATAGAGCGTCATTGTCTGTTTTCTAATTACCGACTCATCTACAGCGCGCCCATGGACCGCCGTACAATTTAATTATGTTATACTAAATGCAAGCAAATGCTAACAATTTAATTGTAAATCTTCCTTCCAATTTTAGAGCATTTTTTTTTAACACATTGCAGTTTATGTATGTTTTCAGTTTGTATTTATTTAGTACTGCTTTGATTTTCATTATTAGTTTCGAGGCAGCAGTTAATTTTTGTTAGTTATTTCTCTATAAGCAAACAGTAAACAATAGAAAAACACAACAGAAAAAGTGTTTTTAAATGTTATGTAGAGCCAGTCTTAACATACGGTTGTGAATTATGAACAATAGGATGAAAAACAAGATAATCATTGGAGGTTGAAGAAATGCATCTAGTTTTACAGAAGAATGTTGAGAATACCATGGACAGCTAAGAGTAATAAAACGTTCTAAAAGAGGCCAAAGCAAAGAGAGAGAGCTAGGACTCAATATAATATATGTATAATATGTTTCAATAGGAAGAAACAATCATCATTTTTTGGCCATGTCATCTGGAATATAGTGTGAAAACTGTGAAAATTGAGGAACAAAGAGACAAAGGGAATTAGCAAAGCGAAAAGATACCAGACAGCTTAAGCGAAGGCTTTGAAGAAGAAGGTCAACAACAGAAATGATAAATAACTGTCGAGATCGAAAGTTGTAGAGAGACACGATCACCTACGCCAGCAGGCATGGTACTTGATGAAGCAAACAGCCTTGCTAGATAAGCAAGTCTTTTAAACCGAGTCTGTGTCAAGCCTTCAGTCTTTTAATTTAAATAAGAGAAACAAGTAAAGAGCCCCGTCACGCCAAGTGGCGTATAGGGAATATGGTGTTAGTAACCATAAATTTACACACCTTCAGCGCATGATTTTTGGGCTAATGTGGTCGGTATTACGCCCGTGCCGCTTTACTTTCCCAGAAAAAAAATCCGGTACCCATTTAAGGCTGGGTGAACCCGGAAGCCGTCGATTGGGATCAAACTCTACCTCTTGTTCTTTGTAGTCCAGTACACTAGCCACTGAGCTATCGCGGCTCCCCTTTTAATTTAAATATTCGTCCATAATTCATATTCTATGGTAATCTATCACTCTACAACATCTGTTTAGAAAGTCTTTAGCAATAACCATTCAGGAGCATTAAAAAACCTGCATTCGCTAAACATCTTGGAAGTATGTGAAGGTTAGACCTTTTGCAAAAAAAAAAAAAATGCACAAATAAAACGTTGTTGTTATTATTACTATATAGTAGTGCTGTTATTAACGGAGACGATAGTTTCGAATGCTTTAATAACAATAATGTCATTCACTAATAATCACTCATTGGTTAGTGTATAAAACCTGTCTTCTAACCTTGTGACCGGTGCTCCCAAGGTTACTACACAGACGGCGCTGAGCTTGTTGACAGCATCATGGAGATTGTCAGGAAGGAAGCGGAGCACTGCGACTGCCTGCAAGGCTTCCAGCTGACGCACTCTCTTGGAGGCGGTACTGGGTCTGGCCTTGGCACTCTCATCATCAGCAAGATCAGGGAGGAATACCCGGACCGAATCATGTGCTCCTATTCCGTGGTGCCCTCGCCAAAGGTAAGGTGTTAGTGGGAAGGTAGATTGTTGTAGGACGATTAAAGTTCCTCTAATATGTAATTAGTAGCTGTAGTAGTGAAGTCAGTCGGCAGTGGTGGTATCTAATATGTAAGTAGTAGCTGTAGTAGTGAAGTCAGTCGGCAGTGGTGGTATCTAATATGTAAGTAGTAGCTGTAGTAGTGAAGTCAGTCGGCAGTGGTGGTATCTAATATGTAAGTAGTAGCTGTAGTAGTGAAGTCAGTCGGCAGTGGTGGTATCTAATATGTAAGTAGTAGCTGTAGTAGTGAAGTCAGTCGGCAGTGGTGGTATCTAATATGTAAGTAGTAGCTGTAGTAGTGAAGTCAGTCGGCAGTGGTGGTATCTAATATGTAAGTAGTAGCTGTAGTAGTGAAGTCAGTCGGCAGTGGTGGTATCTAATATGTAAGTAGTAGCTGTAGTAGTGAAGTCAGTCGGCAGTGGTGGTATCTAATATGTAAGTAGTAGCTGTAGTAGTGAAGTCAGTCGGCAGTGGTGGTATCTAATATGTAAGAAGTAGCTGTAGTAGTGAAGTCAGTCGGCAGTGGTGGTATCTAATATGTAAGTAGTAGCTGTAGTAGTGAAGTCAGTCGGCAGTGGTGGTATCTTAAATGTAAGTAGTAGCTGTAGTAGCGAAGTAAGTCGGCAGTGGTGGTATCTTAAATGTAAGTAGTAGCTGTAGTAGCGAAGTAAGTCGGCAGTGGTGGTATCTAATATGTAAGTAGTAGCTGTAGTAGTGAAGTAAGTCGGCAGTGGTGGTATCTAATATGTAAGTAGTAGCTGTAGTAGTGAAGTCAGTCGGCAGTGGTGGTATCTAATATGTAAGTAGTAGCTGTAGTAGCGAAGTAAGTCGGCAGTGGTGGTATCTAATATGTAAGTAGTAGCTGTAGTAGCGAAGTAAGTCGGCAGTGGTGGTATCTAATATGTAAGTAGTAGCTGTAGTAGTGAAGTCAGTCGGCAGTGGTGGTATCTAATATGTAAGTAGTAGCTGTAGTAGTGAAGTCAGTCGGCAGTGGTGGTATCTAATATGTAAGTAGTAGCTGTAGTAGTGAAGTCAGTCGGCAGTGGTGGTATCTAATATGTAAGTAGTAGCTGTAGTAGCGAAGTAAGTCGGCAGTGGTGGTATCTAATATGTAAGTAGTAGCTGTAGTAGTGAAGTCAGTCGGCAGTGGTGGTATCTAATATGTAAGTAGTAGCTGTAGTAGTGAAGTCAGTCGGCAGTGGTGGTATCTAATATGTAAGTAGTAGCTGTAGTAGTGAAGTCAGTCGGCAGTGGTGGTATCTTAAATGTAAGTAGTAGCTGTAGTAGTGAAGTCAGTCGGCAGTGGTGGTATCTAATATGTAAGTAGTAGCTGTAGTAGCGAAGTAAGTCGGCAGTGGTGGTATCTAATATGTAAGTAGTAGCTGTAGTAGCGAAGTCAGTCGGCAGTGGTGGTATCTAATATGTAAGTAGTAGCTGTAGTAGCGAAGTCAGTCGGCAGTGGTGGTATCTAATATGTAAGTAGTAGCTGTAGTAGTGAAGTCAGTCGGCAGTGGTGGTATCTAATATGTAAGTAGTAGCTGTAGTAGCGAAGTCAGTCGGCAGTGGTGGTATCTAATATGTAAGTAGTAGCTGTAGTAGCGAAGTCAGTCGGCAGTGGTGGTATCTAATATGTAAGTAGTAGCTGTAGTAGCGAAGTCAGTCGGCAGTGGTGGTATCTAATATGTAAGTAGTAGCTGTAGTAGTGAAGTCAGTCGGCAGTGGTGGTATCTAATATGTAAGTAGTAGCTGTAGTAGTGAAGTCAGTCGGCAGTGGTGGTATCTAATATGTAAGTAGTAGCTGTAGTAGCGAAGTCAGTCGGCAGTGGTGGTTTTGTTAAAGAAATGTATAGTTATGTTGACAGTACTGATAACTGTAACAAAAAGTAAGTAAAGAGCCTCGTCACGCCAAGTGTTGTATAGGGAATAATGACCATATTTTTGTTATAGACCTTCGGCACATGTTTTTGGGGTAATATGGTCAATATTACGCCTGTGCCGCTTTACTTTCCCTGAAAAAATCCGGTTCTCATTTAAGGTTGGGTGAACCCAGAGGTTGTCAATCTTGATAGAACATGACTTCATGTCCTTTGTTATCCAGTTTACTAGCCACTGAGCTATCGCGGCTCCCACTGATAGCAGCGATCGAGAAATGGAATCGATAGTGGAGCCTCGTACTTTGAACATTCCAGATTTCGAACACTAAATTCCAGATAATTTTGATCAGGAGTTAGAACGATGTTTCTAATTCGATTTGCGCTAAAAAAAAAATGACATCTGTAAACGCATTCGAAAATGTTGCTGTAGCCCGTGTATTTTCTTTTATTATGGCGTGTGTTTTCAGTGATTTTTTTTTACTTTTTTTTCGGTGGGGAGGGTGTGTGTGTGTGTGTGTTTGCTTATATATAAGCATTACCTTATAACAATAGCATTAAAGAAACCAACAAAACTTTGAAGGAAGGCTGTAGTATCGACGATTGACGGGAAAAGGGGAATTTATCGAGAAGCGTGAAAGTGGTAAATAAGTGGCGGATTCAAAGGAAATATGGGAAGTAAGCTAAAATATTCAACCATTTGTGCTAAGAGGCAGGAGAGAGAGAGAGGAGAGAGAGAGAGAGAGAGACAGAGAGTGAGAGAGAGAGAGAGAACACCAACAGCATTAATGGCAGACTTTTTGTCAGATCAACAAAGCTCCTGTTCACCCAGCCTCTAAAATTGGGTACTAGATATTTTCTGGGAAGTAATGGCGACCTGACATAATAACACCGAGCTAAATCAGCTAAAATTACATGAGAAAATGTGTTCATTAACACCATATTTCCGCAAAAGCCAAACAAAGAGTGGAGGAAGTATTTACAGTACTTTAGTTATGGGAGTTGATTCCCCTGCCAAATAGTAATCCTTCTCTACCTCTCCACCAGACACATGGGACACACCACTTCTTACTAAGTTAGTAAATGCAATTTCTAATTATTTTCTTCTTCTGCTGCGATCATGGCTCATTCAGACTAGAATTCCGGACTCTGTTATGAAGGCAGATGTCTGTTTAAGTGATTCGGTTACCCCGTATAGTTTCTCTTCCAGGGAGGTGGGTGTGGACCACATTATCCTTTTCAGGTGAGTGTACTGGGGGCAATCCTGTAGAACATGTTTTGTAGTCATATTGTCCAGTGTACAGTGACATTGACTGGTAGTTCCTATTTTGAGTTTGGTGAACATGTGGTTTCTAATTCTGTTGTGGCCAGTGCGTAGGCGAAGTACAATTATTTTAAGCATGTACGCTGTTGTATTTATTGTTTGCATTTTTAGTTTATTATTTAATGCAATTAATTGTGCTGTTATCTTTTTTTCTTAAAGTACGCGCATTTACCGTTTAAGTTCATTAACCACAAAAATGGGATAGTGTTTCGGGGTGTGGGGACAGATTAATTCACTATCCATTATTTCTAATAAATAAATTTTATTCGGACTTGGAATAATTCAGAGTTCGAGTGATTTCCTAAAACTAATTAAGTTCGAAGTACGAGGCACCACGGTATAAGTAAAGTTAGCAATGTGATATAGCAATATGTATAGGGATATATATTTTGAAAAATTGAAAATAAAGATAGAACAATTTAATATACATGATACAGTTGATAATAATAATTGATGGAGCATTTAAATATATCTCTCGATAATGTTGACAATAACGATATAGTCTCTTCTTCTTCTACCTTTCTAGCTTCCAGTGGAGCATAGGTCTTCAACAAATACTTTCCAAGTCGTTCTGTTTTTTGCCATTCTTTTAAGATCATTCCATGTCTTCCCCATCATCTTCATCTCTGCTTCCATCTGTCTTCTCCAAGAATTCCTTGGTCTTACTCTTTGTCTTTTCCCCTGGGGATTCCAAAAAAGGGCCTGTTGTGTGATACTCTCAGTTGGCTTCCGCAGTGTGTGTCCTATCCAGCGACATCATCTTCGCTGTATCTCTTTAACCACTGGTATTTGACTGGTATATTTCCATAATTCTATGTTAATGATTTTGTCCTGCCATTCCCATCACTTTATTCTGCGTAAGCATCCATTAATGAAAGTCTGTATCTTCATGTCCATGTTTGTGAAGTTTTTTCGACTTAATTTTTTACAGTATGGGATAGCCAGTCCCATGCCCAAACCTACTTTCTCGCCTCTTACAAACGCCCCTGGTAGGGTACAGCGCCGCTATTCTTTACTCCCCTTTCGGGCCGCGGCAGTGCACGGGCAATAATGATATAGTAATTTTATATATACATGTATATATGTTCATAACGGCAATGCAGTTAGTGGCCTCTCTATTTTTGATAAAGTTAGTGAAGATGATAAAACAATGTAACATGTCTATGATAAAATTGTTAATGATAATAGTAAAAGTAATGAGTCCCGTCACGCCAAGTGGCGTATAGGGAATATGATGTTAGTGACCATAAATTTTACAGACCTTCGGCACATGATTTTTGAGATAATGTGGTCGGTATTACGCCCGTGCCGCTTTACTTTTCCAGAAAAAAAATCCGGTACCCATTTAAGGTTGGGTGAACCTGAAAGACGTCGATCAGGATCGAACCGGACCATTTGTCCTTTGTAGTCCAGTTCACTAACCACTGAGCTACCGCGACTCCCGTTAAGGATAATGAAGAAATGCCATTTTTCTGTAAAGTTAATATTGATGCAAGATGATTTAAGTTCACGTTTTAATGAAGATATTTAGCGCTTTTGCTGGCATGACAGCAGTGCTAAACGCTAGGGAAGGTCCTTGGGATGGAATCTGAGCATTGCAGAGTTGTCTAGTATACAACAATGATGATCTGTCGACTAACTAAACATGTAATAAAAAGTGAAATAATGACACAATAAATTATTGTAGCTTGCCTACAGTCCAACAGGGTAATAATAAAGACAGTAATTTAAATGTACGTGTGTGTTTCGTGTGAGTCCAGACGTTGGTTTGTTTTTTATTGTCTTAGCCACAAAGATAAAACAGCCTGCTTTTCTAAGCTATGTTATTGTGTCTACCCAAAAAGGAGCTCATAAAAAGCATCAGAAAGAAACAATAAACATTTTTCGGGTACATTATGAGAACACGAAAGTTGGAATACTTGGTTACAACTGGCAAAATAAAAGGAAAGAGAGATCGCGGGTCACAAATACTGGATAGCTTGGTGTCATGGCATGGAAAACAGTCAACAACAGAACTGATACGATGCACTGTAGATAGAAGATTGTAGAAGGACACGATCGCCTACGCCAACCGGTATAGCACATGATGATTATTGCGTCTACATGAGTTTTATCACAGCGCCACCTGGTGTTTTTTACGGTCCATTCCCATGATGTATATTTACGTATTTTGACTATATTTCCTAACATGCAGGTGTCAGATACCGTCGTGGAGCCATACAATTGCACCCTGGCAATCCATTTACTAGTGGAGAACACAGATGAGACATACATCATTGACAACGAGGCTCTATATGATATCTGCTTGCACACTCTCCGACTGACGACACCCACCAATGGTGACCTCAATCACCTTGTCTCCGCGACCATGTCTGGGATCACAACTTGCTTGAGATTTCCCGGTCAGCTCAATGCTGACCTTCGCAAACTGGCTGTAAACATGGTGCCCTTTCCTCGTCTTCATTTCTTTATGACTGGATTTGCTCCTCTTACGTCTAGAGGGAGTCAATGGTACAGGAACCTAACTGTGCCAGAGCTAACTCAGCAAATGTTGACGCCAAGAACATGATGGCCGCTTGTGATCCGCGCCACGGGCGTTATCTCACTGCTGCAACCGTTTTCAGGGGGAAAATGTCAATGAAAGAAGTCGATGAGCAGATGCTAAACGTGCAAAATAAAAACAGTCGATATTTCGTTGAGTGGATTCCCAACAACGTGAAAACCGCTGTGTGTGACTATCCTCCTCGTGGGCTGAAGATGTCTGCAGTCTTCATGGGCAATAACACAGCGATGCAGGAGCCATTCAAACGAGTTGGAGAACAATTCACTGCTATGTTTAAACGTAGAGCTTTCCTTCATTGGTACACTGGTAAGATTTTAACTGAAAACTCGGATTATTTGACTTTGCTTTTTTTGTTTTGTAGTCAGCATCTGGAGTTGTTATATTGTGAATGAGGTGGCGATATAAATTATACATTAATTATCAGCATCATACGCCACTCCCTTTTGTGTAATTAATCCCCACAACTCCCTGAACTCTTCCATTACATCAGTACATCAGTTCATTTGTTGATTTTCTTCCATCCTATTATTTTATATTTCCTGTTATTTCTAGCCTGTTTTACTTTAAATACAAAAGGAAGTGTGGTATGATCCACTTGGAAAATACAAATAAAGATTGATAATTGTTGCAGCAACGCAAAGCAGGAGATTTAACAATCGGTTCTAGCATTACACAGCAAACATGTAACGTCTAAAACAAGAAGAACCCTATATTATACAATATTCCTCGCAAAATGCAGTGCCAAGCGTTAACATTAACAACTAAAGAAAAAAACAGAATAATTGTCGCAACAGTGACGAAATGCCAAAAAAAAAAAAAAAAAAAAAAAAAAAAAATACAGAAAATGGCAAGAAAAGACCGATTTAAAAAATAAGGATATAAGGAAATGAGCCTGATAAGTTCATCGTATCAGAAAACAACAATTCAAATTATTTGAATATAACAACAATCAATATCAGACATCATTTCAGAAAAAGTCTTAACAATTAGAAAGAAAGGAACGAGGGAAAAAGGGGACTTAAAATACAATTGACTAGTAGAATAGTAGATATCGGAATGAGCACAATGCAGGAGACACACTCTCCGTTTATCCAAACACTTCATTTCCCCCTCGATGCTGAATGGCAAATGGAGCAGAAAAATAATAGAAAATAGAAGTAAGTAAAATGATTTATCTCGTGGCTCTTATTTCGTTATTTCTGTCAATGTCGGTTGGTGTGACCGAAACTTTCTGTAAATGCTGACTGTACTCACAACATGACCTAAACTTTCTGTAAATGCTGACTGTAGTTACAACATGACTTAAACTTTCTGTAAATGTTGACTATAGTTACAACATGACCTAGACTTTCTGTAAATGTTGACGATAGCTACAACATGACCTAGACTTTCTGTAAATGCTGACTGTAGCTACAACATGACTTAAACTTTCTGTAAATGTTGACTATAGTTACAACATGACCTAGACTTTCTGTAAATGTTGACGGTAGCTACAACATGACCTAGACTTTCTGTAAATGCTGACTGTAGCTACACCATGACCTAGACTTTCTGTAAATGTTGACTGTAGTTACAACATGACCTAGACTTTCTGTAAATGTCAACTGTAGCTACACCATGACCTAGACTTTCTGTAAATGCTGACTGTAGCTACAGCATGACCTAGACTTTCTGTAAATGTTGACTGTAGTTACAACACGACCTTGACTTAATGCAAATGTTGACTATAGTTACAACATGGCCTAGACTTAATATAAATGTTGAATGTATCTACAGCATGACCTAGACTTTCTGTAATGTTGACTGTAGCTACAACATGACCTAGACTTTCTGTAAATGTTGACTGTAGCTACAACATGACCTAGACTTTCTGTAAATGTTGACTGTAGTTACAACATGACCTAGACTTTCTGTAAATGTCAACTGTAGCAACAACATGGCCTAGACTTAATATAAATGTTGAATGTAGCTACAGCATAACCTATACTTTCTGTAAATGTCAACTGTAGCTACAACATGATCTAGACTTTCTGTAAATGTTGACTGTAGCTACAACATGGCCTAGATTTTCTGTAAATGTTGACTGTAGTTACAACATGACCTAGACTTTCTGTAAATGTCAACTGTAGCTACAACATGACCTAGACTTAATGTAAATGTTGACTGTAGCTACAACATGACCTAGACTTTCTATAAATGTTGACTGTAGCTACAACATGATCTAGACTTTCTGTAAATGTTGACTGTAGTTACAACATGACCTAGACTTTCTGTAAATGCTGACTGTAGCTACAACATGACCTAGACTTTTTGTAATGCTGACTGTAGCTACAACATAACCTAAACTTTCTGTAAATGTTGACTGTAGCTACAACATGACCTTGACTAAATGAAAATGTTAACTGTAGTTACAACATGACCTAGACTTAATATAAATGTTGCATTTATCTACAGCATGACCTAGACTTTCTGTAATGTTGACTGTAGCTACAACATGACCTAGACTTTCTGTAAATATTGACTGTAGCTACAACATGACCTAGACTTTCTGTAAATGTTGACTGTAGCTACAACATGACCTTGTCTTAATGTAAATGTTGATTGTAGTTACAACATGAACTAGACTTAATATAAATGTTGACTGTAGTTACAACATGACCTAGACTTTCTGTAAACGTCTATTCAAGTCACAAATCACCCAAATTTATTCCCTGCACCAGGAGAGGGTATGGACGAGATGGAGTTTACCGAGGCTGAATCGAACATGAGCGATCTCGTGTCAGAATACCAGCAGTATGAAGAGGCCACTGTCGAAGACGGCATCAACTTCTATGAGGAAGAAGAAGAGGAAGTATAGCCAAACTGCATAATTAACACTCGTTCATTGTAACATCACATTCCTCATTCTTGTCTTCACCATGGCCTCAATGTTGTAGTCAATATTGCCGAAACGCTATAGATAAAAATCCAAATAAATAATAATATTATTATTATAACTCAAATTGTATAATCAAACATTTAAAGCTCGATTGTGCATATCGTAGTCATTTATCATCATTTTCATCACCAAGTACCATGCCTGCTGGAGTAGGTGATCATGACTCTCCACAACTTTCAATCTCGAGAGTTATTTATCATTTTTGTTGTTGATCTTCAGCCAAGCCATTCTCTTAAGCTGTCTGGTATTTTTTCTCGTTGCTTCTCTCTATTTCTTCATCCCTCAATTTTCTCAGTTTTCACACTATATTCCAGCTGTTCCTTTTTCATTACATGGCCAAAACATGATGATTGTTTCTTCCTAATATTGGAAATTAGCTCTCTTTTTGCTTTGACCTCTTTCATAACGTTTTCATTACTCTTCTTAGCTGCCTATGGTATTCTCAACATTCTTCTGTAAAACCACATTTCTACAGCCTCCAATGATTTTCCTATCTGTTGTCCTATTGTCCGTGATTCACATATATATGTTAAGACTGGCTCTACAAAATATTTAAGAGCTCTTTTTCTTGTTTCTATTGTCAAGAATGAATTGCTCTGTATCTTCCTCATTCATCAAAGCTGCTTTTGCCTGAGTCATTCTGCACCTCACCTATACTGTACACCTACCATGTAAAGTTAACAGTTGCAGGAGTGTTCTGACTTTCCAAGCTCCTATTTTCAGTGTCTGTCTTATCTTAAACTTGCTCACAGTAGCTTGATGACGATCGGGTATCACCTCTATAATTGTGGCGACCCATGATTACGAAATGTAAAATGAGCACTAACATTTTATCACCTTGAGTTTTTGGTCTAGTCATGCAGAATAACGCAAACTAATTGCGATATCATAATTATATTTCTTTGTAATCCATCGTTTAATATTTTAATCCATCGTTTGTATTTTTTATTATAATCACTTGATCCAACATAAATTCAATCAATAATGATTATAAATAATTTAGCTTCATAAATCTATTTCATTTTAGCTATCTTTATAATATAGTATAATGTTCACAATAGTTCTGATGTAGTAAAAAAAAAAAAAAAAAAAAAAAAAAATATATATATATATATATATTTTTTTAAAAAAGTAAAGTACCCCCGTCACGCCAAGTGGCGCATATGGAATATGGTGTTAGTGACCATAAATTTTACAGACCTTCGGCATATGATTTTTGGGGTAATGTGGTCGGTATTACGCCCGTGCCGCTTTACTTTCCCAGAAATACTCATTAAAGGCTGGGTGAACCGAAAGCCGTCGGTTAGGATCGAACCCTACCTCGTGTCCTTTGCAGTCCAATTCACTAACCACTGAGCTATCGCGGCTCCCGTTCTGATGTAGGCCTTATACTAATTAACAGTTACTTTACATTTTACTCAAAGTAAGTTGGTGTTTAGTCTTTCTAGCATTAGAAAATTCTATAAATGTGATCACTAATAACATTACATATGTTATAATAAACGAAGCTAATCGTATCAGTGAATGATTTGTTGTTTATCATTGACTTTTCCCATTAAAATTCAATAAAGTGGACATTTATTCTCAGATTGCTCTCGTCAGCCAATCAATGAATCATGTGCCTGTTTTAGCTGATGATGATAAATATGTGCACAACACAATCTGTCTGACTATCTGTCTCGGTCTTTTGGCCTACACATATGTTGCCTACATGACTGTCTTTCTGTCTTATTGCCTGCCTACGTGTCTGTCTATATTTAGCCTGTCTGTCACGGGATCTGCATATTCGTTGAATATCTGTTGGCCTCTCTGTTCTGTTGTACACACTAACAGAGAGAGAGAGAGAGACATAGATATAACTACTTAAGGGGTGTGTATTCTACATGTCGTCTCCCTGTCTGCTTTCCATCTGTCTATGTTTTCCACCTGTCTATGTTTTCCACCTGTCTTTTTTCCACCTGTCTGTTTCGCCAATTATTGTCTTCCTGCCTTTCGTTCCATTCAAGATTAAGATGGAAATAAAAGAAGTAACAGATTTGATAAAACACACCAGATTTGGTAAAACACACCAGATTTGGTAAAACACACCAGATTTGGTAAAACACCAGATTTGGTAAAACACACCAAGTATCGATAATTGTGAATCGCATTTTATTGTTAAATAGGCAATCCACAATTATAATTTCGAAGCTGAGACTGCTATGATGGGGTCTACATCTACCTTTCTTTGTTTGGGAGATGAATTAGTAATTCGAATGATTCCACTGGCACGGGCGGTTGAGCAATTATGGATTGTAATTCGTTTGCAGTGATACCGGGGCCTTCCATAACCAAAGAACCAAATTTCGAAGCGAGGACAGCACATAGAGCAGCATAATCTCTAGACTCTGCTATGTTCGACAATCTCTGCTGTTAAGTGTCAGACTTCTACAAGATTCACTAGTTCTCGCCACAAATCTTTGTTCTGGGCCAACCTCACAATGTCGACAAAGGAGCCAATGCACGCTGTCACTGCCTTACACCTCACTGTTTATCATAGTCTTTCTCTATGTTGGTCACATTTTCTTTTGGCTCCTGTTTCCAATTTAAGGTCTTGCGTTGCAATCCTTTTGTTATCTCTTCTAATCACATAATCAACGTACAAATTGTAGTTTCGAACAGAAGTGTTACGCAGAGTATGTGTAGTTAGTTTGTACTGAATGTATATTGTAAGCGTTAGAGTCAATGCAGCAGGAGGTCGACGCCTGGGAGTCATAACCCAGGCGGGCCCACCTCACTTAGAGTGTCAAGAAGCTAAAGAGCTGAAGCACTTGCTCAGCGGGGTCCTCTTCTGATATCAGATTGTTTCCTGCTGCGAAGCTGTGCATAAAGAGTTTATTATTTCTCATCAATGAATTTTCCTTCAACGCTGAAATACAAAAGTGGTGGAGTTGTAAATGTGAATAAATTGGCGTCATGATGAGCCACTGATGTCTGCATGAGACATCTTGATGAGCCACTGATGTCTGCATGAAACAATCTTGATGAGCCACTGATGTCTGCATGAAACAATCTTGATGAGCCACGGATGTCTGCATGAAACAATCTTGATGAGCCACTGATGTCTGCATGAAACAATCTTGATGAGCACGGATGTCTGCATGAAACAATCTTGATGAGCCACAGATGTCTGCATGAAACAATCTTGATGAGCCACTGATGTCTGCATGAAACAATCTTGATGAGCCACGGATGTCTGCATGAAACAATCTTGATGAGCCACTGATGTCTGCATGAAACAATCTCCTCCTCTCTCTACACCTTTTGTAGCTGCTTGTGAGTCGAAGAAACTAACATGTCCGTCCTTTGATTTTGCTCCGTCATCTCTTTCATTCACTACTTCCTGTAAATTATTTTAGCCAGAACTGACAAGTGACCGGACGGTCTCAGTTGACGTTTCACAATAGTAAGAAGAATGGTTGACTGTCAAAACGCTTGCTTAATAGTGAATTATTCGTATTTTATTTGATAAGATAGCGTGCAAATCAATATTCAGGATGGGTTCTACTCCCATTCTTCTACATTCTACTCAGGCCCTCTTCTTTTTAGTTTTTTTTTTTTAAATCACCAACACTCACAATAATCAGTAACTGAAATATGGTTTCGTCTTCTAGCTTATAATAATAGGTTTTCAGTCCCTAGAGGTCGATATTGTCAGAATGGCACTGAAGACCGCCATGAAGCGTTTGCTATGACTAAACAGTCCTATTCTATCATGGAAATCAAGGTCACGTAAAGTGCATAAGATAACAATATTTATCAAGACCAACAGGGCCAACAAAATGCAACAACGCTTGCCAAATCATTGGACAGCTATCACCATTATTGTCTAACAAGGAAATAACTTTAGGTGCAAAACGGGCACTCTGCAATACAATCTTCGTCCCAACGTTGTGCTACCGATGCCACTCCTGTACCCTAGATGCAAGAACATTAAGAAAAATAACCTCTACTAAGAGGAAATGTATTAGAAGAAAGACAGGAAACAATCTTAGAGGTAAGATCAGAAATGAAGAACTGAGAAAAAAGGCTAGGAATACCCCCGCCATAGAATATATAAAGAAACAACTGATAAAATAGTTCTGTCACGTGATAAGGCAGAAAGATCAAAACACAACACTGTGAACATTCAGTAGACGTTGGGAGATCACCAGACCCAATCGTCGACCATGACAAAGATGGATTGATGGAATATTAGAAACACTAGAACAGGGACCGCTGTATTCATTGGAAATAATATAGCTGGTTTGGGATCAAGGCCAAGGGGTTTAGACTAGAGTGTATCTTATCAGCCTATCTGCTCAACATGTATGTAGAAAATATGTACTAACAAAAATACAACGCGCTGAGGATACTTTCATCCACTTCACTAAGTGGCAAGAAGAAATCAATAACAACAGCTCAATATAATAGTAAATAGAACATCTGTATCTCAGAGCAACCAAATATTTACAAGAAATAAACCAGATATCAAAATGACTGCTTATTTATGGACAAAAAATAATGAAAGAGAACAAGAGAGACTGCAAAAATATAGTGGTTTATCGCCTCTCAGCCATGTAGGAAAGTTATACGCCAAAAGTATGCAAAAAAGGTTGAGACCAATAATAGAACTACAGTTCAGCGATTAAAACAAACAGAGGATGTACTGACGTTCTATTCACCCTTAAACAGCTAGCAGAAAGAAGATAATCAAAATGTGTACATAGTTTTCATTGACCATGAAAAGGCATCCGACCGAGTAAACAGAGAATAACCGAAGGAGATACTAACAATATACGGAGTAAGCCAACATCTAACCAGCCTAATTATAAGTCTTTAAATCCACAGCAGCTGTACAGTCAGAACAGCAGCAGGCTCACGGACCACTTCGAAGTCATATCAGGTGTAAGACAGGGGTGCGTACTATTCTCCCTATTGTTCATTACATATATGGACTACATATGCATGTTAGCCAACCCATCGGGAACAGAGGAGATCAACGAGCTTCTATTTGCCGACGATCCGGCACTAATACATGGAAAAATAGATCTACATTAATATTTAAATAAACTCAACAACACAGGCTCAAAAACAACATGAAAATCAACATTAAAAAAAACAAACAAAGGCTATGAGTATCTCAATAAGAAACATAGCATCAAGAAAACTATAGACGGTAGACAACTAAAACAAGTAGAACAATTTAAATACCTAGGAAGTCCAGTGACAAACGACAATTTGCAAACAGCAGAATTAGACTCAAGATTCAACAAAGCTTGTCAAATCAATGGACAGCTATAACCACTAAAGGTAAAAGTAAAAGTACGGGACTTGAATCGGCGTCTAAGCACGCGAGTTTTCACCCTTATGTGCTCGGCCGCCTATCCAGAAGCGTTTGGAGACCTCTGGATAGTGTCGCTTCAATCATAGAAACTCACGATGTAAGGCGGCATTCTTCACCTTCCCAGAGTATAAGGGATATGGTGTTATTGACCATACATTTTACGGGCCTTCAGCACATGATTTTTGGGGTTATGTGGTCGATATTACGCCGTGCTTTACTTTCCCTGAAAAATTCCAAAATTCCGGTACCCATTTAAGGCTGGGTGAACCCGGAGGCCGTCGGTTGGGATCGAACCCTACCTCTTGTCCATATTTTTGTACAATGTTCTGATATTATCAGAGGACTGCTCCTGAATTACATAATCTTTTACTATGACATAATTTGCTTATCTCTACTCTATCACAAGCAATTCTATGTTGATTTATTCACCACATTCAGTCAATAGCTGTTTCATTTCACTGTCTTCAGTTGACGCCCGATAGCGCATATAATCCCAGCTGTGCATTATTTGGTTAGGGTTCTAATGTTGACATGAATATTTTAGTATAATAGTGTTATTTTTTAAGGCAGATTATCTTGCAAATTAGGCAACACCAATGTGCTTAGATCCACTCCCCAGCAGTCCGCCCCCCCCCCCCCCTCAACCCATGGAGCAGCACCGCCGCCACACGCTTGCGAAAACACTGAAGAAGGTTTCAGCTCAGAAGATATGAATTCCGTCCGGGGAGATTATAAAAATGGAGGGAGTTGTCAGCTATGATAGAGTAGATTTAACCAGAAATTGTTTCATGTTTGCCACGGTAGATAAAGAAGGGGGAGGGGCGGTTACATTTGGCCTACTCTTGGCATTATTAACGTGTGCGGAGTGAACAGTTGTTTTTGCGCCCATGTGCTGCCGGGGCCCGAAAGAGGAGTAAAGAATGGTGGCGCTGTACCCTACCAACCATGTTCGTAAGAGGCGAGAAAGGAGGACTGGGCTTGGGATTGGCTATCCCGTACTGTAAAAAAATAAGCCGAAAAAACTTATCAAACATGGAGAAATCAAAGAAAAAAAAAAGTAAATCCACACTGCGGAAACCAACTGAGAGTATTACACAACAGGCCCTTTTTGGAATCCCCAGGAGAAAAGACAAAGAGTAAGACTAAGAAATTCTTGGAGAAGACAAACAGAAGCATAAATGAAGATGATGAGGAAGACATGGAATGATCTTAAAAGAATGGCAAGAAACAGAACGACTTGGAAAGTGTTTGTTTAAGACCTATGCTCCACATGGAGCTCAAAGGTAGAAGAAGACGCAGAGTGAACTGGTTTTCTTATTTTCAGAGAGAGCTTAACACCAGACCTCACTAACTACAGATTCGAACAGCAAAATCCCAACCGCCTTTGGCAATTCGATTTGAACTCAGGATCTTCCTGCTCAGAGATCGATGTCTTACTTGAGTTACCTATAGACCAGATAGCAATTTATGATTTAGTGCAAACCGTTTATGTAATGGTTTTAAAAAAACCCGGCGATTTTAAAGACTGAGACAAGCTTTGTTTACTGTTTTACGTCTTTACATACAGCTGAAATATCTCACTGCACACATGTTAGTTTACCAACGCCTATATTACTCATATTCAATGCAATAACCACATAACATAGTCGACTCCAAAATCTGAAAACTACAGCAACTACTATACAGCCACCTTTAGCCACCAGATAGATATTTATACCACTTTGAGAACCGCTGCCATCTTTAGCCACTACATAGATATTTATATCACTTTGAGAACTGCTGCTATCTTTAGCCACTGCATAGATATTTATACAACTTTGAGAACCGCTGCCATCTTTAGCTACTACATAGATGAATAGATATTTATACCACTTTGAGAACCGCTGCCATCTTTAGCCACTGCATAGATATTTGTACCACTTTGAGAACCGCTGCCATCTTTAGCCAGAACATAGATACATAGATATTTATACCACTTTGAGAACCGCTGCCATCTTTAGCCACTACATAGATATTTATAGTGTGAATTGTACTCGTGGTTGGAAAAAAAATACCCCCACGGTCGACCCAGCCGTTGGCAGAAATGAGTACCAGGGTATTACCCTGGGAAGGTGAGGAATGTCGCTTCCCATCTGAGTTTTGATGCTCGAGGCTACACTATACAGAAATATCCGAACATTTCTGGATAGGCAGCCGAGCACATATGGGCGTAAACTCGCGTGCTAAGACGCCGGTTCAAGTCTTGTACTTTACCTTTACCTTTATAGATATTTATATCACTTTGAGAACCGCTGCCATCTTTAGCCACTACATAGATATTTACCACTTTGAGAACCGCTGCCATCTTTAGCCACTACATAGATATTTATACCACTTTGAGAACCGCTGCCATCTTTAGCCACTACATAGATATTTGCCACTTTAAGAACCGCTGCCATCTTTAGCCAATACATAGATATTTACCACTTTGAGAACCGCTGCCATCTTTAGCCACTACATAGATATTTGCCACTTTAAGAACCGCTGCCATCTTTAGCCAATACATAGATATTTACCACTTTGAGAACCGCTGCCATCTTTAGCCACTACATAGATATTTATACCACTTTGAGAACCGCTGCTATCTTTAGCCACTACATAGATATTTACCACTTTGAGAACCCCTGCCATCTTTAGCCACTACATAGATATTTACCACTTTGAGAACCGCTGCCATCTTTAGCCACTACATAGATATTTACCACTTTGAGAACCGCAACGAAATATACGTACCAGAAAACAGCGGAAGAGAGGAAGAAATAAATGAAATACTATTTGTAGACGACCAAGTTCTGATACATGAAACAACTGAGGACCTGCAAGAACATATCAACATGCTAAACAACACTTGTAAACAATACAACTTGAAGATCAACATAAACAAAACCAAAGTAATGGCGATAGCGAGAAAGAAAGAAAAACTAAACATCGTAATAGATAATACATCTTTGAAGCAAGTAGACAATTTTAAATATCTGGGTAGCACGTTAACACAAGACAATAACCAATAGACCGAGATAGATATAAGGTGTAACAAAGCATGCCAAGTTATAGGCCAAGTATCAACACTATTGAAAAACAAAGCAATAACTACGGAAGCAAAAAGGGCAATATACAAATCAATTTTTCTACCAACTCTGTGCTATCAGTGCCAGAATTGGACGCTGGACTCTAGAACAATCAGAAAGATAACGACCACCGAAATGAAATGTGTCAGAAGAATGACAGGAAACAGCTTAAGGGACAGAGTAAGAAACACCGACCTGAGGAAGAAACTCGAAATTGAACCAGCCATCGAATATATAAAGAAACAACAGATAAATTGGTTCGGCCACATAACAAGACAAAAAGAACTAACAATGACTCAAAGACCCATAAACAAACGCTACGAAAACGCCAGATTAAGAGGAAGACCGAGAAAGAGATGGATAAAGGGAATACTAGAGTCACTAGGAGGGATAACACCAGAAGAGGCCAACAGAAGAGCAAAGAATCGCAGATTGTATCTCCCCTCGACGCCAACGGCAATGGAAGAAGGATAGAAGAAGAAGAAGAAGAGAAAGAAGAGAAAGAAGAGAAAGAAGAAGAAGAAGAAGAAGAGAAAGAAGAGAAAGAAGAGAAAGCAGAAGAAGAAGAGAAAGAAGAGAAAGAGGAAGAGAACGAAGAGAAAGGAGAAGAAGAAGAAGAGAAAGAAGAAGAAGAAGAAGAAGAGAAAGGAGAAGAAGAGAAAGAAGTAGAAGAAGAGAAAGAAGAGAAAGAAGAAGAAGAAGAGAAAGAAGAGAAAGAAGAGAAAGAGGAAGAGAAAGAAGAGAAAGGAGAAGAAGAGAAAGAAGAAGAGAAAGAAGAAGAAGAAGAGAAAGGAGAAGAAGAGAAAGAAGAAGAAGAAGAGAAAGAAGAGAAAGAAGAGAAAGGAGAAGAAGAGAAAGAAGAGAAAGAAGAGAACCGCTGCTATCTTTAGTCACTATATAGATATTTACCACTTTGAGAACCGCTGCAGTAACAAGGACCGTCATCGTCTGCTAATGAACATTTCAAGATGGCAGCCCCGACAGTGAGAGGCAGTTCTGCTGTCCTTTGTCGTCTTTTAAATAGTCCTATCTCAAGTGTGAGACAGCACACCAGAGCCATGTAAGAGTACCATTTTATTTTATATGAATTGTTTATTTTATACTGTAAACGTCGAGTATCAGTAATTTATTAATTTCATTACTACTGAAACTTGATACTCATTTGATTGCAAAAAATAACTCGACCCGTTACCGTTACGTTACGTTGTCACTGTTGTGACGTTGATATTATTTTATTGTCAGTCAGTGTCACGACCCTGTGTAGTGTAAAGTGTAAAGTAAAAGTGTAAGTGAATACTATAATTGGTGTTGTTATCGTTGACTAAACGATAATAATTATCATAATTCGTTATAATCTTTCTCTCTTTCGACACTCACTCGTGTGTAAATGAAATAATCTTTACTACTTTAGTCAAATTAGGCAATTAGCCCAGCTCTTTCATAAAACATGTCACATAATCATAATTAACATAATTATAACAAGTAAAAAAAGGCTAGGATGATATAGTGTGAAGATGAGATGAATTATGAATGAATACTGATTCTCTACTGTCTACTATCCGGCCACAGTGAGACTTGTCACCCACCATCCATGACCATCACCATTGAGTCCATTGTTATGATTTTAATCAGATAATCATGACCATTGCATTTTTATCTATGTGACACAAAAAAATAAGGTTAATAGTACAAGGTCAGTGTTCAATATTAAGGACAAGCACTGCATACTCTGCATTGATTTAATGATAATGCTGAAGATTTAAGTTTTTATTTAGATGGATGAAAATTAATTAAATTATGTGATTAAATAGTTTGAAACTTTTTATTCTACACTAAAAGTGAATGAAAGAGAAAACACTTTATAACTTTATACTGTTTTTTTGTGTTTTTTTGTATGTTCACTTCTGTCAAAAGCTTTCACATTATGGTTTTTTTTCCTCCATAATAATGATTCTGGTGTTAACATCTTTGTGTATTTTCTTATTAAATAATTCTTCACATTCGCATATATTAATCAATATCACCATCATCATCATCATCAAGTACTGGGCCTACTGGCGTAGGTGATCATGTCTCTCCACAATTTTTGATCTCGACAGTTCTTTATCATTTCTGTTGTTGACCTTCTGCCAAGCCATTCTCTTAAGCTGTCTGTTATTTTTTTCTCTTTGCTTCCCTCTATCTCTTTGTCCCTCAATTTTTCCAGTTGTTACAATATATTCCAGTTGTTCTCTTCTCATTACATGGCCAAAAATGATGATTGTTTCTTCCTAATATTGGAAATTAGCTCTCTTTTTGCTTTGACCTCTCTCAGAACATCTTCATTACTCTTATTAGCTGTCCATGGTACTCTCAATATTCTTCTGTAAAACCACATTTCTACAGACTCCAGTGATTTTCTTGTCCTATTGTCCATGATTCGCATCCATATGTTAAGACTGGCTCTACATAACATTTAAGAACTCTTCTAGACAAAATATAAATACCTCTACTAGACGTACAATCTTACATATATCTGGGCAGTAATATAGATAAAGAGGGAGGAACAGAAAATGATACCAAAATAAGGATATCAAAAGCAAGAGGAGCTTTCATTGCACTGGGAAACATATGGAAATCCAAAGAAATTAGGTTAAATACAAAATAAAAATTTTAAACTCAAATGTTAAGACGGTCCTATTATATGGCTGTGAAACATGGAGAACAACAAAATTGACAATCACGAAGATACAGACTTTCATTAATGGATGCTTACGCAGAATAAAAGGATGGAAATGGCAGGACAAAATCACTAACATAGAATTATGGAAATGTACCAGTCAAATACCAGTGGATAAAGGGATATAGTGAAGATGATGGCGCTGGATAGGACACACACTACGGAAGCCAACCGAGAGTATTACACAACAGGCCCTTTTTTGGAATCCCCAGGGGAAAAGACAAAGAGGAAGACCAAGGAGTTCTTGGAGAAGACAGATGGAAGCAGAGATGAAGATGATGGGGAAGACATGGAATGATCTTAAAAGAATGGCAAAAAACAGAATGACTTGGAAAGTGTTTGTTGAAGACCTATGCTCCACTGGGAGCTAAAAAGGTAGAAGTAGAAGACTTGACAAAGTAAAGCACCAAAGAACTGGAAACCAATTGGGAATGTTTCGACAAATAAAACAGGGTGTTAGGCAAGGTTGCGGGCTGTCACCAGATTTGTTTAATATGTATAGTGAGATTATTTTAAGATCCATAAGGGCATGCCTGGAATAACAATTGGAGGTCATAATATAAAAATAATCTAAATTATGCTGATAATACAGTCTTAATTGCTAAGAGTAAAAATAAGTTACAAAAAATGTTAGACATTATAGTGAAAGAAAGCAAAAGTAAAGGACTCGCCTTAATGGCAAAAAGACAGAAGTAAATGGTAACAACAAAGAAAAAGACATCACCTCAGTGCAAAATGAAGACAAGTGGAACAATATTAAAGCAGGTAAATGAATTTAAATATTTGGGAACTTTGTTAACCTTAAACAGAAGATGTACAAAAGAGATGAGATGCAGAATTGCTCAGGCAAAAGAAGCTTTCCAAAAAATGAGGAAGATACTATGCATTCTATTTTTGACAATCGAAACAAGAAAAAGAGTTCTGAAATGTTATGTAGAGCCAGTCTTAACATATGGATGCAAATCATGGACAATAGGACAACTAATAAGAAATTTACTGGAGTCTGTAGAAATGTGGTTTTACAGAAGAATGTTGAGAATACCATGGACAGCTAAGAAGAGTAATGAAAACATTCTGAAAGAGACCAAAGCAAAAAGAGAGCCAATTTCCAATATTAGGAAGAAACAATCATGTTTTGGCCATGTAATGAGAAGAGAACAACTGGAATATACTGTAACAAATGGAATAATTGAGTGATGAAGAGATAGAGGAAAGCAAAGAGAACAGATACCAGACAACTTACCAGAATGGCTTGGCAGAAGGTCAACAACAGAAATTATAAATAACTGTCATGATAGAAAATTGTGGAGAGCATGAATGGCACAACACGACACAGAGGCATACCAGACTTTCAGAGCACAGGCCGGATATGGCACAAATCTGATGAGAGCAAAGGGAAGGCCCTGCTTGCTTGCTACATTGAGCAGACAGACCAAAGAAATGAGGCTGTAAGAATGAGGATACGGGGATCGCTGTCAAAATTGTGTACGGATGTAGGGCTGGAAAAAGATCTCACAATCACAACTGATACCATTCGCACGACACTTAAAAGGTCACACAACACTGCTCCTGGTCCAGATGGTGTTCGGTACGATGACATAGGCGATTTAGCTGATGACGACTTGACAAAACTAGCCAATGAGTTTAATGCCAGTATTCGGAGTGGCCAGATTAAGTAGGAGTGGCTATACAGCTACTTACTACCGCTACCGAAGCCATACAAGGACCATTCTCAGATCAGTGCCTACAGAATCATCACAATGCAGAACACTGCGTGCAAGCTGCTGGAGAAAATAGTTGCCCGTGTCCTCACCTGTCACCTTGAACAGAAACGCATATTCCCACCCACACTCGGAGGTTATAGATATAACAAAGAGACATGGCTCAATGCGGCAGTCTTTGCATATGACGTCTTCGAAGGCTTCCACAGACGAGAGGAGACATGTGCTGCTGCTATAGATCTGGAGGATGCATACAACAGGGTACCATTTGAATATCTCATGCATATGCTCCTCAAACTGGCGGTGCACCCCTTCCTCATAAGATGGGTCGCCGCGGCACTGTTTCAGAGGAAGGTGATACTCAGATGTGGAAGTTGGTCTTCCGAGCCAACATCCATTTGTCCAGGGCTGCCACAAGGCTCACCATTGTCACCAGTTCTATTTAACGTGTACACAATAACGATCACGGAACAACAGCTGGATGGGAGGGGAAGAACTATGACTTTTGCTGATGATATTCTGGTATATTGACAGGGAAGAGACAGACAGGGAATCGCCTCCACAATGCAAGACGAACTCGATCGCATTTCTTCCTGGTGTGGGGTTTCAGGTGCCTTGGTTAATCCTAATAAAGCATCAGTTTCATGGTTCTCCCTTAACAATCATATCGTTATTGCGACCACACCGGTAGTAGGAATGGGAGCTGATGAGGTGACCAGGGACAAGTTGATGACATACCTCGGAGTTAAGTTTGATCGCAGCATGTGTTTTCGGGACCACGTCGACCATGTGATAACAAAATCCCGCAAAGGATTAGCCGCCTTGAAGGTCATGGCAGCTGCCAACATCGAGCAGAGGCTACTTACTTTTCTGTTCCAGGAATTAGTCCTAGCACCAATCGAGTATGCCCTGGCAATTCTTACTGTCAGTACGACTCAAATTGATAGGCTGGAGAAAATACAAAATGAAGCCATGCGCATTATACTGGGATGTACGAGGAACACTCCCTGTGTAGCAATGAGGTATCTTCTTGAATTTCCAACCATGGATGACATAATCAAGATCTGGAGAGCACGAGCATACCTGAAGATTAGTACAGATACAGAGCATCCATTGCACCACGTGCTCAACACAGGGAAAGGTGCCAGGCTAAAAAGAGGCAAATCATGGGTGGGCCGAGCAGAAGATGTCATCAAACAGGTCTGTGGGCTTACCAATATCAGCGTTGGCAAGGAGTGGATACCGGTGCCTACGTCATTCAAGGGGACTTTCTCATGTATTGTCACACTGACAGGAAAAGTAGGGAACAGAACCCGGTCGTGGTTAATGCTGAGGTCAACGGTCTCATCTGCAATAGCACCGATGAGAAAGAAGCAGTCATATATACAGACGGATCTGTAAGACGACACGAAAGAAGTGCATGGGCATTTACAGCACGCTCGGCAGGCAGAATAGTCAAGGAAGACAGTGGTGCATACGTCATGACCACGAGTAGCATAACAATGGAGGCGATGGCAGTGACCAAGGCATTAAAATGGTTAGAGTCACAAGACTACATCCACGCATGTATACTGAGTGATTCGATGAGCATGATAAAAAAAGTGGAGGCGGGCTCTGTACGCATGCAATGGGTAGAGTCGTTGCAGAAATCCAAAATACATAAGGTCACCTTTGTCTATGTCCCTGGACATGCGGGAGTACGGGGAAATGAAAGAGAGGACAGGTTGGCTAGCTGCGCTGTCGTTGAGGACAGGCAACCAATGGATCGGGCGGACATCATCAATGCCCTCCGAGATGTGGGAAGAGCACATGACTTCGACAAACACAGATCCACGTCACTTCTTCGGATGAAAGAAATGGAGTTAAGATGGGCATAGCCAGAAATGAGGAACTTAGTGGGCGTGTAAGAAGACTTATCAACCAACATAGAACTGGAGTCGTCAGTCGCTGGACACAGGGAATTGCTGAGGAAGGGATCTGAGCACCTATCGACATGTTCGGAGTGCAATGACGATGACCCGCAAATAACTCAATAACTCAATTGTGGAGAGACATGATCACCTACGCCAGCAGGCCCGGTACTTGATGATATATATATATATATACAGTAAAGTCTCGATTATGCGGTACTCAATAATCCGGAATTCTCAATTTAACGGACTTTTTTTTTTTTTTAATTATTATAGGGAGAAAGCTTGAATCATGTTTTGTTCAGTTAAATTAAATGCCTTTATCCGGAAATCGAAAACGCTACAACACGGTTTGTGCGCTGCGCTTACTTCTACAGGCTCTATCATTACACAATATTGCGTTTACAATAGTGTATTTACAGTAATATACTTCAAATAGGAGCGAACATATTTTATTCAATCCAGACATTGTGTCTCCAAATATTCCAAGTAAAAGCGACAGACAGTCTATATCTTCACTTTTTCCCCCGACTAAATGTTTTTGTCGGGAAATCTTAGTCGTGCCAAAAACACTTATCTACATGATTTTACAAATTTGCTTAATTTTCTCATAGCCTGCTTTAGATCTAAAGTTGGTCATGAATTTGTCAAAAATATGGCGTTTGACAGTCTGACCGAACATTAGAAGCAGACGTATTGTTTGTGAAAATTGAAGAGCCCATAACTTTGATGATTATAAATCAAAGGTTGAGCAGCCGGCGTGCAGTGACATAGAGATGGTGAGAAGAAAGGGGGAGGGGTTCAAAAATTACCGACTGGAAATTCAAAAAGAGTAAGATACAGAGTTTGACGTTAGTTTGTCTCAGACATTTGTGCAAGCTGAAATTCGTTCCATCAGTATAAATTATACATGATATGCTATAAACGCATGTGTGCATACTTTTTAACGGAATACATTTTTGTGTTAAATAATGGCCTCTGCGAGTGCAAACCACACCTCAATTTCCCGCAAAGGTAAACGCAAGCGAACTGTATTGACACTGAACCAGAAGATTGAAATCGCTAGTAGACTTGAAAAAGGCGTTAATCGCAACGTTTTGATGACTGAATTTGGCATAGCCTCTTCAACATTATATGACATACGAAATCAAAAAGATGAGTTGTTTAAGTTTGCGTCGGAGTCTGAAAGCAGCAACAATATACACCAGAGACGAAGTATGAAACGGCCAAAATTTGAAAAACTCGACGACGTCCTTTATGTGTGGTTTTTAGAAAGAAGAAGAAAAGGAATGCCAATATCAGGACCCATGTTGATAGAGAAAGCTAGTGAATGTCACACGAATTTAAATATTTCTGAGCATTGCAATTTTTCAATCATGTTTTTTCATAATTTTGAGTTTGGTTTTCTTACTCTCGATTATCCAGAAAAATTCAATTATCCAGAATGGGTTCTTCCCCGAGCATTCCGGATAATCGAGACTTTACTGTATATATATATCTTGTCAATTTATACTTGTACAAGTTAATTCATATATTTCTTTTACTTTTACCTTATTTATATCTAATTATAATTATTTTTTCGTATGATTTCTATCTAACCGTTAAAAAAAATTCATTTTCATGATGCAGAAAAACCAGATTCACTGAATTTATTGACAACATATCAGATAGTTATAGTTGAACAAAGTTTAGAACTAAAATCCCCACTTTATATTGGATTCATAGATTACGAAAAGGCATTTGATAGTTTAGACAGAAGAATGCTTTGGAAGTTGCTGAGTCATTATGGAATCCCCATAAAGTTTATTAACCTGATAAAAACAATGTATGAAGGAACAAAATGTAGTGTGGTGCATGAAGGACAGCTTACAGAAGCATTTGAAATAAGAACAGGAGTAAGGCAAGGATGCCTTCTGTCTCCATTTCTCTTTCTACTGGCCATAGATTGGATTATGAAAATAACTCAAAACAACAGAAATGGGATCCAGTGGTCACTGACCAAACAACTTGATGATTTAGACTTTGCTGATGACATAGCTCTCCTATCACACAGCCACCAACAGATGCAAGATAAAATGAGTATATTAGATGAGAGATCACAACAGCTAGGACTAAAGATTAATAGAGATAAGACCAACATTATGAGAATTAATGCAGTTGGCAATAACCAAATAAAACTAGGAGAAATACCTCTACTAGACGTACAATCTTATATATATCTGGGCAGTAATATAGATAAAGAGGGAGGAACAGAAAACGATACCAAAATAAGGATATCAAAAGCAAGAGGAGCTTTCATTGCACTGGGAAACATATGGAAATCCAAAGAAATTAGGCTAAATACAAAAATACAAATTTTCAACTCCAATGTTAAGTCTATTATATGGCTGTGAAACATGGAGAATAACAAAATTGACAATCACGAAGGTACAGACTTTCATTAATGGATGCTTGCGCAGAATAAAGGGATGGAAATGGCAGGACAAAGTCACAAACGTGGAATTATGGAAATGTACCGGTCAAATACCAGTGGATAAAGAAATACAGCGAAGACGATGGCGATGGATAGGACACACACTACGGAAACCAACTGAGAGTATTACACAACAGGCCCTTTTTTGGAATCCCCAGGGGAAAAGACAAAGAGGAAGACCAAGGAATTCTTGGAGAAGACAGATTGAAGCAGAGATGAAGATGATGGGGAAGACATGGAATGATCTTAAAAGAATTGCAAAAAACAGAACGACTTGGAAAGTGTTTGTTGAAGACCTATGCTCCACTGGGAGCTAAAAGGTAGAAGATATCAGAAGTGATGAAAATTGGCTGTCAATGGCAATCAATTATATTGAAAACTGATCATTGCAGGCTCTCTTATTTTTTGGACAATAAATTAAAAAAATTAACCATCAACAAACTGACCTTTGGCCTTCAGGTGTGTCTTCATCTCAATAGGAACAAAGTGAAGATATGACCTTTCCTGACCACTGTGAGTGTCAAACTTTTTAACAAGAGAAGCCTGAGTCAGACACATGTCTGTGAATAAAATTGAATGAATAACAATATGAAGAACTCAAGCTATAGAAAGAGAAATCAAGATTAACAATCTAAGTTCTCCAGAAAATAACTTCTTTTTTTTTTTCTGGTATTCTAGTGCAATATGGAGCAATGTGGAAATGGGACCACCAGATGTCATCCTTGGAGTGACAGAAGCATTTAAGAAAGATACAAGCCCTAAGAAGATCAACCTTGGTGCTGGAGCATACAGAGACGATGCAGGAAAACCTTATGTTCTGCCAACTGTCAAGAAAGTAAGATTTTTCTCATATTTAATCACACCTAAACATTAATGTTTATCCTTATTTCTTCAAGTCTGATAGATTATATTTTAATCAATTCTCTTTTCTGAAAACAATTATGAATGATAATTTGGTAAGAATGATTTCCATTCTATCGCCCTGTAGTTTGTTTAACTATATTCCATACCATGAGTACCAGCAGTATTGATTGTGCTAATTTTGTTCCTTAAGGAAGATAATCCAGATTCAGCATGTCTATTTTTTAGTCATCCGATTGTTTATTAGTCAATTAACACTCTTTGCATATCTATATCATGGAACAGAAGAAAACAAATTAAATTATAATAATTACCTTATAGTTATATACTCTCCTCATTGTACAGTATTTGTTTTAAATATAAACATAATCCCAGGAAAATTGTTTATTGAATTTCTCCATAGACTTAGTCTTTTTCATAATCTTTATCTTGCAGTTATGAAGTAAGAAATAATTTCCATCCTAAGGTTTGTAGACTCAATTACTTTTTATTTCTTTCCAGTATCAAGCAGAGGTATCACTAGACTTAAATGCTAAGTCAGATATCTGTGTGTGTGGAAAAGAAAAATGATACATATACGGGCTGCACCCGTAAGCACAGGCTTACAAAAATTAATTTACAAATCTAACACCTTATAACTAGACTGATTATATTTCCTTGAGATAAAAATAGGACATTTGGTTGGCAAAAACAATACAGACAAGTGTTACGTAACATTCTTTATTCATGAGATAGTAAGATATATAATTTTTAAAAAGCTAATTTATATTGAGTATTGAGCTTATCATTATCCTCTAGTGATAGATTCCACACAAAGGGAGGGGAGTTAAACTTCAGTGGGGCAGTGACTGACACAATTATAAAGTGTAAAGTGAGAGTAACAAATGTTAAAAGCTCTGCCCAGATGATCATGAGTGAAAATTAGGTTGTACATTTGCTTAATTTTACAGCTAAAACCTGACCAACAAGAATTGTATGAAGTTGGAAGAGTAGTATTTGAAAAAGAAATAGTATTTGAAGAATAAAACCATATCTAGAGACCAGGCAAATAATTGCAGTGCTGTGGTAAAGCTGGTTGCAATTTGTTGTCTTCCTTTTTTGTAAAGCTGTCACCATACCTTTGAGTGTACGTCACTCTCCATGTTGTAGGCAAAACGCCGCGATGGCTTTTAATGAAGTGGAATCAACAACCAGTTGTCGTCAAACAGAGTAGCAACTTTATTTACATTAACTTGTCAACATGGCTGTACAAAATATTGATACCATTCACACTTCTTCCACTTATAAAAACCATCAATTGGTAACGTGACTATGGCAGTTGTTGACCAGCGAGAGAGAGAGAGAGAGATTTCTCTCGTCCCAACTATTTATACCACCCTCCTATTCACAATCCCAGAATCCTCCCCAACCAATCATTTATAATCTTCTATCCTTTGTCTACAACATGCGTACTCAATACGTCACTCCTAGAACCTTCCAGATCCCTTCTGTCTTAACCCTTTGACCTTGACCCTATCTTGGTCTGTTTCTAGCATAACTGCCCTCACCCGGTATCTTTCACGCTTCCATGACTTCCCACTGAATACACCCTCTTGGCCATATACCATTACACCTATCTATAGTCTATTTCTATCATAACTAGTTTCCCCTAAATACTCTCAAAACAAGCCCTCTTGGCTTTTACTATTACACCCACTATATGTCTGTCTGTCCCCCTGCCTGCCTGACTGTCTGTCTCAATGTGTGTCATTAAATAGATTCAACCAAAACCACAAGACAAGAAAAATATATTGTGACATATTACAGTAAGCCATGTATTGTATTAAATAATATTTTCATATGTCATTAAATAACATAGAAAAAAAAATTAACATGGGTTGAAAATAAGATTATGTGAAAGAAAGGTGATAAAAACATGTATAAAGAGGATCAGAATGGTATGATTGCAGCTTTATATAGATATGATTATCTACATAAATAATCATTGAGTGTCTGCATCAGAGCTTGGCTACCATGGAGCATCATTCCAGTCTGTCTCTTGCTTTGATGGTGCAGATTGTCATAGGCTGACTTCTCCATCTTTTGATGTTACATGTCCATGTTAGTTTTGTCTGCCTTTGCCTCTTTTACCTTGCATTTTTACTTTCAAGATTACTTTAGTTGTTTTAACACTTCATTGTTTTGTTTTCTTTTCTTTCCATCTAATTCTTTCTATTCTTCTATAAGTCCACATTTCAAAGGTTTCAATTTTCTGTTCTGTTTTCTTGTCTAATGTCCATGTTTCTGCACCATACAGGAATGTTGAGAAGATATAACATTTTGCTATTCTTAGTTTTAGCCCTGGTGCTATTTGTTTTGATGTTAGTAAACTTTTGATGGCATTAAAATTACTTTTTGTCATTCCTATTTACATAAAACTGCAATCATATTCTGTCTCTATTTTTGTATCAGCCTTGTGACCAACTTTACCACAGCATCCTATTTTTGTATCTAATCCCTTCTATGGGAAAGAAACCTGAATTTTTTTTTTTCTTAAGTGAGGGTTGCTAATTTTCTTTTGGTATATAGTTGATAGCATGTCTCAGTGATTACACATTTGTATGTTTTGAATTCTTACATACTGTCAAATGACAACATTTGTGTTTGTTTGTTCTATCCATAGTTCACATACTAATCATAAATTTTGCATTTTTGGATTAAAGTTAATTTTATGAAATACAAACACAATACAAAAATTATAAGTTATCAATTGGAGCTGGAATGATTAAGATATAGGGGTTTGACATGTAAATCTAACATTTTTTGTAACAAAGGAGGAGAAAACAGATTTTTTAAATTATTTTTTTTAAATAACCATTTTTTTCTGTCAGACTTTAATTTCATTTGATCATTTTGATACCACAATAATTGTAAAATCATGTAGTTTTAATTCCATTTTGACTGTATCATGAACAATGTTGACAAATAAACAACTGTTTACTGTTGAGGTAAACTCTTTGAGGCGAGAGACAAATATCAGTTACATAGGTACATTAGAATTGAAAAATCATTCAGAAATATCCACGCAGACAAATATCAGTTACATAGGTACATTAGAATTAAAAAATCATTCAGGAATATCCACGCAGACAAATCTGCAAACAGCAATAGACAATTCAGGTAGATCAAGCCAGAAAAATATATGTGGTCTTTTTCGACTTCACAGACAGTTGGAAACAGAGAGACATAGATTGTCTATAGTAACTGCCTGGTGCTATTTTATTGTTCAGCTTCTCTTGTGGCTGATTTTGCTGATATTGGAATAGCAAGTCTGACTGCAGAATGAACAAGGCAATTTTATCTCAAGGGGTCTCACACCTCTTTTATCTTGCATCTTAATTATGCCCCATCCTATCTGTTATCTTTATGTCCTGTGATCATCTGCAAGCTATTCCCAATCTTTGTAGATATCTTTGTATCTCATTTTAGTCTACATATAGGTAGAGGGAAGTAAAGAGAAAAGATAACCAGACAGCTTAAGAGAATTGCACACGCGCGCGCATGCTAGGATATGTGTTTTTTGTCCATTCTTCAATAAATTTGTATATAATTGACGTATTGTAGTTTTTTTTTTATATTGGAAACCAGCATACACTGATAATTTATTAATATAATCAATTAGAGCACCACCTGTTTCAGTGTCTAAGGCTCACTGACAACAGAACAACACTATTTCCTCAAAGACCCTCCAAATGGAACACTCTGTACAGAACCACAGCAAAACTTAAAAATACCTGCAGATACTACTACATGGCATTGGGCTAAAGGGCATCAGCTCAAAGGTCACTGGATCCATAACAACAACAATAAAACTTAACTGTTGTTAAGCTGATTACTCAAGAATAGTTTTTAATATTTTACATTAATGAACAATATGGATTCATTTATGATAAATGCACAAACATTTACATTATTACCATGGCTCAGATTCAGATGGTAAGTGCATCATAACAGTTTCTGTGAGTATAGCTTTCATTTCAGGGCATGACTTTTTAATGTTACATTTTTAAAATGTTACTTTTATTACTGTTTGTTTGCATTTGTATCTTTATACGTCTAACAAAGTGCCAAGTGGCTGAATTATATGTGAATGTCACTTTCCTATTTTTCACATCTGCAGCCTTGTGCTCAGGTATCCCTCATAAATATTTCCTGACTTCATGTGTACTCTCATTTTCATTGCTGAGAGTTTTAACATTTTGGGTACATTTTTTTCTGATCAATCTTGCCAGCACATTGCCATATTTGGCCTACTGTTCTCAATTTCAAACTGCTAAGGGTACTTTAATGTACACAGAATGCACGTAGGACTACCTGTGGTGGAAATTGAACTTTGGATTTTCTTGTCTTACCTCTAGTTCCCTCAGCCCTGCAATATGTTACTTCAACTGAAGAGAGATTTGTAAAATTTAGTTATCACATTATTTTGAAATGGCAAAATAATTAAATTGAAATTCAACATAAGGGAACTCAATTTTATTATTGAATCTGTTATGTTCTGGTTTGTTCCACTGTGGATTAATTTCATTTTTTCTTTATTTAAAAGCAAGCTGAATTAATACATTAAAAAATCTTTATAATTTTACATTACAATAACATTTTACTTTATAGTTATCAGTTTTTCTATATTATTGCTGTTTCTTTTGTTTACAGTTTGAACTATATTTTATTTGTATGGAATATTTGTTTAGTTTCATATGGATCGCAGCAGAGCGGAAACAACAGAAAATAGTTTTTTTAAAAATAATATTGTCTTAATTTTCATGTGATAATAATAAACGGTATTTATTACTAATAAAGCTCATTTTTTAAAATTTGTGTGTCATACCTTAATACAAAGTCCATCACAATATTTTATTTTATATTAGTTAAAAAGTAAGATGAAATATAATTTCTCTCTTCAATATTACATTATGTTAAAGTTAATTGCAACTTAATTATTCTATCAGAGAAATGTGTACAATTTTCTTTTGAAGTAGCTTAAAATTCAAATTCTGTTGATGTTGTATGCTGGGCCTTTTCCTCCAGGAAAACATTTCTTACTTATTTGATAGTTAAAACAATATCTTTCTTTATAGTTAAACTTTAATATAAATTGTGTAAAAGTATAATCTCAGTGAATTAGATTAATGCAACTACTTATTTTTTATTGGAGGCGATGTGGGGCTGTGGTTTGTGAATTGGGCTACTGCTTCTAGGTTTACATCAAGTGGGTACTGGACTCTTCTGATGAAAAAAAAAGATGAAAGTGATATAAGACTGAACATGTTACCCAAAAATATATTAATGGTCAAGATAAATTGGTATTAATACTTTCATTCTTTATTTATCCTGTGATGGTTGTTGGAGCATTCTTAACGTCTTTGCAATTTTCTTGCAACTTTCATGATTAAGAGCTGCTTTCTGAGATGTGAGGAAATAATCCTGCTTATTCTTTGATGTTCACTTTCCATCACTTTCTCTGTCTGCCTTGCCTTCTTTTACCTGGTACTATGCCATGCAAAATGATCATAACAAGGGCCTGTAGATCTTAAAAACATATCTGTGCACATTTTTTTTTTTAACTATTGAGAGCAAGTCCTTAATTGATTCTATCTATCTATCTATCTTTCGTTCGCCTGAAGTATTTTCTATATCTGCAATGTCGTTTCCTGTATAAATGTTACTGTCTTTTGTAATTCTTGCAGTGGCCCATATAGTTTTGTCTGTAGTGTTGTATCTATGGGCCAATGGATTTTCCTCAGTCTACTATATTCAGTGCAATCTTGAAGTATGTGTTCAGCAGTCTGGGGCGCCTGTCCACATGTACAAGTAGTTGAGGTGCCGATCTTGAATTTTGTATACATGTGACTATGGAGTCGATTGTGTCCTGTTCTGAGGCGTATAATGATAACTTGTTCATATCTATTCATATTATGAAAGGCATCCTGATTTGGGGCTTGTGGTCCTCTGATTGATTTGATTATCTGTTTCTTATGATGGTATATAACCGGTGTATCTAGTTGTGTGCCTGTTGAACCTTCCTTTGCCAACTGATCTGCTTTCTCATTTCCTGGTATTCCACAGTGAGATGGGATCCACTGCAGGGCAACCCTGTGGTGCTTGCAGAGTTCAGTCAATAAGGTCTGCAGATGTAATTTTCTGGATTGTAGTGCCTGGAGTACTGATCTTGCATCTGTCAAAAACACTACAGGCTGCAGGCTAAGATTAATGTTCAGCAGTTTTTCTATTGCCAACTTTATTGCTTGTATTTCTGCATCATAATTGTGACAATATTTCCCTGTTGCTATTTTATTCATATCCCTAGTGTTATTTGGGTACTCTATATATGCACCTGCTCCCCCATTTTTTACTGCATTCATTTACCTCATCAAGGCCAGCTCCTTGTCGTGGGGATGGGGCTTAACAGTCACCAGGGACTGAAAACCAAGACTGGCCAGGCCTTCCTACACCCGTGCAAGACCACAGTCTGCTCTAGCAATTTTAAGTGCTGAAGTCGGAGGCAACCAGCCAAAAGGCGCACTACAAAAATCCGGATGCCACGCACTCACGCCAATTGATTCTATGGATCATTGGATCTTGTTCCACACTTCCTCATTGGTGATTTGATCTTTTTAAAGATATGCAAAATCTTTAAATACCATCTCATTTTCAGAAATAATATATTCTTTTATTAATTTATTATTATTTTTATTAATATATTCTCAGCAGTGTGTGTGTGTGTGTGTGTGTGTGCGTGCGTGCGTCCCCACGTGCGTGCCCCCCCCCCATGTTTCACAGGCATATAAAATACTGAAGCCACCACTGTTTAAAATAATCTGATCTTTGTTCTGATGAAGATGGTTTTGCATTTCTGTATATTGTTTAGTCTTGTTAAAGCTGCCATTGCCTGTATGACTTTAGCTAATACTTCTGATTTTGAGTCTTTACCAGTGACAGTAGAGTCTAAGTATTTGAATTGGTTGACTGTTTTAAGTATCTCACCATTTATTGTGATTATTATTTCAATATCCTAGGTCTTGTTTGTGATCAATTTGGTTTTGTCCTCATTGCATATCTTTATTCCGTATGATCTTGATATCTGGATGCTCAACTATTTCTTTGATCTTGCATGAATCACTTGCTAGCCCACCACTATATCACCTGCAAAATGAAGGTTGGTAATAATTCTGCCTCCTATGTTGCTTGTCCCATGGTGTTCTTTGAGGATGTCAAAATAATTAAATAATGTAGGGGGATAGCAAATATCCCCAGTCTTACTCTCACAGTCATTGGAAACCATTTGCCCAACATACCGTTCACAAACAGAGCACTTCTAGGTTGTTCATACAGATGTTTAATGACATCAATTATGATATTATATTTGTTCTTGGTTGCCCAGAACTGTCATGCTGCCAAATGCTTTTTTAAAGTTAATAATCATGAGGTACTGGTCTTGTTGATATTAATTATACTTTTCAGAATATATGAAGGTTTAAGATTAGCTCTGCTGCACTTCTCATTGTTTGAAACCCAGTTTCTACTACTAAACACAATTCAAACAAGGTAAATGAGATTTTTGGGGCATGTTAAAAGGCACAGCGGCCTGCTAAAAGTAATCTTAGAAGGGAAAATACAAGGTAAAGGAGGCAGACTGAGACTAACATGGACGAGTAACATGAAAAGATGGACAAGTCAGCCTATGATAACCTGCACTATCAAAGCAAGAGTCAGAGCGGAATGGCGCTCCATGGTAGCCAACCTTCGATGTGGAGATGGCACTCAATGATGATAATGAATAATGTTTACGTAGGCCACAGACTTCTGTTTGCCAAATTTTATTGCAGACATTTGTTAGGGTGTTGATCATATGTTCACCTCCTCCATATTTAAGTTCAACTGGTATGATGTTGAAGCCAGCTACTTTCCTTTTTTTTCAGGCGTTAATTGCTGCTATTATTTCTCCTCTTTTAACTTATGATATCTGTAGCTTTAAATAGTAAAATAAGATATATTTTACTCATCTGTAGTCCATCATGGTAGATCACACATTAAACGAGGATTCAGTAGTTCAAAACTTAATGTTTAATTTGTTAGAGCCACAAACCCTGTCAATCACAGTGAGTTGTATTTGTATACTACATAGATCATTAACTCCAGCAAGTGACAGGTGGTGCTAAATAATTGTATACTGAGAGCTGCTCAAAACATAATTTCTTTACTTTAAAGAGTGTCAGTTTAGCCACAACTTTTTTTAATTTGCTAATTAATAAGCTAATACAAAATTCTTTATATTTAGCCTCCTACCTTTAGTTCAGTTAACAAATAAATGCACTTTGTTTTTATGTGGATCTCTTACAGGCTGAGGATGAAATTATCAAAGCAAACCTTGATAAGGAGTATGCTAGTATTATTGGTCTCCCAGATTTCTTTAATGCTGCCATTAAATTGGCACTCGGTGCTGACAGTCCGGTATTGGCAAATGGACTGGTAAATTATATGTGTTTATAATTGTTAATTATGTTGACTTGAACAAAAATAGTTGTTCCTTTTATAGCAAGGGTCCACAGCATGTTAAATTTATCATAACCACTTATGTTCTTAATCTTGCTTCTGTTATTGTTAAACTTGGTAGTTGCTCAATCATCTTTAGCACTTTATTAACTTTGTCTACATGTAGGTTAAGTTGCTATATCATCATTGTGAACATTATCAAGATCGATATGAAATTACTCCATAAATCTGTAGAAGTGTACTGGTAGAGAAGGCCAAATCCAGAAAACACAAGCCAAGTGTGCAATTTTTCAAGTGCAACATCGCAGGACAGAACAATGTAAGATAAGGGCAGAATTCACAATGGTCAGAGGAAATACTGGGAGCAACCTCCTTGTTGGAACAATGACATGAAGAGCTCCTAGATAAAAAGACGGCGAGTGGTTGGAATCTGGCAAATGGGCAAAAAGAGCAGAAAAATAACCTCACTTGAACAAGCACTGTTCTTTTCTATCTGTCTTTGGAGGATACAGTCCCAATAGAGAAACTTGGAGTAATTTAACTGTTTTTGCCCAAGATGTATGCATGGATTTTCACTTAGGAATCAAGACATATGCTGCCGAAATCAACCTTGAGGATCTGGCAAATGGGCAAAAAGAGCAGAATCGCTCAGTAGGACCACATATTGCATCTGTAATCTAACATAGATATGAAAGTTGCCTGTTTCAAAATAATGGTAAAGGAAGTTGTGAAGACAAAATGGAGAGTTCTCTGAAAAGATGGGTAATAACAAAACACTGAAGTTGTTTTAGCAACTGCACAGTAGTATGAATGATGATGCAATAAAGAATAAGCCTATCTCTGGCTTCCAGAATTTAGGTCTTGTCTGGCAGAATAAGAATGAAGACAAGGGTAGGACACTCATCATCATGTGCCATATCGGTTGGCGTAGGTGATCATGTCTTTCCACAATCTTCTATCCACAGTGCATTGTATCAACTCTGTTGTTGACTGTTTTCCATGCCATGACACCGCGCTATCTAGTATTTTCTCTCTTTGTCGTCAGAGATCTCTCTTTCCCTGTATTTTGCCAGTTGTAACCAAGTATTCCAACTTTCCTCTTCTCATAATGTACATGAAAAATGTTGCTTGTTGTTTCTTTCTGATGTTTTTTAGGAGCTCCCTTTTTGTGTTGGCCTCTTTGATAATTTGTTCATTGGTCTTTTTAGCTATCCAAGGAACTTTCAACATTCTTGTGAGAAATCTTATCTCTGTGGCCTCTAATCGTCTTTTCATTTGTTTGTCTACTGTCCGTGATTCGCTTCCATAGGTCAGAATTGGCTGTATATAGCACCGAGGAATCCTTTTTCTCACTTCTATTGACATATTTTTGTTGCATAAGATGTTTTTCATTTATGAAATGTTATTTTGGCCTGAGGTATTCTGTTTTTTATTTCTGTGGTGTATCTTCCATCTGATGTTATTATTGTGCCCAAGTATTTGACGTGTTGCACTTGTTTCAGATTTCTCTTGTTTATTTTTATGTTGCGTGATGTTGATGCTTTTTTCTTCGATTTAACCATTACTTCTGTTTTTATTACTTTTTAGACTGAGACTTTTCTTCTTGCTTTCTTTTACTGCTATGTCCCTCATTTCTTGTAGTTCATTTTCTGTCTCTGCTGTTAAGACTGTGTCATCCGCATATCGCAAATTATTTATGTTGTGGCCATTGACTTCAATTCCTTTTTTGTCTACTATTGATCTCTTAATATTTTCACTGTAAAGTTAAAACAAATCCGGCGACAGTACACAGACGACAGTCTGACTCCTTGTTTTATATATTGAAACTGTCCTGTTTGGTCGCTAATTCTTATGGCTGCTGTTTGTTTCCTGTACATGTTTTTTTTGTTTCCTGTACATGTTTTTTTATGATTCACAGATCCTTGCCACCAATGTTTAGTTTCTCCAGTATATTGATTAATTACACAAGCTTTACTTTGTTAAATGCTTTTGCGTAGTCTATAAAGCATATATTTAGATCTTTCTTTGCCTCTATAGCTCTTTCTATCAGTGTTCTCATGATGTTATTGGTTGCCCTTTCCTTCCACAAATCTCATATGATGAAAATACTACTAAGAATCATCATGAGACATGTAAGGAACAATGTATGACACTACTTGCTCACTATCTAGAGCAGAGTAGTCAGAAAAGATATGACAGATCATAGTCTTGCTGTTAAAAAGAGCTCTGAGCTGTGTAGGGTCCAGAAAACTAAGAAGATTATGTGAGAATGGATAAAGTCAAGGCTGCTTTAAAGTGATTAAAAAAAAAAAAAAAAACTCCTCCAGGTCCAGGCAGTATCCAGTGCAAGGCAATTATATAGTGAGCTGAGAAGAGTTGGAGGAACTGGTGAACGTTTACAACAGAAACATTGAGAGTGCTACAGTTTACAACCAGCAGTATTTTACACCTTTTGGTCCTACACATCCAACTTCATCACAGTATTTTTTTAGATCTAGTATAGATCTGTGACAACCACCCCTGGTCTCAGCAGCTAGACCCGGCTTGAAACATCAGTTAGTCATCGACAGAAAAAAACATGAGTACCTCCAAAGTTGGAGTTATCTGCCTGTGCGGCGAGGGACCCCTGTGCACACGGCTGCCAGAGAAAAATAGATTAACTCGCAAAATTCAGTTCCTAGTCTCTAGGGACTTCGTCAGAGTTGAAAGCTGGCGAACGCAACAACAACATCTAGTTTACTTTCCAACTAAAATTTTTACTGCCATAAACAGATTTGTTTCTTGATCAGCTTTAATTTACAGATCTTGAGATTCATCACGTTGCTGTGAGTCAGTGATTTCAGTCAGCTCATTTACTCCTTCTTGCTCTCAATTAAATTTATTAAAAGTCAGTGTTACTATTAGGTTGGTGTGAACAAGTGGAACTAATAGCAACTAATTTATGACATCCACACAAGTAAACAAATACTGAAGGTGAAAAGTTGCATCTGTTTTGACATGCAGTCTTCTACATATAGTATTAAGAAAACAAAATCTCAGGGAGGAAAAAAACACAGGTCTTCCAACGAACTACTTTATTATGAACATTGCACACACATTAGGTTTATGACTATAAATAGATGAAGAGCACTTCAGAGAATAAAAAATGTGCTGTTGCATTTTTCTTCTACATAAACTTTTAGACATCAATCTTAATAAGTTTAAAGAAGTCATTGGTCTGCCAAAAATTTGGGACATCTCCATAAATCTTGTTTTAGAATGGCACTGACAAAGTTCTTACTATGTTGGGCACCTTTATAGAAGGTAAACACAATCCAGAGTCTTACTGGCTAAATTAAATAAATCTATGATAATATAGAAGCACATGTATTGTTGTGAATAGAGAAAAGTTTCTTTGTGGTAACCCTAGTTTACAATACCTTCGTAAAAATGACACACTGAAAATAACAATTCTTGGAATTTGACAGTTTGCCATGTGCATCATATTTTTTTCCCTCCTTATAACTTTCTAATTAATCCTGCCTGCGACACTTGACAAGGCATTGGTGGCAAATATTTTTTTTTCAAACACCATGTGTACTTAATTTTTAAAAACTATAAATATTGTGAAAGTGCTTTTTTTTAAAATATAAATTTGCCCATAAATGCAATAATTTTTTTTTACCCCTGACTGTGAAATTCTCTTCGGCTATCAGTGAGACATCAAATAAACCTTTGTAAATACAGGATAGGCAATGAACAACAGCAAAGATAAAGATGAACAAACTGGCTGGACTGATGGCCAATGTGTCAATAAACAGAGCCTCGTTTGATACCCATAGTGCAAGGTTTCAAATTCCAAGCCAAAAATCAGACCTAAGAAGGCAAATAATTACCACATCCAATTCCCGCGACTCAACATAACTGAATGCTAAGATTTGAAGCAAAAGTTCAATGAAAATATTTCTCCAAATGAACGTTTATTAAAAATGTGTCTCACAGATACGTATTGTAATCTAGTGTTAACATTTTGAACCATATATAGTATAATATTTTATCTATTGTCCTTTCAAGCCAAAGACTCGATAGGGCAGAACCACAATCTCAAAAACAGAAACCTTGCGTGCCAAAATGGCACATATTGTGGAGATCACTGCTTCTAAAATCTATGGTCTGTTTCCATAACAATACTTTTTACAATGACAGCTTGTCAAGCCATCGATCAACCTCCTTAGTCGCCTCTTATGACATGCCTGGAAGGTCACAGTGTCACTATTCTTTACTCCCCTCATGATGAGGCCCCGGTAACACACGGGAAAGTATAATAATACTTATCCATAATTAGTTTTTATTGAATTGAGGATGGCACATGGAGGAGAAATCATTGACGATTCATTGCTAGGTCTTGTTTTATTCTTAAGCTCATAATTGAGCTCTCTTTCTATTAATTGTTCTTTTTAGAGTTTCTTTGTCTTCATGCTTACTTTTGCCACCAGATGAATGCCTGGCAGGGAGTCTTTTTTTGAGCACATGACTAATGCACTCCAAGTGTCTTTTCCCATATACTCCATATACAGCTTAACATATATTCTTGCTTGTTAATTTCTCTTATACTTTTATTTGGTTTAAAGTATCTGGATTTTTTGTTTCAATAACATGAGTGTTGTGCAATGGTTGCTTGTTAAGTTACCCATTAACAGTCCATAGCTAGCATGAAGCGAAAAGTCTTCAATCTTGAACTAGAAGTATTTTAATAAAATTATTTTAATATGCTTTACATCTTAGCAGAACTTACAAAATTGTTATTTTCTCTTTCAGAATGTCACAACACAAGCAGTTGCTGGTACAGGAGCCTTGCGTATTGGTGCCAATTACTTTGTGAGCATTTGTATTAAAAAGATTTGTTTGTATTTGTGCTTACATGAAAGTTATCACATCTGTAGGATAAATATTTTTGTAAAACTGTAAATGCATATAAATTGTGGATGTTTTTATGGATTGAGGGGCGGGGGCGGCACAGCAGCCTATTAAAAGTAATCTTGGAAGGATAAAAGGCAAGGTAAAAGAGGCAGAGCAGGACTAATATGAATGTAAGTACAAAAAGTAAATTACCCCCGTCATGCCAAGTGGCATATAGGGAATATGGTGTTAGTGACCATAAATTTTACAGACCTTCGGCACATGATTTTTGGCGTAATGTGGTCGGTATTATGCCCGTACGGCTTTACTTTCCCAGAAAAAAAAATCCGGTACCCATTAAAGGCTGATTGAACCGGAAGCCGTCGGTTGGGACCGAACCCTACCTCTTGTCCTTTTTACTCCAGTTCACTAACCACTGAGCTATCGTGGCTCCCCTAATATGAATAACATGAAAAGGTGGACAAGTCTGCCCATGGCAACCTGCACCATCAAAGCTAGAGACAGAGTGAAATGGCACTCCATGATAGCCAGTCTTCTTTGATGTGGAGACGACACTCAATGATGATGATGAGGGGTGGGGGGGGGGGGGGGGAGGGGCTGAATAACGGACATTTTTACTATATAGTTTTTATCAGTATGAAGTCTAATGATATATTTTTATGTTTATTCCCAGGATAAATATTTATCTATGTTTTTATACAACATGTGGGGCCCGGAGAATTTCTCTTTGCATCTCCTCTAGCTTGTTGTATAAGTGGAAAGAGAGTTGTAATGAGTCTGGAATTCTCATCCTGTAATAGAAAGTGCTACTCAAAATTGGATGTTTTATGATGTTATGCTGTTCAAGCTTAGAGGAACTTATTTTCCTAGCAACTATCTTCTCCCACATCTGTTTATAATTTTTGCAGTTAATGGGTGGCTTAGAAACAACTTTTTTTCTCTTGTGTGTGTGTGTGCGTGCGTGTCCTCCCAGGATGTTTTAGCAGTACCTTTTTGGCAATATACCACATGCTAGTATAATTGTGACAGTTTGTTTGCTGCTTTTAATTTATTGACATTTTCGCATTTATTTCCACTAAAACCTTGTAATTCTCTTATTAACCACTTTTCTGACTTCGTGAACAAATTGTCCCCAAAAATGCAATGTTTAGATCAATTTTTCTTTTATTTTCTCTCTTTTATTTCAAATTTTAAAAAAATATGAAGGACAGCATATCCACAGCATATAAAACCCCTTGGTAGTGAATATGTTAGAAAGCTCATAGCTTTTATAATACAGGTATTCTACATTTTATGTTGTTTTTAAGTTAAGAAGTAGAGCACTGGCCTTTTAATCTGAAGTGTTGAGCGAGGCGTACTAAAATTATGGTCAAATACTTCAGTTATTGAGACATAATATGTTATTGAATAAACTTTAACATTTTTGAGTAAGAAGTATGAACTGAACAGCTGTAACAAAATTGAATTTAAATCCTATATTCAATCTTATACTTTATGCATGTTCTCTTGAAATGGTAACTGAACTTGTAGAAGGAAAAAGAAAATTAAATTTTAATTAAATCTGAACAAATGAGGTTGGCAATAATTTTTTAGATTGTTTTTGATAACATACTTTTGTTTTCTTATTTAGAATGCATGGTATGCTAAAAGCAAAAATTTCTGGATTCCTACACCATCATGGGGCAACCATACTCCTATTTTTAAGTAAGTGATTCATTAGATAAAGGTAAAGGTAAAGTACGAGACTTGAACCGGCGTCTTAGCACGCGAGTTTACACCCATATGTGCTCGGCCGCCTATCCAGAAATGTTAGGATATTTCTGTATAGTGTAGCCTCAAGCATCGAAACTCAGATGCGAAGCAACATTCCTCACCTTCCCAGGATAATACCCTGATACCCATTTCTGCCAACGGTTGGCGTCGACCGTGGGGGATTCATTAGATATTCATTTTGGACTTGATATTCACCCTCTCTCTCTCACACACACACACTCACATGCAAGGAAAAAAAGCTTTTGACAGCATACTTAGAGACTCCTTGTGGAACATACTGAAACAAAATGGAATACCACCAAAAATATCATCATCAAAGATCTGTACGACTTGTTCTTATGTGCAGTTTTACAATGAGGCAGGACTGAGTGAATGGTTCCAGATTGATATTGGAATGAAACAAGGATGTATTTTACCTCCCTTGTTATTTGGAATTGCTATCTACTTCATAATGCAGAAATGCTGTACAGGTGACAAAGGCATTGAATGGACACTTCGATCTCTAATTAGACCTTGATTTTGCAGAAGATATAGTCCTTATCAATAACAATGTGAACATAATGCAAGAAAAAAACGAATGCCCTGTCATCAACGGCAATAAAAAATGGAATTGAAATCAACCAAGAAAAGACGAAAGTAATGAAAACTAAAATTCACCAAGAAGAAAAAATATGCCTGGAAGGAAAAGCGGTGAAAGAAGTAGATCACTTTGTATATTTTGGAAGCTGTATAGATCAAGAAAACACAAAGAAAGAATTAGAATAGCGAAGACAGCAATGACTTTCAGAAACCTTGATAAAATATTTAAATCAAAATTACTAAGCACAAAACAAAGCTCAGGATTTTCAAATCAAATGTATTATCCACCCTTGCATGTGAGAGCTGGAAAACAACTAAAGAAATAGAAAATAAAATGGATGCACTTGAAAACAAATGCCTGAAGAAAATACTTTGTATGCCATGGAACGAATTGAAGACTAGTGCAGAAATAAGAGAAATGACAAAGCATTCAAAAACATCAACTATAATCAAGAGAAGAAGGTTTTATCAATGCAACAGAACAGATTTCAGAGTCAAAATTTTTCATGGACCTTATGGTTATAAATATCAATCTACATGCTTTATCTTTTATCTATCACAACATATTTCACATAAATTTTTAGATAATTGAACAAGGAATAAAATTTCACCAGTAAAAAGATGCAGAATCAAGCGCCGGACTGAAGAAAATGGAAAAACGAGCATGGATTTCAGACACTACATGGAAATACATCAAAGAAAGAAAAGAAGCAAAGACAGCCATGACTAATGTAAAGACATATCTTGGAAAGGTCCTGGCAAAAGCAACATACAAAGAATTAAAGAATTAGACAACAAAATAAAAAGTTTGGCAAGAAGAGATACAAGAGCTTATAACTTATGTAGACAATTTGGCAGAGAAAGCAAAGACAGTTGCAATTACAGGAGACAGCAGAACTCTATACGGTACAAAAGTTGCTGACAAACAACTATACCAGTTGGAGCACCAATTCTAGACAAATCTGGTTCAATGCTAACAACAAGCACATACATAAAAGCACGTTGGGAGGAACACTTCAAAGAAATTCTTAACCGTCCACTACCCTACAATTTAATAGATTTTGAAGCTGAAACACCAGCAGCAGAATTAGATATACATTTAGATGACTTCACCTTGAGCGAAATTAGACCTCCTTAAAGCGTGTGGACAACAACAAGGCTGCTTGAGAGGATAAGTTAACGGCTGCGATTCTCAAGGCAATTGATAGCCATAATTTAATACACCTCCAGAAAATGTTCAACATCATTTGGAAAGCAGAGAAGGTAAGTGGAAAAAAGGAATCATTGTTAAGATTCCAAAAAAGGGCAATCTCAGAGATTGTAACAACTGGAGAACAGAATTCTTTGTGGAAAATTCTAAGGCAGTATGGCTTACCATAAATATTATCAAAGATATGTATGATGGCTACACATGTGCATCGTACAGAGGAAGGACTGAGCAAATGTTTTCCAATAGAAGCTGGGGTTAAAAAAGGATGTATTTTTCGCCCCTTCGCCCTTGTTATTTGGAGTTGGGACTTCATAATGAAGAAATGTTGCACTGGTAACAAAGGCATCGAATGGATACATCAGCAGTCAGATAAAAACAATGCAGGAAAACACAAATGAACTATCATCAATAGCCAGCAAAATCGGGCTTGAGATCAATCAAAAAAAGACTAAAGTCATGAAAAGCTCAATTCCAAAATATGATAGAATATACATGGAAAACAAACCTGTGGAAGAGATCGATCACTTTATCTATCTTGCAAGTCATCTTGATCAAGAAGGGGATACAAGTAAAGAAATAAGAATCAGAATAGCTAAAGCAGCAATCTCTCTCAGAAGCCTTAAAAAGTTGTGGAAATCAAAACTCATCAGCACAAACACAAAACTTAGACTATTCAAATCAAATGTACTATCAACCCTTATGTATGCATGTGAGAGCTGGAAAACAACAAGAGACGTAGCAACAAAGTTGAACTTATTTGAAAAATAAATGTCTAAGGAAAATACTTGGTATAGCGTGGAACGAATTCAAAACATACGAGGAAATTAGAGAAATTGCCAATCAACCACTAATATCTTCAGTAATAAAGAAAAGATGATGGTCATATGTTGGACATGTATGGAGAGATAATACCAGAATAACAAAGTAAGCCCTCATGTGGGGAAACAACAGGTAAGCAGCAGGAATCAGCTCCCTCAATGAGATAAGAGTTGCTTGTACAGAACAGTGACAAATGGCTAGATTTGATAAAAGATCTTTACAAGGATTGGAAACTGCTACAATAAAAATTTAGATTTGAGAAAGAGTATTTGGGTCTATGCCCTTTAAGCTGGCTACGACTTGAAAGGTCAATAGATAGATAGATAGATAGAATGAAAAGATGCTGCAAGACATGTAGAATGAAAAATGGAGGAATAATGGCCCAAAAAAATAATTAAAACATTAAATTAAGACCATAATTTCCTAACTAACTTAATTAACTAACTTACCAATATAAATATTGGGCCAAAGTCATCCAATATGAGTTATATTGTATTGTTATATTATGTATTAAAAAAACAATTTACAATATGTCTGCAAGAAGCCATGAAAGTTTTGTTCATGCAGCTTAAAAATAACTGATCTTTTATCATCCATAACACAATACATTGTATTCCTTTTCACTGTGATCTTGTTGATTACAAGCATCCAGCATGGACTTTATTTTTGTCTAAATTCAGATTAAATGACTCGAATAACCATTGTTGGTATTGATACTTATGTACTATCATTATCAGAAACATTTTTAAAAAATCAATTCATTGCTGATTTCAATTTCAATCAGCTGATTTTTGTCAGCAGTAAATACTACTAACCCAAATGGGGAATCACACACTTTTGTTGGTAAATACTTTGTGTAGAAGAAAGAACTCTTTGGTGAAGAATGTTTACAGGAAACTATATAAAATAGCTCATTTAAAAGTTGAAATATGGTTTAAACAAATTGAGAATGAGGCAGTGTGTGGATAAACGTGTTTGACTCAAATCAGCGTAATACATGGGGCAGGAAACCATACAGAAAGATTTAAAACAAATGAAGTGTGTCATTGTTTGTTTACTCATTTCAGTAATAGAAAATAAATGTGTTTGCAGCTTTTAGCTATCTAAACAAAAACCTTATACTCATTTAGTATTTTATATTCATACTTTCTATCACTCTTTGTGCATATTTTTATTTGTAATAATAAATAACATGTTTTCCTAATCTTTCCTACTCAAAATGGTATGTATTCTTTCTAACAGGCATGCAGGGTTGAATCTCAACTCATACAAATATTTTGACCCAGTTACCTGTGGCATTGATTTCAAGGGTGCTTTGGATGACATAAACGTAATGACCCATTTAAATTTTATAAATATGCAATTAAAAATAGAATGTACATAGTTTAGTTTTAATCAGTTACAGAATCTACTGTGAGTTATTTTATAGATGATATAAAAGTCATGAATATTGCAAAAGAGAAAGAGAGCATCAACATAACTATAGACGGCAGACAACTAAAACAAGTAGAGGAATTTAAATACCTAAGAAGTCTAGTGACAAACAACAATTCACAAACAACAGAAAGAGACTCAAGATGCAACAAAGCTTATCAAATCATTTGACAGCTATCACCAATATTGTCCAACAAGAAAATAAAACGAGAGCTAAAATTGGCACTCAATAATACAATCTTCATCCCAACATTGTGTTACCAATGCCAGTCCTGGACCCTGGATGCAAGAACAATAAGAAAAATAGCCTCAACTGAGATTAAATATGTTAACGAATGACAGGAAACAGTCTGAGAGATAAGATCAGAAATGAAGAACTTAGAAAAAAAAGCTAGGAATAACCCCCGCCATAGAATATATAAAGAAACAGCAAATAAAATGGTTTGGCCATGTAACAAGGCAGAAAGATCAACATACAACACAAGCCTTCAATAAACATTGTGAGAACACCAGATCCAAGGGCCTACCACGAAAAAGATGGATTGACGGAATATTAGAAACACTAAGAAACGTAACAGCAGCAGAGGAGAATAGTAGTGCAAAAGACTGCAAATTATATCTCACCTCCATGCTGAAAGGCAAATGAGGAAGGAAAGAAGAAGAATGTAAAAATGCATTTCAAATATTTTATAGTATCTACATTTTGTCTACAGTCATGAAGTTTGTCTTTAATTGATAGATTTCCATTGATAGCAGTTGACCTATTCTATTCTGTTTTTATTCATGGAATCAGTTTCATTGCAGCCACTGCATTGAATGTCATTGTTCCACCCATTCTTCTCCTCTTCTCTTAAGAAATGAAAAACAAACTTTGTTTAGAATCAGGGCACGCTCAATGCTAGGACTTTCAGCAAACTTGTGCATACCAGCATGCCTAGGACAGTACAGGTTAATGTGCTTATTTTAGAGACCTCTAAGAGCCACAGAGACTGTCCGTCAAATCTTCTGTAGCATACTTTGTGAGTCAGTCACCAAGACTGTGTGATATACGTTCTTTATAACCAATCATGATATTGCTGCCATTGTTGCTTCTCACTCCATTTCATTCTGGACACCATAATGCTGCAGTTGCCAGATTACCAAGCTACTTCTCTGCCATGTTGGTATGTCACAAAACCCCAACTACTGTGCTGTTCACAGGATATTGAATCATCCGTGTAGATGGTGGAATCCTGAGGTGATGACACTTTTTCGGTGGATTCCCTTTTTACGACCTTGCAGCACTGTGGGGCCAATTGCAGCTCTGCCTGTTGAGCTGAATGATTACTTTGGTTAACCACACACACACACATATGCACATGCACACACACTTAGTTTTGGACACTTCTACCTTAGCCATTCAGGATTTTCTATGTCTGAGGCATCATTTGCACCAAATTTTGAATGCAAGGGATGTTTGTTTTATTCTTATTACCACATTCAAATAAGCCCAGTCCTGAGACCTATGCCACACTATAATGCTCTGTAAATAAAGTAGTTATTATTGCGTTATTTGCGGGTCATCTTCATTGCACTTCAAACATGCCCATGGGTGCTCAGATCCCCTCCTCAGCAAGTCCCAGTGTCCAGCGACTGACGACTCCAATTCTGTGTTGGTTGATAAATCTTCTTATACGCCCACTAAGTTTCTCATTTCTGGCTGTGCCCATCTTAATTCCTCATCCCTTTCATCCAAAGGAGTGACGTGGACTCATGGTTGTAGAAGTCCTGTGCCTTTCCCACATCTCGGAGGGTATTGATGACGTCCGTTCGATCCATTGGTTGACCATCTTCAGTGACAGCACAGGTAGTCAACCTGTCCTCTATTTCATTTCCCCATACTCCAGTATGTCCAGGAACGTAGGCAAAGGTGACCCTACTTATTTTTACTATTGTAATGACTCTACCCATTGCCTGCGTACAGAGCCCACCTCCAAATTTCTTATGCTGATCGAATCACTTAGTATGCAGTCGTATGTGTAGTCTTGTGACTCTAACAAGATGAATGCCCTGATCACTGCCATCACCTCCTTCATCATGCTACTCATGGTCATAACATATGCACCGCTGTCTTCTTTGACTATTCTGCCTGCCGAGCGTGTTGTAAATGTCCGTGCATTCCTTTTGGTGTCACTATACGGATCCATCTTTCTCATTGGTAATATCCCAGATGAGACCGTTGACCTCTGCATTGACCACGACTGAGTTTTGTTCCCTAAATTTCCTGTCGAGTGTGACAATACACGAGATTGCTTCCCCGAATGACATAGGGAATTGTATCCACTCCTCACTAGCGTTGATATTGGTAAGCCCACAGACTTGTTTGATGACATCTTCTGCTCAGCCCACCCATGATTTGCCTCTTCTTAGCATGACACCTTTACCTGTGTTGAGTTCGTGGTGCAATGGGTGCTCTTTATCTGCACTTATCTTCAGGTATGCTCGTGCCTTCCAGATCTTGACCCTGTCATCCATGGTTGTAAAGTCAAGAAGATACCTCATTGTTACACAAGGAGTGTCCCTAGTACCCCCAAGATTATGTGCATAGCTTCATTCAGTATTTTCTCCAGCCTGTCAATTTGCGTCGTACTGACAATTAGAATTGCTAGGGCACATTCGAGGACTAGTCCCTGGAACAGAAGGGTAAGTAGCCTCTACTCAATGTTGGCAGCTGCCATGATCTTCAAGGCAGCTATTCCTTTGTGGGATTTTATTATCACATAATCGATATGGTCCCTAAAACACAGGCTGCAGTCAAACTTAACTCCAAGGTACGGCATCAACCTGTCCCTGGTCAGCCCCCATTCGTACCACCAGTGTTTCCGTGTTAATGATATTATTGTTAAGGGAGAGCCATGCAACTTAAGCTTTATTAGGATTAACCAAGGCACCAGATATTCCACACCAGGAAGAGATGCAATCGAGTTCGCTTTGCAGTGTGGAGGCGATTTCTCATTTGTCTCTTCCCCTCCCATCCAGCTGGTGTTCCGTAATCATTATTGTGTATACATTAAATAGAACTAATGACAATGGTGAGCCTTGTGGCAGCCCTTGACAAATTTATGTTGGCTCAGATGACCAACTTCCACTACTGGTAAGATGTATGATCTATCTATTGACCTTTCGGGCCATAGTCGGCCCATAAGGCATAGACCCAGATACTCTTTCTCTTATCTAAATTTGTATTCTAGCAGTTTTCAATCCTTGTAAAGATATTTTATCAAATCTCGCCATTTGTCTCTGTTCTGTGCAAGCAACTCTATCTCATTGAGGGAGCCGATTCCTGCTGTTCTTGCCTTTCTGATCAATGTTCTTCTCAGTGTCTCTCTAGGTCGGCCTCATTTCCTCTTTTCTGTTGTTTCTCACATGAGGACTTGCTTTGTTATTCGGTTATTATCTCTCCTCATCACATGTCCAACATATGGCCATCGTTATTTCTTGATTACTGAAGATATTAGTGGTTAAGATATATTAGCAAACAGCTAAATAGAAGATGGCATGACACAAAACCCCAAAATAACCAATCTAAATTTGTTATCAATTAAATTATTGACATTTGAGAATTAGCCTTTGTTTATTATTTTGTTAATAGAATAAAAAGTAATAAATTAAATTAAGTTCATTCTTGTTTTCAAATTGTTTGAGCAGTAAAATGTTTTTTTCTTCTCAGAAAATCCCTGAGGGTGATGTTATTGTGCTTCATGCTTGTGCCCATAATCCAACAGGAGTTGACCCCAACGTAAGTTATTGTTATATGTTTTTGGAAATGTGTTTTTCTGACATCTATCATTTGTATGTCAGATCTTTAATCATTTAAAATTGTAAAGCATGTACTTGGGTTGGTGTCTTCATCATTTACTTTCACTCAACGAGTTGAGTTATGTTATAAAGGTTTATAATGTTTCAGACCTCTTTCATTGCATTAGTTTTCAACAAATGGGCCATTGGAGATTTCTTTGATGGAATTGAACCGGTGATCTGAAGAATCAATCTATTGTTTGTTTGTCTGCCATACATTTACCTAGTTCTTGTATATAAAACCATCAGCACCAGTGAACTTGGGCAGTCCCCATTAGTACTTAATTTTTTCTCGTTGTTACACAAGATGATCATAGTACATGCAAAACTCTCTAGCACTGGAATGATGAAATAACATCAGTTCTTTTCTCCATCAGCTATTGCTATACAATTAGACCAGCATGGTGGGTCATGAACAAGACTGTGTGTTTGAGGCCTTCATCAGTTCCCCATAATTTGTCATGCAGGGTTATTTCTGTGAGATATATTTGTCTTCTCTTGATGTTGAAAGTACAAAGAAGAGTCCTGTAGGATATGTTCTGGGGTTTGTCTGGATACTCCACAGTTACATGTTGCAAAGTCACAGTCCTATGTGTTCTCTGAGCGACCTGTTATAGTCAATATATTTTTTTCTGCTCGTGTCTGCTGAGTTTGTTTAAGCTGTATTTTATTTTTCATATTTTCCACATAACACTCTCCATTATGTTTTCCTAGCTTGTTTCAGGAGTCTGTAAAGACTATTACCATTGGTCCCTTTTTTATTTGCAGTAATATGTATACAGATTCTGTCTCTCTCTCTGCGATCAAGACTCAATCAGAGTAGGATTCCAGACTCTCTCATGAAGGCAGCTGATAGTTGATCTAGGATTGTTCTCAATTCATCTAGTTCATTGTTCCTGGGGCTTTTTAGAGCTGTTAGTACTGACAGTGCATCAGTCAGAATCACTAATTTATTGTGCTTGTTATTTTTGTGTTGAGTAGCCAGTGTTGCAGCATCTCTGAGGGCCTCAGTTGCTGCTTTAAAGTTGTTTGAGAATTTCCCAGTAGCTATTAACTTGGTGATCTTGTCCTGGTTATTCAGCGTCAAGAATTAACCTCCCCTTCATTTCTGGTGGCATTTGTAGCAGAGCCATCTGTGTATATGTGGGACCAAGAGTCCTGTGGGTAGGTATCGTATGTGTGTTTTTCTGCTACATGTTTTCTTTCTGTGTCTGATTGGGTGCCTTTTTTCATGATTCCTGTTATATCTTCCTTAAGTTCTGGTATTTTGTGTTTCCCATGAAGAGACATATCAGATGGGCTCAGGGGTTTCGGTATTCTTTGGGAAAGCACTGGGTCTCCAGTAGTTAGTTCATTGGCGATTGCAGCGAAGTTGTTCCTCTTTAGTCGTACAATTCCGAAACCAGTTATTCTTTGGTGCATGGGGTAGCTAAGGAGCCTTGTATGTTTCTCCGCTTGTTGCAATACTTAAGTGACCCGTCTGTCATCTAAGGGTTGTAAATCTGTTACTGTTTCTAGAGTCTTGATAGGTGTAGATTTCATAGCACCAGTGATGATATGGGCATACTGATTACATTTGCTATATTATACTGCTGTTCTCTGACTGCGGATTTTACTATAACTACAAGTGTATTATCTCATTGTTTTCATTACTTATCCTGCTCCTTTCATTATTATTCTTTCTGCTGTTGATTTTCTCTCTACAGTTATTCCCATGTCATGAATCCTCCCTGCATATTTTTTTTTAATACATGCAGCACTAATTCGAGCTCGAATTAACTTTTCTACAAAAAAATATCTGGTACTCATTTATGGCTGTGTGAAAGCTGTAAGAATGAACCTGGTCTCTCCACAGTAAACCAGTCCACTGTGATAGCTTCTTGGACCTCTCATATGTTTTATTTATTGTTCTTATTGTTACCTGATTGTTCCTCTTTCTACTTTACAATTTATTGCCAATGTCATTGTCATACTTCCCTTGTTCTTTTTTCATGATATCTATTCTCATTAATAAATACCTAGTTTTTCTCCTGCTGGTTATCATGTTTTTTGTTTCACATTTCTTCCATTATCACACTCAGCCTGAGCAGTGGAAAGAGCTGAGTCATGTCATCAAGAAACGCAATCTGTTCCCATTCATTGATATGGCCTATCAGGGTTTTGCTAGTGGTGACGTAGACAGGGATGCATTTGCTTTACGCCAGTTCATCAAGGATGGTCACCAAGTTGCAGTCAGTCAGTCCTTCTCCAAAAACATGGGACTTTATGGTATGTCCAGAAATGTCATTGTGTTCATTGCTAATTTGCTACAAAATGTCAGCTGTTTAAAATTGATAGTCATTTTATAGACATGTTGTATTTTATTATTAGCGCTTCCATAAAATATTGTATCTTTCAAAGAATATCAGTAGCATAGAGGTAATGTGCTGGCTTGGTGAAATAATCATATGGTTCAAACATAGCCTGAAGCTCTCCAGTCATTCCAGCTGTAAACAAAAAAATTGGGTACCTGGTTTACTTTGTTTTGGAAAAAGTAATGAAAGAAAAAAGAGCACAGGTCTCCCACCTCATATTGCTGTGGTCTAGTGCAAGGTAATATTTTCTCACTACTATTAAGACTTATAGGGAGCCGTGATAGCTCAGTGGTTAGTGAACTGGACTACAAAGGACAAGGGTAGGGTTCGATCCCAACCGACGGCTTCCGGGTTCACCCAGCCTTAAATGGGTACCGGATTTTTTTCTGGGAAAGTGAAGCGGCATGGGCGTAATACCGACCACATTACCCTAAAAATCATGTGCTGAAGGTCTGTAAAATTTATGGTCACTAACACCATATTCCCTATACGCCACTTGGTGTGACGGGGGCTCTTTACTTTTTTTTTTAATATTAAGACTTATATGTTATGGTACATTGCTTTTTATTAGCTGGGGGGGGGGGGGGGGGTGTGTGTGTGTTGGTGGTGGTGTCTAGAGGTAAGACATGGATGGCTGGACAATAAGGTCCCAGATTTGAATCCTGCCACAAAAGGTGGACATTTTTCTCTTTGAATCTGCAGAGTCCTCATGGCTTTACCCTCCCTCGGTCTCTGGGTAGTGAAATCTGATGTGTAACTTGTTCAGATAACTGAAACACAGCAGGATCTCATGTGCCCTTTGTGTATGTTAAAGAACTTTTTTACAATAAAAGGTGAAAAGAGTAGGTCAAAATGGCCACTGCCTGTACAGAAATTGTTAATCAGTTCAAAGATCTAGCCATGCCAAAGATGTGTTGGGCTGAGAGGCAGACATGCCATCACTTGCTTTAAACAAGTGGCTCAACATATCCACGCTCACTTAATAGGTGTGATAAGAAGATTGATATTCCTTTAAAATATTGTAACTTAAAAATCTATGACCCCATTTCTGGTGTCAATGGAGGAGGGAGGTAGTGCACTGGGGAGCAGGAAGTATAGGTCTCTTACTCAATACACTCATCACGTAACTTAGCACTTTAATTCTTGCACCAATAAACTCTGACTCATCAGGAAACAGACTCATGATGTCCACCTGATTGACAAATGATTGGTTTAGTCCACTTAGCTGCCCTCTTTGTTGTACTGTGCTTTACACATTATGGCTCAGTGCATCTGTCAATTTATGCATTTCCTCTGCACTTCTTACCTATCCTTTGGTCTTTCTCAGCTTTTCAGGAAAGAGCAGCCGCTTGTAGTGATAGTTGTATCTTCTAGGAAGTCAATCTTACCAGGCTTATTTATTTTCTGGGTTGTATCAAGTTAGCCTTCTCTTAAATAGCATTATTATATCTTCATTATCATAGAGAATTATGTAGTAATATTTTGTTGTGTTTCCAGTCCAGTACATTAAATTTCAGCAAGCATTTCTGCTAGGTTTGCTTTATACTTAACTGTGTTTAGCCCATCAGCAAGGCAACAAGTTTAGATCATTGGCTCCTGTATATCAGTCAATTATTTGGCTTTGTAAACATTACTATGTCAGCATAGCTCTAAGGTTTGGGGTTAAAGCAACTCATTTTATGTCTCTGCCACAGCAGGATAGAGATAGACAAATATAAATTATCATAAGCCATTTAATACACCTTGAAATACTGTCTTTTAGCTGTTGTGTATTTTCTGTTACTCAACAAAAATTAACTATTACAGCAATGTCTCATTTCTGAGAAGTTTACTGAGAAGTTGTCATTTATGATCATATGCCAGTGAAGTTGTCTCATAGAAAGCAAGCTTTGGTTTATGTTTCATCCATTATAGAAAATATGTTAGACCATAGCAGAAATTTAGCTGCTACCACATGCACCATCAAGACAAGAGACAGAGTAATATGGTGCTCTGTGGTAACAAACCTTCGATGTTGATATGCACCCAATGATGATGATGACCACATTTTGTAATGAATTTTGTATTACTGTCTCCAGCACCACTACCAGAAGCTTGTTTGCCTGGTTAATTTTATTTATTTATTTTTTTTTTTCAGAAAATTAGTGTTGATGCACTTATGATTTATTATATTATCATGATCCTCTAGTAACAACTTAAGTGTTCATTCCAAATAGAAAAGTCATAATCATATTTTAGTTAGTCCATCCAAAGACTTGCTGATCTACTAGTGGAGCTCCAGTGGCACAATCGGTTAGCGCGCCGTACTTATAGACAGTGTGAATTGTACTCGTGGTTGAAAAAAAAAAAATACCTCCATGATCGACCCAGCCGTTGGCAGAAATGGGTACCAGGGTATTACCCTGGGAAGGTGAGGAATGTCGCTTCGCATCTGAGTTTTGATGCTTCTCACTCACCAAAATGGCAGCTTATTTGTATTCGAGCTATGGACTAAGCAATGTTTACATTGAACAACACGATATATGTTATTGCAGCGAGTTGGCAGATTTTTGAAAATGTTTTCAAGGGTTTGAACATAAATGTTTGTTCACAGTTCGTTAACCTTCGCTGTAGATAAAGTCGTTAATTCGATGACTTCGTTTCAGACGTTTGTGACCTTGGTAGCTAAGGACCTAACTTGTGCAATCGGATGGCATTGGCAAGGATCATTTTGAATCTATGAAGTGGGCTCATTTTGTGTTTAACTCAAAAGCATATGTGCTTTTTAACCAAAGACCTTTTTTTGGGGACTCAATGAAGATATCCCCGATGGAAGAATAAATTGTACTATTAGTCCCATAAATTATTCGCTGCCAGAGGTTTATGATGTAAACTATGCAGTTTTGTCATTGCAAGTGAATAATGTCCACACCTAAAATTGGTCAGGATTGTGTAGCAGCAGCAGCTTTATAGCGAACACAGAAAACATCACAGGATTGTGCTGTTCTGAAACAGCTATGCCATGCTACCCTAGAATTGCCTTTAGTGGGATTACTGTGACCACAAACCACTCTCCATGTGTGTGCCACATATTTACACCCCAGAAAGAAATACTGAATATAACAACATCATGTGCCGTCTGTGATATTAATGACCACAGACCAGGAGCCTCCAGTATGATTGATACAACTGTTGCACCAAGCATTTCATCAGCAGAGCCATATCTATGGAATGTTAATCTGACATTGTTCTTCAATGATGTCCAAGTTAATGAGACATCAGAATCGTGTGGCGGCAGCTACAAGAAGGGAGCGGAGAACATCAAGTTCTGCTGCTATAAAGGAGACTTGCCTTGCTATCCCAGAATTGCCTTAAATGCGATCACTGTAGTTGAAAACTTCTCCTCTTGTGTAAACTACACATTCACATCTAAGAGTGAATCAGTGAAGGTCACAAAATCATATTCTCTCTGTGGTTTTACTAACTACAGGTCATGTGGCTTCTGTTGGATTGGAAATGATAACTTACCACCACTGTGTGTCTATATGTTTGGAATTGGAGTCATCAATGATGGCCTAACATCATCAAGTGCTATGACGATCATCATTTTCGGGAGGACGTGAACTCCCATGGTATATGGTGGATAGGCGGCAGGAACCATTGAAGGCTATGTCTGAAAAGTGTTCCTTCTTGCAGTTTCCTCATATTTCAAGTCCGGCTTGTTGCAGGAGCTACTGAGTTAAGTGCTCTGTGCACACAGTGAGCTGTGTGTCTCATCCGTTTTGATCCTGCTTCGATATCCCGCTTGTTTACGATGAATGATGATATCGTATGACAGGGAACAGTTGGCTGTGTTCACTTTCTGCGCGGTTTCGCCTTATGTCTTTTGGCGTGTGCTGAGACTGCTACGATGGGGACTACAGTTACCTTTCTTTGTTTGGGAGATGAGTTAGTAATTCGGATGATTCCAGTGGCATGGGCGGTTGAGCAATTATGGATTTTAATTCGTTTGCTGTGATACCGAGGCCTTCCATAACCAATAACCAATCCTAACATTTCTGGATAGGCGGCCGAGCACATATGGGTGTAAACTCGCGTGCTAAGATGCCGGTTCAAGTCTCGTACTTTACCTTTACCTTTACTTGCTGATCATGTTTGCCCTGTCATGTGTCCAGAACAGCTGTCTTCAGCTCATTTAATATAAGCCTGAAACTTATGTTTCTTAATTCTTGGACGATGGAGTTACTCATTGTATGGCCTTTCCCTCTTTATTCTTGTATTGTACTTTGAAATATTCTTTGTAGAATACCTTAAAGTCTCCAATTTACTAGCTTATACTTTCCAGTGTCACTTTTCAGTATCGCAGGAAAATGGAGTGGAGAAAAATAGTCATTGTGTTGAATTTGCATAATGTCATATGAGAAGACTACATTTTAATTCACTTTCAGTATTTGCTTGTTTACCCCTGTAACTTTTATTCATTGAACTTTATTTTCTGTTTGGCTCACTTTCACAACAGTAATTACGCACATTTCATTTTAGGTGAACGTGTTGGAGTGTTCTCCATTGTTTGCTCAAGTGCTGAGGAGGCTGCCCGTGTTTTGTCTCAAGTGAAGATCATCATCAGACCCCTCTACTCCAACCCTCCAATCCATGGAGCCAGAATTGCATCCAAGATTCTAAATACCCCAGACTTGTATGCCCAATGGTATGATTTGCCATGATTAATTTGTGTATGGTATATGACATTTCAGATCTGAAAAAGATTATGTTATAATTATCATTTATTCACCTCCCATGTTGGTACTATTCAGGGTCTTATCATGTGGTTTGTCAGTCTTGTAACTCAACCCCTATGTTTTAAAATTATAATTTGGTTTAGCTTGAATAATAAACTCACTGATTATGTCTCAGCTGTTGCTTTCAGTGTTGCTAGATTCATGTTTGCAACATCTCTCTATACATTTAGTTTAGTCAGTGGATCATCCTCACTGCATGTTGGACATGTCCATAAGTGCTCAGATCTTCTCCCCAGTATGTCCCTCAGTGTGTGAAGACTGATTACTCCAGTTCTGTGTTCATTTGTTATCCTCTTTGTGTATTCTACATAAAAAGTTAATCACAGAAGAACTGCTACCCTGTGTCTTTTAGTGATCATTTGGTTTCTGAAGATAACTGTTACCCTCAAATGTTGCTACATTCATGGATGCAGCTTATCTCTTTGTGTATTCATCTGAATATTTAAAAAAAATTGTAGAACTGCAGCTGTGTGCTTTTAGTAATTGTTAAGTTTGTTGGTAGCAAGAATGGTGTTTAAGCTATCAAAATGTGTCTCTTAAATGTATGCCTTAACATATTTATGCACAACATATTTAGGCACTGAAGTTGCTTTGACATCCTGTTTCTTTTTTCTTAGGATTTTATCTGATGTTCTCTGTAAGATATGTCAATGTCTCATAGTCAGCCAGAATGTTTTATGTTTATGGATCCACTTCACTGTTTGTCTTTTACTTGCCTTTAAATACTTGCTCATTTGTCTGTTTGGCTTCATACTTGTTCATTCCAAGATATTTGTCTGCTGAAATTTTACTAACAGATTTCCACCTAGTACAGACTCTTAATTCAACTCATTTATAATGTGTACCACACCCACAGAGTTGAGGATTGTGATACCAAGAAAAAAAATTGGCCGTCTTATTCCTAAAAGCCAAGATTTACAGAGTTGGAGTGGCAGGGCTGTCTAGTCAAATCAGGCACAGGACTGGTGGCATTACTGCTGCAGTGTGTTTTCAAATTATTCTTTCTGGTCTGCATTTTTGTTTGCAGAGGCAGTGTTGGGCTAGTTGCATTCACCTGACCACAAAGTGAACATGGTTGTGGCATCGGCGCACAATGATAGTGCTGTGGGCAACTGACTTTTGATTGAATTTGAACGGTACCAGTCTCCATCTTTGCCTTGGGAGGCAGGTGTGATCTGTGTTTGACTGCAAATTCGTCACCAGCTGAACTATGGTTTGATTGAGTGTTTCATCAAAGTGGAGGGCTGGCTTCATTTATTGGGACAGCGATTTTTGGGCATGCTCACTGATCATGAAGCCTATACAGATTTGGTGCGAGCAAGTGAAGGTCATGATGTCCATGGCAGCAATTGCAGTGATTCAAAAGTGTGCATCATAATTTGCATGCCTTTTTTTCTATACGCAACACATTCACTAAAACACTATATGATCTTGATGACCACTCATTTGGTTGCTGGAATGGGGGCCGAGCAGATATGGGAATACTCCACCTGCAGTGATGCCAATCTGGTCTAAAATCTAAACAGAGTTAAATTTAAAGTACTTCACACACTTTATATTCTATCAAATGGAACTAACAAATATCTTCAAGTGAAGTACAATTCTGATCATTTTCAACCTATACATAATATTAACAATTTCAAATTCTATGATTCATTGATTCTCTTGTATTCTATGATATTCAAATACGAATCTCCAGGATATCTCATCTCATTATTTCAAGATTGCAGCACATTGTAGTGTACTTAGTTGAAGTCACTTTTTGCACACCAGCTACCATGTGCTCAGGTGTTGCCCACCTTATAGGCAGATATTCTCTGTCTTCAGATGTACTCTAATTTTTTTTTTATTTTTGAGAGTTTGATGGTTTAGGTAGACTTTTCCCAGACAGCGGCCATTTTTGGCTACTTCTTTCATTTTTCCAACTACCAAGGTTCTTTAAACAGGGATTCCTGTTTTTCACTATTATCCTAGAAAGCTTGATATACGGATCTCACTACCCAGAGACCTGGAGAGATAGTAAAGCTGTGAAGAAACCACAGATTCAAAAGACAAAATCACACCAGTCAGAGACTGGAGGGATAGTAAAGCTGTGAAGAAGCCACAGATTCAAAAGACAAAATCACACCAGCCAGAGACTGGAGAGATAGTAAAGCTGTGATGAAACCACAGATTCAAAGAGAAAATCCCACCAGCCAGAGACTGGAGAGATAGTAAAGCTGTGATGAAACCACAGATTCAAAAGACAAAATCACACCAGCCAGAGACTGAAGAGATAGTAAAGCTGTGATGAAACCACAGATTCAAAAGACAAAATCACACCAGCCAGAGACTGGAGAGATAGTAAAGCTGTGAAGAAACCACAGATTCAAAGAGAAAATCCCACCAGCCAGAGACTGGAGAGATAGTAAAGCTGTGAAGAAACCACAGATTCAAAGAGAAAAATCACACCAGCCAGAGACTGGAGAGATAGTAAAGCTGTGATGAAACCACAGATTCAAAGAGAAAAATCACACCAGCCAGAGACTGGAGAGATAGTAAAGCTGTGATGAAACCACAGATTCAAAGAGAAAAATCACACCATCTGTGACAGGATTAGAACCTTCTTGTCAAGAGGCTGACATCTTACCTCTAGAACATCCGGCCCCCCCCCCCCCCCCCCCCCATGTTGTACATCTAGTAATATAAATAAGAAGTAACAGGTAATTGTTGCAGCTTGTGGTATTTGTCAATCTCCCATTTTCTTATGAGCAGAAAAAAAATACATATAATTGTCTACAACTTTACAATAATTCACCAGGTTGAAGGAGGTTAAAGGTATGGCTGACCGCATTATTACAATGAGGACTCGACTTCGAGATGGACTTAAGAGAGAAGGCTCCAGCCACAACTGGCAACACATCACTGACCAGATTGGCATGTTTTGCTTCACAGGACTCAAACCTCCCCAGGTATCTTAATTGTGCTGTCAATTATATCAGCAATTACACTTTAAGTTTAGAGTAAACTTTTCATAACATGAATTTTTTTTATTTCAGTTTTCATGTATAACTGTGTAGCAAGCTATGGCAAAATGAATGTTTTAAGGGAGTGAGACATTCACTAGCCATTGGTAACTTTTTGCAAGTCTTTTAGTCAAACTTTATTTATAGAACTAATGAGATTATATGCCTTTGAAAATAAATGCCTCCAAAAACATCCTTAAACTTAAATTGGGGATATTTTAATCAAAATGAAACTACAAGAGAAGAAACCAACTAAGAATATATATCAAGTGGTATATGGAAAAAGATGCTTGAAGTATATTGGTCATGTATTTGGAATGGACAAAAGATCCCCATGCCAAACCTTCATATGGACACCAGGTGACAAAATAAAACAAAGAAGACCAAAAGAAAAACAAAAGAAGAATTAGCAGTGCCAGACATGGAAAGATGATTTCTGCCCTTAGTGCTATCTTTGACTGAAGAGAAACTAATTGGATTAAAGGATGAGATCATACCAATGTATTCTTATTAACAGAAGTGCAATTATACTTGAAGGTGGCATGTGACTATAATTACTTGCACTTGAAGACCAAATTTGTTAATGTCAGTCTTGCTAATGTGAACAAATTGTGGATTAATAATATATGATTTAAATCCCTGGCCAGGTTTATTTTTCTGAAATCCTTTTTTTTTTTTAAACTCAAACATTAACAAATCTCTTATCATTCTTACACATGACTTTTTTGTGGGAATCTTCTGAGAAACCATTTTATTTGACAAATTATAAATTTCAGGTGGAAAGATTAATAAAGGAGTTCTCCATTTTTCTCACCAAAGATGGACGTATCTCTATCGCTGGTGTTTCTTCAGGCAATGTGGATTATTTAGCTCATGCCATGCACCAGGTTACAAAGTAACATTAGAAGAACCAAAAATTGTTGACCAAAATGTTTGTACTATTTCCAATATCCATATTACTATTTTTGCCAGCTTTTCTTTCCACTTCTATCATCAGGTGTAGATGTTTGTCAGTCCTATCAATTGTAGCTTTTTTTTTAACAAATACTATATGTTTAGTTTTTCATTTATTCACTTTTGTTCTCAGTAAAACACATGGCTATATCTGCTCCATAGAAATCAAAGTTCATTATGTTTTATTGAGTGTGTTTGTGTGTGCAATAAGAATCACTTAGCTTTATTAAAGGCATCTTGATATTGTTGTTATATAAGTTAATGTGATGAATTGACATTAATTTGTTCCTATAGTAAGTTGTGGTAAAAGTGCAGAAAGTTATGCTTGCATTATTGTCAAATTTATAAGATGTTTAGAAAGAGGATATCACTTCTATAATGTATGTCTGTTGTTGAACAATGTCTTCTTTCTCCACCAGATATTAAAGTCACCGTTATATGTCTAAGTTTAAATAGAATAATGCCAACTACCCACCCCATCCCCTAAATACAGCATCAATGGAGAAGATTTGATAGTCCTGATCCATTTTGGATTAATTTTTTAGTTATTTCCATTGTAAGTTATTTTTTAAAAAACATTTGCTTCTATTTGTTACAATAAAGAGAGAAAAAGCCAACTTATTTGTTGATCCAATGTTGTTATGATAACCAGAGAGGTGATTACTGAAATCTCACCCTGTTCTCATACAGATTGCAAGGTCAATAGATGTTGTTGTACTAATAGGTTTGGTCTCTATAGACATTCAAGGTTATCTAATAGTAACAGCTTTAATTACTTGAGCTATATCACAAAAGACTCTGGAATATGCTGAATGTCAGTAACCCCATCTGGTTTCATATATCCAGTCTAATATGTTTTTGAGATGGTTATTTTATTTTGGTAATTATATATGATTCACACCAGTCATGGTATATATAAAATCCATGCTAATTTGGCATAAATGCAGCTAGTTACTTGCACTTCTGATTTAAATGTATGTCTGATGGTAACATTAATCTTTCATCAAGCATACTTTTTGTTTTTCTTTTCCTTGGTTGTGGTGTAATAATGACTATTTCATTTCACTTTATGGAATTAATCAGGTTTCCTGTTTACTGATATACACCAAGCAGATTTTTTGCATTTCTTTGATTATTTTTCACCCAAACACAATTTTTGAAAGCATTTTAATCAAATGAAGTCAATCTTCAACAGGAGGAATTGGTCATCATTTAAGTCATGTCATGAGAAGGAAACAGCTAAACACCAGGAAGGAATATTGTTGGAGGCCATAGAAATGCAGCTTTACAACAACAACAAATGTTGAGAGTGGCAAGCTAATAAAGAATTGTAAAAATGAGGCCAAAACAAGAAAGCTTGTTAACATCAGAAAGAAACAGTGATGCTTTTTTTTTTTGGCTGCCATGAAATGAGAAGGGAGCAGCTGGAAATATTGTGACAAGTGAAAAAGCAGTAGAAATAGAAACAGAGCAATGATACTTGACAGTTTAAAAGAATGGTTTAGTAGGAAGTCAACAACAGAACTGATAAACAGCTGTACAGAAATAAAGTTGTGGAGATGATGCCACCTATGTGAGCAGGTACTTGAGTAATGAATTACAACTTTTGTGGTGTAAATTATTGTTAGAGCCAATTTTATTATAAAAATAAATGTGAAGCAATTTGAATATTAACCTTCAAATGTGAGGGTCAGTGTGATTGTAGAAATAATGTTGGTTGCCAATGTTGATTGTTGTATTGAACTATGAAGATCATGTTGGTTGCCATGTTGATTGTTGTAATGAACTATGAAGATCCATGTTGGTTGTGTATTAATATGAGACAACTGTGATTGTGAAAATAAATTTTATTTTGTATAATACAAGTTGTCAGTTGTTTACTGCTTAATTAGCTGACTTTAGAGCTATGATGATACTTTTCAAATCATTGTTTCCTCTTGTTTACATTTCCTACCACCTAGATGAGTTACTTACATATTTAAACACTGTAGCCTGGAAAGTCTGTGACAATTAATAGCAAAAGAAAGCAAGGAAGAATGATGTACATGAATTATTAGAAGGCTGGGATGCTATGCTGACCTCTAGTTGTAGACAAATCTTGCTTACGTTTATTGCTGCTAGACAAGAAATATGTTTCTCATTGTCTGGGCCAGAAATAATTTGACTATTCTGGCTTGGGTCTTCTCTTAACTCAAAGTATGTGTGTTTAATCTGCATGTTTATAGCAATAGCCCTTTATCATTTCACATTTATTTCAAATAACAATTTACATCATATAGTGTATAATGACTACATAGATCCAATGTAGTTCTCAGTTTCTTCAGTATTTTTGTTGTTTTTTTACCCCTAGGTAAACAATGCAATAACTTGCTACCTTTTCAGATCCATTCAAACAAAATATAAATATTAAAATAAACAAAACAGAAGTCATGAATGTCGCCAAAAATAAACAGGATATCAACATAACTATAGAAGGCAGTCAACTAAAACAAGTATTCAAATACCTAGGAAGTTTAGTGACAGACGATAATTCAATAACAGCAGAGATAGAATCAAGATGCAATAAAGCTTGTCAAATCATTGGACAGTTATCACCACTATTGTCCAACAAAGAAATAACTTGAGGTAAAATGAGCACTATACAATACAATCTTCATCCCAAAGTTGTGCTACAAATTCCAGACCTGGACCCTAGATGCAAGAACAATAAGAAAAATAACCTCTACTGAGATGAAATGTGTCAAACAAATGACAGGAAACAGTCTGAGAGATAAGATCAGAAATGAAGAACTGAGAAAAAAGCTAGGAATAGCCCCCTTCATAGAATATATAAAGAAACAACAGATAAAATGGCTTGGCCACATGACAAGGTAGAAAGATCAAAACACAACACAACGAGCCTTCAATAAACGTGGGAATACCAGACCAAGGGTTGACTACGAAAAAGATGGATTGATGAAATATTAGAATCACTAGAAAACATAACAGCAGCAGAGGCGAACAGAAGAGCAAAAGACTGCAAATTATATCTCCCCTGGATGCTGAAAGGCAAATGAGGAAGGAAAGAAGAAGATGAACAAATGTATATTCTCACGTTAGTACATTTTAAAATAAACAAAACGTTTCCCTAGAGAAAATTGTTAAGAGTGATGAAATAAACTACTATTGCGTTACTGTAAAAAATTATAACCTATTCAGTTAGTGATAGGGAATAATAGAACAAAGAAGTATGTGTTAGCACTCGGAAAAATTGACAGGACAAACAACAATAGAAAAAAACGAAGAACAATATATGGTCCGAAGTGGGATCGAACCCGTACTCAGTGGCACCGCGCCTTGCCACGAGAAGCCGAACGCTTGGTACACTGCCACGCAGCCAACTAAAAAATTGGCTATTGCAGTAGTGTCTTCCACGAAAGGCGATCTCAATGACTATAGCATAGGGTAACGATCACAGACCGGAAATAAATTGTATATTTGTACTTTCCTATTAATGCAAGTATCTCCCAGTAGGCTGAATACTTGTGTTGTAGACAAACATTTATTGGACGAAAACAGCACGAATAGTAGTTCCCAGTGGTTATATACTGGGTACAAATAATAATACATAAATATTATTATATGGGGAACTTCCGAGGCGATAATAGGGAATAATAGAACAAAGAAGTATGTGTTAGCACTCGGAAAAATTGACAGACAAACAACAATAGAAAAAAACGAAGAACAATATATGGTCCGAAGTGGGATCGAACCCGTACTCAGTGGCACCGCGCCTTGCCACGAGAAGCCGAACGCTTGGTACACTGCCACGCAGCCAACTAAAAAATTGGCTATTGCAGTAGTGTCTTCCACGAAAGGCGATCTCAATGACTATAGCATAGGGTAACGATCACAGACGGAAATAAATTGTATATTTGTACTTTCCTATTAATGCAAGTATCTCCCAGTAGGGCTGAATACTTGTGTTGTAGACAAACATTTATTGGACGAAACAGCACGAATAGTAGTTCCCAGTGGTTATATACTGGGTACAAATAATAATACATAAATATTATTATATGGGGAACTTCCGAGGCGATAATAGGGAATAATAGAAACAAGAAGTATGTGTTAGCACTCGGAAAAATTGACAGACAAAACAACAATAGAAAAAAACGAAGAACAATATATGGTCCGAAGTGGGATCGAACCCGTACTCAGTGGCACCGCGCCTTGCCACGAGAAGCCGAACGCTTGGTACACTGCCACGCAGCCACTAAAAAATTGGCTATTGCAGTAGTGTCTTCCACGAAAGGCGATCTCAATGAATAGCATAGGGTAACGATCACAGACCGGAAAATAAATTGTATATTTGTACTTCCTATTAATGCAAGTATCTCCCAGTAGGGCGAATACTTGTGTTGTAGACAAACATTTATTGGACGAAACAGCACGAATAGTAGTTCCAGTGGTTATCTACTGGGTACAAATAATAATACATAAATATTATTATATGGGGAACTCCGAGGCGATAATAGGGAATAATAGAACAAAGAAGTATGTGTTAGCACTCGGAAAATTGACAGACAAACAACAATAGAAAAAAACGAAGAACAATATATGGTCCGAAGTGGGATCGAACCGTACTCAGTGGCACCGCGCCTTGCCACGAGAAGCCGAACGCTTGGTACACTGCCACGCAGCCAACTAAAAAATTGCTATTGCAGTAGTGTCTTCCACGAAAGGCGATCTCAATGACTATAGCATAGGGAACGATCACAGACCGGAAATAAATTGTATATTTGTACTTCCTATTAATGCAAGTATCTCCAGTAGGCTGAATACTTGTGTTGTAGACAAAAACATTTATTGGACGAAACAGCACGAATAGTAGTTCCCAGTGGTTATATCACTGGGTACAAATAATAATACATAAATATTATTATATGGGGAACTTCCGAGGCGATAATAGGGAATAATAGAACAAAGAAGTATGTGTAGCACTCGGAAAAATTGACAGACAAACAACAAGAAAAAAAAAACGAAGACAATATATGGTCCGAAGTGGGATCGAACCCGTACTCAGCACCGCGCTTGCCACGAGAAAGCCGAACGCTTGGTACACTGCCACGCAGCCAACTAAAAAATTCGGTAGCAGTAGTGTCTTCACGAAGGCGATCTCAATGACTATAGCATAGGTAACGATCACAGACTGGAAATAAATTGTATATTTGTACTTTTCCTATTAATGCAAGTATCTCCCAGTAGGCTGAATACTTGTGTTGTAGACAAACATTTATTGGACGAAACAGCACGAATAGTAGTTCCCAGTGGTTATATACTGGGTACAATAATAATACATAATATTATTATATGGGGAACTTCCGAGGCGATAATAGGGAATAATAGACAAAGAAGTATGTGTTAGCACTCGGAAAAATTGACAGCCAAACAACAATAGAAAAAAACGAAGAAACAATATATGGTCGAAAGTGGGATCGAACCCGTACTCAGTGGCACCGCGCCTTGCCACGAGAAGCCGAACGCTTGGACACTGCACGCAGCCAACTAAAAAATTGGCTATTGCAGTAGTGTCTTCCACGAAAGGCGATCTCAATGACTATAGCATAGGGTAACGATCACAGACCGGAAATAAATGTATATTGTACTTTCCTATTAATGCAAGTATCTCCCAGTAGGCTGAATTATGTGTTGTAGACAAACATTTATTGGACGAAACAGCACGAATAGTAGTTCCCAGGGTTATATACTGGGTACAAATAAAATACATAAATATTATTATATGGGGAACTTCCGAGGCGATAATAGGGAATAATAGAACAAAGAAGTATGTGTTAGCACTCGGAAAAATTGACAGACAAACAACAATAGAAAAAAACGAAGAACAATATATGGTCCGAAGTGGGATCGAACCCGTACTCAGTGGCACGCGCCTTGCCACGAGAAGCCGAACGCTTGGTACACTGCCACGCAGCAACTAAAAAATTGGGATTGCAGTAGTGTCTTCCACGAAAGGCGATCTCAATGACTATAGCATAGGGTAACGACTCACAGACGGAAATAAATGTATATTTGTACTTTCCTATAATGCAAGTATCTCCCAGTAGGGCTGAATACTTGTGTTGTAGACAAAACATTTATGGACGAAAACAGCACGAATAGTAGTTCCCAGTGGTTATATACTGGGTACAAATAATAATACATAAAATATTATTATATGGGGAACTTCCGAGGCGATAATAGGGAATAATAGAAAAAGAAGTATGTGTTAGCACTCGGAAAAATTGACAGACAAACAACAATAGAAAAAAACGAAGAACAATATATGGTCCGAAGTGGGATCCGAACCGTACTCGGTGGCACCGCGCCTTGCCACGAGAAGCCGAACGCTTGGTACACTGCACGCAGCCAACTAAAAAATTGGCTATTGCAGTAGTGTCTTCCACGAAAGGCGATCTCAATGACTATAGCATAGGGTAACGATCACAGACCGGAAATAAATTGTATATTTGTACTTTCCTATTAATGCAAGTATCTCCAGTAGGGCTGAATACTTGTGTTGTAGACAAACATTTATTGGACGAAACAGCACGAATAGTAGTTCCCAGTGGTTATATACTGGGTACAAATAATAATACATAAATATTATTATATGGGGAACTTCCGAGGCGATAATAGGGAATAATAGAACAAAGAAGTATGTGTTAGCACTCGGAAAAATTGACAGACAAACAACAATAGAAAAAAACGAAGAACAATATATGGTCCGAGTGGGATCGAACCCGTACTCAGTGGCACCGCGCCTTCCACGAGAAGCCGAACGCTTGGTACACTGCCACGCAGCCAACTAAAAAATTGGCTATTGCAGTAGTGTCTTCCACGAAAGGCGATCTCAATGACTATAGCATAGGGTAACGATCACAGACCGGAAATAAATTGTATATTTGTACTTTCCTATTAATGCAAGTATCTCCCAGTAGGGCTGAATACTTGTGTTGTAGACAAAACATTTATTGGACGAAACAGCACGAATAGTAGTTCCAGTGGTTATATACTGGGTACAAATAATAATACATAAATATATTATATGGGGAACTTCCGAGGCGATAATAGGGAATAATAGAACAAAGAAGTATGTGTTAGCACTCGGAAAAATTGACAGACAAACAACAATAGAAAAAAACGAAGAACAATATATGGTCCGAAGTGGGATCGAACCCGTACTCGGTGGCACCGCGCCTTGCCACGAGAGAAGCCGAACGCTTGGTACACTGCCACGCAGCAACTAAAAAATTGGCTATTGCAGTAGTGTCTTCCACGAATTTACCAGTATATAACCACTGGGAACTACTATTCGTGCTGTTTCGTCCAATAAATGTTTGTCTACAACACAAGTATTCAGCCCTACTGGGAGATACTTGCATTAATAGGAAAGTACAAATATACAATTTATTTCCGGTCTGTGATCGTTACCCTATGATATAGTCATTGAGATCGCCTTCATGGAAGACACTACTGCAATAGCCAATTTTTTAGTGGCTGCGTGGCAGTGTACCAAGCGTTCGGCTTCTCGTGGCAAGGCGCGGTGCCACTGAGTACGGGTTCGATCCCACTTCGGACCATATATTGTTCTTCGTTTTTTTTCTATTGTTGTTTGTCTGTCAATTTTTCCGAGTGCTAACACATACTTCTTTGTTCTATTATTCCCTATTATCGCCTCGGAAGTTCCCCATATAATAATATTTATGTATTATTATTTGTAACCAGTATATAACCACTGGGAACTACTATTCGTGCTGTTTCGTCCAATAAATGTTTGTCTACAACACAAGTATTCAGCCCTACTGGGAGATACTTGCATTAATAGGAAAGTACAAATATACAATTTATTTCCAGTCTGTGATCGTTACCCTATGCTATAGTCATTGAGATCGCCTTTCGTGGAAGACACTACTGCAATAGCAATTTTTTAGTTGGCTGCGTGGCAGTGTACCAGCGTTCGGCTTCTCGGCAAGGCGCGGTGCCATGAGTACGGGTTCGATCCCACTTCGGACATATATTGTTCTTCGTTTTTTTCTATTGTTGTTTGTCTGTCAATTTTTCCGAGTGCTAACACATACTTCTTTGTTCTATTATTCCCTATTATCGCCTCGGAAGTTCCCCATATAATAATATTTATGTATTATTATTTGTACCCAGTATATAACCACTGGGAACTACTATTCGTGCTGTTTCGTCCAATAAATGTTTGTCTACAACACAAGTATTCAGCCCTACTGGGAGATACTTGCATTAATAGGAAAGTACAAATATACAATTTATTTCCGGTCTGTGATCGTTACCCTATGCTATAGTCATTGAGATCGCCTTTCGTGGAAGACACTACTGCAATAGCCAATTTTTTAGTTGGCTGCGTGGCAGTGTACCAAGCGTTCGGCTTCTCGTGGCAAGGCGCGGTGCCACTGAGTACGGGTTCGATCCCACTTCGGACCATATATTGTTCTTCGTTTTTTCTATTGTTGTTTGTCTGTCAATTTTTCCGAGTGCTAACACATACTTCTTTGTTCTATTATTCCCTATTATCGCCTCGGAAGTTCCCATATAATAATATTTATGTATTATTATTTGTACCCAGTATATAACCACTGGGAACTACTATTCGTGCTGTTTCGTCCAATAAATGTTTGTCTACAACACAAGTATTCAGCCCTACTGGGAGATACTTGCATTAATAGGAAAGTACAAATATACAATTTATTTCCGGTCTGTGATCGTTACCCTATGCTATAGTCATTGAGATCGCCTTTCGTGGAAGACACTACTGCAATAGCCAATTTTTTAGTGGCTGCGTGGCAGTGTACCAAGCGTTCGGCTTCTCGTGGCAAGGCGCGGTGCCACTGAGTACGGGTTCGATCCCACTTCGGACCATATATTGTTCTTCGTTTTTTTCTATTGTTGTTTGTCTGTCAATTTTTCCGAGTGCTAACACATACTTCTTTGTTCTATTATTCCCTATTATCGCCTCGGAAGTTCCCCATATAATAATATTTATGTATTATTATTTGTACCCAGTATATAACCACTGGGAACTACTATTCGTGCTGTTTCGTCCAATAAATGTTGTCTACAACACAAGTATTCAGCCCTACTGGGAGATACTTGCATTAATAGGAAAGTACAAATATACAATTTATTTCCGGTCTGTGATCGTTACCCTATGCTATAGTCATTGAGATCGCCTTTCGTGGAAGACACTACTGCAATAGCCAATTTTTTAGTTGGCTGCGTGGCAGTGTACCAAGCGTTCGGCTTCTCGTGGCAAGGCGCGGTGCCACTGAGTACGGGTTCGATCCCACTTCGGACCATATATTGTTCTTCGTTTTTTTCTATTGTTGTTTGTCTGTCAATTTTTCCGAGTGCTAACACATACTTCTTTGTTCTATTATTCCTATTATCGCCTCGGAAGTTCCCCATATAATAATATTTATGTATTATTATTTGTACCCAGTATATAACCACTGGGAACTACTATTCGTGCTGTTTCGTCCAATAAATGTTTGTCTACAACACAAGTATTCAGCCCTACTGGGAGATACTTGCATTAATAGGAAAGTACAAATATACAATTTATTTCCGGTCTGTGATCGTTACCCTATGCTATAGTCATTGAGATCGCCTTTCGTGGAAGACACTACTGCAATAGCCAATTTTTTAGTTGGCTGCGTGGCAGTGTACCAAGCGTTCGGCTTCTCGTGGCAAGGCGCGGTGCCACTGAGTACGGGTTCGATCCCACTTCGGACCACCATATATTGTTCTTCGTTTTTTTCTATTGTTGTTTGTCTGTCAATTTTTCCGAGTGCTAACACATACTTCTTTGTTCTATTATTCCCTATTATCGCCTCGGAAGTTCCCCATATAATAATATTTATGTATTATTATTTGTACCCAGTATATAACCACTGGGAACTACTATTCGTGCTGTTTCGTCCAATAAATGTTTGTCTACAACACAAGTATTCAGCCCTACTGGGAGATACTTGCATTAATAGGAAAGTACAAATATACAATTTATTTCCGGTCTGTGATCGTTACCCTATGCTATAGTCATTGAGATCGCCTTTCGTGGAAGACACTACTGCAATAGCCAATTTTTAGTTGGCTGCGTGGCAGTGTGCCAAGCGTTCGGCTTCTCGTGGCAAGGCGCGGTGCCACTGAGTACGGGTTCGATCCCACTTCGGACCATATATTGTTCTTCGTTTTTTTCTATTGTTGTTTGTCTGTCAATTTTTCCGAGTGCTAACACATACTTCTTTGTTCTATTATTCCCTATTATCGCCTCGGAAGTTCCCCATATAATAATATTTATGTATTATTATTTGTACCCAGTATATAACCACTGGGAACTACTATTCGTGCTGTTTCGTCCAATAAATGTTTGTCTACAACACAAGTATTCAGCCCTACTGGGAGATACTTGCATTAATAGGAAAGTACAAATATACAATTTATTTCCGGTCTGTGATCGTTACCCTATGCTATAGTCATTGAGATCGCCTTTCGTGGAAGACACTACTGCAATAGCCAATTTTTTAGTTGGCTGCGTGGCAGTGTACCAAGCGTTCGGCTTCTCGTGGCAAGGCGCGGTGCCACTGAGTACGGGTTCGATCCCACTTCGGACCATATATTGTTCTTCGTTTTTTTCTATTGTTGTTTGTCTGTCAATTTTTCCGAGTGCTAACACATACTTCTTTGTTCTATTATCCCTATTATCGCCTCGGAAGTTCCCCATATAATAATATTTATGTATTATTATTTGTACCCAGTATATAACCACTGGGAACTACTATTCGTGCTGTTTCGTCCAATAAATGTTTGTCTACAACACAAGTATTCAGCCCTACTGGGAGATACTTGCATTAATAGGAAAGTACAAATATACAATTTATTTCCGGTCTGTGATCGTTACCCTATGCTATAGTCATTGAGATCGCCTTTCGTGGAAGACACTACTGCAATAGCCAATTTTTTAGTTGGCTGCGTGGCAGTGTACCAAGCGTTCGGCTTCTCGTGGCAAGGCGCGGTGCCACTGAGTACGGGTTCGATCCCACTTCGGACCATATATTGTTCTTCGTTTTTTTCTATTGTTGTTTGTCTGTCAATTTTTCCGAGTGCTAACACATACTTCTTTGTTCTATTATTCCCTATTATCGCCTCGGAAGTTCCCCATATAATAATATTTATGTATTATTATTTGTACCCAGTATATAACCACTGGGAACTACTATTCGTGCTGTTTCGTCCAATAAATGTTTGTCTACAACACAAGTATTCAGCCCTACTGGGAGATACTTGCATTAATAGGAAAGTACAAATATACAATTTATTTCCGGTCTGTGATCGTTACCCTATGCTATAGTCATTGAGATCGCCTTTCGTGGAAGACACTACTGCAATAGCCAATTTTTTAGTTGGCTGCGTGGCAGTGTACCAAGCGTTCGGCTTCTCGTGGCAAGGCGCGGTGCCACTGAGTACGGGTTCGATCCCACTTCGGACCATATATTGTTCTTCGTTTTTTTCTATTGTTGTTTGTCTGTCAATTTTTCCGAGTGCTAACACATACTTCTTTGTTCTATTATTCCCTATTATCGCCTCGGAAGTTCCCATATAATAATATTTATGTATTATTATTTGTACTCAGTTAGTGATAGCAGTATCATATAAATTAATCATTAATAGCAATATGTATTTGTGGTGTTTATTTTTGTGTATGTAGTCCATCAGTGTTTCAATCATTTGTTCTATTTGATGTTTGTGTATGTATCCTTCTGGTGTGAATGTTTCTATCATCATTTGTTTTATTTCTACCTTACATCTGATTAGCTTGTGTTGCTGATTTTATTTAATGAAAGAAAGCAATATAACCTATAATTGTACCAACATAGCAAGAAAGTATTTCATGAAACTCACAGGGAAAGAGAGAAACAGGAATCAAAGAAACTATCCAAGAATAAGGATGGATGTAGAGGCCTTAAAGTAAAGTAGAATGCCCCATCACGCTAAGTGGCATATAGGGAATACGGTGTTAGTGACCATACTTTTTAATAGACCTTCAGCACATAATTTTTGGGATAGTGTGGTCATCTAATAATATTTCCAAAATTAGGAAGAAACAATCATTTTTTTGGCCATGTAATGAGAAGGGAACAGCAGCTTGAAAAAATGAGGGATGAAGAAAAGATACCATACAGCTTAAGAGAATGGCTTGGCAGAAGGTCAACAATAGAAATGATAAATAACTGTCGAGATCGAAAGTTGTGGAGAGACATGATCACCTTCTCCAGCAGGTGTGGTACTTGATGATGATGATGACATGCCGCTTTACTTTCCCAGAAAAAAATCCAGTACCAATCTACAGATGGGTGAACCCGGAAGCCATCTCTCGTCCTTTGTAGTCCAGTTCACTAACCACTGAGCTATCATGGCTCCCTTGAGGCCTTGTCCATGGTATATGCTCCCCAATGGAGATTGATGAAAGCCCCATGGCTTTCATTGATTAATGAACCTATTATGACTAAGTAAAAAGTGACTAACAGGGTTGTGAAAGGCACTGGCAACCCTACCATGTAGAATAAAGACCAAAGAATGACTGAGGTGGATCTCTTATGGCTGTTATCTATCAAATTATATTTCTTTTTCACTTAAAAATCATCTTCCTTTTGTCCATTATCATTTTCCTTCAATATTTTTAACAATAAAAATTCCATGTTTTCTTATGGCCTCAGAAACATTTAAAATCTTAGTTTCTCTTTTCATGTTGTCCATTTTCAAGACATTTTCTTTCAGTAAAATATGCCCCATTCTTGAGTATAATCAAATTTTAAAAAAGACTAAATTATATTTGCCATCAACTTGTTTATTATTTTTTTCATATTTTTTGCATCATTACAATAATGACAACTTCATACATAAGTGCACCTGTATATGATAAAACACATATCCTAGGTGTGTTATGTGAACTGTCACTATTATTAACATTACTGTGCTATAAGTACAAGTTATTCTTTATAAATTAACAAGGCAACTTTTATAGAGTAATTATTTATTTTTTTTTTGCTAATTATTTTCTTTAAATTTTCTTTGTCTATGCTAACCAAAAATGTATAAAATGTACAGTCAAATGTAGGCTGGAAATGACAGAACAATCTTTAGAATTAGAAAATAAAAAGTATGGATTTGTATGTGCTTGGCTTATGTGCAAGTCAAGGTTATTAGTATCTTTGGTATTTTATACATGAGTGTATTAGAAATGTATATGCATACTCGTATATACATTAGTATACATTGCTCCCAATGTGAAAATTAAAAGTGGCATTGAGAGTTTAAAAATTAAAATGCTACCAATATCAAAATGTTTAAATAGAAAAAAAAACAACTTGAAATGCTATAATGGTAAAAGCACTAATTAAATAAAACTATTGACACACACAGACACTAAATTAAAAATAAAGGATTTACTTATTGATGTGTCCAATTTTAAATAAATAAGTTATACAGTGAACATGGCATTTGGCAGTACATGTGCAAGATGATGAACTTGATATTTTAAAATGATGTAAAAGCGAAAGTAATACATATTTCTAACAGACATTTCTCTGATATCATGGGTGTTAGCTTAATTGAACAATGCCACCATCCCTCCTTGTTTGCTCCATTATGAAATCTGTAACTGTAGCTCAATTTTTATTCTGGTCGTCAGCATTGGTGCTACTACTTTTTGCAGGCTTCATTTTATTATCAAAACTCACTTGGGCCTTATTTTTCTCACATAGTTTTGCCTTTGGTTGTACACCACATAGTTAGTTTGCCTTTGACTGTACCCCACACAGTTAGTTTGCTTTTGATTGCACCCCACAGTTAGTTTGCCTTTGACTGTATCCCACAGTTAATTTGCCGCTGACTGCACCCCACATAGTTAGTTTGCCTGTTATTGTAACCCACACTGTAGGAGAGGTGCTGGAGAGGGAGATCAAAGGTATGGGAGTTTCTACTGCGGATTTGTAAAAATCCAGCTCAAAATAGGAAGTAACGTAGCTGTTAAATGTTCTGTGGAAAATCTGCAGGATGATCAATGTATGTTGATAAAAATTCTTTCAACTATAATTTGAGTCAGTTTGTACATGAATTCAAACATTAAAATAGTCTAAATGTAGTCATAGATAAGGCAGAAATCTGCTGACATTGTTTAGTTACATTCCACCATCACTATGCTTCATGAAATCAATCAAGGAAAACGAAAGACTGGGGAAGCAGTCCAGAAAAAATGCATGCTGAAGATTGATGCACTGGATAGTAAGGTGTAAAACACAGCACATAACACTCTGTTTATAAGCATAAGAAGAAAAAATGATTAGATGCCTCTTATATAAATTATGCCTAAAATTTAACAATTGCATTTGACATTTACAATTTGATGAACAAACATCTCTTGACAATGGTAATTCAAATTGTTTCCTTGCAAACACTTGATATTCATTCCATGGAACAAGTATTGATAGAAAAAGACACACAAATGTTTTACAATGTATAAATATATTATTTGACTCCAATCAATGTCCCGTTGTGTTTAGTTAATACTGATGGCATGATTCTCTATAACACAACAGTAAGATTTTGTCAAAAAAATAATGCATGTCATTATTTTTACAGCAGGTTTAATTAAATCTGAAAGAAAAGAAAATATGACAGTTTACTACTGATTTCAGGTGTGATACTGTTACTTCATTTAGACAGGAACTATACTTTAACACTTTCTGTGCCACAAACCACAAAATGCGGCTCTAGTAACCAACATGAGAAAACCAGGAGCCATGTATTTGCTGCTTAATTAACATTTATTATTTATTTTGCTGCTTAATTAACAATTTATTAACATTTCCACTAAAACCTTATGCTTCTCTGAATTAACCTCTTTCCCAACTTCCTGTGCAAATCGTCTGAACAAACTGTGTATTAGGTCATCAATTTTCATTTATTTTCTTGCTGTAATTTCACTTGTTAACAAATTCTGAAAAAAAGGTGGCCACAGCTTGTTTAAAAACCCTTGGTAGTGAATGTGAACCCAATTTTTTTTAGAGATCCCCACCCTTCTCTCTCTCTCTCTCCACACATAAAAAAAAGAGAGCTAACAAAAAGAATGTTAGAGAAGACACTAGAGAATGACTGGGCCTGATGATGAGGTTGGTTTCCCCCTTACCGCAGTAAAACAAGCAAAACAAATAGCTGAATGTTTGTTCAGTACCTGTGCCCCACATGAGTTACAAGATGAACTCAAAGCTCTCAGTCACATTTAGGGTTCTCTCTATTATTTTCAATTAGGAATATGATTTTCATGAATCAAGCAATTAATGATAGAAACCAAATATGGCAGCTGTAAAATATAACTGTGTTGCATGTAAAATAAATACATTCACTAAAGTGTACATCATATAACATTAAACTAAAACTATGAACACGCATAAATTTAATTATGTAAATAAAAATGTAAAAGCATAATTAAATATTCTTGTTACATGTTTCAAATATATAAATATATATATTAAATAATATATATATATAACTGACATAAAAGATCTGTTCAGTGGATGTTCTCATAGATCTATTTCAGACCTGTATCAACAGAGCCAAGTCAGTGGCTATGAGATGTCAAGTTTTTTTTTTTTTAACTGAGGTAAAGAGCTGAATGTATACTATACCGAAACAAAGCATACACATTTGACTTGTCAATCTGGGAAATTAGAGTGGGGAGAAAAAAAGTAAGTTAGTTAGTAGTTAAGTATAATGTGAGGTGTCCTTACTTTGAATCAAATACAAATGTTATATGTCTGTTGACTAGATCATGTCTGTATCTGGGCACACATACACACTGTAACTTGAAATTTAGAAGCAATGCACACTAACCACCTGGCTAATTCGTTTTAGCTCTTATACTGGTTACAGTATGAGATACAAACAATAATTTAGAACAGATTCATGGAAAATAACAAGCAAAATACCTGTTATCTAAAATTATCTTGATGACACAGCTTACCATTACTGGTGTATGTGGGGGCGGGGGTGCCTTGTGATGGATGGGACCAGAGGGATAAAGGCTGCTTGGGCAAAGCAGTCACCATGACATGTGAGACTCAGGATTTCACCCCCCCCCCCCCGATAGAAAATATCCCCTTTCTGTCTACTGTGGGTTTTGAACAGCTTTTCAGCCAGCGAAACAGTGGGTTTGGTCCCACGCACTAGGCATCTGATCTTAATTCATACTACTCCAAGAAAAAATAGACTATTTTTTCCAATGGATCAGCCTATCACTGCACTGCAGACTCAATCATCATAGACAATAAAACAACTCATCATCATCATGTGCCATACCGGATGGCGTAGGCGATCATTCTCTTCCACAATCTTCTATCTACAGTACATCGTATCAGTTCTGTTGTTGACTGTTTTCCATGCCATGACACCAAGCTATCCAGTATTTTCTCTCTTTGTCGTCTGTGATCTTTCTTTCCTTTTATTCTGCCAGTTGTAACCAAGTATTCCAACTTTCCTCTTCTCATGATGTGCCCAAAAAATGTTGATTGTTTCTTTCTTATGTTTTTTAGGAGTTCCCATTTTGTGTTGGCCTCTTTGAGAATTTCTTAATTTATCTTTTTATCTGTCCAGGGAACTTTCAACATTCTTCTGAGAAATCCCATCTCTGTGGCCTCTAATCATCTTTCATTGTTTGTCCACTGTCCATGATTCGCTTTCATGGGTCAGAATTGGTTCTATATAGCACCAATGAACTCTTTTTCTCACTTCTATTGACATATATTTTTGCATAAGATATTTTTCATTTTCTGAAATGCTATTTTGGCCTGAGCTATACTGCTTTTTATTTATAAAACAACTAACATTCATTATGTGTAAAATTTCACTGCAGTATGTAATGTTTCTGTATCAGGAAATGTTTACATTGACCAGAGAGGCAAGTGCAGCAGGAATTGGCTCCCTCAGTGAGATAGAGTTGCTTTCACAGAACAGAGACAAATGGCGAGATTTGATAAAAGATTTACAAGGGTTGAAAACTGCTAGAATAAAAATTTTGATAAGAGAAAGAGTATCTGGGTCTATGGGCCGACTATGGCCCGAATGGTCAATAGATAGATAGATAGATGTAATGTTTAAGTGGTGACTTCATTAAATCTTCTTCAACATTCCCCTGTTAAGTGAGCATGGATGTGTTGTGTCACTTGTTTACTGCAAGCAGTTGTTTCTGCACCATTTAGCCCAACACATTTGTCTTTGACATGGGTAGAGTTTTGTTTTTTAATTGCACAACTTCTCCTCTTCTGTGATCATGACTTATTCAGACTGGGATTCCAGATTCTTTTCAAGTCTGCTGTACTGCATAACAATTTCTTTCTCTCTCTCCTCCCCCTCTTGAGACAAACTACAAACTTGAATAAAATAATGAAAGAGGACACATGAAATCAAACATAGGTGAAGTTGTATTAAACTTATAAGTATGATGTTTCCACTGCTTTTATGTGTAACTAATTTAGTGCGATATACTTAATAGCTAAGATATATAATCAGACATGGATAGTTTAGATCTGCCCTATCTGTCACCTCAGCTTGAAAGGACAATAGATATAGATGGTTTAGTTAGTCTGTCAATTCAGCTTGAAAGGACAATAGATATAGATGGTTTAGTCAGTCTGTCACTTCAGCTTGAAAGGACAATAGATATAGATGGTTTAGTCAGTCTGTCACCTCAGCTTGAAAGGACAATAGATATAGATAGTTTAGTCAGTCTGTCACCTCAGCTTGAAAGGACAATAGATATAGATTGTTTAGTCAGTCTGTCACTTCAGCTTGAAAGGACAATAGATATAGATGGTTTAGTCAGTCTGTCACCTCAGCTTGAAAGGACAATAGATATAGATGGTTTAGTCAGTCTGTCACCTCAGCTTGAAAGGACAATAGATATAGATGGTTTAGTCAGTCTGTCACCTCAGCTTGAAAGGACAATAGATATAGATAGTTTAGTCAGTCTGTCACTTCAGCTTGAAAGGACAATAGACATAGATAGTTTAGTCAGTCTGTCACCTCAGCTTGAAAGGACAATAGACATAGATAGTTTAGTCAGTCTGTCACCTCAGCTTGAAAGGACAATATATATAGATGGTTTAGTCAGTCTGTCACCTCAGCTTGAAAGGACAATAGACATAGATAGTTTAGTCAGTCTGTCACCTCAGCTTGAAAGGACAATAGATATAGATAGTTTAGTCAGTCTGTCACTTCAGCTTGAAAGGACAATAGATATAGATGGTTTAGTCAGTCTGTCACCTCAGCTTGAAAGGACAATAGACATAGATAGTTTAGTCAGTCTGTCACCTCAGCTTGAAAGGACAATAGATATAGATAGTTTAGTCAGTCTGTCACTTCAGCTTGAAAGGACAATAGACATAGATAGTTTAGTCAGTCTGTCACCTCAGCTTGAAAGGACAATAGATATAGATAGTTTCCACAAGTTATACATAATGAAGAGTAAGCATGGCACTATCACAACATGATGCCTATCAATAATTCGCTGCATTATTTCTGGACAAAATTGTTCTGCTTCTTATTGCAATGAAAATTACAGGTGACCAGGAATAATACAAGTTTACGTGCACAAAAGAGAACTAGTGATTAACTACTGTCATCTGCTGACAAATGGAGATGGGGAAATAAAGAAAAATGGAACAGAACAGTTTCTTTAACTGGAAAGTCAATGTGTGAGTTGTTTTAAATTCAATGCTAACAATAACAATTGTATTCTCAAAACAGATGGAAACAATATATACAGGATACAAAAATAATTGCTTTGTTTTCCACATATATGCAATTTATGTTGATGTAGCAATTGCCTCCTTCACAAACCAATAATAGCGAATAATAGAAGGTGTTTTTTTTTTTAACATTTGTTGTGTTGTTTGCTGCAAACTGTGGGTTGGTTTTATGCTGTTCTGACTGTAATAACATGTGCCTAATCTAAAAGTGATAACTCAATGTAAAAAATATAGTCTGACACTATAAACAAGTATAAATCAAACTCTCTGATAATAAGGAACTAGTGTGGTTACATTTGAGATAAACTAAAAATACAACTAACAAAAAACCTGATTTTGTTAAAAATAAAAAAATCCTGTGTGGTTTGTTAGAGCACTTTGTTATATTTATCACATTCTTCAGCACTTCTTTGCACCACATTAAATAATCTCTGTTGTGAATTTTTAGTCCAAAATTATGACTGCAATTTATATTTATACAGTATTTATTTAGTATTTATGACAACTCTTAACTGCAGCATACAAAGATGTATGCCATATTAACCAAGACTGACAAAGACTGTGCAACATACTTTTTTTATAATTAAAAAATAAATAATTCACATAACAAATGTAAACAGTATTGTTTAGAATTAATTATACCCTAGAGAACTTCAAGCTAATCTAGAAACCACATTTATTTAGAAATGCAAAAAAATAATGAACTAAAATAAAAACTTACTGCCAACTGATATTGCTAATCCTATATATACAGTTACTGCTTTATTGTGACACAAGACATTCCATAGCAGACAGAATGTAGCAGAAATCCACATTTAAAAATAACCAAAACATCAATATAATTATGCACTTAGGATCATAACACTAAAATAATATGGGAAATATTGAACTCAAATGGACATAACTCACATAAATCATATAATATTTAAAGTCACATAAATCATGTAATATTTGAAGTCACAAAATTATGAAAGCTGTCATTTAATTTAAAACAAAAGTATGTTAAAACTTCTATAATATTTATAAAATAAAACATGCTAGTTATTTGGCAGGTACAGTCACTCTCAGAGTATATAATCACAATGTAAAACAGCCATAGCTGACCTGAATAAATTCACAACAAGGAAAAGTTTACTCACAAAACCAGAGATCAGAAGTACAACATTCTGTTAGAAAATACTACATCTAGAGAGAGATTCAAAACAGAAGTAAGTCAACAATAGTCTTTCTATGTGTACATTTAAAAAATCTGAAATCACCTGACAATGCAAATATACAAATATAGAATCCTGGATATCATGAGTCACCACATTTATCTTGTTGTAGAAGGTAAATAAAAAGGGTTATGAAGGAGCTGGCATGTTAATCATATAAATTATAAATGATATCTGATATCATGTGGACTGAACCAAAGATACTGATATCACAGTCAAGCTATATTAACTATGACAAAACATTTAAAACCTAAAGCATGAACAAGGAAGAATAGCCACATGATGTTCCATACCTTGTAAGGGTTATCTTTAAATTTTCTAAAGTGGACTTGTAAGCCTTACAAGGCAATTTGTGTGACTTCCTACATATTTTTCTTACTTAAATAAATCTACTCATAAAATCTTACAAAAATAAACTTAAACAAAACTGTGAAAATATCTCTGCTTATATGTGTTCTAGCCAATCAAATCATACCAAACCTATGTTTAAAACAGAATATAAATATAAACAAACCATGGATACGCACAACCAATAAAATGTGGCTTTAATTACAATCTGTGAATGGCAATTGCAGATAACCTAGAAGACACAATATAAGAGGTTGAATGGATTGTGCCTTGCCAAATAGAAGACAAAAAACCCAAAAGCCAACAAGTCGTGCTTCATGGATCTAAAAGAAAGCATTTACATATTAGATTTTTCATTCATTTATAAGAATTTTTTTGTTTTTAAAATGTATGGGTGTACCATTACAAAAGATGGAAGGTATGATGTTGGCATCTTAATGAACTTAAGTTAAACATAATCAAAATTAACTTCATTTTTTGAGACAGAGTTGTGTCCTACCACCATCATTGTTAAATGTATAAGTGAACATAGTAACGTTGTGAATTAATTAAGATAAAATACTTCAAGAATGTGAATTTAACTCACTAGTTAAGGCTGACTCAGAGCATGACTCATTGAATGAATAAGGGCAGAATCCCCCTACAGAAAAGATCATCTGCTGCCTTGCAGGAAGATTGGGGACAATCAAAGGCTAGGGAAAGCAAACCCGAATAAAATGCTGGCTGAAATCGGATGCACTGGGCCACTGGCGCAGAACACAGTGCAACGTATTAACGGGTGTTCAGTCAGAGCGGATCTGACAGACTCTAATTGTGATGTTCTGTCTGTGGGGGCGATCAACACACTTAGCCTGACAGCTGACTTCATATGAGAGTCTGGAATTCTTACTCTGATTGAGTCCTGAACGCAGGGGGGGGGGGGGGGGGGGGGGGGAGATGAATCACCTTTTACAGAATATCAAAGGTTATTAGATGAAAATAAAAACTCCACACCATTTGTTTAATTTCTTTGTTTATTTTAGTTTTACAAAGTAGTGTCACTGCTGTCAGGACATTCCCATATCTGTCCTGCTGCCTTTTCCAACAGCTAGAGCAAAGTGTGTACACTAACTGTTCCTGATATTTGATTTATAAAAGATTGAAATAAAGCATCCAAAACAAAGGTAAATAGATTACCAAGACCTCTTGGTTTTCACTGAAAGGTTACCAAGCATTGACAGGTTCTAGAATTCAAATGCATGGGAAACATGTTCACATAGGATGGAAGACTTAAGACATTGAAACAAGATGTCAGAATGCCATTAATCTAATATCCAAGCATTTTATCATCACATTCCATGGTGACCATGTCTCTCCACAACTTGCTATCTCTACTGTTGTCTATCATCTGTGTTCTTTTACTTCCTACAACAGGATTGATATATACTGGGGAGGAGATCTGAGCACTTATAAACATTTCAGGTGTGCAATGAGGATGATCCGTTGACTAAACTAAACTTCCTACAAAACAATTCTCTCTGACTAAAATGGTACTACGGCTTATTTATGAGCAAGCAACATAAATTGTAACATTTCTATTGTCAGCAAGAAAGACCACAGTGTGCCAGTACAGGATGGTTTAACCACTGATCCATAACCCTGTTTTCACCACGTTATTGCCAAGAAAAAAAGAAACAAATCTCTAATAGCATGCACATTTTAAAGAATATTTGTTGTTAGATCTAACTGCATCATGCTCGTAAGTTCTTCTTCAATGCTCAAACATAAAGTGACCATGGATGTGATGCTAGTTATTAATAAGCTTATAGGTTATAAGCAGAGGTTATCTGTGCCATTCTGCCTTCAGCATAGTTGGAAGTTACAAATGAAAATGTTTCAGTTGACAATACATTACATATAATGGAACAGTTCACATGTTCAAGTCCTACTGTCTAACTTACAATGCATTTTTTAAAATGAAGCTTTGCTTAAAAATAATAAAAGATTTGCTGATTTACCAGACATTAAGTGGTGTATTTCTGGTACTCATTCATATGCTTGCATTTATTTTGTTTTATTTTGTTACATTTATACACAACTAAAGTGCTGAATCCAATACATCTCCAAAATAAACAAAACAAATCTGATCTTAATGGCAGTATTGGGTGTCTATTAAAGGTTTATTTTATTTTTTTTTTATTTTTGGTTAAATTTATCAGATTCCTTATTGGCAATGAGACTTGAGTAAATCATAAGGCTCAATGTGTTAATATAGAATGATTAGAGCTGGTCTCTTCTAGACATGTTTTTTTTTATTCTAGAGCAATTTGTTTCTGCCTAAAGAACTATCATTCATGACACCACAATTACTGATACCATAGTGATCATAGTACCACTTGACAGTCATAAAACTGTAGTGAAAGCACTCTAAATGCAATCAATTGATTGTGTCCTTCCATGAAATTATCGTTTCCTATCTGCCTCATTCATGAAAGTCTTATCACTGTAAGTTTTCCTCATCAGTCTTCAGTTATTGTTTGACAATAAAAATACATTTGTGAAATTAATTTTTAAAAAATGAATAGATTCGGCCATCAAAATAAGCACAGCTGATAGGGCAGGTAGACAAACTATATCGTGGACAAGAAGCAATCAGGTAAATAAGTTAACCACAAAATAATTTCATTAGAACACTTAGAGTACTTTTACATTCCAGTCTGTGTATACTTTAAGTGTACTTCTATCTTGTGTATGTATATTACTAACATTTTACATTACACACAAATTGTATAATCAATTTATATATATTATATAACTTATGTTGATAAAATATACAGTGTAGAAGATGAAATCATTTTTTATTTTACAACTAACACCGGCAGATAGGAAGACAAGTGATGATTCTCAGGTTGTCTCAGGCAGGTTGAGAACCACAATTTCATGGAGTTAAGAATCCACACGCCAAAGTTTATTTGATAAATGATTTTGTAACAGTTTACTGAACTTCTTCACAATACAGAACAATCCTTCTCAAATTACCATCAAAGAAAAGTTTGTCTTTTCTTCTGCATACTTAGTGCTTCTAACAACAACACTGCACTGTGTTGTTTCAGGCACAGATAAGTTTCAGAAAATGAAAGTTACCTAAGAAAATATCAGATGCAATTTAAAAAAGACACAGTAAAACATTTTTATTTGTCAAAGAATAGAACAATGATTTTAAAAAAATATTTATAAAAGCAGTAATTGTACACATTAAAATGTCATAACTTTAAAAAAAATTATTACTAAAACACTTGAGTAGAACACAGAATGTGTACAAAAGGAATATACATACATTAAAGCAGTAATTGTCAATATGCTTGTATAAATGTTATAACATTAAACCATGTACTTAAAACTGATATACAATAGCAGACATTATAATCTGATAGAAAACATATCATGCCAATTACAAATAAAGAGCAAAAACTTCAGTTCAAAGATCACTAACATGTTGTACGGAAATTAGACTAGAAATGAATCAATTATAATATTCTGGGAGCAAAAGTAATGCTATTCATTCTAAATTAGATGACAAATTGAAACAAATTTTTCAAAGAAACATCATGAACATTATTAACCTTTAGCAAATATTTAATAACAGAAGTAATATAAAAATTAGTACAACAGAAAAAAAAATCAAAGGATAGAAACAATAAATAGGACACATTTGACATTCTGATGCTGTGGTCAACATGGAAAAGACAAGCAGTCCTTGTTTGTGTTACTCAGCAGGGCATAGGATGATATCCAATTTGGTCATAAATTTGTCAGAAGAAAATTACCATGGTCATAAAGCATAAACACCCAATCAAAATCACTGGAGAATGGGCAGTGTTTGTGTACAGGCTGCAGCAGCAATGATGTGACCTAACTTAAAAAAAGGTCAAGGCAGTCCACTTACATACAATGCTTTTGGATTTAGTGTGTTTGGGATATCAATGCACGCTTTAGTAGTGAGGTAGCCTTTCCTATTATCTTATCTTCCCTGTGTCTGAAAGTAGGGTATCAATTTATATATATATGGTGTGCTGAATGTATAATTAGCTGAATTGAGAAACCAGAGTAATATCAAACAATCACAGTTGCTAATTCTTCAAATGAAAATATTTTTGCAGTTTCTGAATCATTCTGATATTGAAAACATGTGAAAAATTAAATGTTGACAAATAATTGTACTGTTTACACCAATACAGAAGAAAATAAAGCAAAATTCAAAATAATAATATACTCAAATAAAGCACAACACATAAAAGTAATTTCAAATATTGAAATAACACAAACATATCTAAGCCATGATTTAACAATGCAGTTATTACCTCAGACAGTAGCAAGTGTTCTAATGTTGATTTCATTGACATGATCTTCTACACACAAAAGCAAATGTGGACAAGGTGTAAGACAAAAGTTAAAGATGTGTCATGCCAAAATGATAAATAGCACCATTGTTTTGTACAAGCTGAGCTCTTGTAAAAAATCAGCACAAATGGAAACACTTAGTCATGGAGCCAGGACTGTGAAGAAAACAGAAATATTCTTCTACTCCAGTTTGTTGAAGCAAACAGATTGAGCGACACACTACTTTATCAGTTGTCCTATGAATCAATCAATGTCTGTCTACTATTTTTAAGATCATAATAAATCTCACTCTCTCTTTCTTATCAGATGCAGTAATTAATTTTAGATGAAAAATGAATGATAGGTTCATATTTAGCCTTCTAAGCTGAACGCTTCTACCTGCTGCTCCATTCTACCCATTAAGTATGCAAAATCTCTCAGATTTCTTCCATTTACCACAATTCTGAACTAGAGCTGGCTAGGCACAACCTTCTAGTCAGGCCAAAGAGAATTAATTTTGTTTACAGTCTAAATGAGAAAGATAGAACTGACCACAATTTCCTACACTGCTGATCAGTTACATATTCAGACATTGGCCAACTTATGAGCAACACATGCACTGATTGTTATGCCAGCTGATAAGTGTCTAGCAGTGATCTCAGTTAGATAAGCCTGAGTCATAGAGTAGGTCCCTTTACTTATAAATGTGATATATTGTTTATAGTTACTGCTTTAAAGAGAATAATGGCCAACTTGTACTTCATAACTGAAATTCTAGGTTGTAACAAGTTGGAAAAAATGTAAGGAAAAAAAACAACATTTACTGAATTTATCCTATTTTTCTGGGATTTGGTTAATTTTTTTTTGTTTTTTTTTGGTTGCATCTGTGTGTATTTTTGTGGAGATCAAAGACTTAATGTCATGTGTCCGTCCTTGTGCAACCATGACTAAATCATAGTTTTTACAAAAGTTCAGCCTCAATTGAGAAACTGAATAAATAAGAGGATGGAACAAATTTAACTGGCAATATTTCCAGACACCTCATATCGTAACTTATCACCTGAATTTAAGAAGTCTATTCTAATACTTTATCAGGTTTAACAATAACTTATAGCTGTTTTTTTAAATACTCTTTTATGAAAAGTACAATTTGTGTATCTTCCATATACAGTGTTTGAACTTATATTTATTTCAAAATATAACTCTCCTATTATAAAAGAAAATATATCAATTAAACTGTAAGACTGATAGCATTTACAATTTTTAAAATGCTCCAGATAAATACAGTATTGATCTCTGTAGGCCCAAGAGCCTAAGTGAATTTTCTTCAATCTGTTAACATTTACTTCTGTCTTCAAAACTAAGAAGAGTTTAAAGGATATAGCAGAGCTCAACAAGGCATAATCCAGGCTCAGTGAAACAGAAAAATGTTTAATTTAATTATTAAAAAATTATCTTGATTTACAAATTTACACAATTTTAAAAGGGAGAAGCCAATGACACACTAGACTTTGTATCCAACACAGTTAAATCAGAAAGTGACGTTTCTTTTATGCTGATTGTCCAAAGCATCATCACACGAAAGTAAAGCATCGCAGATCAAGCAGAGGCATTCTGACTAACATATAAACACTCAAAAACTAGCATCTGCTCCTGGGCTGTGATGACATCAGGCTATAAGTCCCATGCGACTGACCTTGGCTGACAGAAATGTGTGAATGACAAACACAATAGGTTTAGGACATGTGTTGAGGTCCAGTTCCTGGGGAGGTTTTGTAATAGATTCATGTTATAAATAACACAGGCGAATCATTTCAGAGGAAGAGGTATATTTACAACACTCAGAAAAAAATCACAAACAGTCAACAACAAAAAACAACAGACAGCCTGAAGCAGGATCGAACCCATATCCCTTGACATAGCACCTTGCTTCAAGAAACAGATACCAGAGCACGTAGCAAACTAAAGCTACCTTAAAAAGTATAAATATAAATAACACACAAAGTACCAAGTAATAAGTGTCAAATATGCAAAGAAAGCACAAAATTGGATGGAAATATAACACTGGAGAGTCCAAATAAAATCAAGGATTGGATTAAATTTGAAGGAAGAATTAAGATAGATATTACAACACTCTATCCAAAAATATTTGTATCTCATGGTATTAGAGGATGAACTAAGTACAATTTGTGTTTGTCAAAATATAAAGAGAGAAAAAAGCTGCAAGAAAAAAATAATATCACCAAAAATGAATAAAGTAGAGATAAAGATTAGGTGAGCTGGAAAGTTCCAGAACTGTGACAAGAAAACTATTACATGTTTACCTTTCCCTATATGCAACTTGGCATGATGGGGTTCTTTACTTTACTTTTATTTAAATTAGGCTATTAAACCTCTGAAACAGTCCCCTTGGGAACTTAAACAATGATCCCTATACTTCTTCCTTGCCTCAGAGGCAAAGTGTTTTTCCTCAAGGCTGTCCAAAGATGCCTGTGATCTCAATATGATGTCATCCTCAGTGTTGAAGCAGCACCACTTCAGTTTTAATTTAAGTTTTTAAAAAACTATGAGAATATGGAGGGTATGACACCACCAGAATGTTGTTTTCTATTTTAAAAATTGTGTAATTCAGAGTGAGATATGAGAGTTGAAATGTGATGCAATTGCCAGTTGCATTTGCGACACATTCTGTCTTATTGATCAAACATCTCTTAAAGTGCAGCAATAAAATTCAGAATTCACTGCAGTGCTAGAAGGAATAATTCCTGATGAAAATGCCATTGATGTCAAAGAAAGCTATGAGCATTCACTTTTCTGCACTCCGGACCTGCTGCACTTTCTTGACCTTGGTGATTGTGGGCTCTTCCACTACAAAGACTTTCAACGTGACTACAGATGGCTTTAACTTTCATCATCCAGGATGATCACAGAGATTAAAAGTTTTGTCATTGTTACCAATCTCACACATCTCAAGGCACACACCAAGTTGCCTCTCTACTAATTGAGTGTCAAGTGCCTGGGGATGAAAACTGCACAGCTATGTGATGCATGTCCAGGTTTTCTGTTAGGATCTCCTGACTAATTCCAATATAGTGAGAGAGGCGATGAATTGTACAGCGACCACAATCAAGGATCAGTTCATTAAATTTTTTTCCACATTATCTGACATTTTGTTGACAGATACCCTGAGAGCTCACCATTTTCAACCTGCCTTGAAATGTGCAAACCTATCAATGATATGAGTTCGATCCTAAAAAGTTGGAAAATGGCATGCAGTAGATGACAATGTGTAGAGCATGATGCCATGTGACACACAACCTCAGGACATTATGCAGAAATGACCTTCATATTTTCATTCAAATATAGCAAGTAGGTGAATATCAATTTGAATTTGAATATCAAAAAGACTAAAACTATGATCATAAACAAAGATAATACCCAAAACCTACAAGTGGATATCAAAGATGAAGGAACAGATCTGGAGACAGTCCAGAGCTACAACTACCTTGGTCATACTATATATAACCAGTGATGGAAAATGTACAACTGAAATAAACAAACGAATAGGAATGGCAAAAAGTAATTTTAATGCCATGAAAAATATATTAACTTCAAAACAAATAACACCAGAGCTAAATCTAAGAATAGCAAAATGTTATATTTTTTCAACATTCCTGTATGGTGCAGAAACATGGACATTAGACAAGAAAATAGAACAGAAAATTGAAGCCTTTGAAATGTGGATTTATGGAAAAATTGGTTTAGAAGAAAAAAAAAACAAATGATGAAGTCTTAACTAAAACTGAAAAGCGAACTACTAAACACAATTCAAGACAAATTAGATTTTTGGGGCATGTTAAAAGACACAGAAGCCTACTGAAAGTAATCGTGGAAGGGAAAATACAAGGTAAAAGAGGAAGAGGCAGACCAAGACTAACATGGACAAGTAACATCAAAAGATGGACAAATCAGCCTAAGACAACCTGAACTATCAAAGCAAGAGACAGAGCTGAATGGCGATCCATGGTAGCCAATTTTCGATGCAAAGACAGTACTCGATGATGAAAGATATCAAGTATTAACATCACAGTAATTCAGTTCAGAGACTTACTCTGATAGCCCCTTGTATTTTATAGCAGTAAAAAATATTAACAACAAAGAAGTACTCACTATAATCAGTTTACATCTTTATATATCTGTCTATTTTTTTCTATTTAGTTCCCTCTTGTTATCTTCTTAGTGCCCCCCCCCCCTAAAAAAAATAAATACTTTAAAACTCACTCAAATTGATATATAATAACAGAATACTGAAAGATTTACTTGATACTAGACTGTCAAGACAGAAACATAACTTTACTAACAGGAGATTCACAGAAACATATAAAACTATATTTTTACATTAACACACACAAAATAGACTTATCAGAACATATAGGTCACCTTAAGAACAACATCCACAGATACACATATTAAAGCTCACAGAACATTATCGAGAAACAGACAAGAAAACTCACTTGTTCCCCTATATCAACAAAATCCAACCACAGCAGCCTGTGTCCATCATCTGAAGACATCCTCAAGTTCTCAAATGGATGAGACCACAGCACTTCCCCGTCTGTTCCTTCCTGCTCCTCCCTCAAGGTAAAACCATCATCATAGTGGACAGTCAGTTTACATTTCTTGTTCTTCCAAATGCAAGCTATCAGATTGTAAACAGAGTTTGTATCATGGCAATGGCTATTTCAGCAAGAGCCCAAAGGCTGACAGATCAATTACCAACTAACTAACCAACCAACCAAAGAATGATCTTTGTCTACTTCTTCCCTTCTTTTATTCCCTTTCAGGCATGAAAGGAGATGCTGGTACCAAGATGTCCAACCAGTAACTGAACTGAGTGTGATAAGTGACCCACTGATGACTGTGTGCAAGTATTGCTCCTGGAAACAGACTAAACAGTTAGGCCTAGTGATTCTGGATGGAAGGCAACCCAGTACTCAAAAACGATGTGCTGAAGTTGGATATGTTGGGTCAGAAGGGGCAAATATGACATATTAGCTGCAAACCACAACCCAACATATCTATGCCCATTTAACATCCTTTTACGGTAAGGTGACCAGACATCCCGATTTTCTGGGACAGTTCTGATTTTTTACTGTTTTTTCAACCTTTGTCCGGGATTTGTTACTGTCCCGATTTTAGCCGATTTTTAGCTTTTGTCCCGGATTTGTTAAAATACATTAGGGAAACAAACGTTTACGAATTTTGCCAATATATTAAACGTTTCTTCGACTTAAAAATATACATTATTCCGTTGTTGTGTAGAAAATATTTTAAAAAGTTGAACTAGTTATTCATTTGGTGAAATAATAACAGTAAAATGCGCTCCAAGTTTTAAATCTTATATACTGAAACTGAAACTCAACAAGTAGCATCTTTGCGGCCACGACATTTCATATTCTTGTATATTCATTGTGTTACTTTCATTTACCGACGAACTAATTCTTTTTATTGTGTTGTTTAGTGATAGATTCCATTCATTAGATTTTATTTACATTGTGCTATTATTCAGTTACTTGACATTTTAATGTTTAAGAACTTATGCTATGCATATGGTGTAAAAAAGTAAGGTGCCCCCGTCACGCCAAGTGGCGTATGGGAAATATGGTGTTAGTGACCATATATTTTACAGACCTTCGGCACATGATTTTTGGGGTAATGTGGTCAGTATTACACCAGGGCCGCTTTACTTTCCCAGATAAAAATCCAGTACCCATTAAAGGCTGGGTGAACCCGGAAGAAGTTGGTTGGGATCGAACCCTACCTCTTGTCCTTTGTAGTCCAGTTCACTAACCACTGAGCTATCGCGGCTCCCATATGCATATGGTGTAGTCATAGAAAATGATTAATTAAACTATAGTTAGTTTGTAAAGTTTGTAATTGTTGCAACAAATATCATCAAAACGTAAATGCAGTTTCAATAAGATAAGGAATGCCCCTTTCTAAAAAAGTCTACATCAGACTTCACTGTAATATGCAGTATATGTGCCTCTGGGTTTCTGTTAATCATAGTGGACGTGGTGATATTAAAAGTCACACAAATAGTGTGAAACATCTCTTATGACAGCTCTCTTAGCTGTCGCTACAGCTGCATCAAGCTCGCCATTAACAACATTTTTTGGAGCTGAACAGATTGAGAACAAAGAAGAACAATTAGCTGCTACAGAAGGTGCATTTGCCTATCATATAGTGATACACAATCATACATTTAGATCTATGGACTGTACATCAAAATTACTTCAGGTTACTTTAGAACCAAAATTTGATTGTGCATGTACGAAAACAGAACAATTTGATTGTGCATGTACGAAAACAGAAGCCATTATTCGAAATGTGCTCACACCCCATGTTCAAAACGAGTTCAGATGTGACCTAGAAAACTCAATATTTATTTCCAAACTGACAGATGTCTCCAACCACAAGGAAATCAAGAATTTTTCCTTTGCTTGTCAGATACTTTGATCACAATAAGGGGCTGAAAGTTAAAATATTAGAATTGAAGTCATTGCCAAGAGAAACATCTGATATTGTTAGTAGTTTTATTAATGACTGTCTAACGGAAAAAGGTTTAGAAAGGAACGTAGTTGCATTATTTACAGACAACACAATTCTAATTTTGGGGATGCTGAAAGGAAAGAAAAGAACAATGTTTTCATAAAGCTGAAAGAAAACCTTGGACATGGTTTGATAGGTGTTGGTTGTGCATGCCATATTTTCCACAACACTGTTCGAGCAGCTGCAGATATATTACCTATTGATGTTGAGATGATTATTGCTAAAATTTATCTGCACTTCAAATCATACACAGTTGGAGTTGAAAGTCTCAAGGAGTTTTGCCAGTTTGTGGACACAGACCTCCAGATTATTTTAGGTTATGCACAGACTAGGTGGCTTGCACTGCTGCCTGCTGTTGAAAGTGTTCTTCACATGTTCCTGCCTTTAAAATCCTATTTTCAGTCTCAAGACAGTCTTTATACAGAAATTCTTTGAAAACTCTGTCTGAAGCATGGCGTATTTTTGTTCACAGTCAGGCATCTTCTTTCCACGAAGCAGTGCAGAAAGTAGAGGGACAGGTGGTCACTGTTTTTGAAGTAATTGATGTCAATGGGTTGAGAACTATCTTGGAGTCCAAACTGAAAGTTGGTTTCTTGCCATCAAGAGTTAATCTAATTCTTGACAAGACGGAAATGGAAGGAATTCCACAGAATGATGTGAACAAGTTTAAAGCTAGTGTTTCTTCACTCTATGAAACAGGTTTAAGTTATTTGAAAAAAATGGGCTGCAAATAATTTTCAAAACCTTGAGGTCTGCAGCTGGGTAATGTTAAAAAGAACACCAACTTGGGAAGATATTCTGAAATTTTCATCATTAGTGAGTCAAACAGTACCTTCAGTCGACTTTCCAGAAAATGAAATGTAGGACAAACATGAAGCAGTTTGTTACTTCTCATAAAATTTATGAGTGGAGTATTAATAAAACATTACCAGAATAACGTTGGATTGAAATGGCTTCCCACTTCAAAAACAGGCATGTGCCAATTTCAGATATTCTGAAGCTGGCAGAGTTCTTTTTGTGTCTACAGGGAATAAATGCTGCAACGGAAAGATTGTTTTCACTGATGAACAGCTTGTGGACAAATGATAAAACATCTAAGTGTGGACACAGGCCATGTTGATCACCAAAGTGAACAATGAGCAAACATGTGTTGAATTTTTTAAGATGCTCCAAACAAAGAAAGATTTTTTTTTTAATCCACTCATCAGAAAAGTACAGCAACTCTGCTTCACTTTCCATTTAAGTGAGTATCACTAATGATTTTTTTATCTCCTGATAACGTTTTATAAGCCTATTTTGTTAGGTGTTTTTTAATTAGTTTTAAAATATATGTATTATTCACTTGAAAAAGACGGAACAAATTTCATTTTATTGAAGTCAAATTAATCCATCTTAATTAGGGTTTCAAAAATATGGTCACCTTATTTAAGGGTTGAGTACCAGATTTTTTTCTGGGAAAGTAAAGCAGCACAGGCGTAATACCGACCACATTACCCCAAAAATCATTTGCTGAAGGTTTGTAAAGTTTATGGTCACTAACACCATATTCCCTATACGCCACTTGGCATGACGGGGGTATGTTACTTTTACTTATTTAAGGGTAGTTGACAAAAAAATAAATATTCAATCCTTTAGTAGATAGGCGGGAGGGAAGAAGGAAGGGGAGATGTAAAATTCTAGTTCTCAATCTACAGACCTGAACTACTGTTCCTTTGATGCTAATGTAGTTTCCCTCCATGTTGTTCTTGTGATGTCTCCAGCTCCCTCACATTTACAAGCCTTGTATGATATGAACTCACAATGTATTCACAGGTAACAAAACAATGAATTATATTTGTTGTTTCTCTATGTAACCAAAGACTGATTCTATGCCAGATCTTTTTCTCCTATAATTTCATTCACAATTTTGGCTCTTTGGTCACTCCAGTCATTTTTCCTCAAACATTTGGTTTCTGTTATCGCTAATTTCAGCTTCCAACTTGACGTTAGTGACAATGGTTGACACTTTTAGAACAAGGTGGTGATGAAAAATGCTTTGTACGCCATGTTTCTTAATGGCACAGTTTTGTGTTGTTAGTAGAAGTGCCAGCTGACTCAATAGCTTGTATTTTTTTCTGTAGCTCTATTATAAGGGTTCTTGTTTAGTAACTGTATAGAAAAACTGATATAACTTGGGGGTGCATCCACCTGATTTTAGAGCCATGAGATGTTCTTATCTTTCCAGTTTTAGCCTTTGTTAGGGTTGCTGTTGTTTGCACTATTCTAGCAGATATTTCAGATTTTGAGCCTTCATCACTGACAATTGATCGTAAGTATTTAAATTTGTTAACTGTTTCTTGTTTTTGTTCATTTATTTTTGTTTTAGTAACAATGCCACTAGGGTTAATGGTCATAAGTTTTGTTTTGTCAGTACTGATCTCCATGTCATATGGAGCAGATGTTTTATCTAGTTGTTGTAATAGATCCATCAGTTTCTGCTCTGTCCCTGCTAAATCATTGATGGCATCAGCAAACCACTGGTTATTACTAGTTCTGCTGACAATATTTTCATGGTTTACCTAAGAATCCATCACGATTCTTTCCAAGAACGTGTTAAATAAGATAGGAGTGAGTAAGTAGCTGTGTTGAACTCCCAGCTGTTGTTCTGAACCATTCCCCTTGGTTTCTGTTGAATAAAACTGAGCCTGTAATGTTGTCCTATAGATGTTTTATATTAAGAACTATGTTGGCACGAAAGCTGTACATCCTCATTGTCATAGAGCTACATGCCAATCTCTATCAAATGCTTTTTAAGTCTATGAACACATGATACAGGTATTGATGGTGTTGGAGGTATTTCTCATAAATTGAGTTAACCATTACAAAACATTTTATTCACAAAATACATATGTAAATTTACTTACAGCAAGATACTTGCTTGGTGATGATGGCAGCACCATGTGACCCCTGGACAAAAGCCCGTGACCAAAAAGCCAAGTCTCGTTGAGTCTCCACTCGAAAGATGTGAACCTCTACTCCACTACGTGATCCAGATCGTGTGCCAAAGGACAAAACATCTGCACTTACCAACTGACTACTCTGCTTACCACAGTGAACAAGACTGAAACAAAATGTAATATTGTTAGCAATCTTTCTTTCTTACTTCACTTCCTCTTGTACCCATTCGGGTGTTGAGGGAGATACAAAGTTCTGGTTCTTTCACCCTTTTGGCAACTTCAGCCATTGTCAATTGTTGTTTGTTTGCATTCACCAGCTTTTTATATCACTGATAATATAGTGGTCTCCACCACACAGGCAAATATTCTCTGAATTCAAAGGTACTTTCATATTTTTATTGTCTAAAGTTTTTTAATATTTTTGAGTAGATTTTTTCCTATTAATTTTTGCCTGAGCATTGGCTATTTTGTACCTACACTTTTAGATGTCCAACTGCCGACGGTTCTTTCACGTGTGAATTCTACACACAGGACCTCCTGTCTTTTGCCATTATCAAAGAGGGCTAAACATAAAATCTCAGTACCCAGAAAATAGGGGAGGGTAAAACCATGGTTTCTATTTCTTTTTATTTTAAAAATATTTTCCCACCGTCTGTGGTGAGAATCGAACTTGTGGCCTTCTTGTCCAGAGGCAGACATCTTACCTCGAGACCACCCTGCTCCCTTTGACTATTGATGCTGTAGTGTTTCTCTGATGTCTATCCATCTTAATCTGGGTCTGCCCTCTTGCCCTTCTCTCTTCTACTTTTGTATTATATATATGCTTTGTATGGTAAGCAACCAAATGACATTCTTTCTAAATGGGAAAACCAGCTTTTTGTTCTTTCTGTATGTAGCTTAGGATTGGTTTAATGTCTACTCTTTCTCTTATAATACAATTTCTGATTGTGTCTTTTCTGGTCACTCCAAGCATTAGATATAATATACCATTTCATTATCATCATATGACAACACAAATATTCCAAGCACACACTGTCTACAAATTTATCATTGAAAATATAAATCAGCATATATAATTATCATTGCCTGTTAATTAAACCATAAAGAGTAGCCATCCAAATTTAAACACCAAGATTTATAGCCCCTGAACTGCAACTCAAAGATTTTAGTACTTATAATTTTATTTAAAATCATCAAAGTACAATTGTAATAAAGGATAATTTTCATAATTCATGTAATAAAAAAAAGTCAATTTTTCTTTTTAGTAATTTCATTGTATGTCTGGTTTCTTTCTTTCTAATTTATCTTCCTTTCAGAATTTTTTGTTCCTTCTTTTTCTCTTTATTTCTTCTACCCTTATCTGCTTCACACTTTCTTTCATTTATTTCTCATTCTCTCATCTTCTTCATTTTTCATCTCTCATTCTTTTGTAAATAATGTTTTATTTTTTAACAATTTCTTACTTTGTATCCATAATATTTTCTACTTTTTTATTTCTTTCTTATTCATTGGGTTCATTTCTTTCTGCAATTGATGTTTTCTTTATATAATTTTATCTTTGCCAATAATAAAGAGAAGAGACATTGCATAATATTTTGAAACATTACAGAGCTTTAAAAAAATGTAATCTCATATAGCAACAAAGAGTGATTGACACAAAAAATCTTCTGCAGTCACAAGAAGGAAAGTAAGAAGTCTAATAAAATAACAAGTTACCGTGTAGCCAAGAGAGGATGAGACTGGAAGGGTGTAGCCCATTCCTCTTTGCTCCAAGGTGCAGTGTCATAAAGCAGTATGTCTTTGTCTGTCAAGGCCATGAACACTGGCTTCCAGATTGCACTCCCCTGTTCCCCAGAAAGCTGAAGGGAAAAGATCAATGATGTGCCAATGTAAGCGATTTGTTAACAAACCATTATTGCTAAATTTTTTATGAGACTTCCTCTATGTGTGGTACTGCTAGTTCACACAAGGCCGCAATATCTGCATCTTTAGGCCCAAAACATCAGTCTTCGATATGGGTAGATTTGTTAAATAATTGTTGCCCTGGCAGCAGTGATATTTGGCTGAACACAAGAAGTAGAAGACAATAAGAGAACAGAAGAAATGGAAGACAGTAGGACAACACGAGAAGTAGAAGACAATATGAATATAACTAAAACAAGTTACAAGCAAAAGCAGAACATAAAATGTAGAAGACCAGAAAAACACATGTTGGTGTTCCTTGTTTCATAAGAAGTAGAAGATAGGAAAATAAAACACAAGCAAGAGAAGATAGTAGCAGAACACAATAATAACAGACAGCAGGCAGAACACAATAACTAGTTGACAGTAGCAGGGCACAATAAATAATAGACAGTAACAGGACACAATAAATAACAGACAGTAACAGGACACAATAAATAACAGACAGTAGCAGCATTTATAGAACCAATTCTGACCTATGGAAGCAAATCATGGACAAACAAAAGAAAAGATGATTAGAGGCCACAGAGATAGAATTTCTCAGAAGAATGTTGAAAGTTCCCTGGTCAGCTAAAAAGACTAATGAGGAAGTTCTCAAAGAGGCCAACACAAAAAGGGAGCTCCTAAAAAACATCAGAAAGAAACAACAGGCAACATTTTTCATGCACATCATGAGAAGAGGAAAGTTGGAATACTTGGTTACCACTGGCAAAATACCGGGAAAGAGAGATCTCTGACGGCAAAGAGAGAAAATACTAGATAGCGTGGTGTCATGGCATGGAAAACAGTCAACAAAAGAACTGATACGATGCCCTGTGGATAGAAGATTGTAGAAGGACATGAGCGCCTGCGCCAACTGGTATGGCACATGATGATGAGCAGCATACAATAAATAACAGACAGTAGCAGGACACAATAAATAACAGACAGTAGCAGGACACAATAAATAACAGACAGTAGCAGGACACAATAAATAACAGACAGTAGCAGGATACAATAAATAACAGACAGTAGCAGGATACAATAAATAACAGACAGTAGCAGGATATAATAAATAACAGACAGTAGCAGGATACAATAAATAACAGACAGTAGCAGGGTACAATAAATAACAGACAGTAGCAGGGTACAATAAATAACAGACAGTAGCAGGGTACAATAAATAACAGACAGTAGCAGGGTACAATAAATAACAGACAATAGCAGAATGCAATGACTAATAGACAGTTGTAGGACTCTATAAGCATAAGACAGAAGGACACACATTTTAAAAATAAACAGTGTTATCAGGGCAGAAATTGCCTTAAAAGATGAGCTGGTACTAGCACATACCAAAATAATTTGTTGGAAATGTTTCAAGAAACAAAATATTAATTGAAAATTATATATGACACAAAGAGGGGAAAAAATGGCTTAAAAAAGACATCAGAATGGATACCAAATGTACGCTCTCACATACATTATTGTAACTGATGAAACCTTTTGTTTAGTGAAGTTACAGTTTTATATGCTTGAACTCACCAGTAAAGACAACTCCAACATGTTAACATGGATCCCATAAAGAAAAGCACAACAATTTAAAAGCCCTGGTCATTCACTACACTATTTTCAATTATCTTGACTTAGAATACCACACGTTTTAGTATGTCACAATAAGAGAGCTCAAATGATAGAGCTCTTCCTCATTTAAAGTCAATTTGAGCGCAAACTACAATGCAAGTCAATAAATATGAAGATGCTGTGATCGACACTTGTGACAAATAGTTAAATAAATTTTAGTAACCAATGAAATAACTCTTTCACAATTAGAGGGAGGTTTACCTGTTCTGACAGCCAGCCCATATGCCTAATCTCGTGCTGGTTAGGTGCTGATCTTAACATCTCATTTGCATCATCTATTGCCTGCTTTGTAAGCATCATAACATTTGAGTGAATGGCATTGAACCAATCAGAAGCCGTAGGTGGATCAGGAAATCGAAGAATACAAATTCCTTTCCCATCAGGCGAATGCAGTTCTAAAGTTCTCTTTTCTGGGTCTGGAAAAGTTAGGTTTCTACAAAGGTAACACATTTTCAAAGGCAGGATTTTGGTTTCAGACCAGTTCGCTTTAGCTCCTTCTTTCTGCGCAGAGTCTTGCGTGCCCCAACCAAGTTCATTCAGTGGTGATGACTTTCGAAAGTATGGGGTGACTTCTCTCAAATATTTCACTGTGAATTAGAAAATCAATGTTTATTATTTATAGATGTGTGCATTTTTCTTAAACTTGTTCATAACTTTAAATATATACCTTTAAATATATATATGCTTTAAATATAAATACAAATCAACTGCATTTTTAATAACTTATACTCAATTAGATTAATTATACAACCTCATAATGTAATGCAAATGCATATTTCCATTGTGCTATTTGATCTTAATGAAATAACACCAGTAAAATAGTGGAAGAGAATTATACAAAAAGGTCTCTACATAAATTAACCTTCTTTACCTTTGATATTTGCTCAGAAATAGCGTTTTTGTATACTTTGTATTTTATTTGCAGCAAAGGCTACAATGTTAGGTTCAACACATTCAAATCATGCCATTTTTGGAAGAGCCTTCTCTGCTCACTCGACCAGGCAGAGTTGTCTATTTGGGTCAAAGCAAAGAAGTGCATATAGATTCATAAAAACGCGATGCTGCAGTAAAGCAAATTGTAAGAAGAAATGCAAAAATATATTTTTAAAAATAGAAAAAATGGTATGGTTAAAGCTTTACGTAATAATTGGACAACGCAAATTAAAATATTGTTTCGGTGCAATAAGCCTTCAGCAGGAATAAACATACAACACAGAGAGTTGTCTATTTCGAGGATGAGCATACAGATGTGATATTTGGATCTTGACCAGCTCTGATTCACTGACCCTAACACCAACAGTCAGCTATGAGTCACTTACTTATTGACATGCTATGCAATTAAAAATTGTAGACAAAATCAGAAAAGCTGAAGTGGAGTTAGAACATTCCTATAGAAACAACAGCCAAAAGTAGAACTAGATTGAAACCCACAGAGTTAGAACATTCCTATAGAAATAACAGTCAAGTAGAAATAGATTGATTGAAACACACAAGAGTTAGAACATTCCTATAGAAACAACAGCCAAAAGTAGAACTAGATTGAAACCCACAGAGTTAGAACATTCCTATAGAAATAACAGTCAAGTAGAAATAGATTGATTGAAACACACAGAGTTAGAACATTCCTATAGAAATAACAGTCAAGTAGAAATAGATTGATTGAAACACACAGAGTTAGAACATTCCTATAGAAATAACAGTCAAGTAGAAATAGATTGATTGAAACACACAGAGTTAGAACATTCCTATAGAAACAACAGCCAAGTAGAAATAGATTGAAACTCACAGAGTACGGACAAGTAAGGAGGCTCTGTAGAAGACAAAAGAAAGATATAAATGCAAGTTCAATTCATATAAAAATTATAGGGCTTACCAATATCAGTGTTGGTGATGAGAGTGGATATCGGTGCCTACGTCATTCAAGGGGACTTTCTCGTGTATTGTCACACTCGACAGGAAAAGTAGGGAACAGAACCCGGTCGTGGTTAATGCTGAGGTCAACGGTCTCATCTGTGATAACACCGATGAGAAAGATGCAGTCATTATTACAGACGGATCTGTAAGACGACACCAAAGAAGTGCATGGGCATTTACAGCACACTCGGCAGGCAGAATAGTCTACGAAGACAGTGGTGCATACGTTGTGACCACAAGTAGCATGACAATGGAGGCGGTGGCAGTGACCAAGGCATTCAAATGGTTAGAGTCACAAGACTACACCCACGCATGTATACTGAATGATTCGATGAGCATGATAAAAAAGTGGAGGCGGGCTCTGTACGCATGCAATGGGTAGAGTTGTTGCAGAAATCCAAAATACGTAAGGTCACCTTTGTCTATGTCCCTGGACATGCAGGAGTACGGGGAAATGAAAGGGCGGAAAGGTTGGCTAGCTGCGCTGTTGTTGAGGACGGGCAACCAATGGATCGGGCGGACATCATCAATGCCCTCCGAGATGTGGGAAGAGCACAGGACTTCGACAAACACAGATCCACGTCACTTCTTCGGATGATGGAAATGAGAGTTAAGTTGGGCACAGCCAGAAATGAGACACTTAGTGGCCGTGTAAGAAGACTTATCAACCAACATAGAACTGGAGTCGTCAGTCGCTGGACACTGAGGGAATTGCTGAGGAGGGGATCTGAGCACCTATGGACATGTTCGGAGTGCAATGATGATGACCCGCAAATAACTCAATAATAAAAATTATAGAAGAAACCACAAATCAAAAATTGCTGATATGCAATAACAAAATAATTATATTCTATATGGTGACAAAAAATAAAAACCCTGATAAAAATGGCCGTTCGAGTCCCTTACTAAAACCTGAATGCTTACCTTCCATTTCCACAATTCTTCCAGCCTTTTTTAAGGCTTTGACAGCATCATCATGAGTCGCATCTCTAAGATCTTCACCATTGACTGACAGTATAGCATCCCCCACATAAAGTTTCTCTGTTTTGTCTGCTGCCATGTTCTTAAATATTTTTGAGATTAGAATAGGCATTCGATTTTCCTTCCCACCTTTGATGCTGATGCCTAGGCCATGTTGTTCCTCTTTTATTACCTGCAACAGCATTTTGAAACAAATGAAACAATTCTGACTATAGCATGAAAGCATTAAAATTAATATAGCATGAAAGCATTAAAATTAATATAGCATGAAAGCATTAGGGGAGCCACGATAGCTCAGTGGTTAGTGAACTGGACTACAAAGGACAAGGGCTAGGGTTTGATCCCAATTGACAGCTTCCGGGTTTACCCAGCCTTAAATGGGTACCGGATTTTTTTCTGGGAAAGTAAAACAGCACGGGCGTAATACTGACCACATTACCCCAAAAATCATGTGCTGAAGGTCTGTAAAATATAGGGTCACTAACACCATATTTCCCTATACGCCACTTGGCGTGACGAGGGTACTTTACTTTTTTTTTTTTATGAAAGCATTAAAATGAATCTCCACATTACTAGTGTCTATATAGGGACTGGGTGGTACAGAGGTCAACCTCTGGACAAAAAGGTTCAGGGTTTCAATTTCACAAAAGAAGTGGGAATTTTTATCTTCTAATTCATGTGTTCTTCATGGCTTTACACTCCTTTTGTCTCTGGGTTGTGAGATATGATGTCTTTCCCTCTTGAATAATAGCAACAAAACTGGAGGCCATGTGTGCACTGTGCACACGTTAAAGAATCTTTAGCAGATATATAATTTAACTTATAATTAACTATAAAGAGTAAGCCAAAAATGACTGCAGCATGGGCAACTACTGTTACATTAAATGTCTACTCATGCTAAAAATTGATGTCAGGCTGAAAAAATCATCACAGTTTGCCATACACTAGCAATACCATGCCTACTTAAAAGGTGAATGCTAAGAAGAGAAGTGTATACTGTCTATAATATCAGCATCAGAAAAAATAAATAATGGGTATGTGTTGTGATATGTTGATGCCCATGATGTGATATGATGATGATATTTCAATACTCCAATTGTGTACGATGAATGATGATATCGTATGACAGGGAACAGTTGGCTGTGTTCACTTTCTGTGCGGTTTCGCCTTATGTCTTTTGGCGTGTGCTGAGACTGCTATGATGGGGACTACAGTTACCTTTCTTTGTTTGGAAGATGAGTTATAATTTGGATGATTCCACTGGCACGGGCGGTTGAGCAATTATGGATTTTAATTCGCTTGCAGTGATACCAAGGCCTTCCATAACCAATAACCAATAACCAATGTTGATGCGTGGATTAAACTTTTTATAGGTACTTAATAACGTGTTCTAAGTATTAAAGGAAAAAATAAAAAAACTGAGCAGCTAAATAACCCTTAATAAACAAATCCAATTATACCTCATTCATGTCTAAAAGTCAATAATGAAATAAATTATGAATTTTTATGTGAATTATTGTTCATCATCATCATCAAGTACCATGCCTGCTGGTGCAGGTAATCATGTCTCTCTGCAACTTTTGATCTCGACAGTTATTTATCATTTCTGTTGTTGACCTTCTACCAAGCCATTCTCTTAAGCTGTCTGGTATCTTTTCTCTTTGCTTCCCTCTATTTCTTCGTCCCTCAATTTTCTCAGTTGTCACAATATATTCCAAATGTTCCCTTCTCATTACATGGCCAAAAAATAATGATTGTTTCTTACTAATATTGGAAATTAGCTCTCTTTTTGCTTTGGCCTCTTTCAGAACATTTTCCAGAGTTATCTGCCTGTACGGCGAGGGACCCCTGTGCAGACGGCTGCCAGTGAAAAATGGATTAACACGCAAAATTCAGTTCCTAGTCTCTAGGGACTTCGTCATAGTTGAAAGCTAGCGAACGCAACAACAACAACAAGAACATTTTTGTTACTCTCCTTTGTTGTCCATGGTATTCTCAATATTCTTCTGTAAAACCACATTTCTACAGCCCCCACTGATTTTCTTAATATTTATAGGAGTTGTCAAAATAATGAATTAGTTTTCTGCTAAAAGAAAAAATTATCAAGGCTACACCACCTCAAATGAGTTATTGCGGGTTATGACAAAAGGTAAAATAAGGGTGTCATGTTATTTTAATAGGAGATGGCATCTTATTTTTATTTCAAAATCATGTATCTTGACTATTCAAATCATTTTCAAATTTAACACAATTATGAAAATAAAAAACACATTAAATCAAAATAATCATAATTCTTTACTTGATTTATTGTTGTTATTTTATTATTGATAACTATTCATTGATTGACATATTTTTGCAAAAGATGCAATAAGTTGTTATGGTGAGATTGTGGTGGTTGCAACATGGTGATTTGGTGGCCCGGTGGGGGGGGGGTTCTAGTAATTAAAATTACTACAGAAAACCATCAAAAATTTAAACCACTTAGAAATTTCAAACACTTTTGAAAAAATACACAACATATAAAAATATCATATTTCACATACTCAATCTACATGATCCATGGTGTAATTACCGCAAAATGTATATAAGCTTTACTAATCATGGGTACAAATGGCTATAAGTGGAGAACTGCCTTGTTTATTTTTTAAACAGAAAATTCTATCATGTCATGGATTCCCAGACCTTCAATGTGATGTAAAAAAGAGATCATCAACTTTTTGCAGGACTTGTTAAAACTTTCCATCCAGCTTGTCTAATAATAGCCAAAAATGTCATACCTGTCAATCACTGCTTGTCTAATACTAGTTGAATGTCTCTATTTTCAGTGTTTAATCCTTTCGTATTTAATCCAATCCAGCTTTTTGAAAGTCTGTTCTGGATGTTTATATTTGTAACTCATTCAATTCCTGTGTTATTAGAAGCAGGTTTCATTGTTTTTAATCAGTTTCAATTGTGTGTTATTCCAAGTTATTGAATTTTCACTGATAACAAAATGCTTTCCTTATAAATGTAACTAATGATTTATGGCCGAACAGGCCTCACAATTAATTTAATCACGGATCACTGTTAAAAATGGAAAAGATACCCACTACATGGATGGAAGTTCAGATTCAGATTTTTAATTGAGTGATAATACTGATTATCAGAATATATAGTGGCACCAGAGGTCGGGGGGGGGGGGGGGGGGGGGGGTTTTGCCTAATCCTTCTTCCAGCTTTAGAAAATATCAGGTCAATCATGCAATAATTTTGTTTTAAGATTTCTAGTAAAATTATTATTGTAAATACATTTTATCATCATGTGCCATACCAGTTGGCGTAGGAGATCATGTCCTTGCACAATCTTGTATCCACAATGTATCGTATCAGTTCTGTTTTTGACTGTTTTCCATGCCATGACACGAAACTATATAGTATCTTCTCTCTTGTCATCTGTGATCTCTCTTTCCCTGTATTTTACCAGTTGTAACCAAGTATTCCAATTTTCCTCTTCTCATGATGTGTCCAAAAAATGTTGATTGTTTCTTTCTGATGTTTTTTAGGAGCTCCCTTTTTGTATTGGCCTCTTTGAGAACTTTCTCATAGGTCTTTTTAGCTGTCTAAGGAACTTTCAACATTCTTCTGAGAAATCCCATCTCTGTGGCCTCTAATCGTCTTTTCATTTGTTTGTCTACTGTCCATGATTCACTTCTATAGGTCAGAATTGGTTCTATATAGCACCGATGAACTCTCTTTCTCATTTCTATTGACATAAATTTGTTTTTTTTTCATTTTCTGAAATGCTATTTTTGCCTGAGCTATTCTGTTTTTTATTTCTCTGATGCATCTCCCATCTGATGTTATTATTGAGCTCAAGTATTTTAAACGTTGCACTTGTTTCAGATTTGTCCTGTTTATTTTTATGCTGCTTGATGGTGATAATTGTTTCTTTGATATGACCATTACTTCTGTTTTCTTACTATTCACACTGAGACCTTTCTTGTTGCTTTCTTTTACTATTATGTCTATCATTTCTTGTAGTTCATTCTTAATAATTATATCAAAAGCAAGAGGAGCATTCATTGTACTGAAAAATATATGGAAATCCAAAGAAATTAGGTTAAATACAAAAATAAACATTTTCAACTTCAATGTTGAAAGTCCTATTATATGACTGTGAAACATAAAGAACAAAAAAAATGACAATCATGAAGATACAGACCTTTAATAATGGATGTTTGCGCAGAATAGGAAAAGGCAAGACAAAATCACCAACATAGAATTATGGAAAAGTACCAGTCAAATAATAGTGAAAAAAGAGATACAGTGAATATGATGGCGCTGGATAGGACACACATTGAGGAAGCCAAGTGAGAGTGAGAGGCCAACACAACAGGCCCTTTTTGAAATGCCCAAGGAAAAAAGTAAAGAGGAAGACACAAATATTCTTGGAGAAGACAGATGGAAGCAGAGATGAAGATGATGGGGAAGACATGGAATGATCTTCAAAGAATGGCAAGAAACAGAATAGAATGACTTAGAAAGTGTTTGTTGAAGACCTGTGATCCACAGGGAGTTGAAAGAAGAATTACAATAATTTGTTTAAATAGTCATGGTATCATTAAATGCATAACATGGTACCATGCAGGCACAGGTAATTATCATATGTGCTGAGGTTTGTTTTGATTTGTGGTTTCAATAAAAATACACACACAAAAACCATATGAATTAATTAACTGAACTCCTACTCCTGCTGCCCCACCTTCCAAAAAAAATATATTTATAAGTAAGATTACATATAGAATAGTTATATAATTATATATATTATATATAGCTAGTTAAAATGTGTTGAATCACACTGAATAAGGCAAATTAATAAAACCACGTTAAAACTGTGCTGTTCATTACGGTCATTACCAAACCGACCCAGACATGATGATTATAAAAGATGTTTAGGTCAGGAGGTAATTACGGGTGGAAGGTGTGGTGTGTAGTCAGTGAGTGAGTGTGTTGTTGTAAACTTCCACTTCCAGTTTGAGTTATACTGATCCAGATCTCTCGATAACAGTTGGTACTAACAACTGTAATAATAATGCCGTTTTCTGATAGAAGGTACACTCAAATAATCCTAGATCACCCGAATCCGTTTGTAGCTGGCCCAGTTAACAACACAACCATCAAAAACAATCACTGTAATTGTATTACCTTTACATAACGTTTTTGCCCAGTGATTGACTCCGGCAGGTCAGCAGTTCCGTTAACCAAACCGTGACCTGCATCTACAGGGCCGTTAGTTCCATTCGCCTGTTCTGGGTTCTCTGTTAACGTTAAGGTCACTGATTCTTCATTTAATGTAACACTAACGGGCACCACTGCTGACGGATAAACACTTCGAAAGCCCCGGACCTCGGCATCCCGTTCGCCATCTTGACGTTAATAAACAGTTGGTCTGCTCAACCTGTAACCTACCCAGTCCTAGCAGTCGATGATGGACGGCCAATCATCGCAAAACCCCGCCGCTACCAAACATTACCGTAACCGGGGTATTGTCGTTTCATATGTTTTTGTTTGAACTTCCTGTCTCTTTGCTTTAGTGTTACGTAGTAGGTGAGTTTACATTGAAGGTGTGATAAGTTAACTGATACAACCGACTTCTAAAAAAAAAACTATCTTTACGACACAGAGTACCATTGCTGGTGTATGTCGGGGGAGGGGAATGGGGGGGGGGGGGGGGCAACGATAGAACCAGAGGGATAAAGGCCGCTTGGTCAAGCAGTCGCCACGACGTGTGAGACTCAGGATTTTTATTTCACCCCCGATACTTTCGGGGTGAAATCCTTTCTGTCTACCGCGGGCTTCGAACACCGTACGCCCGCTTCGAACACTGTACATCCGACTTCGTTACAGCATACTTTTGGGCCTGTTGTTTCCATGAGCTGATTAAGATTGGTCGAAACGTTCTTTTTTTTTTGTTCCGTTTTTTTAACGTAAAGCTGTAAATCTTGTATTATATTTTGGCGCCTAGAATTATCTTTTCTGTCACCGAAGAATAATGATAAACTCAATGTATTTATATAATTAAACTTTACTTTATTGTCTTTCTTTCTCATAAACAAAAATATTACACAACCCACGTCTGTCCAGTTTTTATAATTCAAATGTCCCGTTTTTATCTCAAGCAATTATGGTCAGCCCACCCAACCGTCCATACTGTTCTGTGATACTCAAGACATCTTTCTTCCCGTGTGTCCCCTTGATGTGTACGGTGTTGTTCAAACGAGTGTTTCTCTCTCTCTCTCTCTGCGTTCAGGACTCAAACAGAGTAAGGATTCCAGACTCTCATATGAAGTCAGCTGTCAGGCTAAGTGTGTTGATCGCCCCCACAGACAGAACATCACAATTAGAGTCTGTCAGATCCACTCTGACTGAACACCCGTTAATACGTTGCACTGTGTTCTGCGCCAGTGGCCCAGTGCATCCGATTTCAGCCAGCATTTTTTCAGGTTTGCTTTCCTTAGCCTTTGATTGTCCCCAATCTTCCTGCAAGGCAGCAGTTGATCTTTTCTGTCGGGGGATTCTGCCCTTAGATGGTCGGCCTTCCCAGGTTTAAGAGCACCATCTGCCCGAGTCACTAGAGGTGACTAACACAGACATGCGACTTGTAATATGAGGAAACTGCAACAAGGAACACATTTCATGCGTAGCCTCCATTTGTTCCCGCCGCCTATCCCCATATACCGGTAAGTCACGTCCTCCCGAAAATGATGATCATCGTAGCACTTGATGATGTTAGGCCATCGTTGATGACTCCAATTCCGAACATATAGACACACAGTCAGTCGTCAATTTATTCTTGTTGCACATCAAACAGCAGACCGTAAGATTTGCGCACGGCCGGTTTAGGGAACCAATACGATGACGTAGGACACAATGTCGCCAAACTCATAATCTCGATACCTTTAGACTTATGTCTGATTACTCAAGTGTAAACAGTCTACGACGAACAATACACGAAGCAACTTCCCCAAAGAGACAAACTGCGACTGACGAAGTAGTTTACATTAATGTGTAACGTGGAAATAACTTGCGTCAAAGAATCCCAATAACGGTCTTGAACAGCACTAATGTGACGTAAAGCACAGATGAAGTCTGGACGGTGGAATGTCTCACTCACAACACTTGATTCGTCAAAAACGGACTGTTGTCGACCTACGACCTCGTCTTAGCGACACAGATGTATCAAGCATATCATCATTTTGACTTTTACGCAGAAAAGTGCAATGAAGATCCGAAATTAATCAGACCTTGGGTGCATTTTCTGCAGCGATCGAGAGGACGTGGACTAGATCCGCCATCTTGGAAACGGAAGTCCAAACGAGTGTTTGATGTTTGCTATTTCGTGCAAGTAAACTTTATCTTTAGCTTAGTGGACAAAGAGATACAACTAAGACGATGACTCTGAATAGGACACACACTGCGTAAGCCAACTGAGAGTATTACAAGACAGGCCCTTTTTTGGGAATCCCAAATTAAAAGTCAAAGAGGAAGACCAAAATATTCTTGGAGAAGATAGTTGGAAGCGAGATGAAGATGGCAAAGAAGGCATGGAATGATCTTTAAAAAATGGCAAGAAACAGAACGGCTTGGAAAGTATTTGTTGAAAACCTATGCTCCACGGGGAGCTGAAAGGAAAAAGAAGAATCCTTAGCTAGTGCATCTAGAATTGATGGGTATAGGTCTCAGCACATTCCCAATTTTGAACCAGAACTGATGCATGCAGGAAAGAATGTGCGGGATGGTCAACATGTGGACTGTAGATCTGCCGAAGTAGGTCTCAGCCCTGGTGTCAAGGGGACATGACTCGGCACCAAACTCTATGAAAGGAAAAAAAAACGTTCGACTACAAAAAAATGAACAAGAACTCTGAATTAAAAAAAAATACAGTTCTAAGAAGAAGGTGAAGATCTCCATAAAGATCTATAACGTAGTGTAGAGAATGGCATACAACCGCCCACCCATGAAAACATTTTCCCGGAACATAAAATGAGAAAATAATTAAAGACAAAGAAAACACACTGTACAGGTAGCAGTAGAATTGAAAAAAATGTCAATCTGACTGTCAGGACAACTTAGAGCACGGGTTAGGTGCTTTTGTGATAAGGACACGCAGAGAAAAATGCTGCTCGCGCGTGCGCGCGCGCGCGCACACACACACACACACACAAAGAGTTGCCTTTAATATGTTTACAAAACACACGCTGGCACACAGATAGCGTGTGTTGCGTAGGAACCTGAGTGTCCGAGTATAATAACAGCAACTTTCAAAACTAAAAATAAAAAATCAATATAGGTGTTATCTACTGCATTGTATCCACAAACGTATAGGTAAGAAAACAGAAAAACTATTCTGACATAATGATACCATTCCTTGAAAACTATTCTGACATAATGATACCAATCCTTGAAAACTACTCTGACATAATGATACTAATTCTTGAAAACTATTTTGACATAATGATATAAATTCTTGAAAACTATTCTGACATACTGATACAAATCCTTGAAAACTATTCTGACATAATGATACCAACCCTTGAAAACTATTCTGACATAATGATACCAATCCTTGAAAACTATTCTGACATAATGATACCAATTCTTGAATACTATTCTGGCATAATAATATCAATTCTTGAATACTATTCTGGCATAATAATATCAATTCTTGAAAATTATTCTGACATAATGATACTAATTCTTGAAAACTATTCTGACATAATGATATTAATTCTTGAAAACTATTCTGACATAATGATACTAATTCTTGAAAACTATTCTGACATAATGATACAAATTCTTGAATAATATTCTGACATAATGATACAACTCCTTGAAAACTATTCTAACATAATGATACCAACCCTTGAAAACTATTCTGACATAATGATACCAATCCTTGAAAACTATTCTGACATACTGATACTAATCCTTCAAAACTATTCTGACATAATGATACCAATCCTTGAAAACTATTCTGACATACTTATATCAATTCTTGAAAACTATTCTGACATAATGATACTAATTCTTGAAAACTATTCTGACATAATGATACTAATTCTTGAAAACTATTCTGACATAATGATACAAATTCTTGAATACTACTCTGACATAATGATATCATGCCTTTAAAAATATTATAAGAACGGTTTGAATATTTTCAAACACTTGATTGGGGTTGTCTTCTTCCGATGATCAGATTGCCTACAGTTGCGAAGCTTTGTGCAATCAGTTTCCTATCAGTGAGGAAAGACATCAATGCCAGGATTGTGACAATAATCGTGACATTGAAGTCATTGACGTATCGTGAAGTTGAAGAAACGAAGATAAATTAGCAAACATATGCCCAAGTAATATTGGAAGGGAAAATATAAGGTAAAAGAGGCAGAGGTAGACCAAGACTAACTTGTACGAGTAACATCAAAAGAGAGACAAATCAACCTATGACAATCTGCACCATCAAAGCAAGAGACAAAGTGGAATGGCGCTCCATGGTAGCCAACCTTTGATGCGGAGACGACACTCGATGGTGATGATGCCCAAGTAATAACACACACACACATATATATATATACATATTTTTTTTTTGGGGGGCGGCGGGTTTAAATCATAAATTGTGATGACGTTCTTGAGATAAACTATTAATTGAGGTCGCTAGGATAGACAGAATGAGAAATCTTGATGGCAGATAAAATGGTTAAAACAGCGCCTTGTATCAAACACATTGGAGACAATGAAATGGCTCGGTCTTATTGTGAGAATGGAACACAATCAGACGCAATTACAAGCTTGCAAGAAAGAGCCAACGGTCTCTTTAAGGATCCACAAGTCCAAGGTTCTGTCTGTCTATCTGTCTGTCTGTCTATCGTTCCCTGTATACATTTTACTTTTTTTTTTGTTGATTTAATTCCTGCAGTGGCCCATATAGTTTTGCCTGTAGTGTTGTATCTATGGGCCAATGGGTTTTCCTTGGTCTGATATATTCAATACAGTATTGGAATATGTGTTCAGCAGTTTGGGGCAGCTTCCCACGTGTACATGTGGCTAAGGTGTCAATCTTGAATTTTGTATACATGTGACCGTGGAGTCGATTGTGTCCGGTTCTGATGCGTATGATAACTTTTTCCTATCTATTCATATTATGAAAGGCATCTTGATATGAGGCGTGTGGTCTTCTGATTATTACTTACTTATCTATTTCTTCTAGTAGTATGAGTCCAAGGTTCAATAAGAGAAATATTTCAATGTTACTGAGATTCCAAAAATGACATATAAAAAGATCACCGGCTGAAATTATGACATGCATGAAGGACCGAGTAATGTGGAGAGAGACGATCGCCCACGTAATCGGCAAGGCACTTGATGATCTATATATTTGAAGGGAGGGGGGAACTAACATTATAAATTCCTGGTTTTCTATGTGGAATTATATAACCGACCCGTTTGAGATGCGCCCGTTCTGCGGATCTACGTAGATTAGTGTTATTTCGGTGATGTGATCTCCCATAGTGGATTCCTTGTCCTGGCCAGTGTTACAACCGAGTCCCTCGATTCTCACTGGGTAGTTGGACTTGCCATTTATCATGAGTTAAGTGCTTTATATTTATTGCTACCATTGATGGTGTAATCTGTATCTTTTATGTGTACTTTATAAAATGCTTTTCAGCCGAAAATATTGAGATTATCACGTTGTTTCTCTAGTCTAGATTGTAGACAGTCATACTGTTACCTTACAAGATTATTATTTTTTCCACATTCTATCGTTTGACTGGTTTTCATCAGGACTGGACCATGAACTCACCCCATATACACGTAGACAGTAATAGCTATCATGGCGGCATTAATCCCATTTATGGGGTTTGTCTCAGTGGCAGTTTCCATGGGGCTAGTAAATAAACCTAGTGCGGTCGCCACGTGGTATTCAGGTCAAAGTTTTTATTTGCTTATATTTAATATACTTCTGAGTGAGGTAATAGCAGTCTCAACAGTCACTGCAAGGCAAATGGAGGTTTTATGGCCAGTATTTCTTGTCGCTATAATTTCCATAACTTGAACAATAAAGTAGATCATAGACAATTTGGTTGAATATAAGGACTTTACACAATAACTTTTGTTTAAAAAAAAAATAAAATAAAATCAGCGTATCATCCAACAGTGGGACAAAAGAAGCCATATTTAGCATGAGAACATTGATTGAAAAGTACACAGAAGTAAACAAACCAATATATGCCTGCTTTATAGACTACACCAAAGCTTTCGATAGAATACACCATAACCAACTTATAGACTGCCTAAAGGATATAAATCTAGACGACACAGACATACGACTAATATGTATTTTTACTAGGAGCAAACAGCAATAATAAAATATAACAAGGAGAACTCTACACCCATTGATATAAAAAGAGGAGTAAGACAAGGATACATCCTATCACCAAGCTTGTTCAATCTATACACTGAGCAAATCTTTAAAACATCTTAGAGATGCCAGGCCTAAACATTAGTGGAAAGATAATCAATAACCTAAGATATGCTGATGATACTGTTCTACTAGCAGAAAATCCTAAAAACCTACAACAGTTGCTTAATGTGATAAACATAACAAGCAAAAAATATGGACTAGAAATGAAAATCAAAAAGACTAAAACTATGATCATAAACAAAGAAAATTCTCAAGACCTACAATTAAATATCACAGTTGAGGGAATACATCTGGAGACAGCCCAGAGCTACAACTATCTGGGACATACTATAACCAATGATGGAAAATGTAAAATTGAAATAAATAAAAGAATAGATATGGCAAAAAGTAATTTTAATGCCATGAAAAATATACTAACAACAAAACAAATATCAGCAGGGCTGAAACTAAGAATGGCAAAATGCTACATCTTCTCAATATTCATGTATGGTGCAGAAACATGGACATTAGACAAGAAAACAGAACAGAAAATTGAAGCATTTGAAATGCGGATTTATAGAAGAATATGTAGAATTGGATGGAAAGAAAAGATAACAAACGATGAAGTTTTAAAACAACTGAAAATAAAAAGATAACTACTAAATACAATTAAGAAATTAAGAAAAAAGAAAAATTAATTAAATTTTTGGGGCATGTTAAAAGACACAACAGCCTACTAAAAGTAATATTGGAAGGGAAAATACAAGGTAAAAGAGGCTAGGCAGACCAAGACTAACATGGACGAGTAACATCAAAAGATGGACAAGTCAATCTATGACAGTCTGGACCGTCAAAGCAAGAAACAGAGTAGAATGGCGATCCATGGTAGTCAACATTCGTTGCGGAGGGTAGTCAACATTCGTTGCGGAGAGGGCGCTCGATGATGATCATCATCATCCAACAGACCCACTCAAATGACTGGTTTTGTCCAGACTCTGGTCGATTCTTTGACTTCTTTCATTTTTGACAACATCGTTATTGTATTTGTGCTTGCCGCCATCTTGGTGAGATACAATCCGTTTTATCTCAGACTATTTTTTTCTCTAATCATATTAGACAGCAACTATAAATATAACATTTAAATATTGTGCTGAAAAAAATGTGTGTAGATCCGCTGATGTGAATACCGCAGGACAATACTGGCGATAAGAAACACTAAGCTCATGGGATTTAGTTCCTCTCGGATAGATACAGACATCATCATCATCATGTACCATGCCTGCTGGCGTATATGTTCATGCTTCTCCACAACTTTCGATATCGACAGTTATTTATAATTTCTGTTGTTGACCTTCTGCCAAACCATTCTCTTAAGCTGTCTGGTATTTTTTCTTTGCTTACTCTATCTCTTCGTCCTCAATTTTCCAAGTTGTCATAATAAATTGCAGCTGTTCCCTTCTCATTGCACGACCAAAAAATGTTGATTGTTTCTTCTTACTTTTGGAAATTAGCTCTCTTTTTGCTTTGACCTCTTTCACATCATCTTCATTACTCTTCTTAGCTGTCCATTGTACTCTCAACATTCTTCTGTAAAACCATATTTCTACAGACTTCCGTGATTTTCTTGTCGGTTGTCCTATTGTTCACGATTCGCATCCATATGTTAAGACCAGCTCTACATAACATTTATGAACTCTTTTTCTTGTTTCTAGTGTCAAAAATGGATAGCATAGTTTCTTCCTCATTCTTTGGAAAGCTGCTTTTGCCTGAGCCATTCTGCATCTCACCTCTTTTGTAAATCTACCATCTGAGGTTAACAAAGTTCCCATATATTTAAATGCATTTACCTGTTTTAATATTGTTCCACTTGTCTTTATTGTGCATTCGGTGATATCTTCTTTTTTGTTGCTACCATTACTTCTGTCTTTTTGCTTTCCTTCACTATAATGTCTAACAATTCTTATAACCCATTTTCACTCTGAGCGATTAAGATTTTACCACCAGCATACCTTAGATTATTTATATTATGACAGCCAATTGTTATTTCAGACATGCCTCGTATATAAATTAAAATAATCTCACTATACATATTAAATTAATCTAGTGACAGCACACGGCATTGCTTAACACCCTGTTTTATTTGTTGGAACATTCCCAATTGATTTTCAATTCTTATGGCCGTTGTTTGTTGCCAGTATATGTTCTTTATTATTCTTAGATCTTTGCTATCTACGTTTATGCCTTCTAAAATTTTGATTATTTCTTGGGACTTTACTTTGTCAAATGCGCTGGTATAATCTATGAATCATAGGTATAGATCTAAATGGCTCTTTCTATTAAAGAGCATATGATATATATGGCATTGTCCGTACCCTTACCTCCAACAAAAGCACTGTGTCCATCACTAATTTCTGGACTGATTTGTTTTGCGCTCTTCGTATCATGATTCTTTTTTATAAGGCTTATTGTGCGATGATCGTCGCATTCGATCGCACCAGATTTCTTTGTTAGGGCTATGGATATTGATTGTCATGGCAGCTACCAACATAGAGCAGAGGCTACTTACCCTTCTGTTCCAGGGACTAGTCCTCGCATCAATCGAGTATGCCCTGGCAATTCTTACTGTCAGTAAGACGCACATTGACAAGCTGGAGAAAATACAGAATGAAGCCATGCGCATTATCTTGGGGTGTACGAGGGACACTCCCTGTGTAGCGATGAGGTATCTTCTTGACTTTCCAACCATGGATGACAGAATCAAGATCTGGAGGGCACAGCATACCTGAAGATAGGGGCAGATAAAGAGCATCCATTGCATCATGAGCTCAGCACAGGGAAAGGTGTTAGGCTAAAAAGAGGCAACTCATGGGTGGGCCGAGCAAAAGATGTCATCAAACAGGTCTGTGGGCGTACACATATCAACGCTGGCGAGGAGTGGATAGCGGTGCCTACGTCATTCAGGGGGACATTCTCGCGTGTTCGACTGGAAATGTGGGAAACAGAGCTTAGTCGTGGTCAATGCGGGAGTCAACAACGCTGGCGAGGAGTGGATAGCGGTGCCTACGTCATTCAGGGGGACAGTCTCGCGTGTTCGACTGGAAATGTGAGAAACAGAACTTAGTCGCGGTCAATGCGGGAGTCAACAACGCTGGCGAGGAGTGGATAGCGGTGCCTACGTCATTCAGGGGGACATTCTCGCGTGTTCGACTGGAAATGTGAGAAACAGAACTTAGTCGCGGTCAATGCGGGATTCAACAACGCTGGCGAGGAGTGGATAGCGGTGCCTACGTCATTCAGGGGACATTCTCGCGTGTTCGACTGGAAATGTGAGAAACAGAACTTAGTCGCGGTCAATGCGGGAGTCAACAACGCTGGCGAGGAGTGGATAGCGGTGCCTACGTCATTCAGGGGGACATTCTCGCGTGTTCGACTGGAAATGTGAGAAACAGAACTTAGTCGCGGTCAATGCGGGAGTCAACAACGCTGGCGAGGAGTGGATAGCGGTGCCTACGTCATTCAGGGGGACATTCTCGCGTGTTCGACTGGAAATGTGGGAAACAGAACTTAGTCGCGGTCAATGCGGGAGTCAACAACGCTGGCGAGGAATGGATAGCGGTGCCTACGTCATTCAGGGGGACATTCTCGCGTGTTCGACTGGAAATGTGGGAAACAGAACTTAGTCGTGGTCAATGCGGGAGTCAACAACGCTGGCGAGGAGTGGATAGCGGTGCCTACGTCATTCAGGGGGACATTCTCGCGTGTTCGACTGGAAATGTGGGAAACAGAACTTAGTCGCGGTCAATGCGGGAGTCAACAACGCTGGCGAGGAGTGGATAGCGGTGCCTACGTCATTCATGGGGACATTCTCGCGTGATCGACTGGAAATGTGGGAAACAGAACTTAGTCGTGGTCAATGCGGGAGTCAACAACGCTGGCGAGGAGTGGATAGCGGTGCCTACGTCATTCAGGGGGACATTATCGCGTGTTCGACTGGAAATGTGGGAAACAGAACTTAGTCGTGGTCAATGCGGGAGTCAACAACGCTGGCGAGGAGTGGATAGCGGTGCCTACGTCATTCAGGGGGACATTCTCGCGTATTTGACTGGAAATGTGGGAAACAGAACTTAGTCGTGGTCAATGCGGGAGTCAACAACGCTGGCGAGGAGTGGATAGCGGTGCCTACGTCATTCAGGGGGACATTCTCGTGTATTCGACTGGAAATGTGGGAAACAGAACTTAGTCGTGGTCAATGCGGGAGTCAACAACGCTGGCGAGGAGTGGATAGCGGTGCCTACGTCATTCAGGGGGACATTCTCGTGTATTCGACTGGAAATGTGGGAAACAGAACTTAGTCGTGGTCAATGCGGGAGTAAACAACGCTGGCGAGGAGTGGATAGCGGTGCCTACGTCATTCAGGGGGACATTCTCGCGTGTTCGACTGGAAATGTGGGAAACAGAACTTAGTCGCGGTCAATGTTGGAGTCAACAACGCTGGCGAGGAGTGGATAGTGGTGCCTACGTCATTCAGGGGTCATTCTCGCGTGTTCGACTGGAAATGTGGGAAACAGAACTTAGTCGTGGTCAATGCGGGAGTCAACAACGCTGGCGAGGAGTGGATAGCGGTGCCTACGTCATTCAGGGGGACAGTCTCGCGTGTTCGACTGGAAATGTGGGAAACAGAACTTAGTCGGGTCAATGCGGGAGTCAACAACGCTGGCGAGGAGTGGATAGCGGTGCCTACGTCATTCAGGGGGACAGTCTCGCGTATTCGACTGGAAATGTGGGAAACAGAACTTAGTCGTGGTCAATGCGGGAGTCAACAACGCTGGCGAGGAGTGGATAGCGGTGCCTACGTCATTCAGGGGGACAGTCTCGCGTGTTCGACTGGAAATGTGGGAAACAGAACTTAGTCGTGGTCAATGCGGGAGTCAACAACGCTGGCGAGGAGTGGATAACGGTGCCTACGTCATTCAGGGGGACATTCTCGAGTGTTCGACTGGAAATGTGGGAAACAGAACTTAGTCGTGGTCAATGCGGGAGTCAACAACGCTGGCGAGGAGTGGATAGCGGTGCCTACGTCATTCAGGGGGACAGTCTCGCGTGTTCGACTGGAAGTGTGGGAAACAGAGCTTAGTCGTGGTCAATGCGGGAGTCAACAACGCTGGCGAGGAGTGGATAGCGGTGCCTACGTCATTCAGGGGGACATTCTCGAGTGTTCGACTGGAAATGTGGGAAACAGAACTTAGTCGTGGTCAATGCGGGAGTCAACAACGCTGGCGAGGAGTGGATAGCGGTGCCTACGTCATTCAAGGGGACATTCTCGTGTATTCGACTGGAAATGTGGGAAACAGAACTTAGTCGTGGTCAATGCGGGAGTCAACAACGCTGGCGAGGAGTGGATAGCGGTGCCTACGTCATTTAGGGGGACATTCTCGTGTATTCGACTGGAAATGTGGGAAACAGAACTTAGTCGTGGTCAATGCGGGAGTCAACAACGCTGACGAGGAGTGGATAGCGGTGCCTACGTCATTTAGGGGGACAGTCTCGCGTGTTCGACTGGAAATGTGGGAAACAGAACTTAGTCGTGGTCAATGCGGGAGTCAACAACGCTGGCGAGGAGTGGATAGCGGTGCCTACGTCATTCAGGGGGACAGTTTCGCGTATTCGACTGGAAATGTGGGAAACAGAACTTAGTCGTGGTCAATGCGGGAGTCAACAACGCTGGCGAGGAGTGGATAACGGTGCCTACGTCATTCAGGGGGACATTCTCGCGTGTTCGACTGGAAATGTGGGAAACAGAACTTAGTCGCGGTCAATGCGGGAGTCAACAACGCTGGCGAGGAGTGGATAGCGGTGCCTACGTCATTCAGGGGGACATTCTCGCGTGTTCGACTGGAAATGTGGGAAACAGAACTTAGTCGCGGTCAATGCGGGAGTCAACAACGCTGGCGAGGAATGGATAGCGGTGCCTACGTCATTCAGGGGGACATTCTCGCGTGTTCGACTGGAAATGTGGGAAACAGAACTTAGTCGTGGTCAATGCGGGAGTCAACAACGCTGGCGAGGAGTGGATAGCGGTGCCTACGTCATTCAGGGGGACATTCTCGCGTGTTCGACTGGAAATGTGGGAAACAGAACTTAGTCGTGGTCAATGCGGGAGTCAACAACGCTGGCGAGGAGTGGATAGCGGTGCCTACGTCATTCATGGGGACATTATCGCGTGTTCGACTGGAAATGTGGGAAACAGAACTTAGTCGTGGTCAATGCGGGAGTCAACAACGCTGGCGAGGAGTGGATAGCGGTGCCTACGTCATTCAGGGGGACATTCTCGCGTATTCGACTGGAAATGTGGGAAACAGAACTTAGTCGTGGTCAATGCGGGAGTCAACAACGCTGGCGAGGAGTGGATAGCGGTGCCTACGTCATTCAGGGGGACAGTCTCGTGTATTCGACTGGAAATGTGGGAAACAGAACTTAGTCGTGGTCAATGCGGGAGTCAACAACGCTGGCGAGGAGTGGATAGCGGTGCCTACGTCATTCAGGGGGACATTCTCGTGTATTCGACTGGAAATGTGGGAAACAGAACTTAGTCGTGGTCAATGCGGGAGTCAACAACGCTGGCGAGGAGTGGATAGCGGTGCCTACGTCATTCAGGGGGACATTCTCGCGTGTTCGACTGGAAATGTGGGAAACAGAACTTAGTCGCGGTCAATGTTGGAGTCAACAACGCTGGCGAGGAGTGGATAGCGGTGCCTATGTCATTCAGGGGGTCATTCTCGCGTGTTCGACTGGAAATGTGGGAAACAGAACTTAGTCGTGGTCAATGCGGGAGTCAACAACGCTGGCGAGGAGTGGATAGCGGTGCCTACGTCATTCAGGGGGACAGTCTCGCGTGTTCGACTGGAAATGTGGGAAACAGAACTTAGTCGTGGTCAATGCGGGAGTCAACAACGCTGGCGAGGAGTGGATAGCGGTGCCTACGTCATTCAGGGGGACAGTCTCGCGTGTTCGACTGGAAGTGTGGGAAACAGAGCTTAGTCGTGGTCAATGCGGGAGTCAACAACGCTGGCGAGGAGTGGATAGCGGTGCCTACGTCATTCAGGGGGACATTCTCGAGTGTTCGACTGGAAATGTGGGAAACAGAACTTAGTCGTGGTCAATGCGGGAGTCAGCTGTCTTACCTGCGATAACACCGATGAGAAAGATGGAGTCATCTATACAGACTGATCTGTAAGACGACGCCAGAGGAGTGCATGAGCATTTACAACACGCTCGGCAGGCAGAGTAGTCAAGGAAGACAGTGGTGCATACGTTATGACCATAAGTAGCGTGACGATAAAGGTGATAGCAGTGACCAGGGCATTCATCTGGTTGGTGTCACAAGACTACACCCACGCCTGTATACAGAGTGATTCGATCAGCACGATAAGAAAAGTGGGGGCGGGATCTGTACGTATGCAATGGGTAGAGTCATTACAGAAGTCAAATATACGTAAGATCACATTTGTCTACGTCCCAGGACTACTGGGAAATTAAAAAAAAAGCGGACAGGTTGGCTAGCTGTGCTATTGTTGAGGATGGTCAACCAATGGATCGGGCGGACATCATCAATGCCCTCCGGGAAGTGGGAAGAACACAGGACTTCGACAAATATGAGTCCACGACACACCTTCGGATGAAAGGAATGGGAGTTAAGATGGGCACAGCCAGAAACAAGAAACTTAGTGGGCGTGTAAGGAAACTAATCAACCAACACAGAACTGGAGTCGTCAGTCGCTGGACACTGTGAGACTTTCTGAGGATGGGATATGAACACCTATAGACATGTTCGGAGTACAATGATGATGAACCGCAAATAACTCATTATTGATTTTTAGCAAGTCGTCTGGTATATATCCGCTGTTGTAGATACCATTCAATGTTTTTGTTATTAATTCTATACCAAAATCACCCATGGCTTCAATCTCTTCTTTAGTTATATTATCTGGTCCAGGAGATTTTCCTACTTTCATATTGCACAAGACGTCTTCCACTTTTTGAGTATTTCTGGTCCTTCCCCATTATCCTTAATATTTACTTCTGTTCGTTCATCATCATAAAGATCTTTATTGTATTCTGTCCATCTTTCCCTTATGCTTTCTTGTTCAATCAACAGTTCTCCTTCCTTTGATCTTAAACATCCAGTTTTTTATTGCGTTTTTCTTCCTGTTAATTCTTCAATTTGTTTGTATATAGCTTTGGCATCTCCTTTTTGTTGCATTTCAATCTTTGCATCTCTGTTTTAGCCATGCTTCTTTTGCTTCATTGCATTTTATTACAATTTCTTTATTTAATCTCTTATACGCATCGTTATTTTCTTTATTTCTTCTTCTTGTATCCATTAGCTGCAAAATGGCATCTGTCATCCATTTCTTTCTTGAATTTATTCTCACCGTTTGTATGAACTCTTTTGATGTTTGCTGCAATGACTCTTAGCATTTCCCGCGGTTCATCAATGCTTTGTATCTTCTCTATTGCATTTTACCGGTTCTGAATTGTGATGTTATATTTGTCTTGTCTGATTTGAGTAAATCTAAATTTAACTTGATATTAACTGAGGCTAGTTTTGTTGTTTTTAATTTTACTTTAAGTCCACCCACAACTAGTACATGATCACTTTTGCAATCTGCCCCTGGTCTAGTTTTCACCCATACCAGACTGTTTCTATTTTTATAAATCTGTTGTTTATCATTATATTGTCTATTTGATTACGTGCGTTGTCTCCTAGGCTTTTCCATCTCTATAGATGTCATGAAAAGTTTAATTCCAACAGACGACAAAATATACATGGAAAACAAACCAGCAGAAGAGATCGATCACTTTATCTATCTTGGAAGTCACATTGATCGAGAAGGGGATACAAGTAAAGAAATTAGAATCAGAATCGCTAAAGCAGCAATGTCTTTCAGAAGCCTTGAAAAGTTGTGGAAATCAAAACTCATCAGCACAAACACAAAACTTAGACTATTCAAATCAAATGTACTATCAACCCTTACTTATGCGTGTGAAAGCTGGAAAACAACAAGAGATATAGAAACAAAGTTGAACGCATTCGAAAATAAATGTCTAAGGAAAATACTTGGTATAGCGTGGAACGAATTCAAAACAAACGAGGAAATTAGAGAAATCGCCAATCAACCACTAATATCTTCAGTAATAAAGAAAAGACGATGTTCATATGTTGGACATGTGATGAGAAGATATAATAACCGAATAGCAAAGCAAGCCCTCATGTGGGAAACAACAGGTAAGAGAAAAAGAGGAAGACCCAGGGAGACACTGAGAAGAACATTGGTGAGAGAGGCAAGAGCAGCAGGATTCGGCTCCCTCAATGAGATAGAGCAGCTTGCACAGAACAGAGACAAATGGCGAGATTTGATAAAATATCTTTAAAAGAAAACTGCTAGAACAAAAATTCAGATAGGAGAAGGAGTATCTTGGTCTACGCCCTATGGGCCGGCTAGGGCTCGAAAGGTCAATAGATAGATAGATAGATGTCTTGGATGTTTTTATACCAGTTGTTTCCTATCTTCATATTTTGTATTCTTGCCCAGTCAATAAGATTGTCACCTCTTTCATTTCTCTCTCCTAAATCATAGGAACCAACCACTTCTTCAACTCTTTCCTTTCCTACTTTTGCATTGAGATCACCTAGTGTTTTCATGTGGTTTGCATTGAAGTACCATATTAAGTTCGTGGTACAATTTGTCAATTGTTTCTTCTGGACTGTCTGCTGTTGGTGCATACACTTGTATAAGATTAATATATATTAGCTTTCCATTCAATTTCACTAAAAGGACTCCCTTGTTGAGATCTAAAGGCCCGTCTTTACTGAGACTTGTGGCGAAATATTTGCTGTGTACTCTTAACGTACTTCAGTGGTTGAGTGGTTATTGTGTTCGCTTCCTGACCAGCTTAACTTACTTCAGTGGATGAGTGGTTATTGTGTTCACTTCCTGACCAGCTTAACGTACTTCAGTGGATGAGTGGTTATTGTGTTCGCTTTCTGACCAGCTTAACGTACTTCAGTGGATGAGTGGTTATTGTGTTCGCTTTCTGACCAGCTTAACGTACTTCAGTGGATGAGTGGTTATTGTGTTCACTTCCTGACCAGCTTAACGTACTTCAGTGGATGAGTGGTTATTGTGTTCGCTTTCTGACCAGCTTAACGTACTTCAGTGGATGAGTGGTTATTGTGTTCGCTTTCTGACCAGCTTAACGTACTTCAGTGGATGAGTGGTTATTGTGTTCGCTTCCTGACCAGCTTAACGTACTTCAGTGGATGAGTGGTTATTGTGTTTGCTTCCTGACCAGCTTAACGTACTTCAGTGGATGAGTGGTTATTGTGTTCGCTTCCTGACCAGCTTCACGTACTTCAGTGGATGAGTGGTTATTGTGTTCGCTTCCTGACCAGCTTACCTTACTTCAGTGGATGAGTGGTTATTGTGTTCACTTCCTGACCAGCTTAACTTACTTCAGTGGATGAGTGGTTATTGTGTTCACTTCCTGACCAGCTTAACTTACTTCAGTGGATGAGTGGTTATTGTGTTCACTTCCTGACCAGCTTAACTTACTTCAGTGGATGAGTGGTTATTGTGTTCACTTCCTGACCAGCTTAACTTACTTCAGTGGATGAGTGGTTATTGTGTTCACTTCCTGACCAGCTTAACTTACTTCAGTGGATGAGTGGTTATTGTGTTCACTTCCTGACCAGCTTAACGTACTTCAGTGGATGAGTGGTTATTGTGTTCGCTTCCTGACCAGCTTAACGTACTTCAGTGGATGAGTGGTTATTGTGTTCGCTTTCTGACCAGCTTAACTTACTTCAGTGGATGAGTGGTTATTGTGTTCACTTCCTGACCAGCTTAACTTACTTCAGTGGATGAGTGGTTATTGTGTTCGCTTCCTGACCAGCTTCACGTACTTCAGTGGATGAGTGGTTATTGTGTTCGCTTCCTGACCAGCTTACCTTTCTTCAGTGGATGAGTGGTTATTGTTTTCACTTCCTGACCAGCTTAACTTACTTCAGTGGATGAGTGGTTATTGTGTTCACTTCCTGACCAGCTTAACTTACTTCAGTGGATGAGTGGTTATTGTGTTCACTTCCTGACCAGCTTAACTTACTTCAGTGGATGAGTGGTTATTGTGTTCACTTCCTGACCAGCTTAACTTACTTCAGTGGATGAGTGGTTATTGTGTTCACTTCCTGACCAGCTTAACTTACTTCAGTGGATGAGTGGTTATTGTGTTCACTTCCTGACCAGCTTAACGTACTTCAGTGGATGAGTGGTTATTGTGTTCGCTTCCTGACCAGCTTAACGTACTTCAGTGGATGAGTGGTTATTGTGTTTGCTTCCTGACCAGCTTAACGTACTTCAGTGGATGAGTGGTTATTGTGTTCGCTTCCTGACCAGCTTAACGTACTTCAGTGAATGAGTGGTTATTGTGTTCGCTTCCTGACCAGCTTAACTTACTTCAGTGGAAGAGTGGTTATTGTGTTCACTTCCTGACCAGCTTAACTTACTTCAGTGGATGAGTGGTTATTGTGTTCGCTTCCTGACCAGCTTAACTTACTTCAGTGGATGAGTGGTTATTGTGTTCGCTTCCTGACCATCTTAACGTACTTCAGTGAATGTGTGGTTATTGTGTTCGCTTCCTGACCAGGTTAACTTACTTCAGTGGATGAGTAGTTATTGTGTTCACTTCCTGACCAGCTTAACTTACTTCAGTGGATGAGTGGTTATTGTGTTCACTTCCTGACCAGCTTAACTTACTTCAGTGGATGAGTGGTTATTGTGTTCGCTTTCTGACCAGCTTAACTTACTTCAGTGAATGAGTGGTTATTGTGTTCACTTTCTGACCAGCTTAACTTACATCAGTGGATGAGTGGTTATTGTGTTCACTTCCTGACCAGCTTAACTTACTTCAGTGGATGAGTGGTTATTGTGTTCGCTTTCTGACCAGCTTAACTTACTTCAGTGAATGAGTGGTTATTGTGTTCACTTCCTGACCAGCTTAACTTACTTCAGTGGATGAGTGGTTATTGTGTTAACTTCCTGACCAACTTAACTTACTATAGTGGATGAGTGGTTATTGTGTTCACTTCCTGACCAGCTTAACTTACTTCAGTGGATGAGTGGTTATTGTGTTCACTTCCTGACCAGCTTAACTTACTTCAGTGGATGAGTGGTTATTGTGTTCACTTCCTGACCAGCTTAACGTACTTCAGTGGATGAGTGGTTATTGTGTTCGCTTCCTGACCAGCTTAACGTACTTCAGTGGATGAGTGGTTATTGTGTTCGCTTCCTGACCAGCTTAACGTACTTAATTGGATGAGTGGTTATTGTGTTCGCTTTCTGACCAGCTTAACTTACTTCAGTGAATGTGTGGTTATTGTGTTCACTTCCTGACCAGCTTAACTTACTTCAGTGAATGTGTGGTTATTGTGTTCGCTTCCTGACTAACTTAACTTACTTCAGTGAATGAGTGGTTATTGTGTTCGCTTTCTGACCAGCTTAACTTACTTCAGTGGATGAGTGGTTATTGTGTTCGCTTCCTGACCAGCTTAACGTACTTAATTGGATGAGTGGTTATTGTGTTCGCTTTCTGACCAGCTTAACGTACTTCAGTGGATGAGTGGTTATTGCGTTCGCTTCCTGACCAGCTTAACGTACTTCAGTGGATGAGTGATTATTGTGTTCGCTTCCTGACCAGCTTAACTTACTTCAGTGGATGAGTGGTTATTGTGTTCGCTTCCTGACCAGCTTAATTTACTTCAGTGGATGAGTGGTTATTGTGTTCGCTTCCTGACCAGCTTAACTTACTTCAGTGGATGAGTGGTTATTGTGTTCGCTTCCTGACCAGCTTAACTTACTTCAGTGGATGAGTGGTTATTGTGTTCGCTTCCTGACCAGCTTAACTTACTTCAGTGGATGAGTGGTTATTGTGTTCGCTTCCTGACCAGCTTAACTTACTTCAGTGGATGAGTGGTTATTGTGTTCGCTTCCTGACCAGAAGTGTCCGGGTTCGATCCCCCGCAATGGCGGATTTTTTTTTTGGACTAATAGGACCCCGGGGTTCACCCATCCTCTAAAAATAAAATGAGTACCAATGAAATAAGCGAAATAATAAAATGAGCGACCTGACGTGATACGGACCATATCACCCAAAAATGTGCCGTGATCATAGAAAAATATGGTCACTAACACCATATTCCCCATAAACCTAGCAAGGCGTGGATGGAACCTTTACTTTTTACTCTTAAGGTCACCCAAAGTATAAAAGAAGTGAATTGTCGTACATGGTTAGTATCGTATTTTTAGTTGTTTTTTCCCCGCCCATGACGCCGCAGCAGCTCACTGGTTAGTAAGTTCGTCTAAGGAAAAAGGTTCGACCATGATTGACGGTTTCCAGATGCACCCAGCCTTAAATATGTTTCTGGATTTTTCGGGAAAAGAAAAACATAACTGACGTGAAATTCACCACGGGACTCAAAAATGCGCCGTAGGTCAAATACGGACATATGCAACGACATATACCACACGAAAGACGAATGTGGCTGACCACCGTGAAAGAGATTGGAGCCTCATCATGTACCAGTCCAGAGGAAGTCATGGAGAGGAATTCGAACTTATGTCGGAGGAAAGATCTTAAAATAAGTACTTGGAATGTTAGGACTCTATATCAAGAAGGGAAACTGGAAAATCTGATTCAAGAAGCAGAACGAATAAATATAGTTATCTTAGGCATATCAGAGACAAGATGGAAAGAATGTGGGTACATAGAGCACGAAAAATATACATTTATATACTCAGGACACACAACAGAACATCAAAGGGGGTAGGAATACTGATAAAAAGAGAGCTACAAAAATATATAAGTACCCACTGGACATACAGTGATAGGATTATACTACTCAAGTTGAAAGCAAAACCATTCGACATAGCAATAATACAGACATATGCACCTACTCAAGACTACACAGATGAACAAATAGAGGCATACTATGAAGACCTAAATAAAGTTATGAAGCAAGTGAAATCTTCAGACATCTTGATTGTAATGGGTGACATGAACGCTAAAGTAGGAAAAGGTAGATATAAGACCATTATAGGAAATCATGGTTTAGGAAAAAGAAATGACAGAGGAGGAAGAATAATACAATTCTGTGAAGAAAACAGGCTGATAATATGTAACACCTACTTTGAGCAAGATGGAGCCGCGATAGCTCAGTGGTTAGTGAACTGGATTACAAAGGACAAGGGGTATGGTTCGATCCCAACGGACGGCTTCCGGGTTTACCCAGCCTTAAATGGGTACCGGATTTTTTCTGGGAAAGTAGAGCGGCACGGGCGTAATACCGACAACATTACCCAAAAAATCATGTGCCGAAGGTCTGTAAAATTTATGGTCACTAACACCATATTCCCTAAACGCCACTTGGCGTGACGGGGGTACTTTACTTTACTTTACTAAAACTAAGAATAGCAAAATGTTACATCTTCTCAATATTTCTATATGGTGCAAAAACATGGACATTAGACAAGAACACAGGACAGAGAATTGAAGCCTTTAAAATGTGAATATATAGAAGAATAGGTAGAATTGGATGGAAGGAAAAGAAAACAAACGACGAAGTCTTAAAACAACTAAAAATGAAAAGACAACAACTAAACACAATTCAAACAAGACAAATGCGATTTTTGGGGCATGTTCAAAGACACAACAGCCTACTAAAAGTAATATTGGAAGGGAAAATACAAGGTAAAAGAGGCAGAGGCAGACCAAAAACTAACATGGACGAGTAACATCAAAAGATGGACAAATCAGCCTATGACAACCTGCACCATCAAACCAAGAGACAGATCAGAATGACGCTCCATGGTAGCCAACCTTCGTTGCGCAGACGGCACTCGATGATTATGATGATATACTACACAGGATACATACCAAATGAACTAAAAACATCAACTTTCATTGCATTGCCTAAAAGGAATGGTGCAGTTGAAGTAGTATAGTATATCATTTACATGCAACAAAAGTGCCTTTGAAGGCACCTAAATCCTTATATAAATAGTCTACACGCAGATCGAGGCACATTTTTTTTGGTGCCGTTTTTCCTTATATGAGAGTCTACCGTTTTTTCCTTATATGAGAGTCTACCCGCCCATTTTTGTTCCGGTGACCTCTCGTGGCGGTGGTGGTGACCTCCCGGTGACCTCTCGTGGCGGTGGTGGTGACCTCCCGCGGCGGTGGTGAAGGGGTGGTGAAGGGGTGGTGGTATCATAAATCTATTATATTCTTTGTACTTTCAATGGTTACGTAACTTTCATAAATCTATTCTTTCTTTATACTCTCAGGCAATAAAAAACAGTGACAAGTTTATTTATTGTTTTAAAAACTTCCTTTAGAATTAAAGGTAACAACTTAGGCCGTTACACACGCTACACGAAGGTACATTACCGAACTTAGTAACTACACGGCATTTAACGTTAAGCGAGATCAAAGAGTTACCGGTAGACGCGCAGCCGCGAAGACGCGCAGCAAGGGGCCGCAAGATCAAAGAGCTCGGTAGACGCGCAGCGAAGACGCGCAGCGAAGACGCGCAGCGAAGACGCGCAGCGAAGACGCGCAGCGAGGGGGCCGCGTTTAACGTTAAGCGCGATCAAAGAGTTCCCGGTAGACGGACCGCGTTTACATCAAAGAATCCGCCTCCCGTGGTGAAATCTCCGTAGCCGGTAAGTGTTCATCAGGAGTGTCATTTATCAGGGGAATTTTACGATACCGATGTTTTAATGTGAGACGCTTGGGGTAATTAACAGTGACAAGTTATTTATTTATTGTTTTTATTGGTATATATTGAACAATCGATAACACATGATTTAGACAAAAATGTATTCTTTAACTAATGTACATTATACACATATTTAATACATAGAAAACAAAGTAGTTTATTTACAATCAGTAATACATGATAGTGTTAAATGGCTAAAGGGGAGGTGGTCACGTTGTCAGAATGGAAGTTTATTTATTTATTGTTTTATTCGTATATATCCCACAATAGATAATACAGGGGTAGACAATAATGTAGTCTTTAACTATTGTACATTATAGACAAGTATAATACATAAGAAACAAAGTAGTTTATTTACAAGAAGTGATACATGATACTGTTAAATTGCTAAAGGGGAGGTGGTCACGTTGTTCAGAATGGACCTGTCACTTGATGGGGTGAGGTAGTACGTTGGAAGTTGTAGTAGTAGGTTAGAAGTTGGCGTGTAATAGAAGTAGTAGGTAGTCGGATGTGGAAGTTGTAGTTGTAGAGGTAGCTGGTTGTGGAGGTAGTTGTAGTAGTGAAAGTTGTAGTAGAGCAGGGGACGACGTTCAAATTACGTTACTCCCAAATCCACGAAAGCTTAGACTTTGGAGTTCTATATCTTTAGCACTTCAACGAATAACAGACAACAGTAATGGTGAACCTTACAGATAAGAAAACTTAGTTCCAAAACCCAAAAGTTCGTCCCATAACTAAAAAGTTGAACTCAAAACATTAAAAATCTAGGTCCAAAGTCAAAATAGTTAGACACGGTAGGGCAAAAGGGCATATTCTTTCCAACCAATACTCCCTATTCTTCTACACATCTGCATCTCGAAGCCTTCGAATTTATATTCAATGTTTGGCTACTGACTATATTTTGCGCCGATTGCGCAGAGTCGATTCTATATTCAATCACTGAACTCTCTGTCTATGTAGTAGACACGTATGTCATGTCAATGTAACAGTCATGTCAATGTAACACTCATGTCAATGTAATGGTCATCTCGTTGTAACAGACACGTATGTCATGTCGTTGTAACAGACACGTATGTCATGTCGTTTTATCAGAGACGTATGGTATGTCGTTGTAATAGCCATGTTGTTGTATCAGTCATGTCGATGTAACAGTCATGTCAATGTAACAGTCATGTCAATGTAACAGTCATTTCGTTGTAATAGTCATCTCGTTGTAACAGTCACGTATGTCATGTCGTTTTATCAGAGACGTATGGTATGTCGTGATGGACGAATGTAGGTTGTCGACTGTGTCATGATGGATCATGTAGGTTGTCGACGGTGCCATGATGGATCATGTAGGTTGTCGACGGTGTCATGATGGATCATGTAGGTTGTCGACGGTGTCATGATGGATCATGTAGGTTGTCGACGGTGCCATGATGGATCATGTAGGTTGTCGACTGTGCCATGATGGATCATGTAGGTTGTCGACGGTGCCATGATGGATCATGTAGGTTGTCGACGGTGCCATGATGGATCATGTAGGTTGTCGACGGTGTCATGATGGATCATGTAGGTTGTCGACTGTGTCGAGATGGACGAATGTAGGTTGTCGACTGTGTCGAGATGGACGAATGTAGGTTGTCGACTGTGCCATGATGGATCATGTAGGTTGTCGACTGTGCCATGATGGATCATGTAGGTTGTCGACTGTGCCACGATGGATCATGTAGGTTGTCGACTGTGTCGGGATGGATCATGTAGGTTGTCGACTGTGTCGGGATGGATCATGTAGGTTGTCGACTGTGTCGGGATGGATCATGTAGGTTGTCGACTGTGTCGGGATGGATCATGTAGGTTGTCGACTGTGTCGGGATGGATCATGTTGGTTGTCGACTGTGTCGGGATGGATCATATAGGTTGTCGAATGTGTCGGGATGGATCATGTAGGTTGTCGACTGTGCCATGATGGATGAATGTAGGTTGTCGACTGTGCCATGATGGATCATGTAGGTTGTCGACTGTGTCGAGATGGACGAATGTAGGTTGTCGACTGTGTCGAGATGGACGAATGTAGGTTGTCGACTGTGCCATGATGGATCATGTAGGTTGTCGACTGTGCCATGATGGATCATGTAGGTTGTCGACTGTGCCACGATGGATCATGTAGGTTGTCGACTGTGTCGAGATGGATGAATGTAGGTTGTCTAGTGTCTCATGATGGTTGTATGTAGGTTTTCTAGTGTGTCGGGATGGCTGAATGTAGGTTCTGTCTAGTGTGTCGTGATGAGTGTATGTAGATTGTCTAGTGTGCCATGATGGTTGTATGTAATTGTCGAGTATGCTCCAACAAATCACCGCGCCATTTAAACTTCTTTGAACATAATGGACACGGGTGTTCACCAGAAGAAACCTCATTATGAGAAACCATCTGGAGAAAATCCAATAACCCTTTCCTCAACCATATTTAACATACCTAGTTTAACTTCATCAAACATCAAGCTCAACAATACTTAGCATACCTACTTTAAACACCTGGATAAAATTGAATAACCTTTCATCGATAAGCCTTAACGTACTTTAAGAGAAAACAATCCAACTTACTGTGTAAAATAGAATCTCAATCCGTTAGAATGAATAGTAACTTTCCTTGAAGCAACCAAACTTATAACACGAAAGCCCTGAAGGGTCTAGTTTAAATATATCCTGGTAACAAATGAATACATTATCCAATCAGCGAGTGACTATGCCAACATCGGCTGATATCTGGATTAACCAACCAGAGAAGAGTATTAGCATGGGAGGCGGAGCAAAGAAATGACTGACATCTGTATTATAACCATTCAGAAAAGAGCATTACTATGAACGGCAGAGTGATTAACCAATTATAGAAGAGCGTAACTTTGAAAACGGTTCCAGTTCCATCTTAAGGTAAATGAATTGGTCGGGTTCTCATCGAGGATCGTGGGCGTTTCTGGTCCATAGAATGTGTTTGGATAAACTTATGAAGGAGTTTATGTTCCTGGGGGTTGATATTATTCATACATATGATAAGGCGTGTAAGAAACATTCCAAGTTTTATAGAGCTATGGCTAACCTAGTATATACATTATCGGAGAGAAATGAGCTGTTATTTACTGGAATAATTAAGAGAGTCGGTGGTCATGATATCTACGCCACGTTTGTAACCATCGTTATCGAAATACTTTCAGATCGAATTCGCAATTTCGGTCGTCTTGTTGTTCTATATACCCTCGCCTATCGATTAGTTAAGAATCATGTTAAAGACATGTTCGACTCTGATTCCGACATTTGTACTTTAGAAACGGACTTTGGTACTTGGACCGGTGGTATCATCGGAAGAGAATTTGGAGAGTGGTTACTAAAAGAAGGTAGTTTGGAAAATTTTCTAGACCTCTCTAACGAAGAAGCTACAACACTGTGGACTCTACTTCGCAACAGCCTTTGGTCTTTAAGAGCTTTACCTATAAATGTTTATCTGTGAGTTTATATATTTTTTTTCCCTAATAAAAGTTTGGTAACCCCACAGCATTTGTTACTGCCTTACAATATTGTTTACCAGGTCACGACACCCTCTCACACTGATGATGAGGGTTGTCCTGTAGTAGGCCTGTGATTGTAATAAGAATGGTTTGCTCCAGCTTTGAAATCTGAAATTTTCACAAAAAGAGATGGTGTTACTCAGTTCCCCTATAATGGGGATGTTGAGTTACTAAAAATAGATTTTGATCTCTGATGCAATACCTGATTAGTTACTAAAAATAGAATGTGACCTATGATCCAATAACAGAATACTCATTGCACTGGTGACCAATTGAGACTGATGGAAAAGTGAATTCCCAGTCATAGAAAAGTATGTTGTCACGATAGGTGTGTCAATAACAAGGAACAAAAAATCATTAAAGACATCCTAATTAAGTTGTGAAATTTTGGTGGTTGAGAGATAAATCTGAAGATAAGCACATCAAACTATAAGAACAAGGAAACAATCGTATATTACACACTCTTAGAGCCAGTGTTAAGGTAACACGTATTTAGTTAAAATAGAAGGTTATAAATTGAGTAGAGGTAAACTTATGCCTTATGGCTCATCTACTTTTTCGAATAAACTCAAGTTCAGAAGAGGAAGACAGTGATAAAGATAGTGATGTGTCAATGAGCACGCAAACCACGACAATATGGCCGAGTGGTAATTTTAATAATGGTTTAACTTTAGACTCAATTTTCAAAAAGACAAATATACGTGAAAGGTTTTTAAACTCTAGTGAAACCTCTGACACCTACATCACCGGCTCTCAAAATCAGGGAGCTGGAAGACTGGAGATTCCAACTGAAATAATTAACAACCACTCCTCGACGGGTAATAGAGATATACAAATCTTTGAACATGATATTTATTTTGAACAAATTAACGCAACGTGGAACGAACAATACGCTTGCAGCCAGCAAGGTGATACACTAAACGATAGAGCTACCAAGGTAGGTAATTGCTTTGGAGTCGAGTTTACCTTTTGATTTGATATTCTCTGTTTCTCCTTCGTTATCTTTATTACTGGGTTATTACACAACTAGTAGAGACATTATCTTTATTGATGATGATAAATAGTAAATTTCCACATGTAATGAAAATTTTGAAACTAGTTGCTAGTAATGATTGACGTTATAGTAAAGGAAACCGAAAAAAAATAAAGGACTCATCGTTAATACCATAAAGAAGTAACTGTAACATCAAAGAAAACGACAAGTGGAATAATATTAATACTGGTAAATCTTTTGACGTATTATCCTCTGGAGGTGGAGTAGAGTAAATTTTACGTAGAAGCAGGTTTAAATTACCCAAGAGACTCATGAACAATAGGTTACTAGGTGAGAAGCGAAAGAGATATCCAATACTTGGATGTTGTGACTTGTAATGAGAACCGCTGTAATAACTTGTACCAACTTGAAAACGTGAGGGGTGAAAAGACAGAGGGAAACAAAGAGAAATGACATCAGCTACAGAGTTGTGCAGAGATATTTTATTATAAAGTGTTTTTCATTTAGAAGTTTTTGCTGGCTTTTAAACCTAAATTGTCTCGTTTCTTCTAGGTTCATTTTTGTGAAGAAACGATTGTTTTAACAATCCACGATGATGAAAATGACGAACCCAATTATTCTTGGCAGCAGTTTTCTATAGACAAGGAGCGCTTCATAAACCGCATACAAGAATGTGGCAAAATTATTTCCTCCATCCTAGCTATTGATCACAGAGCCAAGATTCTAAAAAAGTATTTCAGAAGTAATAGAAACTAAAGTTTAGTTGATATTTTACTTGCCAAGCCCAATCCTGTGTTCTCAAGAACACTTCCCTCTAATGAGCATAACATGCTATACTCGAGTTTGTCTCCAACTTGTCAGTGTAGGCCCCGCCCTCTGGATCATCATTTGTTTGATGACTCCATGGATACATCGGCTTCGTGGAACAAACTTCCCATGACTCATCAAAGATGGCCGCTCTCTGAACATGTCTCATCACGTCCAATGACGTATTGCATCAGTTACTATAAATAGAACGTATTCCATTGGTTACTATAAATAGACTGACCACGCCCCCTTGTTACAGGGTATAAAGGGCAGCCGTTCTCAGTGCTGCTACATACAGAAAGTCAGATCCCTGCTACCAAGTCGTGTGCTTTTTAGAATGGAGTCCGTTAGAATGGATATGTGTGATTCCGCTTTTAATGTTGACTGTGGTGGTGCTTTTTTCTATGCCGCTCGTAACGGCGAGTATGTAAAGCCTCTACAGAAGAATGGTTTGAAGGCTGTCTCAGTTTCGAGATATCGAGCAAAGACTTTAATTCATCTTAGAAAATACGATGGCAAAACGGGGTTGAAATTCCCAACACGTTACGGCATAACACTAACACAGCCTGAATTTGAGACTTTAGTGGGTCTGAAGTCTACGATTCTCTCAGAGTGTGACAGACTACGAGTAGCCACAGGTGATGCGTCTACGATTCTCTCAGCTGAGTGTGACAGTATACAAGCAACCACTGATGGAGCATCTACATTTCGCTCAGACTATGACAGAGAACAAACGACCAATGAGGGTGAGTGGTCGATCGCTGCTCCTCCCGTTTATGACGACTTCCAGGCGTCTACAATTCTCTCAGCAGAGTGTGACGGTGTACAACCAATTACTGATGGAACATCTACATTTTGCTCAGACTATGCCCGAGAACAAACAACCAATGAGGGTGAGTGGTCGTTTGCTGCTCCTCCTGTTTATGACGACTTCCAGTATCAACAGAGTAACCTTTCGACTGTTCTCGCAGACACAGCTCACAAACGAATTGATCCCCGTTCGATCACTAATATAACTGATGGATCTTATGCTATTAAGAACAATAAACAAAATTGTGTTAAATTTTGCGATCCTTGTGTATTTAAAAAACCACGTGGGAGACCACGTAAACTTGTAATTTAAGCATTAAACACATGACTATGTTGTTATATGTGTACTTTTTTAGATGATTTGTATCCATATTTGCACTATTTAAAGCATCATTGTTCAATTATAAACATTTGAATGTGTAACATGTGTTGTCTAGTTTTATTGTGAAAATAAACATTATATAAAGATCATATTTGTTTGTTTTTATTTGACTTATTTTAATTTTAATGAGTTTATTCGAAAAAGTAGATGAGCCATAAGGTATAAGTTTACCTCTACTCAATTTATAACCTTCTATTTTAACTAAATACGTGTTACCTTAACACTGGCTCTAAGAGTGTGTAATATACGATTGTTTCCTTGTTCTTATAGTTTGATGTGCTTATCTTCAGATTTATCTCTCAACTACCAAAATTTCACAACTTAATTAGGATGTCTTTAATGATTTTTTGTTCCTTGTTATTGACACACCTATCGTGACAACATACTTTTCTATGACTGGGAATTCACTTTTCCATCAGTCTCAATTGGTCACCAGTGCAATGAGTATTCTGTTATTGGATCATAGGTCACATTCTATTTTTAGTAACTAATCAGGTATTGCATCAGAGATCAAAATCTATTTTAGTAACTCAACATCCCCATTATAGGGGAACTGAGTAACACCATCTCTTTTTGTGAAAATTTCAGATTTCAAAGCTGGAGCAAACCATTCTTATTACAATCACAGGCCTACTACAGGACAACCCTCATCATCAGTGTGAGAGGGTGTCGTGACCTGGTAAACAATATTGTAAGGCAGTAACAAATGCTGTGGGGTTACCAAACTTTTATTAGGGAAAAAAATATATAAACTCACAGATAAACATTTATAGGTAAAGCTCTTAAAGACCAAAGGCTGTTGCGAAGTAGAGTCCACAGTGTTGTAGCTTCTTCGTTAGAGAGGTCTAGAAAATTTTCCAAACTACCTTCTTTTAGTAACCACTCTCCAAATTCTCTTCCGATGATACCACCGGTCCAAGTACCAAAGTCCGTTTCTAAAGTACAAATGTCGGAATCAGAGTCGAACATGTCTTTAACATGATTCTTAACTAATCGATAGGCGAGGGTATATAGAACAACAAGACGACCGAAATTGCGAATTCGATCTGAAAGTATTTCGATAACGATGGTTACAAACGTGGCGTAGATATCATGACCACCGACTCTCTTAATTATTCCAGTAAATAACAGCTCATTTCTCTCCGATAATGTATATACTAGGTTAGCCATAGCTTTATAAAACTTGGAATGTTTCTTACACGTCTTATCATATGTATGAATAATATCAACCCCCAGGAACATAAACTCCTTCATAAGTTTATCCAAACACATTCTATGGACCAGAAACGCCCACGATCCTCGATGAGAACCCGACCAATTCATTTACCTTAAGATGGAACTGGAACCGTTTTCAAAGTTACGCTCTTCTATAATTGGTTAATCACTCTGCCGTTCATAGTAATGCTCTTTTCTGAATGGTTATAATACAGATGTCAGTCATTTCTTTGCTCCGCCTCCCATGCTAATACTCTTCTCTGGTTGGTTAATCCAGATATCAGTCGATGTTGGCATAGTCACTCGCTGATTGGATAATGTATTCATTTGTTACCAGGATATATTTAAACTAGACCCTTCAGGGCTTTCGTGTTATAAGTTTGGTTGCTTCAAGGAAAGTTACTATTCATTCTAACGGATTGAGATTCTATTTTACACAGTAAGTTGGATTGTTTTCTCTTAAAGTACGTTAAGGCTTATCGATGAAAGGTTATTCAATTTTATCCAGGTGTTTAAAGTAGGTATGCTAAGTATTGTTGAGCTTGATGTTTGATGAAGTTAAACTAGGTATGTTAAATATGGTTGAGGAAAGGGTTATTGGATTTTCTCCAGATGGTTTCTCATAATGAGGTTTCTTCTGGTGAACACCCGTGTCCATTATGTTCAAAGAAGTTTAAATGGCGCGGTGATTTGTTGGAGCATACTCGACAATTACATACAACCATCATGGCACACTAGACAATCTACATACACTCATCACGACACACTAGACAGAACCTACATTCAGCCATCCCGACACACTAGAAAACCTACATACAACCATCATGAGACACTAGACAACCTACATTCATCCATCTCGACACAGTCGACAACCTACATGATCCATCGTGGCACAGTCGACAACCTACATGATCCATCATGGCACAGTCGACAACCTACATGATCCATCATGGCACAGTCGACAACCTACATTCGTCCATCTCGACACAGTCGACAACCTACATTCGTCCATCTCGACACAGTCGACAACCTACATGATCCATCATGGCACCGTCGACAACCTACATGATCCATCCAGACACAGTCGACAACCTACATGATCCATTCCGACACAGTCGACAACCTACATGATCCATCCCGACACAGTCGACAACCTACATGATCCATCCCGACACAGTCGACAACCTACATGATCCATCCCGACACAGTCGACAACCTATATGATCCATCCCGACACAGTCGACAACCTACATGATCCATCATGGCACAGTCGACAACCTACATGATCCATCATGGCACAGTCGACAACTTACATTCATCCATCATGGCACAGTCGACAACCTACATGATCCATCCCGACACAGTCGACAACCTACATGATCCATCCCGACACAGTCGACAACCTACATGATCCATCATGGCACAGTCGACAACCTACATTCATCCATCATGGCACAGTCGACAACCTACATGATCCATCCCGACACAGTCGACAACCTACATGGTCCATCCCGACACAGTCGACAACCTACATGATCCATCATGGCACCGTCGACAACCTACATGATCCATCATGGCACAGTCGACAACCTACATGATCCATCATGACACCGTCGACAACCTACATGATCCATCGTGGCACAGTCGACAACCTACATGATCCATCATGACACCGTCGACAACCTACATGATCCATCATGGCACAGTCGACAACCTACATGATCCATCATGGCACAGTCGACAACCTACATGATCCATCATGACACCGTCGACAACCTACATGATCCATCATGGCACCGTCGACAACCTACATGATCCATCATGGCACCGTCGACAACCTACATGATCCATCATGGCACAGTCGACAACCTACATGATCCATCATGGCACCGTCGACAACCTACATGATCCATCATGACACCGTCGACAACCTACATGATCCATCATGACACCGTCGACAACCTACATGATCCATCATGGCACCGTCGACAACCTACATGATCCATCATGGCACCGTCGACAACCTACATGATCCATCATGACACAGTCGACAACCTACATTCGTCCATCACGACATACCATACGTCTCTGATAAAACGACATGACATACGTGACTGTTACAACGAGATGACTATTACAACGAAATGACTGTTACATTGACATGACTGTTACATTGACATGACTGTTACATCGACATGACTGATACAACAACATGGCTATTACAACGACATACCATACGTCTCTGATAAAACGACATGACATACGTGTCTGTTACAACGACATGACATACGTGTCTGTTACAACGAGATGACCATTACATTGACATGAGTGTTACATTGACATGACTGTTACATTGACATGACATACGTGTCTACTACATCGACAGAGAGTTCAGTGATTGAATATAGAATCGACTCTGCGCAATCGGCGCAAAATATAGTCAGTAGCCAAACATTGAATATAAATTCGAAGGCTTCGAGATGCAGATGTGTAGAAGAATAGGGAGTATTGGTTGGAAAGAATATGCCCTTTTGCCCTACCGTGTCTAACTATTTTGACTTTGGACCTAGATTTGTAATGTTTTGAGTTCAACTTTTTAGTTATGGGACGAACTTTGGGGTTTGGAACTAAGTTTTCTTATCTGTAAGGTTCACCATTACTGTTGTCTGTTATTCGTTGAAGTGCTAAAGATATAGAACTCCAAAGTCTAAGCTTTCGTGGATTTGGGAGTAACGTAATTTGAACGTCGTCCCCTGCTCTACTACAACTTTCACTACTACAACTACCTCCACAACCAGCTACCTCTACAACTACAACTTCCACATCCGACTACCTACTACTTCTATTACACGCCAACTTCTAACCTACTACTACAACTTCCAACGTACTACCTCACCCCATCAAGTGACAGGTCCATTCTGAACAACGTGACCACCTCCCCTTTAGCAATTTAACAGTATCATGTATCACTTCTTGTAAATAAACTACTTTGTTTCTTATGTATTATACTTGTCTATAATGTACAATAGTTAAAGACTACATTATTGTCTACCCCTGTATTATCTATTGTGGGATATATACGAATAAAACAATAAATAAATAAACTTCCATTCTGACAACGTGACCACCTCCCCTTTAGCCATTTAACACTATCATGTATTACTGATTGTAAATAAACTACTTTGTTTTCTATGTATTAAATATGTGTATAATGTACATTAGTTAAAGAATACATTTTTGTCTAAATCATGTGTTATCGATTGTTCAATATATACCAATAAAAACAATAAATAAATAACTTGTCACTGTTAATTACCCCCAAGCGTCTCACATTAAAACATCGGTATCGTAAAATTCCCCTGATAAATGACACTCCTGATGAACACTTACCGGCTACGGAGATTTCACCACGGGAGGCGGATTCTTTGATGTAAACGCGGTCCGTCTACCGGGAACTCTTTGATCGCGCTTAACGTTAAACGCGGCCCCCTCGCTGCGCGTCTTCGCTGCGCGTCTTCGCTGCGCGTCTACCGAGCTCTTTGATCTTGCGGCCCCTTGCTGCGCGTCTTCGCGGCTGCGCGTCTACCGGTAACTCTTTGATCTCGCTTAACGTTAAATGCCGTGTAGTTACTAAGTTCGGTAATGTACCTTCGTGTAGCGTGTGTAACGGCCTAAGTTGTTACCTTTAATTCTAAAGGAAGTTTTTAAAACAATAAATAAACTTGTCACTGTTTTTTATTGCCTGAGAGTATAAAGAAAGAATAGATTTATGAAAGTTACGTAACCATTGAAAGTACAAAGAATATAATAGATTTATGATACCACCACCCCTTCACCACCCCTTCACCACCGCCGCGGGAGGTCACCACCACCGCCACGAGAGGTCACCGGGAGGTCACCACCACCGCCACGAGAGGTCACCGGAACAAAAATGGGCGGGTAGACTCTCATATAAGGAAAAAACGGTAGACTCTCATATAAGGAAAAACGGCACCAAAAAAAATGTGCCTCGATCTGCGTGTAGACTATTTATATAAGGATTTAGGTGCCTTCAAAGGCACTTTTGTTGCATGTAAATGACATACTATACTACTTCAACTGCACCATTCCTTTTAGGCAATGCAATGAAAGTTGATGTTTTTAGTTCATTTGGTATGTATCCTGTGTAGTATATCATCATAATCATCGAGTGCCGTCTGCGCAACGAAGGTTGGCTACCATGGAGCGTCATTCTGATCTGTCTCTTGGTTTGATGGTGCAGGTTGTCATAGGCTGATTTGTCCATCTTTTGATGTTACTCGTCCATGTTAGTTTTTGGTCTGCCTCTGCCTCTTTTACCTTGTATTTTCCCTTCCAATATTACTTTTAGTAGGCTGTTGTGTCTTTGAACATGCCCCAAAAATCGCATTTGTCTTGTTTGAATTGTGTTTAGTTGTTGTCTTTTCATTTTTAGTTGTTTTAAGACTTCGTCGTTTGTTTTCTTTTCCTTCCATCCAATTCTACCTATTCTTCTATATATTCACATTTTAAAGGCTTCAATTCTCTGTCCTGTGTTCTTGTCTAATGTCCATGTTTTTGCACCATATAGAAATATTGAGAAGATGTAACATTTTGCTATTCTTAGTTTTAGTAAAGTAAAGTAAAGTACCCCGTCACGCCAAGTGGCGTTTAGGGAATATGGTGTTAGTGACCATAAATTTTACAGACCTTCGGCACATGATTTTTTGGGTAATGTTGTCGGTATTACGCCCGTGCCGCTCTACTTTCCCAGAAAAAATCCGGTACCCATTTAAGGCTGGGTAAACCCGGAAGCCGTCCGTTGGGATCGAACCATACCCCTTGTCCTTTGTAATCCAGTTCACTAACCACTGAGCTATCGCGGCTCCATCTTGCTCAAAGTAGGTGTTACATATTATCAGCCTGTTTTCTTCACAGAATTGTATTAATCTTTCTCCTCTGTCATTTCTTTTTCCTAAACCATGATTTCCTATAATTGTCTTATATCTACCTTTCCTACTTTACTGTTCATGTCACCCATTACAATCAAGATGTCTGAAGATTTCACTTGCTTGATAACTTTATTTAGGTCTTCATAGTATGCCTCTATTTGTTCATCTGTGTAGTCTTGAGTAGGTGCATATGTCTGTATTATTGCTATGTCGAATGGTTTTGCTTTCAAATTGAGTAGTATAATCCTATCACTGTATGTCCAGTGGGTACTTATATATTTTTGTAGCTCTCTTTTTATCAGTATTCCTACCCCCTTTGATGTTCTGTTGTGTGTCCTGAGTATATAAATGTATATTTTCGTGCTCTATGTACCCACATTCTTTCCATCTTGTCTCTGATATGCCTAAGATAACTATATTTATTCGTTCTGCTTCTTGAATCAGATTTTCCAGTTTCCCTTCTTGATATAGAGTCCTAACATTCCAAGTACTTATTTTAAGATCTTTCCTCCGACATAAGTTCGAATTCCTCTCCATGACTTCCTCTGGACTGGTACATGATGAGGCTCCAATCTCTTTCACGGTGGTCAGCCACATTCGTCTTTCGTGTGGTATATGTCGTTGCATATGTCCGTATTTGACCTACGGCGCATTTTTGAGTCCCGTGGTGAATTTCACGTCAGTTATGTTTTTCTTTTCCCGAAAAATCCAGAAACATATTTAAGGCTGGGTGCATCTGGAAACCGTCAATCATGGTCGAACCTTTTTCCTTAGACGAACTTACTAACCAGTGAGCTGCTGCGGCGTCCCGGGCGGGGAAAAAACAACTAAAAATACGATACTAACCATGTACGACAATTCACTTCTTTTATACTTTGGGTGACCTTAAGAGTAAAAAGTAAAGGTTCCATCCACGCCTTGCTAGGTTTATGGGGAATATGGTGTTAGTGACCATATTTTTCTATGATCACGGCACATTTTTGGGTGATATGGTCCGTATCACGTCAGGTCGCTCATTTTATTATTTCGCTTATTTCATTGGTACTCATTTTATTTTTAGAGGATGGGTGAACCCCGGGGTCCTATTAGTCCAAAAAAAAAATCCGCCATTGCGGGGGATCGAACCCGGACACTTCTGGTCAGGAAGCGAACACAATAACCACTCATCCACTGAAGTAAGTTAAGCTGGTCAGGAAGCGAACACAATAACCACTCATCCAATTAAGTAAGTTAAGCTGGTCAGGAAGCGAACACAATAACCACTCATCCACTGAAGTAAGTTAAGCTGGTCAGGAAGCGAACACAATAACCACTCAACCACTGAAGTAAGTTAAGCTGGTCAGGAAGCGAACACAATAACCACTCATCCACTGAAGTAAGTTAAGCTGGTCAGGAAGCGAACACAATAACCACTCATCCACTGAAGTAAGTTAAGCTGGTCAGGAAGCGAACACAATAATCACTCATCCACTGAAGTACGTTAAGCTGGTCAGGAAGCGAACTCAATAACCACTCATCCACTGAAGTACGTTAAGCTGGTCAGAAAGCGAACACAATAACCACTCATCCAATTAAGTACGTTAAGCTGGTCAGGAAGCGAACACAATAACCACTCATCCACTGAAGTAAGTTAAGCTGGTCAGAAAGCGAACACAATAACCACTCATTCGCTGAAGTAAGTTAAGTTGGTCAGGAAGCGAACACAATAACCACACATTCACTGAAGTAAGTTAAGCTGGTCAGGAAGTGAACACAATAACCACACATTCACTGAAGTAAGTTAAGCTGGTCAGAAAGCGAACACAATAACCACTCATCCAATTAAGTACGTTAAGCTGGTCAGGAAGCGAACACAATAACCACACATTCACTGAAGTAAGTTAAGCTGGTCAGGAAGTGAACACAATAACCACACATTCACTGAAGTAAGTTAAGCTGGTCAGAAAGCGAACACAACAACTACTCATCCAATTAAGTACGTTAAGCTGGTCAGGAAGTGAACACAATAACCACTCATTCACTGAAGTAAGTTAAGCTGGTCAGAAAGCGAACACAATAACCACTCATCCACTGAAGTAAGTTAAGTTGGTCAGGAAGTGAACACAATAACCACTCATCCACTGAAGTAAGTTAAGCTGGTCAGGAAGTGAACACAATAACCACTCATTCACTGAAGTAAGTTAAGCTGGTCAGAAAGCGAACACAATAACCACTCATCCACTGAAGTAAGTTAAGCTGGTCAGGAAGTGAACACAATAACCACTCATCCACTGAAGTAAGTTAAGCTGGTCAGAAAGTGAACACAATAACCACTCATTCACTGAAGTAAGTTAAGCTGGTCAGAAAGCGAACACAATAACCACTCATCCACTGATGTAAGTTAAGCTGGTCAGGAAGTGAACACAATAACCACTCATCCACTGAAGTAAGTTAAGTTGGTCAGGAAGTGAACACAATAACTACTCATCCACTGAAGTAAGTTAACCTGGTCAGGAAGCGAACACAATAACCACACATTCACTGAAGTACGTTAAGATGGTCAGGAAGCGAACACAATAACCACTCATCCACTGAAGTAAGTTAAGCTGGTCAGGAAGCGAACACAATAACCACTCATCCACTGAAGTAAGTTAAGCTGGTCAGGAAGTGAACACAATAACCACTCATCCACTGAAGTACGTTAAGCTGGTCAGGAAGCGAACACAATAACCACTCATCCACTGAAGTACGTTAAGCTGGTCAGAAAGCGAACACAATAACCACTCATCCACTGAAGTACGTTAAGCTGGTCAGGAAGCGAACACAATAACCACTCATCCACTGAAGTACGTTAAGCTGGTCAGGAAGTGAACACAATAACCACTCATCCACTGAAGTAAGTTAAGCTGGTCAGGAAGTGAACACAATAACCACTCATCCACTGAAGTAAGTTAAGCTGGTCAGGAAGTGAACACAATAACCACTCATCCACTGAAGTAAGTTAAGCTGGTCAGGAAGTGAACACAATAACCACTCATCCACTGAAGTAAGTTAAGCTGGTCAGGAAGTGAACACAATAACCACTCATCCACTGAAGTAAGTTAAGCTGGTCAGGAAGTGAACACAATAACCACTCATCCACTGAAGTACGTTAAGCTGGTCAGGAAGTGAACACAATAACCACTCATCCACTGAAGTAAGTTAAGCTGGTCAGGAAGTGAACACAATAACCACTCATCCACTGAAGTAAGTTAAGCTGGTCAGGAAGTGAACACAATAACCACTCATCCACTGAAGTAAGTTAAGCTGGTCAGAAAGTGAACACAATAACCACTCATCCACTGAAGTAAGTTAAGCTGGTCAGGAAGTGAACACAATAACCACTCATCCACTGAAGTAAGGTAAGCTGGTCAGGAAGCGAACACAATAACCACTCATCCACTGAAGTACCTGAAGCTGGTCAGGAAGCGAACACAATAACCACTCATCCACTGAAGTACGTTAAGCTGGTCAGGAAGCAAACACAATAACCACTCATCCACTGAAGTACGTTAAGCTGGTCAGGAAGCGAACACAATAACCACTCATCCACTGAAGTACGTTAAGCTGGTCAGAAAGCGAACACAATAACCACTCATCCACTGAAGTACGTTAAGCTGGTCAGAAAGCGAACACAATAACCACTCATCCACTGAAGTACGTTAAGCTGGTCAGGAAGTGAACACAATAACCACTCATCCACTGAAGTACGTTAAGCTGGTCAGAAAGCGAACACAATAACCACTCATCCACTGAAGTACGTTAAGCTGGTCAGAAAGCGAACACAATAACCACTCATCCACTGAAGTACGTTAAGCTGGTCAGGAAGTGAACACAATAACCACTCATCCACTGAAGTAAGTTAAGCTGGTCAGGAAGCGAACACAATAACCACTCAACCACTGAAGTACGTTAAGAGTACACAGCAAATATTTCGCCACAAGTCTCAGTAAAGACGGGCCTTTAGATCTCAACAAGGGAGTCAATGTCGTTGCCTCTCTTATCAATGTTTGTATTTGAGTTTCTCCAGGTCAGCCTCTTTTATTTTGTCTGCTGGTTCCCATTTGAGAGTTTGCTTTGTGGTTATCTTAGTAGCTCTTCTCATTACATGGCTGATACATCATTTGCCCACCTTTTCTTAATTATAGTAAGGATGTTGGTTATTCTGGGTAGTTTTCTTCTTCCTTTCAACTTCCTGTAGAGGTAAGTCCTGTTTTGTGACATTCTCTTAAGATCGCTTAAAATCTTCTCCGCGTATAATTTGGCCTTTCCTTTTATTTCCTTACATGGGGAAGGCTTGTAGTATAATAACAGCAGTTGCTTTGTGGAGTGCTGCCCCTTTTATTTGTGTAACACGTATCATGTCACATGTCCTTTGCAGAACGCCGCATTCATCACAGCCCGTATGAAAGAATCTGTTTATAACCAGATCTCCTTCTTTTGCCATGTTCAACATTTTTCTTGGTCTGCCCCTGATGTGTCGCACAGGAACCATGCATTCCATATTTTGTTCTTTTCAGCCCGCTGTCTTTTGACGCAGCTATAATAATTGTTAAATAATTGTTTCTTAAATGTTATGTAGAGCCAGCCTTAACATATGGATGCAAATCATGGACAACAGGACAACAGACAAGAAAATCACTGGAGTCTGTAGAAATGTGGTTTTACAGAAAAATATTGAGAGTGCCATGGACAGCTAAGAAGAGTAATGAAGATGTTCTGAGAGAGGTCAAAGCAAAAAGAGAGCTAATTTCCAATATTAGGAACAAACAATCATCATTTTTTGGCCATGTAATGAGAAGAGAACAACTGGAATATATTGTAACAACTGGGAAAATTGAGAGACGAAGAGATAGAGGGAAGCAAAGAGAAAAAATAACAGACAGCTTAAGAGAATGGTTTGGCAGAAGGTCAACAACAGAAATGTTAAATAACTGCCGAGATCGAAAGTTGTGGAGAAACATGATCACCTACGCCAGTAGGCCCGGTACTTGATGATAATAACTGTGTCTATAAGCTAGTTGTTTTAAAATGTTTAAGTCTATTAATGTCTTCATTGCTCTGTTTTCATTGTCCAATGCATCTTAAGGAATTTCTATTGCATTTTATTTCGAATGAACCTATTTTCTTCTTGCTAAGAAGATAGTAATTTTAATGTTTTGCTGGTATTGTGCCACATGTTAATCATTGCGTTTAATTTTTGTGTTGCTATTGCTAATTATCTTTTGATCTATTTCTGGCAGTCTCCATTGTTAGTTTCTACAGATCCCAGATATTCGGTTTCTTAGACTTTCAAGTTCTCCACTGTTGATGATTTTGAGTTGGTTTTTTGCTGTCAATGAACATACAAATATATGATAAATAAAACACGGTAAAGTCATTTCTATGTAAATGTTTTTTTTTTCTTCATTTATTGTGAGTTACTTTATACATTGGTTTTCTGTGTACCTTCGGGCCCAGTTTCACCAACTTGAGCACATATTGACGGGCTCATCCCAACACAGGATCAATTCAGAGTAAAGGTATGTTTACAGCACTCGGAAAAAAAAGACAAATAATCAACATCAGAAAAAAAACAAAGAACAATATATGGACCGAAGCAGGATCGAACAAGTACTCAGTGGCACAGCGCCTTGCCACGAAAAGCCAAACGCTAGGGAACACTGCCACTCAGCTAACTAAAAAAATTAGCTATCGTGGACAATGTCTTTCGCGCAGGTGTTCTCAGGACTATAGCATAAGGCTGCGATCACAGCTCAGAATACATTGTGTATCTGTGTTTTTCCTATTAAGACATCTCAACATAGCTTGCTGCTGCCTGAGCCTTGATTGTTACTTCATCAACCCGTCTGATGGAAATCGAGATCAATGCTTTTTCTCTGGCAGTACCGGTACCTTTTTTATATTGACATTCCAATTTCTTGACAGTAAAAATATACTTCGTGATTTTTGTGAATATCTTGTAGAAAATAAACTCCCAGACAGACAACTTCCTCTAAAGCACACTTTGGGTACACTTACAATATCTTCCAGTGAATATAAAAGGGGTTTCTCTCAGATGAACCTTCCAGTGAATATAAAAGGGGTTTCTCTCAGATGAACCTTCCAGTGAATATAAAAGGGGTTTCTCTCAGATGAACCTCCAGTGAATATAAAAGGGGTTTCTCTCAGATGAACCTTATATTAACTTCATCTATGTCATCTCTGCTTACAAGGACAACTTCTGCACCCATGTTCATCAAGATGGTGGGTCCTCGTCTCACCAAATTCATCCCTAGCAAATATGTGGATTCATGGCTACTCGGAGGTCGGCATTCTGCAGCTGATACTAAAAGCAAGAAGCGATCTAGCGACGACGAACGTAAATCAGAAAATATGTTGAAAGTGTAGAAGTAGATATAATAGCAGCTGCAGGGTGAGTACTCGGTACATACTTTTTTTTCATAAAGAAACACTGAGACCCTAACTATCATCATCATCATCGAGTGCCTTATCCGCAACGAAGGTTTGCTACCATGGATCGCCATTCTACTCTGTTTCTTGCTTTCATAGTGCAAGCTGTCATAGATTGACTTGTCAATCTTTTGATGTTACTCGTCTATGTTAGTCTTGATCTGCCTCTTTTACCTTGTATTTTCTCTTCCAATATTACTTTTAGTAGGCTGTTGTGTCTTTTAATATGCCCCAAAAATTTCATTTGTCTTGTCTTAATTGTATTTAGTAGTTCTCTTTTTATTTTCAGTTGTTTTAAAACTTCACCGTTTGTTTTCTTTTCTTTCCATCAAATTCTACCTATTCTTCTATAAATCCACATTTCAAAGGCTTCAATTTTCTGTTGTTTTCTTGTCTAATGTCCATGTTTCTGCACTATACAGGAATTTTGAGAAGATGTAACATTTTGCCATTCTTAGTTTCAGCCCTGCTGATATTTGTTTTGTTGTTAGTATATTTTTCATGGCATTAAAATTACTTTTTGCCATACCTATTCTTTTGTTTATTTCAATTTTCCATCATTGGTTATAGTATGTCCAGTGGCGGCTCGTGATGTTTTTTGTCGGTGGGGCCGGGCAAAGGGTCAATTTGTTTTTCTATCGGAATCTGTACACTCATACATTGTGTATGTATGTAGATGCGGGTGCGTGCGAGTGTGCGTGAGTACATGTGTATGTATGTATTGATTTTGTATTGTATATGCTTATTGTATATGTATGACAATATCGTAATGTATATTATAGCACTCCAGAACAGAAAACATTTTATAAAGCCAGTTTTATAATTCTAAAGAAATATTTGACCTAACTAATAACAGAGATACAACATTGAACTCACGTTCATTTATAGAATAATTGGGCTCGTCTATTTTTCTGACTTGCAAATTGGTCAATAACTTTGTTGTTGAAATCCTTAATTTCAATAATTTCCTCTTTATGAATCGAACAAACAGTGAAGGCGTTTAGCCTGTCATGACCCATGCTATTTCTAAGAAAAGATTTAATTCGTTTTAAGGTACTGAAACATCGTTCTGCTTCAGCTGTTGCAATGGGAGTGGTCAAGACAATTTGCAGAGTTTTGTCTACTTCGGAAAACGCTTCTTCTAAAGAATGTTGCTTGAAACAAGTAAATAAATCACAGACTGAAGAAATATTTTGGAAAGTATCATTGCGATATATCACTGACAGTTCTGTCTTTAATTTCTCTTTGCAAATATATTGATTATAATTTGATGCAAAAGTGTTGACTAAGTCAGCTGGAAAATATTCTCTGAACGAAACAAATTCCTTTGGGTCAACAATTTCAAAGCTACTAAATAATTGAGACTCCACGAATCGTCCTTTCAGTTTGTTGACAACAATGTCACATACTTCTTGAGCATCTGCGGTCACGTTTAGTTCAGACTCTTGTTGAGATCTTTGACTTGGGGCAGCAGAGCCTCGTATTCATCAACATGATACCTTCCAGTATTCAGTCTTATATCTGATACTGCTTTCTCCAAATGGTGTAATGAGTAATGCATTATGCACAGTAACGGTATTTGCACTCTGCATCTGAATTGTGTTATACAATATGTCAACATGTTTCAATATATCGTTAAAGAAATTGACAAAAAATAAGAAATTGTGATTGTTAAGCAAATTTTTTAAAGCAAAAGCTTCTCTAACTGTTATATCATCGCATCCATCTCCATTCTCGATCTTCTCAAAACATTCCACTAAATCTGATTTGTTTTCATGAACACTGTTCACAACCCGTGATTGAAAGTTCCATCTTGTTGCGGCAACCGTTGGAATCCGTTTATTGCAAACTGATCGTAATAGGTCACTACGCTTTGGGGAGGATGAGAAAAATGTTGTAAATCCAGTAATATTGGCAAAAAACAACTTGACTGATTTTATATTTTTAGAACAAGCATTTCTAATGACTAAATTTAGTTGATGAGCGTAACAATGAACATACTTAGCGTATGGAAAATAATTCTTCATTAGAGTCTGAACACCGCCTTGGCTACCACTCATTACCGCTACGCCATCGTATGCTTGAGCTATGAGTTTTTTTTTCAACTTTGAAAGGTTGTAGGCTTGTATTAAGAACCTCACTAAGACCAATAGCTGTTCGATCATGGACCGTTTCAAAGGAAAGAAATCTCTCAACTGGTTTATTCTCCTTTATATAGCGTAATATTATCACAAACTGACTTTGGCAGGTTATATCTGTTGTTTCATCGGCCTGTAGAGAAACATAGTTGGCAGCTTTAACATCCTTTGTCAATTCTTCAATATAGACCTGATACATACAGTCCAATAGTTCATTCTGTATAGTATGTGAGGTATATTTAATTGTAGAAGTGCTATTCAAGTGTTCATCTAAGACACTAAAGATTACTGAGCAAATATAACAAATCTAAAAATTGCCACGGTTTGCTGATCCTTGTGTTTCATCGTGACCCCTCAATGCTAATTCATGAGTGCCACAAAATTGCATGCAATCTATCACTCTGTTTACTATGTGTCTACATTTTGTGACCAGTTCGTTATGTTTTTGGATTGTAATTTTGTGAGCATTGTCAATGACAGGTACTTTGGCTTTTTTTTCAAAATAATTTCTAATAATTGAAACCAGGATAGCTTAATAGCCCTCGAAGTGAGTAAAACAATGATACCTGAATCATGTTTGTACGACAATTAGAAAAAAGGTTACGATTTTTAAAGTGAATTATTACTTTGTTAAATGATGCAAAGAAGAAAAAACCATAGTGCCAGGTTGCCATGCAAAAAGAAAGCCAAATTTTAAAAAAGAAGCCAAATTATTTTTATTACATTAAAATTATTATCATTATATTTGGTGTACATTTAAAAAATAATCATTATACTGTATTTGGTGTACAATTTAAAAAAAAATACTTTTTATTTGATTTGCGTCAAAAATAAGTCATTTAAATTGATTTATATCAAAGTAACGGTCATTTGTAGGAATTTACGTCAAAAATAACAGTTATTCTCTGCAATTTATGTAAGAATAATTATAAATTTCTATATTCACATAAATAATACTGATGTTCTGCTAAAGAAGTCACATCATTGTTATTTTATTTACAAAAAGTATAATTTTTTTTTTAATTCATTTTTAAACAAATGTGTTTACAATATAAAAATAAACCAATCAGGTATCAGTGAATTAGACACTTCAATAGCTATTTATCATTAGCTGTTCAATGAACTTAATATTTTTAAACTTTAAACAGACTTCACAATATGAGGCAATATGATCATCAGAGGATGCTCGTGTAAAGAAAGAAACAAACAAAAAATCCCATTTGGGGAAAAACATTAAAATTTAATTAAATAACCATTGTTCGATGTTATTTATCAAAAACCACAAAATGCACAATTATATTATAAGGAACATACAAAGGACATTTTAATAATGAATTTATTGATAACAGAAAAACAATACAGCAGGCTCCAGCAACTGTCAGATCTATCTATCTTTTGTTCGCTCGAAGTGTTGTCTATATCAGCAATGTCGTTTCCTGCATGAATTGTACTATCTTTTGTAATTCTTGCAGTGGCCCATATAGTTTTGTGTGTAGTGTTGTATCTATGGGCCAATGGATTTTCCTCAGTCTACTATATTCAGTGCAGTCTTGAAGTATGTGTTCAGCAGTCTGGGGCGCCTGTCCACATGTACCAGTAGTTGATATGCCGATCTTGAATTTTGTATACATGTGACTATGGAGTCGATTGTGTCATGTTCTGAGGCGTATAATGATAACTTGTTCATATCTATTCATATTATGAAAGGCATCCTGATTTGGGGCTTGTGGTCCTCTGATTGATTTGATTATCTGATATCCTGGTATTCCACAGTGAGACGGGGTCCACTGCAGGGCAACCATATGGTGCTTGCAGAGTTCAGTCAATAAGGTCTGCAGATGTAATTTTCTGGATTGTAGTGCCTGGAGTACTGATCTTGCATCTGTCAAAAACACTACAGGCTGTGGGCTAAGTTTACTGTTCAGCAGTTTTTCTATTGCCAACTTTATTGCTTGTATTTCTGCATCATAATTGTGACAATATTTTCCTGTTGCTATTTTATTCATATCCCTAGTGTTATTTGGGTACTCTATATATGCACCTGCTCCCCCATTCTTTACTGCATTCTGTGCTGATCCATCTGTGTACACACGGATCCATAGGTTTTGTGGGTATTCTTCATCCAGGAAACTGTAGACTATTCTGTTATTCTTTGTCAACTATTCCTTTCACTTCTGTCCGTATTTGAACTGATAATCCTGATTCATCTGTCCAGGGAGTCTGTTCTGGTATGGGCAGTAGGGGGTTAACAACTCTTGGCATGTCTGGTGTTTGTCTACTACTAGTAAGTAAAGTACCCCCGTCACGCCAAGTGGCGTATAGGGAAATATGGTGATAGTGACCCTATATTTTACAGACCTTCAGCACATGATTTTTGGGGTAATGTGGTCGGTATTACGCCCGTGCTGCTTTACTTTCCCAGAAAAAATCCGGTACCCATTTAAGGCTGGGTGAACCCGGAGCCGTCGGTTGGGATCGAACCCTACCCCTTGTCCGTAGTAGTCCAGTTCACTAACCACTGAGCTATCGCGGCTCCCACTAATTTTTAGGGAATTAGTAAAACCCAGGTGTCCTCGCCAGGGTACGAACCCCGGCTGTTGCCGTGGTAAGCCAACCGCCTATCGATTGCGCTAACCGGACACCCCTACTACTAGTACTGTCAGATATTTAGCAATGAATGCGTTTCAAGAAATTATATTATAAAGAACTATAAACACTTGACATAATGCAAAAAAATAACCATTGTTCGATGTTATTTATCAATGCACAATTATATTATAAGGAACATACAAAGGGCATTTGAACAAACAAACAAAATAAAATAACCATTGTTTGATGTTATTTATCAATGCACAATTATATTATAAGGAACATACAAAGGGCATTTGAACAAACAAACAAAAATAACCATTGTTCGATGTTATTTATCAATGCACAATTATATTATAAGGAACATACAAAGGGCATTTGAACAAACAAACAAAATAACCATTGTTCGATGTTATTTATCAATGCACAATTATATTATAAGGAACATACAAAGGGCATTTGAACAAACAAACAAAATAACCATTGTTCAATGTTATTTATCAATGCACAATTATATTATAAGGAACATACAAAGGGCATTTTAAAAATGACATTTATTGATAACAGAAAAATAATACAGCAGGCTCCAACAACTGTCAGATATTTAGCAATGAATGTGTTTCAAGAAATTATATTATAAAGAACTATAAACACTTGATGAAAAGGAACATGCAAATGGCATTTTAAAAGCGTTTTTGAGCGTTTGCAATCTTTAATGAATATTTTTCACATAAAAACATAGTAGAAAAGATATAGGCTAATAGATATACACTTTTGTGATTTGCATAATTCAAAAAACGAAACAATTAAAAGATCTTTACTTGTGAGCTGAGCGATAAACTGGGGACATAATTATTTTAATTCCATTTTAGCGCTGCATAGATGCAATAGTTATACTTCTGAAATTTCTTTATAAACACAATTTTGTTAACTTAAAAAGACCTGAGCACTAATGATGTTGTCTGGTGAATAGCAAGGATTATCTGTCAACTAAAAGTCTGAAGTTTTTACTAAATGTAATTGTCAACATGTAATGAACAATATGTATGTCTAATCTAATGCTAATATGTATTATGAAAAAACACTTACATGGGATAATAACATACACTAAACATACATAACATTTTTGACAATAGAAACAAAAAAAGAAACAGAATTCTTAAATGTTATGTAGAGCCAGTCTTAACATATGGATGTGAATCATAGACAATAGGACAACACAAGGAAATCATAGGAGTCTGTAGAAATGTGGCTTTACATAAGAATGTTGAGAATACCATGGACAGTTCAGAAGAGAATGAAAATGTTCTGAAAGATGTCAAAGCAAAAAGAGAGCTAATTTCCAATATTAGGAAGAAACAATCATCATTTTTTGCCTATGTAATGAGAAGAGAACAACTGGAATATATTGTAACAACTGGAAACTTTGAGGGAAGAAGAGATAGAGTGAAATAAAGAAAAAAACATACCAGACAACTTAAGAGTATGGCTTGAAAGAAGGCAGACAACAGAAAAGATAAATAACTATCGAGATTGAAAGTTGTGAAGAGACATGATCACCTGCGCCAGAGGGCCCGGTACTTGATGATTATGAAACATATGTGCCATATTGGTTTGTTTTAGAAATTGGGGTCATGCATGCCATCGTCACCTCGAAAGGACAGTAGATAGAAACACTTACAAAAATGTCGCATTACCAAAAGCAAAATCTGCCAATAACTTAATTAGTGGCATGTGGTATTCAGTCTCTATGGAATCCGGGTCATCCTGTCTACACCAGAGACACACACTCTGCTTTGTTAGATCCTCCTCTGCACTGACAGATAAAACTGTTTCGGTGTATGTGACATCACATTCACCTTCTGTCCATACATGATGTAGTGTTTCACCTTCAATAGAAGTGGTGCGTCGCACAACTTTTTCCAATCTGTTCACTACATCAGTGTTCACTGCACTGAATGCGTCTATGGTATTTAGGTGCTTATTGGTAGAGATGGCTGTCTTAATCAGTGCCTCTAGCCTCTTCCTGTCAGCATCCTCTACCTTTTGACGTCGTGCAGCTTGCTTCCTCAGTTGGACTTTACCGACATGTTCTTCCCTGGCCACTGTCTGCAACCTTACCTTAGCTCTATGTTGGACAGCAAAATTCACAGCTTGGGCCAGCTCATGATCAGAGAGTGTCTCAAGCCACTCGAGCACCCCATTCTGTGCCGCCCTGCTCTTTCCATCAATGAAACCAAGGGTTGCATTTGGAGCTCGTCGCCAGAGAGCATCCGTCATGCCCAGCACTCTCTCAGCTTTCATGTTATGTGCCGGTGCTGAGGCAGTGGCAATGAGCATTTCATCTGTAGGACTGGACAGATTACCGCACAGATATGGACCTAACTGACGCTCAAGCTTTTCAATAAAAGCAGTTGCCAGGGCTTTTACTGTCTCATAAGGTTTGTCCATATTTGATCTCAGTTCAAATTTCCTGAGGAGATCTATATCTGTATCTGCAGTGTCAAAGGGGAGGTCAAAAGCATTGTGTGTGCAGGTGTAGATATATGATGGCTCTTCCACAATCTTTCTAAGGCACTCTAACAATTTCGCATACTTATCCTTAATTAGAAGATTGCTCAAGCCCTCCCGGTTCTTATAAATAACTTCCATCCAGGGCCAGTCAGGAACTTGGAAAACATACCCAGGGCTTGAAGCTGAATCTGGGTGTCACCATCCATCAGCTGCTTATAGGTAGCTTTTTTAAAAAAAACTGTTCCTTTCTTTTAAGAATTCCAGGAAGGTGCTTCTTAAACAGTGAACAGTTGCAGCCATATGGAACAGAACATGAATTCTGTTCCCCACATACCTGAGGATGGTGCCAGATTTCAGGTTCTTACCCCGCAGGAATGTTTTTAATCCCTGTGGATCCCCAGAACCCTGTTTGTACCTTAGTTTAGAAAGATTGTAGATCAAGTTTGAAACCACACAGCCTGTTGGGGTTGAAGTTGTACCCTTCCATTCACTGTCCAATCTTGCAAGCGTGAGTCTGGCTGCACTTGCCAGACCATCCAGAGGGTGGACATGACATTTCAGATCATAAATGCTAAGATTGTACCTCTCTTCAAGTTTTCTAACAACACAGTTATTTACAGGGGCTCGGTCTGTAAGGGTGCTCTTGATTGTTTGCAAGACGTGCAACCCTACTTCAGACTCATCATTGCCACTATAAACGCTGTATGTTTTGAAGATGTCAGAGAGGCTATTGCTGATATGGTCTTCATAATCATCAGTTGCCCCGCCTGAAAGAAGTCCAATACTAAGAACTATGGAGGTTATCTTAGTATCCACAGTCGTGGTGATGTGCAGTTCATTGATATGTTGACCATCAATTGAAGTAGCATCCCACGACAGTGTTGAACAAGTAGAATTATGTAGCAGGTAGCCTGCCAGAAGATTAGACAAAACACCCATCTCATATGACATCTGCACAACAACACTTGGTCTAGGCAAACTAGAAACTGTAACACGAGACACAGGAAACATAGTAAAAAACACATAGGCTAACAAATCAGCACACTTGTCAACACCAACATTACTCAATAAACACTTATACAAACACTTCCTTATGTTATAGTTATACTGTCTACCGTCTGCTTTCACCTCAACAACACCACTAGTAGTGGCCTCACTCAGTTGTTCGCTCAGCTCTACAACCTGGTTTTCAAGTACAGAAATAGTCTCCACATTTACTTTTTTTTTTTTTTGGCCAAATCTTTTTTAACAATTTGTGCACTTAAATTAAGCCGTGAATTATCACGCTTAAGCTGATCATTTCTATTTGAAAGATTAAGTTTTTCTCTTTCAAGTTGACTTAATTTTTTCCCATAGTTTCTGATCAGCCCTGGCAAGTGCTAAGTTTTCCTTTTAAAATTTTAATTTCATTTTTTAAACTTTCAATTCTATTTTTTACATAAAAAGAAGTGCTGTTAGTTCTTATCACAGCATCACACCTATCTCTCAATGATTTTATTGTCTGATCTTTCTGGTTGATTATTTCTGTAATTTTTCCAGGTGGATAGTGTAGGTCTGTCGTGTATTGTCGTCTAAGTACTGTCAACTGTTTACGCAAGCGAGCATTATTTGTTTGCATATTTTTTAAGGTGCATTGTTTGTTTTTACATGTCAATGTTTTGGTGACGGTGACGTATCTGACTTGTCACTTATGACAGATGCAGCTACGCCACTCGTGGAAGGTCCAGTAGAAAGAACAGCTACGTCACTCGAGGAAGGTCCAGTAGAAAGAACAGCTACGTCACTCGAGGAGGGTCCAGCAGAAAGAAAAGATGGGTCAACGAAAACAGTACTAAATGTTTTACAGGAATTGGAAAAATATCATTACAAATATTCTTTATAGATTGCAAACGCTCAACATTCAAATGCGCTCTTTTATTTTGAAATATTTGTCAAAGTTATATAAACTTTTTAAAAAAAAACAACTTCATCTATAGGGCTGGACTCAACAGTCTGCACAAAACTTAAAATTTCTTGACAAATTTTTTTAACATCACAACACTTTTGGAAGGGTTTCTGCACCCCACCCCCCAGCAAAAGTTTTGCAACATAACCCTTTTTTAAAGGGTACTTGGCGGAGAAGGCCGAAAGATATGCCACTAATTCGGCAATATGGCTCTTAGTCTTGCCACTTTCTTGGTGATCCATTTTAGATGTAACAGGTAGGGTACCTTCTAGTAATACTCTGGTCACAGCTTGCGTACCTCAGTCAAGGCTTGCACGCTTCAATGTTATCAGTGGCACTCTCAGACTGGGAGACTGACCAAATTCCTGGATGATTCTTCAACTGTGGGGGGGGGGGGGGGATAAAAAAATTATTAAATACTTCACATAATGATCATTCATTCTTTATGGATTCAACATATTTATTTATAATAAAATATCAAATAATTATAATATTAATGTACCTTGTACAAATAAAATAATGATTGAAATCCCCACTCAATGCTGAAAGACAAATGAGGAAGGAAAGAAGAATGAATGTATTCATATAGTTATATAATTATTTCAATTTAATTGCACATGTGATCATGATCATTCATTCTCATTCTTCATATCTAATTAAAATAAAAAAAATAAACCATATATTAAAAAAAATAATTTAATTAAATGATTAATGTGAAGATTCAATGAAATTAAAATGAGACTGTAAAATATTTTTTATTTGATGTAAAAAGTAGCAAAAATTATAATTAAATTAACAACTTTCAATAATAATTATAATATAATAATTAAAATAATGAATGAATGGTGTGGTTGTTCAGATGCCTATAATTTCAATAGGGGCAGACAGATCCATTTAAAATTTCCCACAAATATGTACAAGTGGTTATAGAATCAGGTTATCTTTATTATTTAAAGCTACATTAGCAGGATTTTCTTCTGCAATGACTTAAAGTTCAACAGTGGACATAGTCTATTTGATCCAGCAGATCGCCGCCATGCCTACTACTTGGGGAAAATTTCCAATAATGGTGAGATCATTCAAATGCCGATATTTTCAATAGGGGCCGACAGATCCATTTAAAATTTCCCACAAATATGTAGAAGTGGTTATATAATCAGGTTATCTTTATTATTTAAACCTACGTTAGCAGGATTTTCTTCTGCAATGACTTAAAGTTCAACAGTGGACATAGTCTTTGATCCCAGCTGGATCGCCGCCGATCGCCGCCATGCTAACCAATGGGGAAAATTTTCGATAATGGTGAGATCATTCAAATGCCGATAATTTCAATAGGGGCCGACATATCCATTTAAAATTTCCCACAAATATGTAGAAGTGGTTATAGAATCAGGTTATCTTATTATTTAAACCTACGTTAGCAGGATTTTCTTCTGCAATGAATTAAAGTTCAACAGTCGAAATAGTCGCCGATCGGCCATGTTATTTATATATGGAGCGAGCAGGGGCATCAATTTTCGCGATTGCCGCAACATCCTAACACGAATCATTTTGAAATTTCACACACTTATGTAAAAATGGACGCTAAATCTAAATATCCATATTATTTAACTTTAATCTTACCTTTTTTTCTGGTGAAAATATGATGAGACCGTCGTATGTAGCTGGAAAATGCGTTGTAAGACAAAATGCAATCGTTTTAGATCACTTCCGACTTTTTAAATAGGCGGACGGAACTCTCATTGTTAGGAAACAACTTAAGTTTCGTATAATAGCTTCCGGAAACATCATCGGAAAACTATTTACATACGATGTAAAATTCGGAGGTTTTGCACACGGCGTGTTCCTGGCCACAGGAATTTTTGCTACCGACGTCACATCCGGTGACGGCGTCTCTTGAGATATCGAAGTTCCAAAGACATTTTAAATTTAAATGCATTTTCTAAATGAAGTGCACTTCCCTCGTGTTTTTTAATCCTCTCACTTAAATGTTTCAGATCCACAAACCCTACTGTTGTCCACGGGTTTTCACCGCCAAATATCAAACAATAAAAACAGAATAAGCTCTTTTTTTCTTCACTAACCACGAGTTTTTTTTTCAAACCACTTGTTGCAGAAAGTTCTTGTTTTCTTACCATCTTGCTGAGTGAATGTAAAATCATTGGGTCTATTGGTTATTGTTATTGGTTATGGAAGGCCTCGGTTTCACAGCAAACGAATTAAAATCCATAATTGCTCAACCGCCCGTGCCAGTGGAATCATCCGAATTACTAACTCATCTCCAAACAAAGAAAGGTAACTGTAGTCCCCATCGTAGCAGTCCCAGCACACGTCAAAAGACATAAGGCGAAACCGCGCAGAAAGTGAACACAGCCAACTGTTCCTGTCATACGATATCATCATTCATCGTAAACAAGCGGATATCGAAGCAGGATCAAAACGGATGAGACACACAGCTCACTGTGTGCACAGAGCACTTAACTCAGTAGCTCCTGCAACAAGCCGGACTTGGAATATGAGGAAACTGCAAGAAGGAACACTTTCAGACATAGCCTTCAATGGTTCCTGCCGCCTATCCACCATATACCATGGGAGTTCACGTCCTCCCGAAAATGATGATCGTCATAGCACTTGATGATGTTAGGCCGTCATTGATGACTCCAATTCCAAACATATAGACACACAGTGGTGGTAAGTTATCATTTCCAATCCAACAGACAGAGAGGTTTATGATGTAAACAATGCAGTTTTGTCATTGCAATGTGAATAATATCCACACCTATAATTGGTCAGGATTGTGTAGCAGCAGCAGCTTTATAGCGAACACAGAAAACATCACAGGATTGTGCTGTTCTGAAACAGCTATGCCATGCTACCCTAGAATTGCCTTTAATGGGATTACTGTGACCACAAACCACTCTCCATGTGTGTGCACATATTTACACCCCAGAAAGAATACTGAATATAACAACATCATGTGCCGTCTGTGATATTAATGACCACAGACCAGGAGCATCCAGTATGATGATACAACTGTTGCACTAGGGTTGCCAGAACCTTCGAAGCAGAAAGCGGGACAAATGGTACTTTTTTAGACGCGAAAGCGGGACACATCGTGTAAAGCATAATAGCCATAGGAAAAGTCAGAGATAGCCACACATAGACTAATTATTATTACATTATAATTCCTCCAGCCTCCAACACATAAGAAAGAATGAAGCCAAAATTCTTCTTGCTGCTGGTGAGGATGGCCCGATGTGTTGAATGAATATTAGCGCCTACAGAAATACGACAAGGACAAAAGCATGCAGATTGTCACGTAGGCACAGATCACTGAGCGGTGAGATGGGTAGAGTAAGGCTCAGCGCCTCGGCTAAGAGTCGCCTAAGAGTAAGACGAAGCCGAAGACGTCATCTTTTGTAAATTTTAAATAATACGCCTTCCGCACTAACAATTTTGTGCTGGATATTCTCAATGAGTATTTATGAGTTGTATCTACAAACTTTATTATTAAACAGCGATAGCGCAGGACTCTACAAAGAGACGTTTCGGACTAAGAAGCTCATTTTGTAACAAACTCAAACCAATAATAAATAATTTAAGAAAATATTAAAATTTGTAGGTGAAAATTTGGCTGGATTAAAAAGCGGACAAATGCTGTCCCCCAGACCCTTAGGCGGGACAATTAATTTTGATGAAAAAGTGGGACAATCCGGAAAAAGCGGGACGGATGGCAACCCTAGTTGCACCAAGCATTTCATCAGCAGAGCCATACAATGGAATGTTAATCTGACATTGTTCTTGAATTATATCCAAGTTAATGAGACATCAGAATCGTGTGGCGGCAGCTACAAGAAGGGAGCGGGAGAACATCAAGTTCTGCTGCTATAAAGGAGACTTGCCTTGCTATCCCAGAATTGCCTTAAATGGGATCACTGTAGTTGAAAACTTCTCCTCTTGTGTAAATACATATTCGTATCTAAGAGTGAATCAGTGAAGGTCACAAAATCATATTCTCTCTGTGGTTTTACTAACTACAGGTCATTGGGTCTATAGCACCTCAACGTTTAACTTCAAGCTTTTCCTCTATTTTTAAAGAATAAAACGGGTTTTTAATAAATAATCCACGTTATTCATTTTTAAATCACACGAAAACACAAATTGTATACAGTTAATTGATTTACATACACAAACAAGTTGTTTAAAATCCAAAACAAAATGTGTTGTGGGCCACACAATAATTTAAAAAAAAAACACTTTCAGTTTCGATTTCTTGGAATTGGAAACAACCAAAGGCCAACCAATCGTTACACATTGAGCCCAGCTAAGGCCGGACCTGTTTACATCGACTGGACTAATGCTAACGTAGACCCGTCACCACGTGGAAGGCGTCTATTTTAGATTTTTGGGTCATTAGACCACATAACTCAGATGTACTATGGGGCCAGTTTAACACAGCGTTCTATATACACTGTATTATATTTCCAACGGGCCCCACGACCCTGTGTTTGCGGATTCAGTGGTTCCAGCTAAAGGTATTCTTGAACGCAAAGATAATTTTGGGAAACATATTATATTTTTAGTTTTCTTGGCTAATCATTATCATGTTGAAAGTAATAATTACGTTGAAATAACGTATTATTAAGTATATTAATGTCTACACCTCGCAAAAAATACTTAGCGGGTCCCGGCCCCCGCGGCCCTATCCCGGGCTCCGCCCCTGAGTATATCCCTGGGTGTTGTAGCTCTGGACTGTCTCCAGATGTATTCCTCAACTGTGATATTTAATTGTAGGTCTTGAGAATTTTTCTTTGTTTATGATCATAGTTTTAGTCTTTTTGATATTCATATCTAGTCCATTTTTTTTGCTTGGTATGTTTATCACATTAAGCATTTGTCGTAGGTCTTTAGAATTTTCTGCTAGTAGAACAGTATCATCAGCATATCTATTATCTTTCCATTAATGTTTAGGCCTGGCATCTCTAAGATGTTTTTAAAGATTTGCTCAGTGAACAAGCTTGGTGATAGGATGCATCCTTGTCTTACTCCTCTTTTTATGTCCATGGGTGTAGAGTTCTCCTTGTTATATTTTATTATTGCTGTTTGCTCCCAGTACAAATTACATATTAGTCGTATGTCTGCGTCGTCTAGATTTATATCCTTTAGGCAGTCTATAAGTTGGTTATGGTGTACGCTATCGAAAGCTTTGGTGTAGTCTATGAAGCAGGCATATATTGGTTTGTTTACTTCTATGTACTTTTCAATCAATGTTCTCATGCTAAATATGGCTTCTTTTGTGCCACTGTTTTTCCTGAATCCAAATTGTTGCTCATCTAATTCAGTATTGATTTTATTCTGAATCCTACCCTAACTATGGTGGATTAAAAAAAAAAATAGTCCACAAAATGAATGTGAGCCTGACGAGCACACGTGACTAAACGTTATTAAAGTTGTACTTTCATCATCATGTGCCATGTTGACGTAGGCGATCATGTCCTTCCACAATTCTCTGTCCACAGCGCATCGTATCAATTCTGTTGGTGTTCACCACACCAAGTTATCTTTCTTTCCTCGTTGTAACCAATTAGTGTGACTTTATCATCTCACGATGTCATAGAAAAATGTCGATTGATTCTTATTCTCTTTTTGTGATAACTTGATGAGAATTTCCCAGTTGGTCTTTTTAGCTGTCCAGGGACTTCCAAGATTCTTCTGAGTAATTCAATCTAGGGGGCTCTTATTGTCATTTAATTTGTTTGTTTACTGCCCATAGCTCACTTCTATTGGCGTTGATAGATTTGTTTCACGAGATGTTTTTCACTTTCCGAAATGCTACTTTGGAATGTGCTATTCTGCTCCCCCTCCCCTTCCCTGATATAACTCAGAAGGTATGAAGGTCAAGGGGTTGTACATCACCATCAAGTTGTGCACGTCCCATTCGGATCCCAGTGGTGTTTTTCATCAAAGTTAATCCACAAGTCTTTTACTACAACATTGTATCCTGCTTACGAACCGAGCGAACCTCAAATCTTGCTGACCTTTGCACTCGGCGCCAGTTCCTTCTTCAAGCAACCGTCAGAGCGCAGATATCAAGATTGAGGCATGAATAACAGCCTTTGAAATGATCATTCCATTTGCACTGGCAAAACGATGTTTTGATATGACTGGAATAAGAACTGAAATTAAAGAAATAAAACATTCAAACAGCAACATTCTCACAGTTACCACTATAATAAAAAGTGTGTGTCTAAAACATTCCATTTCTTTTTGTGCTTGAGAATTATGTTTGAAGACGCGTCACGATCGGTAATGCATTTATAAGTTTTAAGATTTCCTTATTTTCATTTGACTACCCATGAGCACAGATCTACAATCATGTTTCTGGAAGTCTTGTTTTTGTATTCATCAACATCAGCATTGAGTGCCGTCACCGCATCGAAGGTTGGCTACCATTCCACTCTTGTCTCCTACTTTGAAGGTGCAATTGTCATAGGTTGACTTGTCCATCTTTTGATGTTACTCGTCCATGTTAGTCTTGGTCTGCCTCTTTTACTTTGTATTTTCCCTTCCAATATTACTTTTTTTAGGCTGCTGTGTGTCTTTTAACATGCCCCAAAAATTTCATCTGTCTTGTTCTAATTGTGTTTAGTAGTTCTCTTTTCATTTTCAGTTGTTTTAAAACTTCGTTTTTCTTTTCTGTCCACTCAATTCAATTTTTGTATTACTTTCTTTAGATCGTTTCACGTCCTTCCAATATTTGAAATAGAAGCTGTTTTCATTTAATATGTCTATATAACACTAGGTTTCCCACCCGCTTATTAAAAAAAAAATGTGAGTGTAGTATATAAATATTCTCGGCCCTCATTATGTCCTATCACTCCCCCCCCTTCTCCCCATGGTATTTGATTTGTGCTTTCTCATAATTCTATATTAGTAGCTTTGTCTTATCAATGTTATCTTTCTAACTGTCGTTTTAGTTGCTCGCCATGCTTTACGGCAACACAATGAGAACTGATAGTCCAGTGGACAATATCAAGATCTCGCTGCTGGGCTTTATGCAATATATTATACCCTGTACACATTTAGTGGACTTTTTTTGGGGTGGGGGGGGGAGAGAATGGGGTGTTTGTGAAAATAAGTACCTTACTCTCTCTCTCTCTCTGCAATTAGGACTCAATCAGAGTAGGTCTCCAGACTCTCGCACGAAGACAGCTGTCTGTTTAAGCCTGTTACATCCACTCCGCTTGAATACGCACTCCATCTGTCTGGGGGGACTCCACAGACAGAACAGCATAACTAGTGTGTTAAATCCACTCTGATTAAGTGCATGTTAGGACGTTGCACCATGTTCTCTGCCAATGGCCCAGTGCATCCGATTTCAGCCAGCATTTTGTTCAGGTTTGCTTTCTTTAGCCTTTGATTGTCCCTAATCTTCCTGCAAGGCAGCAGATGATCTTTTCTGTAGGGGGATTCTGCCCTTAGATGGTCGGCCCTCCCAGGTTTACGAGCACCATCTGCCCGAGTCACTAGAGGTGACTAACACAGACATGCGACTTGGAATATGAGGAAACTGCAACAACGAACACTTTTCATGCACAGCCTCCAACTGTTCCCGCCGCCTATCCCCATATACCGGTAAGTCACGTCTTCTTGAAAATGATGATCGTCGTAGCACTTGATGATGTTAGGCCATCGTTGATGACTCCAATTTCGATCATATAGACACAGTCAGTCGTCAAAATATCCCCGTCGCACATCAAACAGCAGACCGTAAGATTTGCGCACGGCCAGTTCAGGGGACCATTACGATGACGTAGCACACAACAATGTCGCCGAAAACATAATCTCGCTCCCTTTAGATTTCTGTCTGATTACTCTAGTGTAAGCAGCCCACGACGAACAAAACACGAAGCAAATTCCTCAAAGAAACAAAACTGCAGCTGACGAAATAGTTTACATTAATGTGTAACATGGAAATAATTTGCGTCAAAGAATTCCAACAACGGTCATGAACAGCACCAATGTGACGTAAAGCGCAGATCAAGTCTAGACGGTGAAAGGTCTCACTCACACTTGATTTGTCAAAAATGGACTGTTGCCGGCCTACGACCTCGCTTTAGCGACACAGATGTATCAAGCATATCATCATTTTGACTTTAGCGCAGAAAAGTGCAACGGAGATCTGAAATTAATCAGACCATGTGTGCACTTTCTGCAGCGATCGAGAGGACGTGGACTAGATCCGCCATCTTGGAGACGGAAGTCCAAGTACCTTACCATCATCATCATCGAGTGCCATCTCCGCAACGAAGGTTGGCTACCATGGAGCGTCATACTGCTGTCTCCTGCTTTGATGGTGCAGGTTGTCTTAGGCTGATTTGTCCATCTTTTGGTGTTGCTCGTCCATGTTAGTCTTGGTCTGAATATGTTATCTTGTATTTTCCGCTTCAGGATTACTTTTAGTAGGCTGTTGTGTCTTTTAGCATGTCCCCAAAATCGCATTTGCTTTGTTTGAATTGTGTTTAGTAGTTCTCTTTTCATTGTTAGTTGTTTTCTTTTCCTTCCATCCAATTCTACCTATTCTTCTATATATCCACATATTCAAAGGCTTCAATTCTCTGTTTTCTTGTCTAATGTCCATGTTTCTGCACCATATAGGAATATTTAGAAAATGTAACATTTTGCTATTCTTAGTTTTAGCCCTGGTGTTATTTTTTTAAAATGTTAGTATGTTCTTCATGACATTAAAATTACTTTTTGCCATTCCTATTCTTTTGTTTATTTCAGTTGTACATTTTCCATCACTGGTTATAGTATGTCCAAGGTAGTTGTAGTTCTGAGCTGTCTCCAGGTCTATTCCTTCAATTTTGATATCCACTTGTGGGTTTTGAGTATTTTCTTTGTTTATGATCATAGTTTTAGTCTTTTTAATATTCACATCTAGTCCATATTTTTTGTTTGTCATGTTTATTTCATTAAATAATTGTTGTAGTATCTGGCATAGATAGAATTGCACATCTTTAGGATTTTCTGCTAGTAGTACAGTATCGTCAGCATATCTTAGGTTATTGATTATCTCTCCATTAATGTTTGGACCTGGCATCTCTATGATGTTTTTAAAGATTTGCTCAGTGTATATATTGAAGAAGCTTGGTGATAGGATGCATCCTTGTCTTACTCCTCTTTTTATATCAATGGGTGTAGAGTTCTCTTTGTTATATTTTATTATTGCTGTTTGCTCCCAGTATAAATAGCATATATTAGTCGTATGTTCATGTCATCTAGATGTATCTATTTAGGCATTCTATAAGTTGTTTGTGGTGTACTCTATCAAAAGCTTTGGTGTAGTCTATGAAGCAGGCATATATTGGTTTGTTTACTTCTGTGTACTTTTCAATTAATGTTCTCATGCAGAATATGGCTTCTTTTGTCCCGCTATTTTTCCTAAATCCAAATTGCTGCTCATCTAATTCAGTATTGATTTTATTCTGAATCCTTCCGTGTATAACTTTAGCAAGATTTTTGTAACATGGCTCATTAGGCTTATTGTTCTAAAGTCACTGCATTCAACTGCACCATTCTTTTTAGTCAATGCAATGAAAGTTAATGTTTTTAGTTCATTTGGTATGTATCCTGTATTATGGTAAATGTCATTGCATATGTCTGTAATCTGTTTACAGATATCTTACCATAATTTCTATTTTAATTTAAGAAGTTATTCTAGGAAAGTGGGTAGAGGACTAAAGGAAAACTGTTACTTGTTTTTTGTCATATATTCTATGACTTTCGGATCATGTGCCTTAAAACAGAAGCATCACAGTGTACAAGTTAAGTAAAGAACAGGCAATATTGGAGATCAATTGCAGTTAACATCATGCACTGTTTGTCAGTTTGAAGCACATATAATTTTAATTTCACATATTAAAACTCATATGCTTAAATATGAAACAACATATCGAGTTTATTTGTTGTGATGAATAACATGAATCTTCATGTCAAACTGCAGGTTACATAGAAATTAATGAATATATGTTTGAAGTGATTTACACCCAGGGTATTATATTTTCAAATCCTTTCCCCAGTGACACATGGATTTAACAACCTTCTTACATTCCCTTGTACATCCACACTGATTTGCATAACTATAACAGGAAGATCCAAACATATTCTAATTTCTTCATTACTCAACCAAAAACATTATGTGTAATATATCAAACAGTTATTATTTTAATGTGGTAAAAAATAAAGAAATCACAGACATGCATTGTGTTGGAATGACCAATCCTTATTCTCAAATGACATTCCTGCAATGAGTTATATTGTTTGTTGACTGCCATTTGTTACAATTTAGTTACTGCCATTTATTAACATTTACATATGCTGGAGATGGAAAATACATACTCTTGTGTGTTTTCAATAATTTTGGACAAACTTAAAAAATGTGGTTTTAAACAAAATGTAATTGTATAAACTACATCTAACACCAAGTGTATGTTCAGGATGCAATTCTGGTAATGCAAAAGTCAGAGAGAAAACCCAATAATCAAATCATAGCAGGAGCATGATACTAGCCCTATGAAAGTCCACTTGATGCAAACAGTGGTAAGGAGGACTCAGTTTGGTAAACTGCATTTCTATGAGAACAATCTGACAACAATTGCTACATTGCTAGTAGGTCAAGGAAAGCTAAAAGCTTCAGACGGCACACCACAAACAGCATTGTGGGAATGGATGAACCAAACTGTAAGGTCCAAGGCAGTAACAATGCAACTAATAAATGAATGAGTAAGAGGATATCATGGTCAAGAACTGGTTCTCCAAACTGCACCCGTGAGAAATTCCTTTCACAGCCTGACCACTGTCCACGACACACAGGGAAGTCAACATATTTCGATTATTTTGTTTTTGATGTTTCATTACTAGTTAGCTATGTAGGATTAGTTTTATTTATTCACATATCTGTGTGTGTATGTTGTTTGTTTGTTCCTGCTGAAGGCCTATTGAGCCGAAACGTCGTTCGAATCTGTGTCGTCTATTAATCACGTAAAGCTTCTAACATACCATTTATTTTTTTTTTCAATTTTTCTCCAAACTGCAGCAAGACAAATCCTGACCAGAAGAGACAGTTCTGTAGACACAGTGCAGTATAGAACTGTAACTGATGTGTACAAGAGAAGGATACAGAGGAAGACAGAAATATCATGGGTGTTAACTCCTTTAGTTTGGGTATCATAAATAAAAACACTTAATGGAAGTTTATTGCTGCCATTCACACAATGGAGAGTTTGAGATTCATTGGGCATATACACAATGTGTTATCTCAGAAGACAAGCATTCATAGACCACAAGCCATAAAGTGATATCTAGGTTAACTCCAAAACATACAGTCTAGAATAATTGAGTGAGCAAGAAGTGGGGGAAAAGAACAAAGATTATTTTTAAGGAATGGAAAATCTGTTAGTGCAAAGTAGTGAGAATTCATTTTATTTTTTGTGGCAACATGGATTCCAGTACAGAAATAGGATTGTATTATTACTGTTTGATATATAATATCTATGTTGTGGTTAGACCAAAGAAATCAACACAAGCTTAATGAATATCAATTATTTAAAAAAAAGTAATCCGTACAAATTTGCTTTTAAAAAAAAATATTAAAAACAAGAATGTGCAAAGCAACATAATTTATGCTTATAAGTGATAGGGTCTATTTATACATCCATCCATTTTATACATTCATGGAATCAGTTTTACAGCAATTGCAACATTGGAGCATCCGCTTGCTCACTCAATCACTTTTCAAAGCATTTCTGACAATTATCCATATATCAAGAGAGAGGAGAGCAAGCAGTAAGTAAATGCCAGCAGAATTTGTGAGGTGTATTTTTCAATGAACAATTTATCTCAGGGTTGAATAAGGCAATATTAGATCTGCAAGTCTGGTCACACAAAGAGCAAGTTGTAGTTGCACTATTATGTGTAAAGCTGGATCCTTTTTCATTTCTTTTAAGGCACTTGTCCTCTGATCTATTCACCAGCTCCCTTTCAAATGCAGCAGTGTTTCTCTTTTAATTTTACCCTCCACATAACATGACTTGTTGTCACTTTTGCTGATGAGAAATCCATCATGGATGCTTTCCAAAAATGTCTATACCTAAGCTTTGACCCTCCTGCAGATCTCATGTTATGCCTAAACTATCCATACAATAAATGCCTAGAAATGAGTTTGCTGTCCACCCCTTTTGACATGATCCAACCACCTTAGTCTTTGCCTTCAACACATTGTCTGCATGGATAGAAACCTAAGGTATTGCAAGACATGCGAGTTGGTTATTTTGTTATGCAGTTTATGTTTAGTATTTTATGAAGAAACTATCATCATCATCAAGTACCAGGCCTACTGGTGTAGGTGATCACGTTTCTCCACAACTTTCGATCTCGATAGTTCTTTATCATTTCTGTTGTTGACCTTCTGCCAAGCCATTCTCTTAAGCTGTCTGGTATTTTTTTCTCTTTGCTTCCCTCTATCAGTTCGTCCCTCAATTTTTCCAGTTGTTACAATATATTCCAGTTGTTCTCTTCTCATTATATGGCCAAAAAAATGATGATTGTTTCTTCCTAATATGAATTATTAGGAAGAAATCATACAAAAATAAAACAAATTCCTGAAGAAATTATAGGAAAACTTATTGTACAAGTCTTAATTGGCAACTTCTCCCCCAAAACATTCCATTGTTGAGAATATGTTTTAAAAGTGTTATTTTGTACTAATGATAATAAGGTGGAAAATGCAAAACTGAAATAAACAAAAGAATAGGTATGGCAAAAAGTAATTTTAATGCCATGAAAAATATACTAACAACAAAACATATATCAGCAGGGCTGAAACTAAGAATGGCAAAATGTTACATCTACTCAATATTCCTGTATGGTGCAGAAACATGGACATTAGACAAGAAAACAGAACAGAAAATTGAAGCCTTTGAAATGTGGATTTATAGAAGAATAGGTAGAATTGGATGGAAACAAAAGATAACAAACGATAAAGTTTTAAAACAACTGAAAATAAAAGAGAACTACTAAATACAATTAAGACAAGACAAATGAAATTTTTGGGGCATGTTAAAAGACACAACAGCCTACTAAAAGTAATATTGGAAGGAAAAATACAAGGTAAAAGAGGCAGAGACCAGGCTAACATGGACGAGTAACATCAAAAGAAACAGAGTAGAATGGCGATCTTGGTAGCCAACCTTCGTTGTGGAGAAGGCACACGATGATGATGATAATAAGGTGACAAAAGAGGAGCTAGAAAAAAAAATATCAGTTTGAAACCAATGTTAACTAACAGAAAAAGGTGTCAGGCAACATTACATCAAGTGCTCACATTGTTAGAAGAAATGTATGGAAAACCTCATGACAAAATTAGAGATACCATCAGGCATTAGAAGGCATCAGTGGTTAGTGAACTGGACTACAAAGGACAAGAGGTAGGGTTCAGTCCCAACTGATGGCTTCCGTGTTCACCCAGCCTTAAATGGGTACCGGATTTTTTCTGGGAAAGTAAAGCGGCACGGGCGTAATACCGACCACATTACCCCAAAAATCATGTGCCGAAGGTCTGTACAATTTATGGTCACTAACACCATATTCCCTATACGCCATTTGGCGTGACGGGGGTACTTTACTTTTTTATTAGAAGGCAACAAACAAAGAATAAGAAAAGATCTTAGTTCGACATAACAAAGATGTTGGGAAATCAAGGATTATATGAAGTGTTTGCAAATAGATAATTGTGGAAGGAACTGACTGTCAATGGGATCAGACAGGACACACTGTCATTATAATAACATTCATAGTATGACCAAATCTCATTATCTGCAATGAGATAGGTTCCATGCCCCTTTCCATGGATTTCTCAAATTGTAGTTGATATCAAATACTACATATGTATGATAACATTTCATTTATAAATTAGATACAAACAGATGTTAACAATGATAAGATTATATTTTCTTCCTCACATTTCAGAGATAGAAGATTCTTTCTACATTCAGAGAATGAGCAGCCTAAATGCTGAATATTCTTACCCCAATTAAATTGATTCAGAATGATCATTTTTTCACTGAAAGAATCGACGCACCATGACTTCTCTTCTGCACATATGGAAGCCTCAGTGGCTGTGTGGTTAGTGCGCTCACTTCCTGATCACGGGGATCAGGTTTAAATTCCCAGAAGAAACACATTGCTTTTTTATTTTTTTGATTGGCAAGGCTCTAGAGTCCAGATAGTCTATGGTTACCAGAGATTTTTTCTGGAAAGTAAAGGTGGCCTGGGATGATACCGACAACATCACCCACAAATTTGCAGAGGTCATAGAAAAATATGGTCTGACACCATATTCTCCATACACCTAGCATGGCGTGAATGAAACTTTTACTTACATCATATATCATCATCAAGTACCGGGCCTGATGGTGGAGGTGATCATGTCTCTCCACAACTTTCGATTTCAACAGTTACTTATCATTTCTGTTGTTGACCTTCTGCCAAGCCATTCTCTTAAGCTGTCTAGCATCTTTTCTTTTTGCTTCCTTCAATCTCTTCGTCCTTAATTTTCCCAGTTGTTACAATATATTCCAGCTGTTCTCTTCCCACTACGTGGCCAAAAGATGATGATTGTTTTTTCCTAATATTGGAAATTAGCTCTCTTTTTGCTTTGGCCTCTTTCAGAACGTTTTCATTACTCTTCTTAGCTGTCCATGGTATTCTCAACATTCTTTTGTAAAACCACATTTTTACAGACTCCACTGATTTTCTTGTCTATTGTCCATGATTCACATCCATATGTTAAGACTGGCTCTACATAACATTTAAGAACTATTTTTCTTGTTTCTATTGTCAAAAATAGATTGCTTAGTATCTTCCTCATTTTTTGGAAAGCTGCTGTCCAAATGCCTGCGTGATCCTGTATCTCATCATATATACAATCCTGTATCTCATCATATATACACAACTCATAATGCCTGAACTTTAGGAGCAACATTGATGAAAACATGTGTTACTTGAAAGCAATACCATGTTTTGATAACTGAGACAGTTGACTAAAGGCAGGGTGGTGTGTGTGGACGCTGGGCAAAAGAAAAGAATGATCCACATCTGTGGTAGGAAAGTGTTAAATTTCAACATGTTGCTTACAAAATGTAACATTATGTCAGGTCCTTCTATGAGCTGATAGTAGACATTAACTCATAGCTAACACATGCTTACATCCTGTTTAGTGAACCAGAGCTGACAAAGAGCACACTTTTCAGTGCACTAATTCTAGAAACAAGCTACCAATTCTTGCCAGAAAAATATTGATCAAAGGTAGAAGACAAATACAAAATACAGCACAATGAATTAGGATGTCTTAAACCAATGGGCACAAATATAGCAGCATCACTAGTAAATGTAATACATGCATAATTGTCACTCCAAGGAGTGACAGAAAATTACAGAATCTCTAGAAATATTCTGTTTACATTTTTTGGGGGTTGCAATTAGGTAAGGCCATGGTAACTGATACATGATTGCTGATTTTTGTAACGACAAAAAATGAAAAATAAATTACAAATGTCCATTAAAGCTCACTTTGCAATGATTGTGGTTTAATCATCATTTGATGGGATTACATTAGTAACTTCACTACTGAGGTCTCCATGAAATCAATTACACAAACAAAATATACACATTAATGGGTCTGTACAGCAGTGCACCAATGACTGTGAAATATTTGTTGATCTAAACTAGGCCAGGTTTTTGAACATCCTAATTTAAATTAACCATTTCCAAACATGTCTACCTTCAATCTTGTAAGCCTTTAATTATAAAGGTTTTTTTCCTGGGAAAAAGGACATATAATCACTACAAGGCAATTTGTAAGGGAAAATAAGTGTGACTTTTTGCATATTTCTATTATTTAATGAAATCCATACAAAAGTTTCAGGAAAAGAAAATATAAGCAAAATTGTGAAAATCATTCTGCCTGTTTTTGTGCCAGCCAAACGTTAATAGACAGGGACTATAAATATTGAAGTCAATGCACAGTCTTGCACAGCCAATACAAATCCAGCTTTAACTGTTTTTTAACCCTAGATTACTTCTTCATTATAGAAATTACAGCTTCAAATCATGTTTTCTGGTGGAATTCAACAGTTTGCAGTGCCATGAGCAAATTTTTTTCCCCACTGTATACCTTCCTAATTGTTCTTACTTGTGACTTCTGATTAGCCATCACATTCTGATTTTTTGTTATCTCTTCAAATACACCACAAAGTTGTGGCAAAAATTCTATTATTCTTGGTAGAAATTGGTGGTAAAAGACTTCTATTCAAATTTGCATTTACCCTATTTTGAATATGATACGTTTTTGTCAATTATGTCACTTTAGAAAACATAAATTGTCCATGTTAAAACATGAGAAAACACTCAATGGCCAATTATTAAACACAACAGCTAAACATTAATTCAAAACTATTTATTTATCATCAAAGATATATACAACAAATTAGAACACACTACTTCTTGGTGTTGTTTACAAGTCCCTAACCAAAGGTGCATTGGCATGTCTTACCATCTAAGAAGACATTGTTCAAGTGAGCACACTACTCGGAAGACAAAGTAAATCAATGTACCATCATTCAGAGAGTTTCATAGTGAGCCTATATCAAAACTGTACAGCTTATCAAACATAATGGTGTCTCAAATGCTGTCATGTAAAAGTTGCATGATTCTGTTGGTTAGAGGCTAACAATAGCACATATTATTCCAAGCTTTCGACAACAGGAAAACAAAAAACCTGATAAATAAATGTACGGGTCTATAGTACTTTAAAACCAAAATACACAAATTAGGTATAACTAATTTAAAAAGAGGTAACATTGTTGCTCGAACTATGCAGCTCCTATGGGAGCCGCGATAGCTCAGTGGTTAGTGAACTGGACTACAAAGGACAAGGGGTACGGTTCGATCCCAACTGATGGCTTTCGGATTCACCCAGACTTAAATGGATACCGGATTTTTTCTGGGAAAGTAAAGCGGCACGGGCGTAATACCGACCATATTACCCCAAAAATCATGTGCTGAAGGTCTGTAAAATTTATGGTCACTAACACCATATTCCCTATACGCCACTTGGTGTGACGGGGGCTCTTTACTTTTTTTTATGTGCTGCCCTACATACGGGCTGGGAAAGGATAATATGGGTATAGGGAAACTTGATTTGGATGTGTTTGTCTTATACGCTTATATATCACAGATGAATTGTAAAGTGCAATACAACAGATTTTTACAGTGAAATATGGGAGAGAGAAACGATGAAAGTTGCTGAGAGCCTTGCTGCATGTTCTAAAGTTGCAATCCAAGGCAAATTCTTGGAGAAACACAACTTTTATGAGATTAAACATGCTCACTATAAGTGTATTGTACTTTTGAGTACTTAGTTGTCAGTAGTGAAATTACTTTTCCCATACAAGTTTGCCTCATTTATATCACTGTTATTTTCCCATATCCTAGGAAAAACTGTATGGATTAAAATGCTCACAATAAAACAAATGTATCCCTGAAAAAAAAAAACAAGTTGTATGGGTTAGTCAGCTTTAATTATAAACAAATGATATATTACAGAGATATGCCTTTGTTCCACTAACTGCCTTTGTGAAGGCAGGGCCTAATGTCATTGGGAGACACCATTCTCAGCTCCAGATATTGTCAAGTTCTGTTGTATGTGCAGCACCTCTCCGGTTTCTGTGGTCATTGTAGCCACCTGAATCCCTTCTGCCAACATGTCTGAGTGCTGGATTTGCTATAGACATTGAAAACAAATGGAAAAAAAAAAAGATTTGTAAAATTGCTAGCAGGCAAATAGAGAAATCACTAATAACGTAAATCAAGATTGTGGTTTGTAATGCAAACTATTTGCTATTTCACACAGAGTACATGTTAGGGGTTTCATCGAACATCCAACAGCAACTGAGCTGGAAGTAATCAGTGACTCATCACTGAATGCTTGTAACAGATCAGTGAATCAGAACTGATCAAGACCCCACTACACCTTAGAAACAAGCTAACCAGTCTGGCCCAGTGATTAGGGGTTTAAGAGGGAAAGTAACACAGAGTTAAAATGCCCAGCTGAAGTTAAATATGTGGATCAAAAGGCGCTGAATCTCCTTTTTCTACCCTTCAACCTGCTGTGGAGCATAGGTCCTCAACAAACACTTTCCACGTCATTCTGTTTCTTGCCATTCTTTTAAGATCATTAAAAGGTGCAGAACATTTAGCTGCAAATAGATGATAACACATTGCATATATGTCCATTTAATGGCAATTTAGGGAAGGCAGTTGAAGAGAGGTGGTCATTGGGTGAACACAGAAGATAAGGCTCCATGTTAACTCCAATAGAACAAAACCTTGGACTCCTACCCTATTTTCAAAGAGAGTAATTTCAGTGTTTTAAAGACAGGCTAAAAAATGTGGACATTGTACTACCTAATTACTAAAGATAACTTTGCCATTACAGGAATTAGAATTGTTAATTTTATCTTGATATGAGACAGTAATAGTAAAATTTAACATTAAATTTAAAATAAAAACACATGGTGTACATGTTACAATTTTAAAAGCAAAATTGAACATAGCATTTAAAATAGAACCACACGGCATACACATTAAGATTTTAATTTCCCACCTCCCACTGAGCTGCTTGTGATAGAACTGTCTGCCAATTGTGCAAGTCATCAAGTAACTATTGCAATTAGTTTAAAAACACTTAGTGCACAGGTGGGTGTCACACTGAACAGGCTGTTATCCATTTGTCCCCCCAACTCACATCATCAATGACACTTAAGCAATTGTGCATATTTATAGTCAATAAAATCAAGAAAAGAATCTGGAAAGATAGTTGTAAGGAGAAACATGATGAAACTGGCAAATGTTTGATAGCAAAATAATGTGCATCTATAAAAATATCTAGAACAAAAACCCAGAGAACAGCTGTCATTAACACATTCGCTACCAACGGGTCTAGCTGTGGTCATTTGGAATTTCTAATTTAAATTTGAAATAACAGCGATAAACTAAATTAAAATTGATCTACAACATGCATTTTGTTGGGTCAATTTATTCACAAAGTCAGAAAAATGGGTAATAAGAGAATTACAAGGTTTTAGCAGAAATGATTGTGAAAACATAGATAAATTAAAAGCTGCAAATTGCTTTTTTTGGGAGCATTGCACAGGCTATGAAAGCTGCAATTGTAGGTTGCAGTATGTAATGTGTTTAAATTATTTAATTCTGTAATCATCATCATCCAAACATCAAAGCTTTATGTAAATCACAATTTAAATAATTCATGAGCTTATATCGGATCTCTCCTACATGTTTCTGCCCTAAGTTTTTCACAAATAATATGTGATTATCAGTATATTGACTGAGACACTTACATTAAAGACTGCACATTATAACAAGATAAAAGGAGACAGTGTAAAATGTATGATCAACATTGCATTGTGAAGGTAAAAAAAGGAAAAATAAAAAATAGAAAAAATGGTATGTTAGAAGCTTTACGCGATAAGTAGACGACACAGATTAAACGACGTTTCGGCCCAATAGGCCTTCAGCAGGAACAAGCAAAAAAAAACACACACGGATATGATATGTAAGTAAAACTAATAAAAAATGTCTTCCCTGTGTATCAGACCGAGGTCAAAATGAAAAGGAAATGGTAACCTGAGTGTGGCTGTCGTGTATGTGCAGAAATGTGCGCAAATGCAAACAGAACCAGAGGAGTTGAAGGTAAAAAAAAGTCAGCAGAATTTTGTGTGTGCTATTTTGTAGGAAACTTGTTGCTTTCAATTAAGTTTTGTGTACTCATGTAAAAGCTTCTATTATTTTATTCTATTTATTAGTCATTGATGACCAAGACTTTTCACCAGACCACACCATGTAATAAGTCAGGATAATTAAGTTTCTATTGCATATTTTCTTCCTATCCATTGTTAAGTTTATGTTTCTAAGCAACTCAAGTACTGTTCTTAAGTCTGTATCGTTCAACTGTAGATATGACCAAAAGATCATAGTTGTGACCTTCAGTTTTCAAATACCAGATTTCAAGGCCATCTTAGAGTACCATGTATTTTGTCTTATGAATACCTGCATAAATTATCTACAAAATATTAGATAAAATGTAAAAAAAAAACCAACTTTGATCAACTTCAAATGGTTTACAGAAAGTCAAATCAAAGTGAAGAAACAGTGTCAAAGCTTACCCCAATGACTTGATCTCCTGAGAGAATATGTATATGCTGGGCATGCTGCAACTGTGAAATTTGTTCAGGTGTGGCATGAAGAATTTGGATTTCACCAGCCTGAAGACCTTCACCCTGCATTGCAAGTGCTGCTTGGATGTCTGCATCAGATGCCTGCTGAATGGTGGAAATACATTATAGTAATTGAAACCATTTAATTTTTCTCTTTCTCATGTTCACCTGACACCTGTTAAAGGAATGACCTCTTCATCATTCCCTCAAAAAAAAAAAACGTTAAGTGGGCAGATCACAACTGTTTGTGGCATGCTCTTTAGTTTGGACAACCTAGATCATGACGATGCAAATGAGGCACTTCTGCTGCCAGCCTAGGAGACACTAGTGTTTGTAACCTACATTCAGGGCTGTTGTCTACACGTGCTTTCTATCTATCTATCTTTCGTTCGTCTGGAAGTATAGTCTAAATCTGCAATGTCGTTTCCTGTATAAATTTTACTGTCTCTTGTAATTCTTGCAGTGGCCCATATAGTTTTGTCTGTAGTGTTGTATCTATGGACCAATGGATTTTCCTCAGTCTATTATTTACATGTGCTTTCATTAACCTTTCCCGCCTTCGCAGAGTTGTCACTCTATTAACAACAGTTACTGTTTATATATGTGCAATCTTAACTAGTCATATATTTAATGTTTGTGTTTAGATCCATCTTGCAAGTTTGCTAAAAATAACAATGAATAACATGCTTAGCTGACTTAGCTCATTGTTATAGGAACCTAGAATTCATATCATCTAACCCACTGTTTTATACTTCACAGATCCACAATTCTCTATCCACAGTGCATCATATCAATCCTGTTGTTGACTGTTTTCCATGCCATGACACTAAGCTATCTAACTTCTCTCTTTGTCATCCACTATCTCTCTTTCCCTGTATTTTGCCAGTTGTAAACAAGTATTCCAACTTTCCTTTTCTCATGATGTGCCCAAAAATTGTTGATTGCTTGTTTCTGATGTTTTTTAGTAGCTCCCTATTTGTGTGGGGCCTCATTATGAGGGAGGTAAAGAATAGTGACACTGTGACCTTCCAGGCATGTCGTAAGAGGCGACTAAGGAGGTTGATCGATGGCTTGACAAGTTGTCATTGTAAAAAGTATTGTTATGGAAACAGAGCCATAGATTTTAGAGCTGTCATCTCTGCAATATGTACCATTTTGGCAAGCATGGTTTCTGTTTTTAAGATTGTGGTTCTGCCCTATATGCCATCTTTGGCTCGAAAGGACAATAGATAGATAGATAGATTTGTGTTGGCTTTTTATTTTTGTGGGGCATCTAATATTTGATGTTATTATTGTGCCCAAGTATTTGATGTATTACTCTCATTTTATATTTGTTCTGTTTATTTTTTTATTTTGTATGATGGTGATGATTGTTTCTTCGATATGATCATTACTTCTGTTTTCTTGCTATTCAGACTGAGACCTTTCTTGTTGGTTTCTTTTACTATAATGTCTATCATTTCTTGTAGTCCATTCTCTGTCCCCGACAGAGGGGGTGGGGTGAGGCGCATACGGTGTGAACAAATACACAATACAGGTTAACAATTAATTACATTTTTTTCCCCTCATGTCCTTCTAATAAATTCTACAATTTTCTTTGTAATTTGTGAATTTTTGTTTTCATTCAAAAAGCAAGACAATAATTTAATGGTTGCTGTTTTTATGATCCAAAAAATAGTAGGTTTGTTTACAGGATACCTAACTCAAAGATTGTAGGAAATGTAACTGCGATAATAAACTTTTGTTTTCCATTACCCTCAACAAACATTAACAATGATAGGTAAAAATATGATCATTTGTCATCATCATTACTGTGAACCATTTTAACATCAAAAGTTGTCTACCATGGGGCATCACTTCATCCTGTATCTTGCTTTGATGGTACACGATGTCATAGGTTCTCCAGTCCATGTCTTGATGTTGTCTATCCACCTCATACAATTTTTTTTTTTTTTTTTGCTTCTAAGTCTTTCAGCAAGTTATTGTGTCATTTTATTTGTTTACAAAAATTTCCCATCTTGTTCAAATTGTGTTATGTGGTTCTTTCTTAATTTTCAGCTGCTTGAAAATATTGTCCATGAGTTCAAATTCTTCTATAAATACACAGATTATCTTTACTTTGCCTGATATATAAAAAATATTTATCATTAGCTGAATTTCTTTTCCTTGCAATGTAAGGTCTACAATCAACACAAGAGATAATAAAATGTACACACTCATGTATATTAACTCTATGGATCTAAGAAAAGGGAAATAACTCCACCAAAAAATGTGACATGTCGACTTTAAAACGCGTTTGTAAAATAACGGCTACACTTAAAAAATAATAATTATAACTTAAAAGGAGAATTGAACGCAATTTAATAAAAACCAAGACTTATCACAATGCGATCATTCGTTTGTTTACAGTTAAGAAATAAAATCAGTCGAACAAAAAAAAAAAAAAAAATTGTTGGAGAAATCACAAAAGTTGTGTGAAAAAAAAGCATATACATGCTAAATAAAAAAATATTTACTCACCGGACATCACAGGTTCAATTCCGCATGATACTTGGCAAAGCAGTCCCCCTTTCCAGATGAATTTGACACAGACTGCAGCCAAAAACAGTCGCATGTGGTCGTTTGCCAGAATGACCCGACTTCGCACAAAAATAACACACTTTTTTTAGGCCATGCATCCGAATCATCCTATGCTCATTGAGACTACTTGTACCCACACCTGAAGTCAAGGGCTGCTGGGATGACTTCCTTTTCCTACAAATATTGCCCTTCAGGAGATCTGAACTCAAACTGAGTCTAAAGGATAACTGGGAACTATCCTTTGACTTAGGGTGTGGGCGATGAGAGCAAGAATACACTATCCATGAATTGACAATCGCTGTTTGCACAAGGAAACGAAACAGATACCTCCACCATTTTACAGACTTCCTTCCAACAGGGTAGTAGGAAGTAAGCTGGTCAAACCTATCCACTCCACCCATGAACTGGTTATAGACAGACACTGGAGTTGGTATCTGAACGTCCTCTCGGCCACCTGCGGTACGTCTTGAGACCTGTGTCATTCCTGACGTAGTGTTAGAGCTGATCAAACTGACAACTTTCTTATCCTTCCATACCATAGCCACAACATTTCCCTGCTGCTTGAACTGCACATCCCCCCTTTTCAACTTTTTAGTGGCTTTGGGCTTGAAGGCAGCTGGCCAGCCTTTGCGGTTTGCTCTCATCGTTCCACATGAATATGTTCTCTCAACGAGCAAATCTTTGGTAAGTTGGAGCGATGAGAAATAATTGTCAAAGTAAAAGTGATGGTATTTACCAAAAAATTGTCTGCCTAACTTTGTCACGACATAATGCCCTGAACCATGGGGCATTGGTTCAGCTACTTTGCCAACATAAACATCAAATCAAGTAAGTATCCCGTTGATGAATCTGCTATACACCAAACTTTGATGCCCCAGGGATTCGGCTTACCTTTGATGTATTGTTTGAAAGATAGGCGACCATTGTAAGCAATCATTGCTTCATCAATACTGATGTTTTTGCCAGGGGAATAAATAGATGCTATATTCTTTCTGACCATATCCAATAATGGTCTAACTTTATATAGGGGTCATAGCCTACATGACCCTTTGGCTGCTGTTTACTGGCATCATTTAGGTGAAAATATTGAGAAATCTTCTCAAATCTTGATTTTCCCATACAACTAGACACCCCTGGCACACCAAGACGATCATCAGTACTCCAATACATAGTGTATTCAGGCAAGGTGTGAATGCCCATAACAATGTAAATATGCAAAAAAGTTTTATCTCAGCAGCAGAAACTGGGCTCCAGTATTGATCTTCTTTCCCAGTCCGCTCAGCACGCTGAGTTGCATACAAATTAGTCTGATCAGCAGCAAACTGATAGAAAGATTCTTCAATAATCAAACTAAAATAATCATATGGGCTCGCACCTGCATCAAGATTGTGCATAGGCCCTGGTACACCAAGGAAATCCTCGACTTTGACAGAAGAAATTACATCGCTCCAACCATCAACATCCACGCCCACTAGACCTATATTTTCTACATTATCGCCATGATGTCCATCACTAGAATCACTTTCACTATCACTACTAAACTGACACGGCAAAACATTTTCTAAGTCACTCTCAGCATTATCTTCGTGGAAATCATTATCTAATTCCACAATATCATCTTGGAGACTGGAAGATGAACCCGGAAATGAAGTTGAAAAAGCCATCGATCACAATTTTTTTCACCGATTTTCAAACAAAGATTTCTAAATATAATAACAAGCTCCAAGCGTGGTTCTTTGACGGAAATGATAGTAAATTTACTATTCTTTCACACAGAAGAGTTCTTATAACCGGCTTAATTCAAAAACTATGCGCTCCGAGCCAGTTTTAACGGAACACACTAAAACGGCGCAAAAACGGTGCATTAGGGCTGAAGGAGTTAATATTATTATGTTTGTACAATAACAAAAAGGGAATGTTGTCAAAAATAAACAAAATGATGCACCTGATGTATCTGCAGCTCACCATCCTCTTGACTCATGGAATCTTCATCGCTGCCTCCACTCATGTCACCCAGGTGGCCACCAATGTTTACATAAGAAGGAGGGGCTTTTCCTCTGAAAGCTTTAACTGTAAGTGGCATGCCCCGCTGCCGTCTCCTCCAAGCAGTTCGACACTTAGAATCTATATTTTGCTTTATTCTATGCCAGTCATTCTCTGCTATACCAAATCTATGAATGAGGTGACCTGGAAGAATATAAAGATCAAATCTAAGAAGATTTTTTGAAGGGACACCACTAATTATTATATCATTTATAGTCCACTCATTCGAACCAATAATTCAATCCCTTATTAACAAAATCTCTTAAACATTCAGAATATAATCAGCCATGACCAGGATCATGGTACAATATATTTATAGCAAACTGTAACAGCAACTATTAATTCCACTTTGTAAAAACTCACTTATCCTACCCACATAAGCTGTACCCACATATGCTGTTGCCGTGTATTGTGAGAAGATATAATTTCATATCTTGAACCAGTTGTGCCATCCTGAAAACAGTTAGTCATCCACTGCAGGATTTATATAATGATGAATACCACTACTACTTGCGTATCAATGCAGGACTGAATGATGCTATATACCACTACTACTAGTGTATCAATGCAGGACTGAATGATGATGTATACCACTACCACTTGTGTATCAATGCAGGACTGAATGATGATGTATACCACTACCACTTGTGTATCAATGCAGGACTGAATGATGCTGTATACCACTACTACTAGTGTATCAATGCAGGACTGAATGATGATGTATACCACTACTACTAGTGTATCAATGCAGGACTGAATGATGCTATATACCACTACTACTAGTGTATCAATGCAGGACTGAATGATGCTGTATACCACTACTACTAGTGTATCAATGCAGGACTGAATGGTGATGTATACCACTACTACTACTAGTGTATCAATGCAGGACTGAATGATGATGTATACCACTACCAGTTGTGTATCAATGCACACCCTAGGCAACTATGGTCACGCCAAAGCCCAGACAAAAAAGTACACAATCAAATTGATTTTATACTGGTACAGAGAAGATTCAGGAATGGGCTAACATCTGTTAAAACAAGGCGAGGAGCAGATTGCAATAGTGACCATGTACCAGTAATTGGAAAGATAAGAATAAAACTGCGGAAGGCACAGAAATCCTCAAGAAATTTAAATTAGAACTAGATATACTTAGAGTAGATAAACAGATGAGTGATAAGTATAGCACGATAGTACAAAATAGATATAATAGTAAAGTACCCCCGTCACGCCAAGTGGCGTATAGGGAAATATGGTGTTAGTGACCCTATATTTTACAGACCTTCAGCACATGATTTTTGGGGTAATGTGGTCAGTATTACGCCCGTGCTGCTTTACTTTCCCAGAAAAAAATCCGGTACCCATTTAAGGCTGGGTGAACCCGGAAGCCGTCGGTTGGGATCGAACCCTACCCCTTGTCTGTGGTAGTCCAGTTCACTAAACACTGAGCTATCGCAGCTCCCAAAATAGATTTAATGCTATTGAGAAAATACAGGACATCAAGTAGCAGTGAGAAATGCTCAAACAATTGATTCAACAAACATCAAAGAAATAATACCAGTGACCAAAAGAATCAACAAAAAGAAATGGATGACAGAAGAAATATTACAACTAATGGATGAAAGAAGAAAACATAAGAAAGAAGATCGGACATACAAAATATTGCACAAAGAGATCCAAAACAAGTGCAGAGAAGCAAAAGAAGGATGGTTAAAACATAAATGTGAAGAAATGGAAAAATAACAAAAGAAAGACTCAAAATTTATGCACAATCAGTTAAATGAATTAACCGGAAGAAAAGAAGTCAAAGTTTCAGGATGTGTGAAATCAAAGGAAGGAAATATAATAATGGGACAGGAGAAGACAATAGAAAGATGGACAGAATATATCAGTCAACTCTATGAGATGAAAGACCAGAGTTAAACAATTCAAACAATGACACAGGAACACCAATTATGCAGAGTGAAGTGGAGGACACAATTCAACACATGAAAAGAGGCAAAGCTCTAGGTCCCGACAACATAACAATTGAAGAGATAAATGCATTAGGAGAGCTAGAAGTACAAGTCATAACAAAACTACTCAATGACATATATAACACTGGACACATACCCGAAGATCTACTAAAATCTGTCTTTGTAGCCATACCGAAGAAGTCAGGCGCCACTGATTGTGAAGACCATCGCACTATTAGTCTCTTGAGCCATATGATGAAAATATTGCTAAGAATCATCATGAGACATATAAGGAACAAAATAAAACCAGAATAAGTGAGGAACAATGTGGATTTGTGGAAGGAAAGGGCACCACATTTGTGGAGGGAGAGGGCTTATCTTAAGAACATTGATAGAAAGATCTATAGATGTAAAGAAAGATCTATATATATGTGCTTTATAGACTACACGAAAGCATTTGACAAAGTAAAACATGTGGAAATAATCAATATGCTGGAGAAATTAAACATTGGTGGCAAGGATCTGTGAATCATAAAAAACATGTACTGGCAACAAACAGCACAATTTCAACTTATAAAACAAGGAGTCAGACAAGGCTGTGTTTTGTCGCCAGATTTGTTTTCACTTTGCAGCGAACATATTATGAGATCAATAGTAGACAAAAAAGGAATTGAAGTCAACGGTCACAACATAAATAATTTGCGATATGCGGATGACACAGTCTTAATAGCAGAGACAGAGAATGAACTACAAGAAATTATAGACATAATAGTAAAAGAAAGCAACAAGAAAGGTCTCAGTCTGAATAGTAAGAAAACAGAAGTAATGGTCATATTGAAGAAACAATCACCACCAGCATGCAGCATAAAATACAACAGGACAAGTTTGAAACAAGTGTAACATCTGAAATACTTGGGCACAATAATAACATCAGATGGAAGATGCAACACAGAAATAAAAAGCAGAATAGCTCAGGCCAAAATAGCATTTCAGAAAATGAAAAATATCTTATGCAACAAATCTATGTCAATAGAAATGAGAAAGAGAGTTCATCTGTGCTATATAGAACCAATTCTGACCTATGGAAGCAAATCATGGATAGTAGACAAACAAATGAAAAGATGATTAGAGGCCACAGAGATGGAATTTCTCAGAAGAATGTTGAAAGTTCCCTGACAGCTAAAAAGACCAATGAGGAAGTTCTCAAAGAGACCAACACAAAAAGGCAGCTCCTAAAAAACATCAGAAAGAAACAATCAACATTTTAAAGGCACATCATGAGAAGAGGAAAGTTGGAATACTTGGTTACAACTGGCAAAATACAAGGAAAGAGAGATCGCGGACGACAAAGAGAGAAAATACTAGATGGCTCGGTGTCATGGCATGGAAAGCAGTCAACAACAAAACTGATATGATGCACTGTGGATAGAAGATTGTGGAAGGACATGATCGCCTACGCCAACTGGTATGGCACATGATGATGACCATAGTTTTAGTCTTTTTGATATTCATATCTAATCTATATCTTTTGCTTGTCATGTTTATTTTATTAAGTAATTATTGTAGATCTTTAGGATTTTCTGCTTGTAGAACAGTATAATCAGGATATTTTAGGTTATTGATTATCTTTCTATTAATATTTACGCCTGACATCTCTGTGATGTTTTTAAAGATTTGCTCAGTGTATAGATTGAACAAGCTTGGTAACAGGATGCATCCCCTGTCTTACTCCTCTTTTTATATCAATAGGTGTGGAGTTCTCTTTGTTATATTTTATTATTACTGTTGCTCCCAGTAAAATAAATTACATTATATGCATGTCATCTAGATGTATCTCTTTTAGGCAGTCTACCAGTTGTTTATAGTGTATTCTATGATAAGCTTTTGTGTAGTCTATGAAGCAGGCCTATATTGGTTTGTTTGTTTCTGTGTACTTTTCGATTATTGTCCTCATGCAGAATATAATTATCACTCATATATATACATATCACTTATCTGTTTATCTACTCTAAGTATATCTAGTTCTAATTCAAATTTCTTGAGGATTTCTGTGCCTTCCGCAGTTTTATTTTTATCTTTCCAACTACTGGTACATGGTCACTATTGCAATCTGCTCCTGACCTTGTTTTAACAGATGTTAGCCCATTCCTGAATCTTCTCTGTACCAGTATAAAATCAATTTGATTGTGTACTTTTTTGTCTGGGCTTTGCCATGACCATAGTTGCCTAGGGTGTTGTTTGAACCAGGTGTTACCTATAATCATTTCATGTGTATTATAATAAACAAAGATAATATTCAAACCCTACAAGACCTGGAGACAGTTCAAAGCTACAACTACCACAGACATTATAACAAGTGATGGAAAATGTAAGACTGAAATAAACAAAAGAATATGAATGGCGAAAATAATTTTAATGATATGAAAAATATACTAACATCAAAACAAATAATGCCAGGACTAAAACTAAGAATAGCAAAATGTTATATCTTTTCAATATCCCTGTATGGTGCAGAAACCATGGACATTAGACAAGAAAATGGAACAGAAAATTGAAGCCTTTGAAATGTGGATTTATAGAATAGGTAGAATTGGATGTAAAGGGAAAAAAAAAAAAACGAAGTCTTAAAACAACTAAAAATGAAAAGAGAACTACTAAAAACAATTAAAACAAGACAAATGAGATTTTTGGGGCATATTAATGACACAGCAGCTTACTATAAGTAATCTTATAAGGGAAAGTACAAGATAAAAGAGGCAGAGGCAGACCAAGACTAACATGGACGAGTAACATCAAAAGGTGGACAAGTCTGCCTATGACAACTTGCACCATCAAAGCAAGAGACAGAGCGGAATGGCACTCCATGGTAGCCAATCTTTGATGCGGAGATGGCTCTCGATGATGATGAGTCGTCGTTTCAAAATTCCATTATTTATTTCACTCTTTGTCTACATAATTATTCCTGTACTTATATAAATCCGCACATCAATGACTTTAGTTTTCTCTGTGTTATTTAACCCTATATTATGATACTGTTGTAAAAATTACCAGATCAAAATACAAATTCTTTAAAATTTGACAGTTTTTTTGTGGTCAAACATTTCCTCCCTCTGTGTATCTCCCTAATTACTGCTTCAGGTAAACCCTGAATATTAGATTTGCTGTCCTTGATGTTGGATTTTTTGTTTTTTCATTGTGTGAGATATGATCTCGTATAATGAGACAAAATTAGCCAATTAAAAAAAAAATGTTTTTCCTTTTTTTTTTGACCAGTGAAATTTCCTCAGTTATCAGCCGACAACAAACAACTTTTTGTAACCCATCAAATGGCAGGACAGATAGGGGTCATAAACTAAGGTTGCTGAGTCATGCAAGAAGAATGGCAAACATTTGTATTCCCAAACAAATATTGTATGACAAACTTATGGGTGGGAGGAGATAAAAGAGCAGACCAGTGCTGAGATGTATGTTTGCAGGGCTTCCTTGAAGGAATTCTCTATCAGTGAAAGAAACTGGGAAAATCTGGTTGCAGATCGTAGCACATGGAGAACAAAGATAAAAAAAATGGCACAGCATTTTTTGAGGCAGTGCTGATATCAAATTCAGAAGACAAAAGGCATAGGAGAAAAGAAACAAGGCCAGGCACCATGTATACATCTTGTTCATTCTGCGGAAGGATCAAAGATCCAAGATTCAGCCACAAGAGAAGCTGTTCAATAAAGCAGCATCCAGCATAAGACACTAATATTTTACCAAGCTACTGACTTATCATGATTGCTTGCTACCAACCATCTCTGTCAAGACGCCAAAGGCCATATGTATATGTAAATGTGCCATGACAGCTGGTAAAACAGAATAAATGAGCAAAGAAAGAAACAATTCAACATCATGTTGTTTAGGTAGTGTTGATAGCCTATACTTAGTGTGGTTTTGCGATAAGTTAAATGTGGATTTCTTAAATATCAGTCCATATTCTCAGCTTTCTTTGGTTAATTCTTTAACTAGTAATAGTTATGGACTTTTCTGTAGGGGGTACAGTGACTTTGGTAAATGTTGGATTAATTATATTTCCATTGATGTACTGGCATTTTATGATGCTTTTAATGATCTTGGTCTATAATTGAACAAACAATGGACAAAGAACAGAGCATTGTTGCACAATTTAATGATGAGAAAACTTTGTGAATATTGACTTCAGCAAACAAAGAAAAATTACAGGAAATGTAATTATGGCAAACATCACAGAAGCACTTGGAAGGTCTTTATGAGATCAAGAATCTAAAAGGGTTGACTAGGTGAGGTTCTTAAAATCAATTCATCTCTTATTATAAAAGCAACTTCTTCACACAGATCACTGGGGTAGTGATGGGTACCAGAATTGGCCCTAGCTAGGCTTGTTTTTTCATGGGTTACCTGGAGCACCAGATCATCCACACCTACCAAGGCCCTCTTTCCCTTTTGTACCATAGGTACATTAACAACTGCATCTGTCTGATTGACCTGTCCATGGAAGTAATCTCCCTATTCATCGAGTATGTTGGACATATTCACTCCTCGATCCGCATCACTTCTACATTTCCATCTCCTGTCTCCTTCCTAGTTTCCTTATGTACCTCTGGTCTTCTATAAACCTACTAACTCCCATAGTTTCCTCCGCTACGATTCTTCCCACCCAACAGCTTGCAAAAACTCTCTTCCCTATTCACAATTACCGAGGCTTCATTGCCTTTGCCAGGATGATGATTTCTACATCAAACACACCTGATGTTACACTTTCTTCGTCTAATCTTCCCTGACACTCCCTTAATTGCCTTCAAGCGTAATCATAACCTTTACGATATGCTTGTCAGGAGCTGTCTTTCCATCTCCTTCCATAACCATCAGGCTACTATCTATTGCGATCATAATGTAAGACATGCAACCACGTTCTCCAGATGTATACGGTTCTCTTCCCTAATGGTCCTTTTGAGATTATAGAAGGGTTCACTTATACATCTCGTAACATTATCTATGCCATATTAAGTAAGTGATGTAAGATGGCCTACATAAGTGAGTCAGAACACAGCCTCAAAGACACGCTGTGAACAACTGTATGACATCACACAAGATGCAGGTACCCTAATAGCATCGCCCTCCAACTGTAAGGGCTATTAGGGTAAGGTTGTTGTCCAAGTCACCGACCTGTTTTTTATGTTCATTTGACAGCCGTAGATGATTCATCATAGAGAATCGTCTGATCACCTTAGAGAATCATCTGATCACCTTAGAGAATCATCTGTGTTGTTCTTATTTTCTTCAAAAAATTATTCAGATTTTTGGCAGTATAGGCCAAAATGTCAGCATATTGTTGTGTTGTTGTGTTACTTTTTTTGTAAAGCTGCCTCCATACCTTGCAGGAGTGTACATTACACCCCACCATCTGCCTCTTTGCTACATGCTTTATCACATTTAGCACTGCAATTATTTGCCTGTTCCCCTCTTATTATAATAAATTGTGCAGATTTTCCTAATAAAAAATGTGAATAATTAGTTCTTTTGGTTAACAGAAGTGATTTCACTGAACTCAGAGCAGGCCCAAAGGTGATCAGTCTCTTCCAGTTGCTAACAAAGATCATGTATTAAGATTTACATTCACACGGAATATACATAAAACATTTTTAAAAGTTGCAAACTATAATGAATCAAATCTGCTGAAACAATAAAGAAAAAACAATTGGGTGTTGCACAGCTGCAGTACAATGTTAGTGCCGATATTCCTTTTTTTTTAATGTTGACACTTATTCTTTAGAAACGTTTTCATTTCTCAGATTAAAAAAAAACCCAGCCTCTTGTTCTCAGTATACAGATAGCTCAGGCCAAAATAGTATTTCAGAAAATGAAAAGTATCTTATGCAACAAAAATATGTCAATAGAAGTGAGAAAGAGAGTTCATCGATGCTATATAGAGCCAATTCTGACCTATGAAAGTGAATAACGGACAGTAAACAAAGAAATGAAAGACGATTAGATGCCACAGAGATAGGATTTCTCAGAATGTTGAAAATTCCCTGGACAGTTAAAAAGACCAAGGAGGAAATTCTCAAAGAGGCCAACACAAAAAGGGAGCCGCGATAGCTCAGTGGTTAGTGAACTTGACTACAAAGGACAAGGGGTAGGGTTCGATCCCAACCGATGGCTTCCTGGTTCATCCAGCCTTAAATGGGTACCGGATTTTTTTCTGGGAAATTAAAGCGGCATGGGCGTTATACCGACCACATTACCCTGAAAATCATGTGCTGAAGGTCTGTAAAATTTATGGTCACTAACACCATATTCCCTATACGCCACTTGGCGCGACTGGGCTCTTTACTTTTTTTTTACTTACTAACACAAAAAGGGAGCTCCTAAGAAACATCAGAAAGAAACAATCAACATTTTTCTGGCACATCATGAGAATAGGAAAGTTGGAATACTTGGTTACAACTTGTAAAATACAGGAAAAGAGAGAGCGGTGATGTCAAAGAGAGAAAATATTAGATAGCTTGGTATTATGGCATGGAAAACAGTCAATAATAGAATTGATACAATGCACTGTGATAGAAGATTAGGGAAGGACATGATCGCATACACCAACCTGTATGGCACATGATGATGAACTGAAATCAAAAGGACATAAAAAAAATAGCAAGTAATGAAGTGAAGCTACTTACACCGAATACCATAAATCATAAGAGGATCTAGCTGTTTCTTCCCATGCTTCCCTTGACCTGACAAGTTGGATGCTGCCTGTGTGTCTCGGTCAAACAAATAATCTAATAAAGTCAAAGCCATCTTCTCTGGGGTACGACAGTTGGAATGCACATGGAGTAAATCACTGCATAAAGAAAACTCAATCTATTTACATATTGATAAAGTTGTAAACACTCAAAAGTGATAGAGATTTTTAATAATTGTACATGAATGCTTGAAACAATGTTGGTTGTACTAGAGAACACATAGAAGTAATCATAGAAAGTATCGTCATCATCAAGTACCGGGGCTGCTGGCGTAGGTGATCATGTCTCTCCACAACTTTCGATCTCGGCAGCTATTTATCATTTCTGTTGTTGACCTTCTGCCAAGCTATTCTCTTAAGTTGTCTGTTATTTTTTTCTATTTGCTTCCCTCTATCTCTTCGTCCCTCAATTTTTCCAGTTGTTACAATATATTCCAGTTGTTCCCTTCTCATTACATGGCCAAAAAATTATGATTGTTTCTTCTTAATATTGGAAATTAGCTCTCTTTTTGCTTTTACCTCTCTCAGAACATCTTGTTACTCTTTTTAGCTGTCCATGGTACTCTCAACATTCTTCTGCAAAACCACATTTCTACAGACTCCAGTGATTTTCTTGTCTGTTGTCCTATTATCCATGAATCGCATCCATATGTTAAGACTGGCTCTACGTAACATTTAAGAACTCTTTTTCTTGTTTCTATTGTCAAAAATGGATTGCATAGTATCTTCCTCATATAGAAAGTATATGTTACAATATAAAATGATGTAGAGAAAGTGGATTTAATTAAGAGGAAGTGAATATCTAGAGAGAGAAAAGTATCAACAGAGCAAAACTTATGCTGATGCTAAAAGGAATAAAACATCTCAACAACAACAGCAATATTGCTAATATTTATATTACATAATGAGGCTACAACAGTCTAAAGCAAAGCAATAATTGGGTGGTGATATCAGAAAGTAATATATTTCAACTGCATTTTAAAAATGACATCTCAAATTTATTAAACTATGGCATCAATTATTATTACAATGTGTTTCTCATGAAAGCATCAACAAAATAAATTGCATAACAAATTCTATATTAACATTTTTTTTATGTTTCAATTAGAAGTCTTTGGCAAAGTGATAAAATAAAAGTGTGATGAAAAATTATTAATGATTTGGTTTGACTTGTAAAATTATTTTTTTTTCTTACCATCAGTCTGTTTCAAGTTTTATGTATGATCTTATTTATCCAACACAAAAATGTGACCAACCTTGGTGTGATTTGAACTCTCACTCTCATTTCTGGATTATGTTCATCTCCTAACCATGTACCACCTGGAAAGTCCTCTGTGAAATACATGAACTAGTCTTAGTGAAGTGGATACGTGATACACAAGAACTATAGAGAAAATTTTACCATTTTGAAAGGATTGCATATCCGCATATCCATATTTTAAAACAAAAACAATTCACAAAATATTATTTAACCTCACATAGTCCTAACCACCAAGCAATAACAGCAGTCATTAACAACAAAGTTCGTTGATATTAACATTATCTCCATCAAATTGTATCTACTGTTACCTCTTTTCTTTTAATAGAAATATCTCTCTCTCTCTGCGATCAAGACTCAATTAGAGTAGGATTCCAGACTCTCTCATGAAGTCAGCTGTCTGTTTAAGCGAATCGATTACCCCATATAGTTTTTCTTCCAGGGAGGTGGGTGTGGACCACATTGCTCTTCTCAAGTCTGTGTACTGGGGGCAATCCTGTAGAACATGTTTTGTAGTCATATTGCCCAGTGTACAGTGGCATAGACTGGTTGGTTGTACCTATATTGAATTTGGTGAACATGTGATTTCTCATTCTATTGTGGCCAGTGCAAAGGCGAAATATGATGACTTGATCCCTACTTGATAGTTGGTGGTATATAGAGATATAAGTCTTGCAAGTAGTTCAAATATAAAATAGTTAATATATTAAATATTATGTAGGGTTGCAAGTAGAGCTACAAATAACATGGAAAATTAACATAAAATGGTATTTAACAGCTAAACCTGTAGAGAGATGAGTTAGAATTTGGTTTTAAAGTGACAGCATTAAGAAGGTTTTGCATTCGCAATATTTTTTAGGTTAACGTTTGTTATAAAAACAAGCAAAATTTCATGACAAAAATATGACAGACGTATGAATTTAAATACACATCGGTTCATAAAATGTGGTTCAGATATAAAATAAGAGAAACAGTTTGGATTTTCTTTAAATAGTCCATGATGATGAAATTCAAAGATAACAAAAGAGCACAATAAACTAATCAAAAGCAGTAATTTTTGTTTAAGAATGCCAAATTGAGACTACATTCAGTTAATATAAGTTTTATTATAAAGAAAATAATATCAAATTTATTAGCACCAAATGTAACATTAATCTTCTCACTTTCAAATACTGAAACTTAATACTGTGGGAATTCAAACCACTTCCGCTCCTTTCAATACCATAAGAATACCAAGATACCGCACCACTGTAATGTCTACAACATATACTGTTAACTATTTCATTTTCTTGTGTCTCATGTTGAAATTTAGCTTTTAAAAAAAAAAAGTCACATATTTTAGTCATTTTTTACATCACCACTCTCAACTATGTAGAAATAAAACAATAAAAAACGTAACCTTCAGTTATTACTGCAATTATATACAACCACATGTTTAACCACCTAACAAACTAATTTAATTGGTGAAAACAAGAGACTGGTTGGTCTCGAGGCTAGACTAGTGAGTGAGGTTGTGAGTTTAAATCCCGGTTGCACCAGTTGGAATTTGTAATTATGATTTCTCTCTGCGGCGACCACCCCTGGTCTCAGCAGCGAGGCCTGGCTTGAAATGTCAATTACTCATCGATGGAAAAAATATTAGTACCTCCGAAGTTGGAGTTATCTGCCTGTGTGGCAAGGGACCCCTGTGTAGGAAAAAACAGATTAACATGCAAAACACAGTTCCTAGCTAGACTCTACAGAAAACCTTAAACAAACAAATTAACACAAAATATCCTCCATGTGCTTCAAACATTCACAATCACAATTTAAATTATAAGAACTCATATAGAAGAACATTTATCAATGTTCAAAGTTCCCAATAGAGTTATATTGTTGTTCACTGTTACAGAAGACAACACAGCACTCTTGGCAAACCCACATATAACTAAGTAGCTCTCAGTAGATGATGTTTGTGCACATTAATTTTTTTTTTTTTTCGTTCACCAGCTTTTACCTCTGATGAAGTCCCTAGAGACTAGGAACTAAATTTTGCGTATTAATCCATTTTTTCCCTGGCATCCGTGTGCACAGGGGTCCCTCGCCGCACAGGTGCACATTAATGAAATCAGTGCTTCCATGGTTTTTCACACACCTAGTTCAATTTTGAAAATTATCACTTAAACTTGTTTGAAGTTGTATATCAAAACATTACAGTCATATGACCGTCCTCTCTAATGGACTGTTGATGCATTTCAAATATTACTCGACGTCCTCTCTAATGGACTGTTGATGCATTTCAAATATTACTCCTCAACCTAACTCACACCTCCATCTGTAATCTTACACAAACAAAATGTCACTGACCTTCTGTATTTAAAGTTATCAACGTGACATTAGGGCCAAGATTTGATATAGGACTGTCCAATGAACTTATTTCACCTGAAAATAAAGAAAATGTATGTATAATGTGGCAACAGAGGACAAAATCTCACACTCAAGCATTTGGTTAACATTTCTTTAGTGGTAAAACTAGACAGTTTCTAACATACATACTGTGCTGTGACTGTGTTATGTATAGTCTTCAGGTTTTTGTTTTGCCTCCTCCTTATGAATTAGAGTATTAATACAAATGTCTCAAAATATTGTACAATAAGATTTGAAAGCATGAATGCCCACTGATCTCCTTCGATATCCAAGATGATGTAAAGTAAGAGCAGAATAAATCTGCCTCAGCAACTGTTAACAAATGTTATGCTAGCGTACCAACCTCAGCAACTATTAACAAAAGTTACGTTAGCTTGCCTGCTTTGGCAACTATTAATAAAAGTTACGTTAGCTTACCTGCTTGGGCAACTATTAATAAAAGTTACGTTAGCTTGCCTGCTTTGGCAACTATTAATAAAAGTTACGTTAGCTTACCTGCTTGGGCAACTATTAATAAAAGTTACGTTAGCTTACCTGTTTGGGCAACTACTAACAAATGTTGCGTTAGCTTACCTGCTTGGGCAACTACTAACAAATGTTGCGCTAGCTTACCTGCCTCAGTTTTCGTATGTGGCAAACCACTACGTTAGCTTACCTGCTTTGGCAACTATTAATAAAAGTTACGTTAGATTACCTGCTTTGGTAACTACTAACAAATATTAAGCTAGCTTACCTGCTTGGGCAACTACTAACAAATGTTGCGTTAGCTTACCTGCCTCAGTTTTCGTATGTGGCAAACCAACAATTACAGCTCTGTAAAAATAGTAACAAACAAAAATTGGGAAGAAATATTCAGTAGTACACAGGTATCTTTAAATTAAAAGAACTAAAGAACATGCAGAGTTAATTCATTTTATTTAGTCTCTTTTTTTTAAATTTTAATAATAAATTCTTCGCAAATGCTATTTCACACTACTTTATCTAACCCTAGATTACGATACCTATATGTGTTTACGATACCGTTGTAAAAATGACTACAACTCAATTGTAACATTAACTACCTCTAAAAATAGTATTTTCTTTGAACTTTTTAACATATAGCTGTTTGTTTACACTAGGACAAACACTAGGAACTTGGATTTCCTATCTCAGATGGATTTATGACCTGAATTTCACCTAAGGGTTTGGACTTGTTACAATATCTATCAATACAAATGCCATAAGTCCATCGATATGTTCAGCTACCTCATAGTGTTATTACCTGTGTTTCCCAAGTTACAAAGGGTTGTTTGATGTCAACAGCTGAGGAAATTTTCTGGTCACAGGAAAAAAAAAAGGGGGGTGGGGGTGAATCTACCAATTTCTTGTGAATTTTTTTTTTTGCATTATAGGAGATCGTATCTCACGAAATCGGGGAGGGGAGACCAAAACCAACAACAATGGAAACAAAGCAAACACTCAAGGGTAACAGGAAGTGGTAATTAAGAAGGTACACGGAGAGGGGGAATATTTGAACATGGCAAAATGTCAAATTTTGAAGAATTTGTGTTTTGATGTGGTAATTTTTACTACAGTATCGTAATCTAGGGTTAAAACAGCTTTCAGACAAGATACCAAAAGTTATTCACTCTTCTATTAATAGCCACATTCATTTAAATTCAATATGATAATTACATTTTACATGTATCTAGATCTGCTAGTATAAAAAAAAAATCTTGACATCTATATTATACTTCCGTTTCTAAGATGGCAGATCTAGTCCACGTTCTCTCGATCGCTGCAAAAAGTGCATTCGATGTCTGATTAATTTCGGTTCTCCACATCACTACTATGCGTTAAGGTCAAGATAACAATCTACTTATTACATCTGAAATGATAAAACAATATCGTATGCCGGCATTTTCGACAAATCAAGTGTTGTGAATGCGACCTTCCATAGTCTAGGCTTGTTCTGCGCTTACATCACATTGGTGCTGTTCATGACCGTTGTTGGATTTGCTTGATGCAAGTTATTTCAATGTTACTTATTATTGTGAAATGCTTCATCAGCCACAGTTTTATCTCTTTAGGGAATTTGTACCGTGTTCTGTTCGTCGTGGGCTACATTCACTAGAGTAATCAAGAATCTAAAGGGCGCGTCATTGCTGTGTGTACGACATTTTTGTGTGCTACGTCATCGTAATGGCTCATCGTAATTCCCTAGATCGGCCATACGATAATCTTACGGTCTGTTGTTTGATGTGCAACGGGGATAATCTGACGACTGTGTGTCTATATGTTCGAAACTGGAGTCAACAACAATGGCCTAACATCATCAAATGCTATACATTTTTAAAGAAATATGACGATCATTACTTTCGGGAGGACGTGAACTTCTGGTATATGGTGGATAGGCGGCAGGAACCATTGCAGGCTATGCATGAAAAGTGTTCCTTGTTGCAGTTTCCTCATATTCCAAGTCCATGGGGGACTGGTTGGTCTTGAGGCAAGACGCCGGCCTCGGGACAGAGAGGTTGTGGGTTCAAATCTCGGCTTCACCGGTTGGGATTTTTATTTATGATTTCTCTCTGCGACAACCACCCCTGGTCTCAGAAGTGAGGCCCAGCTTGAAACGTGAGTACCTCAGAAGTCGGAGTTATCTGCCTGTGCGGCGAGGGACCCCTGTGCACACGGCTGCCAGTGAAAAATGGATTAATACGCAAAATTCAGTTCCTTGTCTCTAGGGACTTCGTCAGAGTTGAAAGCTGGCGAACGCAACAACAACAACATAAGCTATATTTAAACATTTTTAAAAATTGCATTTGTATCATGATTCTTATAATGGATTAGTTTTAATAATATGTGTAAAATTATATGTGAAACAAATTAAATGCATTTGCCTACCCTTTTCGTGACACTGCGGTAGTTAGTCCACCACTGGCACAGACGTTTCTTGACCAATTTAAAATTTGGTCGACCTTGTCTTCCACTGACTTTGTACGAGCTGCCAACATATCGATTTTTGCATCCATATTGTCTAAGCGCATACTTATAGCTTTGTTGATGTTGTACAGGGTTTGCTGAATAAAACACAAAACTAATTAAGTTCATTATTTGTTTATTTTATGCCATGTTTATTAGAACAATCCACCTTTATGAAAACAATCAAGAATGACAGATGAATACATATAGACCACAATAAAAATATGAACTGTTAATTAAAATTCAAGGCAAATACATGCCTTAGTGAATTGGGGTTGACAGACAGGGTTGATAAGCGTAGTTTTATAAGCAGACCATAGATATGAATAAGTTATCATTATCCGCCTCAGAACAGGACACACTCGACTCCATAGTCACATGTATACAAAATTCAAGATAGGCACCTCAAATACTTGTACATGTGGACAGGCTGTTGAACACAAACTTCAAGACTGCACTGAATATAGTAGACTGAGGAAAATCCATTGGTCCGTAGATACAACACTACAGACAAAACTATATGGGCCACTGCAAGAATTACAAAAGACAGTAAAATTTATACAAGAAATGACATTGCAGATATAGACAATACTTCGGGTGAACGAAAGATAGATAGATAAGCAGACCAGATATACAGCTGAACATAAAAGACCTGCATAAAGGCAGACACAAGGGAAACATCAACTCTATGATATAGTTCAGATGTTTAGAGATGTAGTGATTGAGACAAGCTAGAATGTGTTAGACTAGTATTTCAGATCAAATGGACTTGTGTATAAATGTAATCATTAGATTATCATTAGCACATCAGTTGTAACTCAAGCCAATTGAGTTAGTACAGAGCTCTATCATGTGAATATCAAATAAGAAGCTGTAGTTGATGTTGCAACTAGACTATTGATATGCATGTGTAATTCACAGAGTTCAGCTTCTTGCAAAAATGATATTTATGTGTTGTTGCAACTATAAAGGAAAAAAAAAACTATCTTTATGGTTATCCCATTACTGGGGTCTGCCAGATGGACTCATAGAACCAGAGAATAAAGATCACTTGTCCAATGCTGTCACTGCGAAGTGTTCAGGTCTGACTTATTTCACCCCCCGATAGAACAAGCTTTGGACTTTACTAGGATTCGAACCTGTGTTCTTCTGATTTGGAGCCAGACAAATTATCAATTTGGACACCCTCTCTCTATTATTGCAATGCAGATGAAAAATGTTGGCATTAAATGTCATGCTAAGTTTTGTTCACCAAAGTGTTTAGTCTGTGATTTATTAACTGGAATAAAAGAACGGTACTTAATGCTTTCAGATGAGCAAAGTGAGATAAGACTGTGCTAAAGCTAGATGAAAGTAAATAAGAGTATGAGGAACTATCATCATGTACCAGCAGAACAAAAACGCTATATTGTATCCTGAGAGAAGTGAAGTTCTAATTAATGTAACTGAATAGGAGTCTCCATACAAGAACTGAGAAAAATCCATTGGCCCATAGATACAACACTACAGAAAAAAACCATATGGGCCACTGCAAGAATTACAAAACATAGTAAAATTTATACAGGAAATGACATTGCGGGTATAGACAATACTTCAGGCAAATGAAAGAAAGATAGACTATATAAGGAGACTAATACATTAGAGGGAAGTAATATGAACATGCCGTAACATATGGCATGGCCACCTTAAAAACGTTCTCCTCTTACGTACTTTTAGACTGTTAGCCTAACTCAACTTGCCAGTTAAATGAACACATTTTGTGATATCTTTAGTGGTCATTGCTCATTTGATTTAGTCCTGATTTTGTGGTATATTCATATTTTTTCAAACAAAGATTTTACAAGCAAATCTTACATTTTCATGTAACTTATATTTTTCTAATTAGTGCATTTTCATTTTGTTGTCCAAAAGGCTTCTTGGCAACAATGTATGTTCATTTCACTGAATTATATGATTTTTACTTTAACAGCTGCTGCTGGTACTATGTTTTCTCAAGGCTATTTACTAAAGTGCTAATCTCATAAACACTACAATACAATGTAATAAATAAACACTTACTTTAAAAGAGTTGTCAAGCTCCAAGTCCAGACCATCACAGTCTAGATGTATTCGTTTTCTGTCAGGTTCCACACAGTTTTCTGATGTAGAAACACAGACTCATTCATCATCATGAACAAATTAATTTTCTTTGTTCATAAAATATGAACTTTACTGTAAGACTACTACTGCTACTACATTTAATATGTAGTTTGTCTGTGTTAGGATCAGCACTATACACCAGTCGAATCCATAAGTGCTATGATATCCCTCTCAAGAATCTAAAGAAAATCCTAGAAGAATCCTGACCCATGTGCATAAACTCCACAGCATGTGCTGGGATCTACAGATCTTCTCTAATAACTTGGCCTGGGCAGCAGCTAAAATAATGGCTTCTCCTTTTGATTCTAACTGCAAGGGTTCTTTAACTCTTTCCGTACGGAAGCTTTTTATCGACGCAACGCAAGAGATTTCAGAGACAAAATTGTTCATGGTTTTAAGAATCAATCTACATATTTATATTTATCTAACATAATATATATGAATGTTTAGATAATTGAACAAGGTATTAGATTTCGCCAATACCAAGATGATACAAGACATGTAAAAAGAATATGGTTTGATGGCACCCACCCACACTAATCAAATTGAGCGTGGCGCACTATGCGGCGAACCGTACATTGGCGAAATCGGCATGGTGCACAGTGCGGTGGAACGTACGGAAAGAGTTAACATGTACAAATGCACATGGGATCTCCTGTTAATTGTCATCCAAGACAGCTAGACATTGGATCTCACTACCCAGCGACTGAAGATAGGGTAACACCATTAAGAAACCATGGATTAATTAATTGTTACTATTTAAAAAAAACAAAAAAAAACGCCACCACCTGTGCTGGGCTTTGAACCAGGGTACTTCCTGTCAAGAGACCGAAGCCATACTTGACATCTAGACTACCCAGCCCCTCTCCATACAATTTAATATGTACAAAATACAAAGCATATTTAAATTCTTAATCACAGGCGAATAACAAGTTGATGACGCTTGTGGGATAATTGTTTAGCTGTTCTGCCAATTTTATTTTCTGATTTAGCAAATTCCTTAATTTGTAGATCTTTTTACTTGTTATTCATAAAGTAGAAAGAAAGCAGTCAATAGCATCACAAAACTGACATCACAGCAGTCCGGACAGACCCATAGGCGCTCATCCACCTTCAACAAATGACAATGTGCATGCACTCTAATATTCCAGTAACTTGCTGTTTGTGCACATATCTAGCTAATTCTTGTAGGCTGTTCTTACTTGATCAATTTACATTCAAGTGATGGTTGTGTTGATTTCTAACATATAATTGCAGAGGGCCTTCAAAGTGTTACCGTTGTATATGTTTATCATCACCACCATAAACATAACTATGACCAACCTATCAGCTCTTTAATTGCTATGAGTCCCTGTAAGGCCTGGACACAATTGTTAGGTTTGAGACTTCTGTATATGTTATTGACTCATGTTCAGAGATATTAGTTCTGTATCTTTCAAAGTACAGACATACTTTGACTTACAGATTGAGTTACAATTATACTGAGTTATGATCCAAGCATGTGCAATGGGAATACATGAATTGAGAGGAAATAATATGTTGTCATTTTCTAGATTTAGCCATGTTTGGTTCATTAAATCTATTCAGTAAATGAAACAAAACACAAATAGGGTATAAATTGTATGGTGTTCCTCTCCACATTAGGCTCACCTTGTTATGATTGGAGGGCTTGTACACCCCCGGAATACAAGGAGCTATGCCAGTGGGAGCTTAGCTCCTGGCAGTGTCACCCAAACTGGACAGGTTGCTTGGTGATGGGCCAGACAAGGTAGCCAGGTGTAGATGGAACCCTTTAAGTGAAGACGCAGAACTCACCAGCGAGTGGTACACGCTCTGGTCTGAACTAATCCATCCCCACTTCATGAGTTAAATGCCTCTCTGTCTTTTCTCCTCTTTCTGTCCTCTATCAAACAGACAGGTGGCACTAAAGAGCTCTGAAGACCAGAACACATGAGAAGAAAGAAAACTCTACTTAAAGCTTGGGCAGAGGGTGCTCATAAACCAGGTAGGGCTGACCATCTAACGGCAGAATCCCCCTACAGAAAAGACAATCTGCTGCCTTGCAGGAAGATTGGGGACAATCAAAGGCTAAGGAAAACAACCCAAATAAAATGCTGGGGGTTAAGGCAAAAAAATGCAAATGAATGCATAAAAATGCAAAGCTGCGGTAAAGCTGAATTGTGAGGGAAAATTAAAAAAATAAAAATAAAGGTATGGTAAAAGCTTTACGTGGTTAGTAGACGACACAGATTTGAACGACGTTTCGGCTCAATAGGCCTTCAGCAGGAACAGATAAACAACAACACACACAGATATGTAAATAAATATAACTAATCCTACATGGCTAACTAGTAATGAAATATCCAAAACAAAATAATCGAAAAATGTTAAAGAAAGCAAATTGACTTCCCTTGTGTCATGGGCACTGGTCAGGACGGGAAAAAGGGCGCGTAGAGTGGGTCTGGCTGTAATATACCCTCTGGACAGGGGTGGAGGGTACTAAAAATACACGAGTGGGGGGGACGCTGTCTAGGTTACGCCGGCTAGCAAGGACGCCGACAATGCCTGGAAGTATCTAAGGCTCGTAAATACAGGTATACACACACTCACAGATGCGCGTATCGATGCGTGTGTACATGTGTGCACGCACAAGTAGACGTGCACATACTAATATGCATCAACACGCATATATACATGCATACACAAACATATCTGTGCATAGAAGCAAGTACACACATACATGAGTATACACATATATATATATATATATATATATATATATATATATATATATATATATATATATATATATATATATATATATATACACCCATACCCGCACATATGAACACATACATAAGCGCATCCATACGGGGACAATCAAATGTGTAGAAATGTGAGCACAATGCACTACTGACCAGAGGAGTGCACACCGGAGTAGGTGTGCAGGCTAGAAGGAGAACAAATATAATAACAGGTCCTCAAAAGGCAGAAAGAGTAAGAAGTCTGAGAGTGGGGTGCAATAAGAACCTGTTAGTGGTACGTGGTCCAGAAAGAAAGGTTTATATGAGAACACCAAAGTGTCTCAATGGCGACTAGTGGAGGAGAACTATGAGTAGCATGGCATAGTAGATGGACTAAAGAGCCAAGGCATGGACAGTAGAGAGGGCTATGTAAAAGGGGTAGCCGAAAGGTAACTATGTGTACGAGTGTGATACATTCATGCCTCTTGGGGTCAGCGAACCATACTTAACTATGAGGCGATTCTCCAAAGTAAATCGGCTGCGGTCGCCGGAGCGACAAAGGACAATACCAGTAATACGAATGTCATCTTTGCCCTTATGGTCTGGGGATTTGAAATGGGAAGACACTGGAGTGCCAGTATTCTGTTGAACATCTCGTAGATGTTCACAAAACCTTTCCGCTAATCGTCTACCAGACTCACCAATGTAAGTCATGTGGCATCGTTGGCAAAAATGATGTTACGGGACACACATGTGAAGCCATGCTTGATCTCTAACCGTCCATTAGGGAATAAGACCGAGTCAGTAGGGAGCACATAGGCACAGGTTATACAGTTCCGACCACAGGGGGCCGTGCCGAAGTGTTGAGGGTCGGAGCGAGGGAGATGGCTCCTAACCAGAATATCTCCCAAATTCCTGTCGCGCTTGAAGGCGATCATCGGGGGAATCACTGAAAAGTAGACGGGTGGTGGGATCAGAGAGGAGAATGGAATGGTAGCGGTTGAGTATCTTCACAGCAGCTAAGTTGTGAGGATGATAGGTGAGAGTGAGTATGGTTCTCTCAGAGGGGGGGGGTTTAGAGGGAGTGAGTGCCTCGGGACGGGAGATAATATAAAATGCTGATGGAAATCGGATGCACTGGGCCATTGGCAGAGAACATGGTGCAACGTCTTAACATGTACTTAATCAAGAGTGGATTTAACAGACTAGTTATGGTGTTCTGTCTGTGGAGTCCCCCAGACAGATGAAGTGCCGGGCCCCATGTGTCGAAGGGGTCCACTCCAAGCTACCCATTTTGGAGAGCCAGGAAATGGGACAAGAGGAAAACTTCTACTGGTCAAAATAGCTTCAAGAGACATCTGAATATAATGCTCGGGGCATATACCACAAAAACAAGCCCTAGCAGTAAGACTAGCAGAGGAAAAGATCGATGTGGTCTGCATCCAAGAAACTCACCTTAATCCACAGCATAGATTTATGATCAGGGTTACCAGACATTTAGACAGGACAGCAAAAGTCACAAGGGTGGAATCCTTATACTTACAAGAAATACCATCCCAGCAAAACAGATAGAAGTAATCACAAACAGGAAGGCAGAGATCATTGGCACAGATTTATACACCAATTCCAACAGCACAAGGATATGCAACACGTATTGGCCTGATGATAGATTGCTCAAGCTAGTCAATAGAAATCAAACCATCAGTGTCTGGTAGTAGGAGACTTCAACAGCCACTCTAAAAGATGGGTATATAAGGAACCAATGCTCGAGGTGAAGAAATGGAAGAATGGGAAATAGACAACAACCTATTCCTCAAACTCTAGAGAGGACCACTCAACCTTCTACTCAAGAAGATAGAAAACAACATCAACTCCCGACCTAGCATTCGCAACAAGAGACATATCCAACTAAATAACCAGAATAATACTGAACCAACTTGGAGACAGTGGCCACAGACCAATCAAACTTTCAATGGATTTTGCTCACAAACAAGAGATGCAAACACCACTTCCCCACTGGAACTACAAGAGAGCCAACTGGGAAAAGTTTGCCAAGCTCATAGATGCCTACACTGCAACCATGAACACCATCAAAAGTAATGATATGATAGAGTTAGCAAAGGCAATTGTGAGAGCTGCTAAGGAATCAATTCCTAGGGGAGCAAGAAGAAACTACAAGCCATACTGGAGCAAGGAAATACAAAGACTAGAGGGAGAAGTGAATTCTGATAGATATCTAGCTGAAACATGACAAAGCATTGAGAACAACATAGCCCATAACATAGCATCTGCCAAAATACAGAAGAGAGGTCAAAATATCAGCAAAACAGAGTTGGAAAGACAAAATAGAGAGCCTCAACCTAGATAAAAACGGACACAAACTGAGGAACTTGCGAAAACTCTGAGCGATGAAAATAACAGCCGACCTACAATAACATTGGGAAGCCGTGATAGCCCAGTGGTTAGTAAACTGGACTACAAAGAACAAGAGGTAGGGTTCGATCCCAACTGACGGCTTCCGGTTTACCCAGCTTTAATGGGTACCGGATTTTTTTCTGGGAAAGTAAAGCGGCACGGGCGTAATACCGACCATATTACCCTAAAAATCATGTGCTGAAGGTCTGTAAAATTTATGGTCACTAACACCATATTCCCTAGACGCCACTTGGCATGACGGGAGTACTTTACTTTACTACAATAACATTAGCACACAATCAGAACATCCACACAGGCCAAAGGGCAGCAACCATACTAATAGAAACTTACAAAAACATAAGTAGGATAAACATTCTAAAAGACCAACAAAAAGATGTGAGAAAGGAAAACTGAGATGCAAAACATATGCTTTTAGCGTCAGAACACCAGACAACCGTCTTTACATCGACAGAACTATATGCAGCACTCAAAGGATTGGAACTCAAGAGCTCCCCTGGAAAAGATGGTATCACCAATCTGATACTCATAAACTGGGACAGAAAGCCAAGGGTCAGCTCATAAGGATAATAAATGCCAGCTGGAAGAGGGGACGAATGCAACCTGAAAAGAAACCATTATGATGCCATTCCTCAAACATGGAAAAGGCCCACTGGACCCAAGTAGCTACAGGTCAGTTAGCCTATGGAGCTGCCTGAGGAAATGCATGGAAACGTTGGTAAACAGAAGATATGTGGCATCTAGAGACCAAATGATGCCAACTGTATGTCAAGGTATTCTGCATTGACTGAGGGTCTATCACGACAATAGCCCCAATAAACTGTATCATTGGACCACACTTAAGGGCAGCAGTCATTGCTTCAACCACCAATCTCATACCAGAGGCTGTTGGAGGCCGAGATTTACTTTGCGCTGTAAAAACTCTAACTAAGGGTAGGTAAAAACTCTAACTAAGGGTAGATTCCCTTTACTCTGCAATGATTCCAACTAAAGGTAGATTCCGTTTACTCTGCAATGATTCCAACTAAAGGTGCACACCCATGCAACTTTTGTTTTTATTTTGTGCATTAAATTAGGATGAACGTTCAGATATTATTTAGACAGCAATGGTTATTATAGCTTTGGCCATCTTTCTGATGATGCTCTAGTTCACTTCTATTATTTCTCTCTTCTTCCTAGTTATACGATGAAGTTATCATAATTTATATGAAGAAGCCATACAAGCACATACACACCCAATTTATAATTTTTAGGAAAAAATTCTTACCTTGGATCAAAGCTGTTGTTCCATCTACATGAACATCTGAAACATTTGCAAGACCCACAGTGACCAAAGATGAATCGATTGTGACTGTACCGCCACCTAAATCCACCAGCTCTCCATCTTGGACAGACATCCTTTTTGCACAAAAGATGAAATACATTATTTTTTAAATGTTAGATTTTCTGATTACATGCTGCATTTATTTAATTTTAGTAAAATCTTTCACTATGTTCCTATGAGAAACATAAATTTAATTCAACAGTTAATACTTGGTGAAGTTGGACTGAAAACCTAAAAAGGAACAAATACTCAAATGACTTCTATCTATCGACCTTTCAAGCCGTGGCATGCCCTATAGCCCATAGGGCATAGAACCAGATACTATTTCTCTTTTTATAAATTTTCTTTTTAGCAGTCTAACTATCTATCTTACGTTCATCTGTAGTATTGTCTATATCAGCAATGTCATTTCCTGTATAAATTTTACTGTGTTTTGTAATTCTTGCAAATGACATCATAACACCCCCCCCCACACAAAACAAACTAAAATAAAACAGGGAATGTTTTTTTATACCAGCTTTACTGAATCTTGCATGAACATTCATGAATATATTCTTTTCCCTATTTTCACACCGGCAGCCATGTGCTTAGGTGTCCCTCACCTTACAGCCAGATATTCTCCGACTTCAGAGGTACTCTCATTTTTAATAACTGAGATTTTTTCCTATCAATTTTGCCCCACAGCGGCCATTTTGGGCCTGTTCTTTGTTTTCAACTGCCAAGGGTTTTTTAACGACTGCAGAATGCACATGGAATTCCTGTTATTTTCTGTTTCCAAGAGGGCTAGACATCAGATCTCACTACTTAGAGACCTGGGGAGGGAATGCCATGAAGAATCCAGGAATATAATTTATTTTAAAATTCCCACCACCTCTGGTGCAATTTGAACCCAGGACCTTCTCGCCTAGAGGTCAATGTCTTACCCCCAGACCACCCAGCTTCTAAAAGAATGGAATTAGTATAACACTATAATAACAAATTGTTACAGAAAAAGAAGGGAATTAGTGTAACACTGTAATAACAAATTGTTACAGAAAAAACAAAACAAAATGGATACTATATCATTTAAGTAATTAGAAACATCATTAAGGAGATCATTTAATTATGAACCAGTATTAGTTTTCTATTTTATCAACGTTCCATCATAACAAAAGTTCTTTCCATCATTTTTAAATTAAGGCCGCATATGTTTTCAATTTTTTAAGCTTGGCACTGGCTACTGGTATAATGGCAAAATACTGAAATTGGTTAACTTGTGTTCCTTTATTTCAATAGTTTGTTCCTCTTGAGGTGCGCGTGGCCGTGCGACTAAAACCACTGTTCCGCTGGCTGAAAAGCTGACGTACGGTGTTCGAAGCCCGCGGTAGACAGAAAGGATTTTTTCTATCGGGGGTGAAATAAAAATCCTGAGTCACACACGTCGTGGCGACTGCTTAACCAAGCGGCCTTCATCCCTCTGGTTCTACCGTTGCTCCCCCGACATACACCAACAATGGTACTATGTGTTGTAAAGATAGATAGATAGATAATAGTTCCTCTTGGGCCAAAGATGACACAAAGGTCAGAAATCAGAACTCTACATGTTTGATAATTCACTGCTAGATTTTTGTTTAGATTTTCTTTTGGTCTTCCTTGTTTTCTTACACCCCCAGTATCCACATGAAGGCCTGGTATGGGAGTATTCCCTTGTTCATTCTCAGAACATGACAGATGTACTTCAACTTCTCCATATACATGTATTCTTGTTTGGTTTCTTCTTTATAGTTTCATTCGGTGGAGTCTCTCCAATTTATGTTTCCACACATATAAAATATATTTGTGATGTTCTGCTGTATTTATCTTACTATAACATCAATATCTATTCAAAACTGATTTATAACACTAAGTTCAATTTTTTTTTAACTGTGTTAATCATTATAACTGAAGTTGATAGTGTTTATGATCAAGAATCAACATTCAAGCACTTAGAAAACCAACAAATGGTCAGTACCTTTTAAAAGATGATAAAGATTATGCATACTGATGATTCCCATGATGCACTGCCTGTATAAACTTGATCCAACACATGTTTTTCTCTTGTTTCATAATGAATTTAAATTCTCAAAGCCTGGTGGTGAGATTAATCAACTGGAGTAGCACCCTTAAAAAAATGCAGAGCCAATGCCTTCTGCAGCTCTTCCCTATCCTGGGTTAAATTCTCGCAACAGGCAGCACATTTGATCTTTTATTATCAAAAATCCCGTATGATCAGGACTAGTCCTTAAGATTTCAAGGCCTTCTAAAGTCAAAGATTTCACATATACCAAAACAGGTCAAGATGACAGATAGCACCTGGGATGATAGTGGTCACAAACTGGGTACTTGCATTAAGATTTGTGGATCAGGACCCTACTCCACATCCATGTACAGTGGCTCGGGTAACAGAGAAATAGGTGTCAGGCAAACACAGAAGAAAGAAGTAGATACATGCCAACCACTCATATTACGCTCGGGTAACAGAGAAATAGGTGTCAGGCAAACACAGAAGAAAGAAGTAGATACATGCCAACCACTCATATTACGCTCGGGTAACAGAGAAATAGGTGTCAGGCAAACACAGAAGAAAGAAGTAGATACATGCCAACCACTCATATTACAGTCAACAGTCAATTGAGTCATCCACCATGATTTTCGTTCTTTGAAATTGAGAATCTGACACTACATTATAGCTTTAATTTCTGGAATGCCAGAAAACCATCTCAGAGCTACAATCATTATTTCATTTACTTCTTATACTCAATACTTGAAATAGCAATAATAACAGATGATTAATGCCTCAAGACAACAATTTCACAAGTTAACCACATCATGATCCAGATTTTTTTTGTTTGCCATGCTTTGTCTACTCATCCAAATCCATGAATGCTACTCTCAGCATAAGTCTGTTCAGATAGCTTTTATTTCATTTCTATATTTGCTCTTCAAAAGTGAAGAGAGTGTAATCAATAATTACGTTGAAGTCATTTGGTTAAAGACTAAAAACGACATGTAAATATATCTTGCAAACTAAATTGAATGTAATCTTTATACTTTACATAGAAAGTACAGAAAATGTGCACAAGTTAAATAAACTACTGCAAAAATGTGCAATGTAAACAAGTGTAGTGACTTAAGTTAAGAGTGTACTTATTGTACCATGTAATGTACTTGCTCTAACAGCTGAATCACTACACTACCAGTTCACTGTAAAGTGTGATTTAAATAACTTAAATGACTAATTAAAACATTTATTTTTATTGTTAATCTTATATTATTTATTTATAACTTTTGTAATGTTGAGTAATACTTTTATAAGTGTAATAATAATGTAAATACACTTTACGTTATTGGTGAGTAATCATATGGTAATGACTAGTTTAAAACTAGCAATGATGCAATGACTATTATTGTTGACTGTATGAGAAGTAAAGTCACAGTGAGTCACTTGAGTACTATCTTAGCTATCTACAGTTCTACAGACTAGTGTGCTCGAACTGTCACACACTACGCTGGGTAATTTCCTAGTAAGTTGTTGTCTTTCTGCTCTGAGTAACATGCCTTGCACTTTATTCAGCTGTGTTCTAAAATCTTACATTTTGATTTACTAAAATGTATAAATGAGACCCCTAGATAAAATATGTATTTTCTAATAGAAAATTAGAAGACCCCTGGCCCTATGTAAGGGAGGGTTATGAATCTAAACTAACCATTCGTCCATTGTTTTAAAAAAATTGAATGAAATGCACAAAATAAGCAATTGCATTCAAGTGAAATACAATTTATTCAATACATTATACATGTATGATAATGTTGTCATTCTTAGGACTGGTGAGATCACTCGTTTAGCATAATACGCTAAACTAGGAAATTACCATACACTGACTACTATACTTAGAGTCTATAGTGAGTGTGAAACAGCTTGCCTTTTTAAAATAAGTCTTAAACTTCGTGATTTTATTATTATAAACAACTTACAATACTTACAGTGTAACAATAAAAAACATAGGTTCAGTCTCACTACTCTGACTACTTACTACTGTATGACTATACTAGTAGTAACTATACTGTAGTATTATAAAACTAAAGTGAAAGTCTCAGTGTTTTGTTGAGTGTTTAGTTTAGTACTTTGTGTTTCAAGAGTTATAGAGTTTCTAAAAGTTATAAGTTTTAGTTTTGACTAAAGTTTACTATACAAATTATTAAATATATTCTACTAAAACCAGAACTCATTCCCCTCCTTATCTGAGCAATTCCTCTCGAATCACTGTGGTGAGATTTGAAAACAGGCGGCATGTACCCAAGTCTACTGTTAGGAAGCTGAAATCGAAAGTAGACCTGCCATCAAGCTTCACCGTGCATTCAACAACCCAACACGATCGTCCGTCCCGTTCGGCCATGACACCGCGCTGGATACTGCACTAAGTTGATGATGAGCACTTAACACTAAATTTTTACCATTTTCCAATGTAATTACACAAGTTCACATGAGTAGAAAACTTCACAGAGGGCTAAAGTTTGTCCCAGACATCGATTAGCTTTCTTATTCCCACTGGGCGACGTCAAATCGCGTCAAATGTTCTCGGAGACGATAACGGCGTCAGGAACGGTAAATTGCGAGAATGGTTGCGCATGACACGCTGCTCCAGTTATACTTAAAATGCATTAAAACAATTATTATCATTGTAAAGATAAATAAAATAACATTCTTTTACAATCAGAAAAACGAAGATTTATTTTTTTGTAATAATAAAATATTTTATTTTTCTAGTTAAAATTCAATTTGCACATAAAGATGGTAAAATTATCTTCACCGACATACTGATGTTGAATAAGAGAAGAGCGTATGTAAATGTGAAAGGTCACAACGTGTGAGCCGATTAGTGAAGTATGGCCTGTGCTTGAACAGAAATGAATGTATCATAGGCAGTCCAGTGGTTGTGGTGGGGAAGGAAGGTTTAATCCGATCAAGTCAGAAAACAAGCCGTGAATACACTAGTGTCGATCAGCGTGTTTTACAGCAATACACAATGGGGTTAATAGATATTGCATGTTTGTGTTTTGTATGTGGTAGCCTTGGACGCGTTAGCGGAGTCAACGTGAGTCTGAAAAAAAGTCTTATTTGGGGACCGGGTCTTAGAGCTGATTTTGTTGTACCAGTTAGGTACTTTTTTATTCAGTTGGTCAGTGCAAATGGTTCCAAGTGAGTATAGCCTATATTAATAGAAGCTTCTTTTTTTGTTTTGTTTGTTTAATGCTTCCTTTCTTCGTTTCAGTTTAATTCTTAAATAAGTGACGATCAGTAATAACATGCCTAGGTCTGTTCTTAAAGTTCAAATATAATATCAAATACAATGTATGATGATTATATTATTGTTGCTTAATTTAGACAGATAAAATCATATTGATACAAACAAAATCACATGATTATCATTAAATGTAGTTAGTTTACGGTATTTTTTACTGTACGGCTGTAAATTTAAAATACACAATTAGAATGGTGCGTTCTCTACGTTAAATGGACTTTACTAATTGACAGACTGTCAGAAATAGCCAGATGTCGATCATAAATAGTAATTGCCCGGCACTGTTTTGCGACTAAGCTGCTTCTCTCATTGCTGATTTGCAAAGTTGTAATGGCACTTCAGGCGCCAAAATAAATGTAAACACAGTTGTTACGTTATCTCAACAGTTCCTTTCTCTTTCTGCACCCCCCCCCAAAAAAAAAAAAAATCTCCTTTATTGAAATTAATGTTTTAATTTCTTCAGGTGTTATTTTTCAGCTGTTCCAAGTGTTATAGCATCCGTCAGCTTTCCCCAGACCTTTTTCGCTGCCGAAGAATCCATTAGACTTAGGTATACCATGCAGACATCTTCTATCTAAGTTTTGGTCTTCACTGATCACTTCCCATCTATATGTTCCCCCATACATTATTTCATGGGGAAACTTAAGGGATGCGATTGTTGTCATTTCTTGTAACATGCCATCTCTGACATTATTCATATTCCTAAATGCCTCAATGCCTGCGAGGCAGACAAAACAAAACAAACAAATAAAATTTTCTAGAATTCATCTTCTACCACCACAATTACTCCACTTCATCGTCCGTCCTTAAAATAATGTTAAGTTGGTGTATATACTTTGTGCGAATTCCCTTATTATGACCTCGGTAGCTTCACAGCCAACTGTGGCACTCCCTGCCGAGCTGAATGATTTCTTTAGTTAGTATCTTTTCTCCGCTGTTACTTTTATTCAATCCTTACCAGGCCTACTGTCATTCATATCACATACTCTCCCTATTGACTCCTCCGCCTTGGCCATCTAGAATTTTCTACGCCTGAAACGTCTGCTCATGTGGCCTTTATTTTTCAGTCCTAGTGTCCTTTCGCAGAAATAGACTCAAGATGCAACAAAACTTGTCAAACCATTGGATAATTATCACCACTATTGTCCAACAAGGAAATAACTCTAGAGACAAAACGGGAACTCTACTATGCAATCTTCATAGATTGTATCATAGGAATAGCCCCCGCCATAGAATATATAAAGAAACAGCAGATACAATGACTTCGCCACGTGACAAGGCAGAAAGATCAAAACACAACATAAGGAACCTTCAATAAACGTTGCAAGAACACCAGACCTAAAGGCTGACCACGAAAAAGATGGATTGATGGAATATTAGAAACACCTCGGTAGCCTAGTTGGGGAAACCACCCTACAGGACTACCGACGATCGGACAACCCGTGTTCGATTCCCGCTGGGAGCAGTGTGAATTGTACTCGTGGTTGGAAAACAAAAATATCCCCACGGTCGGCCCAGCCGTTGGCAGAAATGGGTACCAGGTTATTACCCTGGGAAGGTGAGGAATGACGCCTCGCATCGTGAGTTTCGATGCCTGAAGCGACACTATCCAGAAATCTCCGAACATTTCTGGTTAGACGGCCGAGCACATATGGGTGGAAACTTGCGTGCTAGACGCCGGTTCAAGTCTCGTACTTTACCTTTAGAAACACCAGGAAACATAACAACAGTAGAAGCGAACAGAAGAGCAAAAGACCGCAAATTATATCTCCCTCGACGCTGAAAGGAAAACGAGGAAGAAGAGTAGTCCAGTCGGTAGACCCCGGATATGGAATAATTCTGTCAGATTTTTGGTCAAGAAATTGTTTGACACGGTGATCTATCATAATTGTTTAACAATATACCACGTTCTGCATTCCAGCAAAGTCAAATTCAGAAAATTAACAACAGAAGAAAGAGATAGATAGACAGACATACAGATATATAAACATACACATAGACAGATAGACAAATTCATTACTGACTGCTAATATCATAATGAACGAACATGAATTGATCAAGATCCCCTTCCACATCCCGACGGTGGCCCCAGAAACAGACTGACTAATCTGACCAGCAGGCAATGGCTGAGATGAGAATTAAAACCCAGAACCAAAAATTGTGCCGTAGTCGGATGTATCGGGCCGAACGGTGAAGATATCGTAGTTTGCTATAAATTACAAATTAACGAAATCCTAAGGGACTCACTTCATGTGGAACATTCGATTCTAAACAAGTTTTCCATTCAACCATACCTGAAAAAAATTGTTAAAAGAATTTGGTATTTGATCGGGGACTGTGTAATCTAGAGCTTGGGAACAGTCAAATAATTGCAGTACTGCGGTAAAGCTGGTAGCAATGAGCAAGTGGTGGGATGTAACGTACACTCCTACAAGGTAAGGTGACAGCTTTACAAAGAAGAAACACAACAAATACTAACGTTTCAGCCTACATGCAGCCTTCTTTTTAAAAAAAACGAGACAATTACAAACGGACAACAAAATAAGGATAAATTCTATTACATCAGTAATGAGCCGGATAAACAAGTCAAAGAAAGATAAGAAGAAATATATATATTATTTATTTTTAATCTCTTAATATGCAGTATATCTCCCTCTTATTTTACAATCTTATATCGTATCCTTCTTCTTATCTTTTTTGACTTGCTTATCCAGCTCATTTCTGCTGTTGTAAAGTTTAGCCTTATATTCTTGTCTGTTTGTGTTTGTCTCGTTTTCTGAAGAAAACCGATCGTAGGCCGAAACGTCAGTATTTTGTTGTGTTTATTCTTGTTAAAGCTGTCACCATACGTTGTAAGTGTACATCACACTCCACCACATGCTTCCTGATCTAGAGCTAGCAGAGGTAAGACATCGGTCTCAGGACTGAAAGATTCCGGGTTTCTGGACTGGGAATTGTTCACTTCAAATCCGTGGTTTCTTCGTGGCTTTACCCTCCTAGTCTCTGGCTAGTGAGATCCGATATCTAGCCCTCTCTGGCTAGTGAGATCCGATGTCTAGCCCTCTCTGGTTAGTGAGATCCGATGTCTAGCCCTCTCTGGTTATTGAGATCCGATGTCTAGCCCTTTCTGGTTAGTGAGATCCGATGTCTAGCGCTCTCCGGCTAGTGAGATCCGATAGCTAGCGCTCTCTGGCTAGTGAGATTCGATGCCTAGCGCTCTCTGGCTAGTGAGATCCGATGTCTAGCGCTCTCTGGCTAGTGAGATCCGATGCCTAGCGCTCTCTGGCTAGTGAGATCCGATGCCTAGCGCTCTCTGGCTAGTGAGATCCGATGCCTAGCGCTCTCTGGCTAGTGAGATCCGATGCCTAGCGCTCTCTGGCTAGTGAGATCCGATGCCTAGCGCTCTCTGGCTAGTGAGATCCGATGCCTAGCGCTCTCTGGCTAGTGAGATCCGATGTCTAGCGCTCTCTGGCTAGTGAGATCCGATGCCTAGCGCTCTCTGGCTAGTGAGATCCGATGCCTAGCGCTCTCCGGCTAGTGAGATCCGATGCCTAGCGCTCTCTGGCTAGTGAGATCCGATGCCTAGCGCTCTCTGGCTAGTGAGATCCGATGCCTAGCGCTCTCCGGCTAGTGAGATCCGATGCTTAGCGCTCTCTGGCTAGTGAGATCCGATGCCTAGCGCTCTCTGGCTAGTGAGATCCGATGCCTAGCTCTCTCTGGCTAGTGAGATCCGATGCCTAGCGCTCTCTGGCTAGTGAGATCCGATGCCTAGCGCTCTCTGGCTAGTGAGATCCGATGCCTAGCGCTCTCTGGCTAGTGAGATCCGATGTCTAGCGCTCTCTGGCTAGTGAGATCCGATGCCTAGCGCTCTCTGGCTAGTGAGATCCGATGCCTAGCGCTCTCTGGCTAGTGAGATCCGATGCCTAGCGCTCTCTGGCTAGTGAGATCCGATGCCTATCGCTCTCTGGCTAGTGAGATCCGATGCCTAGCGCTCTCTGGCTAGTGAGATCCGATGCCTAGCGCTCTCTGGCTAGTGAGATCCGATGTCTAGCGCTCTCCGGCTAGTGAGATCCGATGCCTAGTGCTCTCTGGCTAGTGAGATCCGATGTCTAGCGCTCTCCGGCTAGTGAGATCCGATGCTAGCGCTCTCTGGCTAGTGAGATCCGATGCCTAGCGCTCTCTGGCTAGTGAGATCCGATGCCTAGCGCTCTCTGGCTAGTGAGATCCGATGCCTAGCGCTCTCTGGCTAGTGAGATCCGATGTCTAGCGCTCTCTGGCTAGTGAGATCCGATGCCTAGCGCTCTCTGGCTAGTGAGATCCGATGCCTAGCGCTCTCTGGCTAGTGAGATCCGATGCCTAGCGCTCTCTGGCTAGTGAGATCCGATGCCTAGCGCTCTCTGGCTAGTGAGATTCGATGCCTAGCGCTCTCTGGCTAGTGAGATCCGATGCCTAGCGCTCTCTGGCTAGTGAGATCCGATGCCTAGCGCTCTCTGGCTAGTGAGATCCGATGTCTAGCGCCCTCTGGCTAGTGAGATCCGATGCCTAGCGCTCTCTGGCTAGTGAGATCCGATGCCTAGCGCTCTCTGGCTAGTGAGATCCGATGCCTAGCGCTCTCTGGCTAGTGAGATCCGATGCCTAGCGCTCTCTGGCTAGTGAGATCCGATGCCTAGCGCTCTCCGGCTAGTGAGATCCGATGCTTAGCGCTCTCTGGCTAGTGAGATCCGATGCCTAGCGCTCTCTGGCTAGTGAGATCCGATGCCTAGCTCTCTCTGGCTAGTGAGATCCGATGCCTAGCGCTCTCTGGCTAGTGAGATCCGATGCCTAGCGCTCTCTGGCTAGTGAGATCCGATGTCTAGCGCTCTCTGGCTAGTGAGATCCGATGCCTAGCGCTCTCTGGCTAGTGAGATCCGATGCCTAGCGCTCTCTGGCTAGTGAGATCCGATGCCTAGCGCTCTCTGGCTAGTGAGATCCGATGCCTATCGCTCTCTGGCTAGTGAGATCCGATGCCTAGCGCTCTCTGGCTAGTGAGATCCGATGCCTAGCGCTCTCTGGCTAGTGAGATCCGATGTCTAGCGCTCTCCGGCTAGTGAGATCCGATGCCTAGTGCTCTCTGGCTAGTGAGATCCGATGTCTAGCGCTCTCCGGCTAGTGAGATCCGATGCCTAGCGCTCTCTGGCTAGTGAGATCCGATGCCTAGCGCTCTCTGGCTAGTGAGATCCGATGCCTAGCGCTCTCTGGCTAGTGAGATCCGATGCCTAGCGCTCTCTGGCTAGTGAGATCCGATGTCTAGCGCTCTCTGGCTAGTGAGATCCGATGCCTAGCGCTCTCTGGCTAGTGAGATCCGATGCCTAGCGCTCTCTGGCTAGTGAGATCCGATGCCTAGCGCTCTCTGGCTAGTGAGATCCGATGCCTAGCGCTCTCTGGCTAGTGAGATCCGATGTCTAGCGCTCTCCGGCTAGTGAGATCCGATGCCTAGCGCTCTCTGGCTAGTGAGATCCGATGTCTAGCGCTCTCCGGCTAGTGAGATTCGATATCTAGCACTAGATCAGTGGTCTTGGAGATTTCACCAGATTCGTCGGTTCTCTAAAGGGACACGATCACGTGGACGCTGCCCTGTTCAACAGACCCGATGCTGGGTGGATGGTGGAGAGCACTCCCGCCATTGGTTTTTGTTTCACCTACATGTCTTCCCGATCAGTTGATTGGTCATCACGTTCCAGCTTGTGTGGTCAGGGAGCCACACGAACGTTCAGAAATTACTCCCATTGGATCTGTGTGTAGTGAAAGTCCATTAAGCTTCTATTCGTATATTATTGATATGTATTGCAGATGTCTATAAAGCGCATTGGTTAAAGGAGGGATGGTGTTATCTACTACACTTGAATAAAGGTATGGACTTGATGCTGTTTTGCTGTCTTGAATGAATATTTTGAGAAAGGAATGTCGCCCCACAGCCGACAATATTTTTGCATGGGAATGAGCCCAGCACAGGTACATGAGGAACTACAAGGTCAGCACGCCAGACATAGGCATGTCACTTCCGGGGTCACGGAAGCGCCAGGTCGAAATCCTGATACGAGAGGTCACGGTCAGCTCTGGGCGGTGGAGCGGCGGTAGCTAGCGGCAGCTGGGGGTATACTATCATATAAGAAAAATATTCAACACTACACAGTTTTGTGCGCGTCAAGGGACGCCATTTTCACAGACAACAGCGCATTCAATGCAACAGTTATTGAGTTATTTGCGGGTCATCATCATTGCACTCCGAACATGTCCATAGGTGCTCAGATCCCCTCCTCAGCAATTCCCTCAGTGTCTAGCGACTGACGACTCCAGTTCTATGTTGGTTGATAAGTCTTCTTACACGGCCACCAAGTTTCTCATTTGGCTGTGCCCATCTTAACTCCCATTTCCATCATCCGAAGAAGTGACGTTGATCTGTGTTTGTCGAAGTCCTGTGCTCTCCCACATCTTGGAGGGCATTGATGATGTCCGCCCGATCCATCGGTTGCTCGTCCTCAACGACAGCGCAGCTAGCCAACCTGTCCGCTCTCTCATTTCCCCGTACTCCCGCTTGTCCAGGGACATAGACAAAGGTGACCTTACGTATTTTGGATTTCTGCAACGACTCTACCCATTGCATGCGTACAAAACTCGCCTCCACTTGCAACAGTATGAATGATCACTTGCTGGAACGTGCGCTGAACGGATAAGGCAGTTCCTCGCCCTCAGTGAAGCCATTCCGTTCTAAAAGCAAAGTCAAAAGGTCCATGTTGTGCACATTTTCTTAGTTAATTTGTATTTGTCCATGTTGCTATGATCTCATTGAGGAACAAAACCAACAACACAGTTTGAAGACACTTACAGTTGACAAGATCACGTCTGATAACCGGCCGTACGCTAATCTTAAGGTCTGTTGTTTGATGTGCGACGGGGATAATCTGACGATGAACAGTGTGTCTATATGATATGTTCGGAATTGGAGTCAACGACGATGGCCTAACATCATCAAGCGCTATACATTTAAAAAAAATACGACGATCATCATTTTAAAGAGGACGTGAACTTCCATGGTATATGGTGGATAGGCGGCGGGAACATTGAAGGCTATGCATGAAAAGTGTTCCTTGTTGCAGTTTCCTCATATTCCAAGTCCGGCTTGTTGCAGGAGCTACTGAGTTAAGTGCTCTGTGCACACCGTGAGCTGTGTGTCTCATCCGTTTTGATCATGTTTCGATATTCCAATTGTTTACGATGAGTGATGACATCGTGTGACAGGTAACAGTTGGCTGTGTTCACTTTCTGCGCGTTTTTGCCTTATGTCTTTTGGCGTGTGCTGAGACTGCTACGATGGGGACTACAGTTACCTTTCTTTGTTTGGGAGATGAGATATTAATTCGGATGATTCCGCTGGCACAGGCGGTTGAGCAATTATGGATTTTAATTCGTTTGCAGTGATACCGAGGCCTTCATTAACCTAATAACCAAATCTAGCGCTCTCGGTAAACGGTGAAAAAAACTATTAGAGAATCCTTAGCAATTACAAGTGGGAAAGATTAGGTCAGAAATGCTGCCTAGGCAAAAGTGTTGAGCAAAAATATACCCATCTCGAAAACGGATACTCGGACAGAAAGCCGCAGATATCACGGCTTTACCGTAAACTAGGCGACACAGCGCATCTACGCCTACTTAACCGATGAACGCCAAGAAGAAGAAGAAAAGGACTTTAGTCAGAGAAGGAAAGAAAGTCGAGAGAGAGAACGAGACTGAACTTCTCCTCAAAAAGATGTGATTGAGATAGGTGGTGCCCCGTTCACCCCACTCCATGCTTGTACGATACCACTGGTAGCAGTCCTTTATAATGCCTTTATATTAAGGCAAAGGTGTCCCATGATATATTTTTATCATAGGGTAATAGTAAAGTAACAACAGCCGGGGTTCGTAATCCTGGCGAGGACACCTGGTTTTACTAATTCCCTAAAAATTAGTGGGAGCCGCGATAGCTCAGTGGTTAGTGAACTGGACTACTACGGACAAGGGGTAGGGTTCGATCCCAACCGACGGCTCCGGGTTCACCCAGCCTTAAATGGGTACCGGATTTTTTCTGGGAAAGTAAAAGCAGCACGGGCGTAATACCGACCACATTACCCCAAAATCATGTGCTGAAGGTCTGTAAAATATAGGGTCACTAACACCATATTTCCCTATACGCCACTTGCTTTACTTTTACTTAATAGTAAAGTAAAGTACCCCCGTCACGCCAAGTGGCGTATAGGGAAATATGGTGTTAGTGACCCTATATTTTACAAACCTTCAGCACATGATTTTTGGGGTAATGTGGTCGGTATTACGCCCGTGCTGATTTACTTTCCCAGAAAAAAATCCAGTACTCATTTAAGGCTGGATGAACATGGAAGCCGTCGGTTGGGATCGAACCCTACCCCTTGTCCTTTGAAGTCCAGTTCACTAACCACGGAGCTATTGCGACTCCCATCATAGGGTAATGGAGTATTAAAATCCATCTTGCTATGTTTGAAGGTGAGGTGACCAGTGCTTTTTCTGGCTTCAATTAACCTAACCTTTACCAATTGATTGAGCCAAGCAACATTTGTATTTGGTGTCGAACTCACGTTCACTTTATCGCTAAGCCACTAAGCGCTGCCACTACGTTTGTGATGCTCTTGCATATATATTACCTGTTACTAAAAAAAAAATAGAAAAACGAAACAAAGAAAATGGCGTCTATTTAACGCCTCTTTAGTGATGGACAAGAAAGAGAAACACATCAAGCTAATGCCGGGTAAATGTGTTGTTATAATGAACACATATTTAGGAGACACAGTTGCACAATTGTACAGATAGCAAAGCGGTATTATGATTAAACGCGTAGCTTGTGTCTTGGTCTCTTTACTAATATGAAGTTTCTTGGAAATGCTACTTGAGCCCCTTGAGTTAAAATAAAAAATAAAGGTAATGTCACGGAAAAGATAATGCATGATCTCGTTATAAATATAAATTCATTGTACAGTCATTGGTTTATGTCTGTGCATGGACAACAACAAAAAATATTTGTCGTTTTGAATACAATTTAAACACTGTAACACTTAACAATAATAATCCGATGTATAGTCCTCTATAACATAAATAGTCCTCTAGAACTAAATACTCAATACAAATTAATTTTTCTACCAACTCTGTGCTATCAGTGCCAGAATTGGACGCTGGACTCTAGAACAATAAGAAAGATAACGACCACCGAAATGAAATGTGTCAGGAGAATGACAGGGAATAGTTTAAGGGACAGAGTAAGAAACACTGACCCGAGAAAGAAACTCGAAATTGAACCAGCCATCGAATACATAAAAAAACAACAGATAAACTGGTTCGGCCACATAACAAGACAAAAAGAACTAACAATGACTCAAAGAGCCTTAAACAAACGCTGCGAAAACGCCAGATTGAGAGGAAGACCGAGAAAGAGATGGATATAAGGAATACAAGATTCACTAGGAGGGATAACACCAGAAGAGGCCAACAGAAGAGCAAAGAATCGCAGATTGTATCTCTCCTCGACGCCAACGGCAATGGAGGAAGGACAGAAGACAGAAGAAAAAGAAGAAGAACACTTAACAAAAAAGGTCCTTGAAAAATAAAATTATATTTTGTAACTACCTCCTCGAGACTGGCTTTTTTTTATTTTAACACCTTTTATGGGACGGGTGGGGAATGGAAAGGGTGAGATAGAAATGTGTTTGGTTGTTAGTGCGTGATCAATTGGGTGATACATAAAAATAGCCTTCATACAAAAAATTGAATTGATTAGAATTTTAGGGCTTGTTTTAAGGTTATGAAAGGACGAATTGGTAGTAGTATAATAATAGAAAAAGATCTTTATTTCTTGATCCTTCCCGCTCTGCTAGACGTCTCTTATGGCTGGTAATGTTTTTCGCCGCCCATTTCTATTCTGGGCGAGATATTTGATTCCATCTAGTGAGTCTATGGGGTTAAGGCAAAAAAATGCAAATGGATGCATAAAAATGCGAAGCTGCAGTAAATCTGAATTGTGAGGGAAAATTGAAAAAAATAGAAAAAAAGGTATGGTAAAAGCTTTACGTGGTTAGTAGACGACACAGATTTGAACGACGTTTCGGCTCAATAGGCCTTCAGCAGGAACAGACACACAACAACACACACATATATGTAAGTAAATATAACTAATCCTACATGGCTAACTAGTAATGAAATATCCAAAATAAAATAATCGAAAAATGTTAAAGAAAAGCAAATTGACTTCCCATATATATATGTGTATACTCATGTATGTGTGTACTTGCTTGTATGCACATATATGTTTGTGTATGCATGTATATATGCGTGTTGATGCATATTAGTATGTGCACGTCTACTTGTGCGTGCACACATGTACACACGCATCGATACGCGCATCTGTGAGTGTGTGTATACCTGTATTTACGAGCCTTAGACACTTCCAGGCATTGTCGGTGTCCTTGCTAGCCGGCGTAACCTAGACAGCGCCCCCCCCCCACTCGTGTATTTTAAGTACCCTCCACCCCTGTCCAGAGGGTATATTACAGCCAGACCCACTCTACGCGCCCTTTTCACGTCCTGACCAGCGCCCACGGCACAAGGGAAGTCAATTTGCTTTTCTTTAACATTTTTCGATTATTTTGTTTTGGATATTTCATTACTAGTTAGCCATGTAGGATTAGTTATATTTACTTACATATCTGTGTGTGTTGTTGTTTGTCTGTTCCTGCTGAAGGCCTATTGAGCCGAAACGTCGTTCAAATCTGTGTCGTCTACTAACCACGTAAAGCTTTTACCATACCTTTTTTTCTATTTTTTTTTTCAATTCTCCCTAGTGAGTCTATGCCTGCTAACTTTACTTCTCTTACAAGTGTTCTTCTTAGTGTCTCTTTAGGTCTTTATCTTTTTCTGTATCCTGATGTTTCTCATATAAGAACCTGTTTTGGAATTCTCTTGTTGTCTCTTCTCAGCATCATTAATTGACGACACAAATTTGAATGACATTTCGGCTAAATAGGTCTTCCGCAGAAGCAATAAACAACACACACATATATGTAAGTAAATAAAATTAGCCATACATAGCTAACTAATAATGAAGTAACCAAAATAATTTCGAAAGGTCTATAAAGCCGAAACGTCGTTCAAATTTGTCTCGTTCGTTAATTAAAGTTTTAACCATGACATTTCTTGTCTTCATTTCTCCTGGGTTTGTAAAGCGCTGTTATGTGAACATGGCCAGCACATTTGTGTAAGAAAAATTGTGTCTTTTTGAGAACGTTCAACTATCCAAACAGTCCCAAGAAGGGTTTGAGGAAATAAGTTCTCATAGATCAAGTAAATTAAAGAGTGTTGTTACAAATGCCACTTACTTTATCTTCTTCATTCCTTCTGACTGAATCCACTGACATATCCGAGACGGCATAACTTATAATTTTCATGAGAAACTTTCTAAAGTAATGAAGAGCTACTAGCTTTATAACTATTGCATGACACGACCAAAGATGAAGACATTAATGATGTACTTATAGAGGTTGTAAACTGTATCGGTGACACCATCAGCTACAGTGACAGGTGGCGCTAATTCAATGGGTGGTACTCAAAGACATTTAGTCGCTTTAATACGGAACGCTGGAATCTATTGCCCACATTTGCATTGCATTATACATCAGGAGGCTCTGTGTGATAAAATTATAGAAAAATGAGAATTTTATGAAAACTGTAATAAAGTGTGTGAATTTAATAAAAGGCGAGAATAGAGTTTTGACACAGCGCCAGTTTATATCCTTTCAATTAGAAGTAGAGGCGGAAAATGACGATTTATGAGGCTGGCTAAGTAGAGGGAATGTTTGAGACGGTTTTTTTTGTTTTGTTTTGAGAATTATCAGTCATGTAGGAAAGTTATACGCCAAAATTGTGGAAAAAAGGTTGAGACCAATAATAGAACTACAGTTAAGCGATTCTTAAATGGGGTTCAGAAAAAAAAAAAAGACAAAGGATGTCATCATCATCAAGTACCGGGCCTAGTGGCGTAGGTGATCATGTCTCTCCACAACTTTCGATCTCGGCAGCTATTTATCATTTCTGTTGTTGACCTTCTGCTAAGCCATTCTCTTAAGCTGTCTGTTATTTTTTTCTCTTTGCTTCCCTCTATCTCTTTGTCCTTTGTCAATTTTTCCAGTTGTTACAATATATTCAAGTTGTTCTCTTCTCATTACATGGCCAAAAAATTATGGTTGTCTCTTCCTAACATTGGAAATTATCTCTCTTTTTGCTTTGACCTCTCTCAGAACCTCTTCATTACTCTTCTTAGCTGTCCATGGTATTCTCAACATTCTTCTGTAAAACCACATTTCTACAGACTCCAGTGATTTTCTTGTCTGTTGTCCTATTGTCCATGACTCGCATCCATATGTTAAGACTGGCTCTACGTAACATTTAAGAACTCTTTTTCTTGTTTCTATTGTCAAAATGGATTGCATAGTATTTTACTCATTTTTTTGGGAAAGCTGCTTTTTCCTGAGCCATTCTGCATCTCACCTCTTTTGTACATCTTCCGTCTGAGGTTAACAAAGTTCCCAAATATTTAAATTCATTTACCTGTTTTAATATTGTTCCACTTGTCTTTATTTTGCACTGAGGTGATGTCTTTTTCTTTTTTGTTACCATTACCTCTGTCTTTTTGCTATTAAGGCTGAGTCCTTTATTTTTACTTTCCTTCACTATAATGTCCAACATTTATTGTAACTCATTTTCACTCTTAGCGATTAATACTGTATCATCAGCATACCTTAGATTATTTATATTATGACCTCCAATTGTTATTCCAGGCATGCCCCTTATGGATCTTCAAATATTCTCACTATAAATATTAAACAAATCTGGTGACAGCATACAACTTTGTCTAACACCCTGTTTTATTTGTTGAAACATTCCCAATTGGTTTCCAGTTCTTATGGCCGCTGTTTGTTGCCAGTACATGTTCTTTATTATTCTTAGATCTTTGCTGTCTATGTTTATGCTTTCTAAAATGTTGATTATTTCTTGGTGCTTTACTTTGTCAAATGCCTTGGTGTAATCTATGAAACATAGGTATAGATCTGTTTTCACCTCAATGGCTCTTTCTACTAAAGATCTTATGATATAAATGGCATTGCTTGTTCCTTTATCTCTAATAAAACCACACTGTTCATCGCTAATTTCTGGACTGATTTTGTTTCGCACTCTTCGCATGATGATTCTTAGTAATATCTTAGTCATATGACTCATAAGGCTTATTGTGCGATGATCATCGCATTCAATCGCACCCGATTTCTTTGGTAGGGCTATGAATATTGATTTGAGCATGTCGTCTGGTATATATCCGCTGTTGTAGATATCATTCAATATTTTTGTTATTATTTCTATTCCAAAATCACCCATTGCTTCAATCTCTTCTTTAGTTATATTATCTGGTCCAGGAGCTTTGCCTGCTTTCATATTGCACAAGGCGTCTTCCACTTCTTCTCTTAGTATTTCTGGTCCTTCTCCATTATCCTTAATATTTACTTCCGTTCTTTCATCATTATAAAGATCCTTAATGTATTCTGTCCATCGTTCCCTTATGTTTTCTTGATCAATCAACAGTTCTCCTTCCTTTGATCTTAGACATCCATTTTTTTATTGCGTTTTTCTCCTGCTAATTCCTCAATTTGTTTGTATATAGCTTTAGCATCTCCCTTTTGTTGCAATTCGATCTCTTTGCATCTCTCTTTTAGCCATGCTTCTTTTTCTTCATTGCATTTTACTACAATTTCTTTATTTAATCTCTTATACTCATCTTTATTTTCTTTATTTCTCCTTCTTGTATCCATTAGCTGCAAAATATCATCTGTCATCCATTTCTTCCTTGAATTTGTCCTCACTGGTGGTATAAACTCTTTTGATGTTTGTTGCATTGACTCTTTTAGCATTTCCCACTGTTCATCAATGCTTTGTATCTTCTCTATTGCATTGTACCGGTTCTGAATTGTGATTTTATATTTGTCTTGCAGCTTCTTGTCTGATTTTAGTAAATCTAAATTTAACTTGATGTTAACTGAGGCTCGTTTTGTTCTTTTTAATTTTACTCTAAGCTTTCCCACAACTGGTACATGGTCACTATTGCAATATGCCGCTGGTCTAGTTTTCACACACACCAGACTGTTTCTAAATCTATTGCTTATCATTTTATAATGAATTTGATTACGTGCGTTGTCCCCTGGGCTTTTCCATGTCCACAGACGTCTTGGATGTTGCTTAAACCAGGTGTTTCCTATCATCATGTTGTGTGTTCTTGCCCATTCAATAAGTTTCTCACCTCTTTCATTCCTCTTGCCTAATCCATAATGACCAACTACTTCCTCAACTCTTTCCTTTCCTACTTTTGCGTTAAAATCCCCTAGAACTATGGTGTTTTCATGTGGTTTGCATTCATGAAGTGTCTCATTTAACTCGTCGTAAAATTTATCAATTGTTTCCTCTAGACTGTCTGCTGTTGGTGCATAAACTTGTATAAGATTTATGTCTATTGGCTTTCCATTCAATTTCACTAAAAGGACTCTGTCAGATATTGGGTAAAAGCCTTTCACTATTCTAGCTCTTTCTGCATCCAAGATGATACCTACTCCTCTTTGGTGTTCAGTACCTCCAGAATATATTATTCTATGTTTATTAGAATGTATCTCCCCTGATCCGGTGTATCTCATTTCGCAAAGTTTCAGTAATTGTAAACCCATTATTTTCATTTCTTGTATGATATTTTCTAGTTTACCCTTCTGCATGAGTGTTCTCACATTCCAAATACCTATCTTTAGAGTTTGTTTAATCTTTATTTTGCTTACAGTAGCTTGATGACGATCGGTATCACCTGTAGCACATGATGTCCCCTACCGAACGAGGGTTTTCCATGGGAACCCCCATTAACGTTGTTGTCATTATATCTAATGTTGTGGCGATTCATGATTGTACAAAGAAGTTACGACGGTAGTTTTCTGTTGTCTTCCGTCGGTTTGTTTATGGTTGACTCCGCTAGCCTTTGACTAAAAAGTTTCACCCACAAGGCAGTGGGGTTGTTTTACTTCAGGGTACCCTCCCTTAGCCTTTTACTCTCCCGAGCTTACCTGCAAGGCAGTAGGGCAGCCACAGGTTGTACTGTTTACTGTTTACAAAGGATGTACTGACGCTCTTTTCACTTTAAAACATTTAGCAGAAGACGCCAGGACAAAATCAAAATTTGTACATAGCCTTCATTGACCAGGAAAAGCATTCGACCGAGCAGACAGAACAACTGAGGGAGACACTAACAACATACGGAGTAAGCCAACATCTAACCGACCTAATTAAAAGTCTCTACATCAACAGCAGCTGCACATTCAGAACAGCAGCAGGTAACACGGACCATTTCGAAGTTAGATCAGGTGTAAGACCGGGGTGCGTACTACACCCACCCCTTTACTGTTTATTACATACATGGACTATACATGTAAGTTAGCAAAGGAGACATAGACTTAGACATTTCAGAGGGCAATAAACAGTTATCTAATACCACGTTTTATAAACCCCGCCCTGATGACGCCACTGTCCTCCACAACAAGCAGGTCCACTCTACCATCAAGGAACTGATCCGAGACAACCAACCTTCCTCCAAGTGCGTCCCGCCTCAGTATCCCCAATAGTGGTCTTGAGAAACCATCATTCTACATTCTCCCCAAAATTCACAAAATCGACAATCCAGGACGCTCCATCGTGTCAGCGTGTGCTTGCCCGACTGAACACATAACTGACTAGCTAGACAGTGTCTTCCAGCCCATGGTAGTTAGTCTTCCCTCATATGTCAAGGATACAAACCATGCCTTGAGTATCTTTTCTTCCATCTCTCTCTTCCGTGATCGCTCAAAGCGACTTTTCACCCTTGATGTTTACTCTCTCTACACCTCTATTCCTCACTCTGACGGCCTCCTGGCTCTACGGTTCTTTCTTGAACAGAAGCAACACCCCTCTGTTGATACTGCCAATTTTCTCCGCCTTACGGAGCTTGTACTCAACCTCAACACCTTTGAGTTCAACGGTAACTTCTATGACCAAGTTAGTGGAGTAGCCATCTGCACCAAGATGGGCCCCAGCTATGCTTGCCTATTTATGTGTTACCTTGTGCACCAAATTCTCAATTCATATCAAGGTCCCCTTCCGATCATATACCTCCGGTACATTGATGACTGCTTCTATCTTACCGATCTACCGGAGGATGACCTCTCCAGGTTTATCGACTACATTGGTAGCTATCACAAAGCTGTCAAGATCACATCTTGTATATCCACTTCCTCTGTTACCTTCCTAGATCTTATTGTTTCCTTGAGTACCTCTGGCCTCCACACCTCGGTTTTCTATAAACCAACAGATGCCCATTGTTATCTTCTCTACACTTCATCAGATTCACCTTCTTGTCGTGATTCTATTCCGTTCTCACTGTTATTGCGTCTCCGTCGCATCTGCCAGGTTGACCAAGATTTCCTCCAACAGGCTTACCTTATGTTAGGTTTCTTCAGCCGCCGGCTTTATCCAGACTCGATCCACCAGTTTGCCCTCAAGCGGGTCCTCCTTATCTCCCGTCCCGAGGCACTCACTCCTTCTAACCGCCCCCCCCCCCCCCCCACCTCTAAGAGAACTATACTCACTCTCACCTATCATCCTCACAACTTAGCTGCTGTGAAGATACTCAACTGCTACCGTTCCACATTCTCCTCTCTGATACCACTACCCGTTTACTTTTTAGTGATCCCCCGATGATCGCTTTTAAGCGCGACAGGAATCTGAGAGATATTCTGGTTAGGAGTCATCTCCCTCGCTCCGACCCTCAACACTTCGGTACGGCCCCTTGTGGTCGGAACTGTATCACCTGTGCCTATGTGCTCCCTACTGACTCGGTCTTATTCCCTAATGGACGGTTCGAGATCAAGCATGGCTTCACATGTGTGTCTCGTAACATCATTTATGCCATCATATGCCAACGATGCCACATGACTTATATTGGCGAGTCTGGGAGACGATTAGCGGCAAGAGTTTGTGAACATCTACGAGATGTTCAACAGAATACTGGCACTCCAGTGTCTTCCCATTTCAACTCCCCAGACCACAAGGGCAAAGACGACATCCGTGTCACTGATATTACCCTTTGTCACTCTGGCGACCGCAGCCGATTTGCTTTGGAGAATTGCCTCATAGTCCAGTATTGTTCGCTGACCCCACAAGGCATGAATGTATCACACTCGTACACATAGTTTCCTTTCGGCCACTCCTTTCCTTTTGCATAGCCTTCTCTACTGCCCATGTTTGGGTTCTTTAGTCTATCTACTATGCCATGCTATTCATATTTCTTCTCCTCCATAGTCCCCATTGAGACACCTCGGTGTTCTTCTATACCCCTTTTTTCTGTGCTACTTACCCCTCATATGTTTTTATTGTACCCCACTCTCAGACATGTCACTCTTTCCGCCTTTTGAGTACCTGTTATTCTACTGTTCTATTCTTTCTCCTTTGTGTTTGCACACTGACCCCGGTCTGAACTCGTCTGGTTATGTGTGCGTTATGCGCACATTTCTATACATATATGATTGTCACCGTATGGATGTACACATGCATGTATGTGTTCATATATATGGGTATTGGTATATATATATATATATATATAATATATATATATATATATATAATATGCGTGTAAGTGTGTGCTTGTTTGTATGCATATATATGTATGTGTATGTATGTATATGTGTATGTTGATATGTATAAGTATGTGGTGCATGTCTGCTTATACGTGTATATATGTATACACGCATCTGTGTGTGTGTATACATATATTTATGGGCCCTTAGATACTTTCAGACATCGTCAGTGTCTTTGCAGTCGAGGCAACCTAGACAGCGTTCCCCCCACTCGTGTACTTTTAGAACCCTTCACTTGACCAGAGGGTATAATTACAGCTACACGCGTGTGACCATTCCTTTTCCATTCTTACCACGGTCCACGACACAGGGAAGTTATTTTTCTCTTCTTTAGCCAATTTCGATTATTTTGTTTTGGATGTTTCGTTACTAGTTAGCTATGTAGGATTAGTTTTATTTACTTACATATCTGTGTGTGCGTGTTGTTTGCTTGTTCCTGCTGAAGGCCTACTGAGCCGAAACGTCGTTCAAATCTGTGTCGTCTACTAATCACGTAAAGCTTTTACCATACCATTTTTTCTATTTTGTTTTTTAAATTTTCCATCAGAGACAGAGGAGATCAACGAGTTTCTATTTGCAGACGATCAGGCACTGATACTAGGGAAAATAGAAGACCTACAAGAAAACTTAAACAGACTCAACACACAGGCACAAAATACAACATGAAAATCAACAACAACAAAACAGAAGTCATGAATATCGCAAAAGAGAAACAGAACTTCAACATAACTATAGACGGCAGACAACTAAAACATGTAGAGGAATTTCAATACATTGGCAGTTTGGTGACCAACGACAATTCATAAACAGCAGAGATAGATTCAAGATGCATCAAAGCTTGTCAAATCAATGGACAGCTATCACCACTATTGTCCAAAAAGGAGATAACTCTAGAGGCAAAACGAGCACGGTACAATACAATCTTCATCCCAACGTTGTGCTACCAATGCCGGTCCTGGACCCTAGATGCAAAAACAATAAGAAAAAAAACTTCTACAGAGATGAAATGTGTTAGACGAATGACAGCAAAGAGCATGAGAAACAGATCAGAAATGAGAAATTGAGAAAAAATCTAGGAATAATCCCCGCCATAAAAGTAATGTGAAGTGCCCCGTCACGCCAAGTGGCGTATAGGGAATATGGTTTTAATGATCATAAATTTGACAGACCTTCGGCACATGATTTTTGGGGTAATGTGGTCGGTATTACTCCCGTGCCGCTTTACTTTCCCAGAAAAAAATCCGGTACCCGTTAAAGACTGGGTGAACCCGGAAGCCGTCGGTTGGGATTGTACTCTACCTCTTTTCCTTTGTAGTCCAGTTCACTAACCACTGAGCTATCGCGGCTCCCATAGTCCCCGCTATAGAATATATAAATATATTGCCTTCAACAGATGAGGAAGTGTGTGCACAAAGATTATCCGATTGAATGCTCTCTGTGTGCACTGGCCCTTGCTCGCTGCTGCCCTACTTGTTTGACGTGTACTAATTTAATGGCAGCATCTTCACTGATAGTCGTATCGGTTCCTAACCTGATGGAATAGTTGAGGACCTTCAAGATATGGCTGCCTATCATCCCCACTACGGAATTACTCAAGGCGGATACTTCCGGCATTCATTGCTACGAATTACAGCATGACCTGGATAGTTTTATCTTCAAGAAGGTTTTCCTGTTCTTTTTTGTTTAAGGCTAAATCAACAACACACGTTTCATCCACACATGTTTCATCCAGTAATATTTCACCCACCTATATTTCATCTACCGTTGTTTGACCCGCTCATATTTCATCCACACATGTTTCATCCAGTAATATTTCACCCACCTATATTTCATCTACCGTTGTTTGACCCACTCATATTTCATCCACACATGTTTCATCCAGTAATATTTCACCCACCTATATTTCACCTACCGTTGTTTGACCCACTCATATTTCATCCAGTAATATTTCACCCACCTATATTTCATCTACCGTTGTTTGACCCACTCATATTTCATCCACACATGTTTCATCCAGTAATATTTCACCCACCTATATTTCACCTACCGTTGTTTGACCCACTCATATTTCATCCACACATGTTTCATCCAGTAATATTTCACCCACCTATATTTCATCTACCGATGTTTGACCCACATATATTTCATCCACCCATGTTTCACCCACTCATATTTTATCCGCATATGTTTCACTCACTCTTGCTGGAGATACATTATCTGTGCTCCTGAAAGCGTCTGATGAGAGTCCGTCACAATAATTACTCCATTCAATATCTATGAAAGCCACTTGAGGTCAGCAGTAACCGCTTCAGTCTCCGTTTTTGTACTAACAGTTGTTGAAGAGTAAGCTTTCACTATGCTCTGTCATAATTTCAAACCTGACCCTAACATAGAGGCGCCTTCCGACTACTTGACTCGTAGCGCTAACCATATCGCCCTACTGTCACCGGACTAGTTCTGTCTTCAGTGTCTAGTATCAATTCCCTGTGAAGATTATGGCTTTAACACTTTTCAAGGAGTCATATTCCAAATCCGGCTTGCTGCCAGAGCTACTGAGTTTAGTGCTCTGTGCACACCGTGAGCTGTGTTTTTCATCCGGATCGTGTTTCGATATTCCGATTTTTTACGATGAATGATGATATCGTATGACGAAGGACATTTTGGCTGCGTTCACTTTCGGTGCAGTTACGCCTTATGTCTTTCGGCGTGTGCTGTAGCTGCTATGATGGGGACTGTAGTGCATTTCGTTGTTTGGATCCTTCAATGCGACGAGATGTTAATGCTGATGATTCCACTGGCACGAGCGGTTGAACAATTATGGATTTTAATTCGTTTGCAGTGATATTGGGGCTTTCGACCAACTGCAACTACAAGGAGTCATGTTTGGTGCAATTCTCTTATGATCGCCCCCTGTTGTTTGTTTGTGTAAGCCATCTCTAGCAAAGTGCCGAGGGATTGAATTTTGCATAAATATCACTTTTTCCTATTTTTCCCCACACCGGCCACCGTGTGGCTTCTTCGTGCGGTATTCTCACCGCCGAGAATTTTAACGTTTTGGGTACCAATTTTCCTATTAAATTTTTGCAAGGTCAGCTGACATTCTTTTGGCCAACTCTTTTCGATTTCCAGCTGCCATGGGTTCGATAATGTGCGCAGCATGAACACGGGGCTTTCTGTTTTTCGCCGATTTTCTAAAGGGCTAGACATCGGATCTAACTACCACAGAGGGCTAGACATCGAATCTAACTACCACAGAGGGCTAGACATCGGATCTAACTACCACAGAGGGCTAAACATCGAATCTAACTACCACAGAGGGCTAGACATCGGATCTAACTACCACAGAGGGCTAGACATCGGATCTAACTACCATAGAGTGCTAAACATCGGATCTAACTACCAAAGAGGGCTAGACATCGGATCTAACTACCACAGAGGGTTAGACATCGGATCTAACTACCACCGGGGGGCTAGACATCGGATCTAACTACCACAGGGGCTAGACATCGGATCTAACTACCACAGGGGGCTAGACATCGGATCTAACTACCACCAGGGGGCTAGACATCGGATCTAACTACCACAGAGGGTTAGACATCGGATCTAACTACCACAGAGGGCTAGACATCGGATCTAATTACCACAGAGGGCTAGACATAGGATCTAACTACCATAGAGGGCTGGACATCGGATCTAACTACAACAGGGGGCTAGACATCGGATCTAACTACCATAGAGGGCTAGACATCGGATCTAACTACCACAGAGGGCTAGACATCGAATCTAACTACCACAGAGGGCTAGACATCGGATCTAACTACCACAGAGGGCTAAACATCGAATCTAACTACCACAGAGGGCTAGACATCGGATCTAACTACCATAGAGGGCTAGACATCGGATCTAACTACCACAGGGGGCTAGACATCGGATCTAACTACCACAGGGGGCTAGACATCGGATCTAACTACCACAGAGGGCTAAACATCGGATCTAACTACCACAGAGGGCTAGACATCGGATCTAACTACCACAGAGGGCTAAACATCGGATCTAACTACCACAGAGGGCTAGACATCGGATCTAACTACCACAGAGGGCTAAACATCGGATCTAACTACCACAGAGGGCTAGACATCGGATCTAACTACCACAGAGGGCTAAACATCGGATCTAACTACCACAGAGGGCTAAACATCGGATCTAACTACCACAGAGGGCTAGACATCGGATCTAACTACCACAGAGGGCTAAACATCGGATCTAACTACCATAGAGGGCTAGACATCGGATCTAACTACCACAGAGGGCCAGACATCGGATCTAACTACCATAGAGGGCTAGACATCGGAAGTAGTAGGAGGCGCACGTTATGATCGGACTTGTTTAGTTGACCAAAGAGTAGGGTATACCCTACGAAGTCCAGTACCCTTCAAGTACAAGAGTTATATAGAGACTGCGCCAAGCTGCACCAAGCTGCGCCAAGCCAGAGTGATGCCATGATATATATGTATAGTCCATGAATAGGGGTTGTATAGTGCATGAAGGGGTGAGTCATGTATTGGACAGCAGTTTTTCCCGCCAAAGTGACTTCCAATAGGAGCTAGTGTGTGTGTGTGTGTTGTCCGGCTATAGACCACGCCCACTCCGGAAGTGAAACTACCATATTAGGGAGTAGTGATACGTTAGTTATTTCATACATATGGTGAGTATATATACATATAATAGTAATAAGTTAATAGTTATTATATCCAAGGGACCATAAGGGACCGTAATTAAGATAGATACGGACCATAATCAGTGATATTTAATCAGGTAATTCACGCTGACGACATGAAAGAACGATAGTCTCCTACCGGGTCACATAATGACCCAATCAATAAACCGCTCTCTTGAGAGTAAAGATTTCTTTTTCCCAAGCGGTCTCGCTGCGTCGCTATGCTGACTGGAATTATCGAATTTATAACATAGGTGTAAGAAATATATTAAGATCAAGCTAAGTCCACTAATAGAGGAGATCGAGAGTGTACCCCAACGAGCTTAGGAGGAAAGATAGGTGTAGTACATGTCAGCTGCCTCACAGAGCATGTATATTTGGGAACAGAGCCCCCCCCCCCAAAAAAAAATCCTGTGTGCGTGTTCATGTGTGTGTATGTGCATATTACTCAGAGAGTAAACAAAAGGACCAGTCTTCGGATAGCTTCGCTGACTGATACAAAATGTAATGTTTATTGATGGAGAGGTACCTGTGTTCGTGTGTGGGTCGTAGAACAAGCGGATGAATAGCAGGGTTTGATGGAGAGATGATTGTGTGTTTGTGTGATTCAGTATACAAATAGCTGTATAAATAAATATTGAAGTGATAAGTAGAACGATCAATCGCTCACCCAATATGTACATACACATTCGTTACATCACTATAAAGTGGTTATCAATATCAACACACCGTAAGCAATAAGAACCACTAAAAGAATCGACCCCAAAACGCGAACTCCACAAACATCTGTACCTATATGATAGTCGTAACTTACCGTTAATGTTATTAATAAAGGTGACGCATACGTGATGTATAACTAAGAGGTCTGCCCTATAGTGGTAGTAAGAGGAATATTATAGATAATCATAGTTGAGCGACGGTATTACGCTAACAAAGGTAAAATGACCGACCTTTCGTATGGTGTACACCGTAACACCCCTACATCTTATACAGTCTGTCATGGTAATGTGATAGAAGAAGAAACTGATGTTTAGGGGTAAGTCCCAAACATATTTTTTGTATTTTCATCATCTAAATAATCGTTTTTAAACCCGGAATTATTATCAGATAGAACGACACATGATAGTGATGGTTAGCTTATTTTTTATTCACATATAGTCGAGTTTGGACTCGTTGTAAAGATAATTTTAAGAGTAGTTATATGTTTAATGTTTAGTTCCTTTAAAAAAAAACAATAAAGCTACTATACTTGTAACTAATCCTGTTTAACATTAAAATAAATACCCCATATTAACAGTATCCAATAGAGCACCCCAGAATGAAACTGTACTAGTACGCTCCAGTGGCCGAAAGAAGGCTATTGTTCCCCACGCGTCCCGGGGATAATTGATATAATTGCTCTCTCGCGAGTGGCGTGTGGCATTGTATAGCACTTGAGGGTTTATTGTGCGTGCACTAAAAAGATGAACACATAGGCGCGTTACTAAATAAACAAGTAATTTACTACTAATAAAAAAAAATATATATATATATAATATACGTTATTTATTTTTAAATCCTTCATCTCGAGACACGCAAATAGATACCAAACAAGATATAGTTTTTAGTATAACAAGTTATTTTCTTTCATCAATGTGCCGGCTTCGTAACTAAGGTATATTTCTGTCTCGCTCTCTCTCTCTGTGTCTGTTTGTGAGTGTATGTATGTGTGTGTGTATGTATGTATAGCTGTATGTTTATAGATTATTCACTCTAGTTCGCTGTTTGTCTAAACCTATGTTATTAGTATAGGATACAAGTCAACAGACTAATAGAACGAATATCTTAATACCTTTTACAGCTCGATGATTAATGACAACGCTGAAAGACACAAAAAAAAAAAAAAAAAACAAGGCGACCCGGTTAGTTTTAGTCATATTTAGACGTAATCTATATCAAAATATGCGTATTTTAAACCAGTTTTATACTAAAGCAGTTATTTTATAAATAACATTACAGTGTAAACGTTCAGCCGAGTACATATTTTTGTCTTCTTATATATATATATATATATATAAAAGGCGAACTAAAAATCATAAAAAGCTACTTACATAGTCATTATAGTTAGACACACCGAGCAGGAATTTAGATTCAATGTCCAAAAAGTTAGACCAAATCGCAAAATGTTAGCACCAGAACACAACAATTTAGGCTCATAAGCAAAAAGTCGAGCTGAAAACCTTACAAACCTACTCATATAGGCGTAATAGTTAGACACAATGAACAGGAAGTAATAACAAAAATCCCAAAAGTTACGCCTAAGCGCAAAAAATGTTACCCCAGAACACAAAATATAGGCTCGTATTAAAAAAGTCGACCTAAAAAGCTTAAAATTCTACACACATAGTCATAATAGTTAGATACACCGAGCAGGAATATAGATTCAATGTCCAAAAAGTTAGACCAAATCGCAAAATTTTATCACCAGAACACAAAATTTAGGCTCATAAGCAAAAATCCGATTTGAAAACCATACAAACCTACTTATATTGGCATAATAGTTAGACACAACGAGCAGGAAGGTATATCCAAAAGCCCAAAAGTTACGCCAAATCGCAAAAAAAAGGTTACCGCTAGAACACAAAAATATAGGTTCGTATTAAAAAAGTCGACCTAAAAAGCCTAAAAATCTACGCACATAGTCATAATAGTTAGACACAACGAGTAGAAAGTTATAGTCAAGGTCCAAAAAGTTAGGCAAAATCGCAAAATTTTACCACCAAAACACAAAAAAATTTAGGCTCATAAGCAAAGAGTCGATCTCAAACCCTAAAAGCTACCCCCATACTCATACTAGTTAGACGCATCGAACAGATAGTTATATCCAAAGTCCCAAAAGTTACGCCAAAGCGCAAAATATTTACCCTCAGAACACAAAAAATGTAGTCTCATATTCAAAAAGGCGAAGTAAAAAGCTACTCACATAGTCATAATAGTTAGACACAACGACCAGGAATTTAGATTCAATGTCCAAAAAATTAGAACAAAGCGCAAAATTTTAGCACCAGAACACACAAATTTAGGCTCATAACCAAAAAGTCGATCTGAAAACCCTACAAATCTACTCCCATACTCATACTAGTTAGACGTGTCGAACAGATAGTTATATCCGAAGTCCAAAAAGTTAGGCCAAAGCGCTAACATTTTACCACCAGAACACTAAAAAAATGTAGACGCATATTCAAAAAGTCGACCTAAAAACCCTAAAATGCTACTCATATAGTCATAATTGTAAGACACAAAGAGCAGGAAGTTATATCCAAAGTCCCAAAAGTTACGCCAAAGCACAAAAGTGTTACCCCCAGAACACAAAAATGTAGGTTCGTATTAAAAAAGTCGACCTAAAAGCCCTAAAAATCTACGCACATAGTCATAATAGTTACACACAACGAGTAGAAAATTATAGTCAAAGTCCAAAAAGTTAGGCCAAATCGCAAAATGTTAGCACCAAAACAGAAAAAATTTAGGCGCATAAGCATAAAGTCGAGCTGAAAACCCTACAAAGCTACTCCCATACTCATACTAGTTAGACACAACGAGTAGAAAGTTATAGTCAAGATCCAAAAAGTTAGGCCAAAGCGCAAAATTTTAGCACCAAAACACAAAAAATTAGGCTCATAACCATAAAGTCGATCTGAAAACCATACAAAGCTACTCCCATACTCATACTAGTTAGACACAACGAGTAGAAAGTTATATCCAAAGTCACAAAAGTTAGACCATATCGCAAAATTTTAGCACCAGAACAAATAAAATTTAGGCTCGTATTAAAAAAGTCGATCTGAAAATCCTAAAAAACTACTCATATAGTCATAATAGTTAGACACAAGAGTAGGAAGTTATATCCAAAGTCCCAAAAGTTACACCAAATCGCAAAATGTTAGCACCAAAACAGAAAAAAATTTAGGCGCATAAGCATGAAGTTGAACTGAAAACCCTACAAAGCTACTCCCATACTCATACTAGTTAGGCACAACGAGTAGAAAGTTATAGTCAAGGTCCAAAAAGTTAGGCCAAAACGCAAAATTTTAGCACCAAAACACAAAAAATTTAGGCTCATAAGCATAAAGTCGATCTGAAAACCATACAAAGCTACTCCCATACTCACACTAGTTAGACACAACGAGTAGAAAGTTATATCCAAAGTCACAAAAGTTAGACCATATCGCAAAATTTTAGCACCAGAACAACAACAAAAATTTAGGCTCGTATTAAAAAAGTCGATCTGAAAATCCTAAAAAGCTACTCATATAGTCATAATAGTTAGACACAAGAGTAGGAAGTTATATCCAAAGGCCCAAAAGTTACACCAAATCGCAAAATGTTAGCACCAAAACACACACCAAAAAAAAATTTAGGCTCATAACCAAAGAGTCGATCTCAAACCCTACAAAGCTACTCCCAAACTCATACTAGTTAGACGCGTCGAACAGATAGTTATATCCAAAGTCCCAAAGGTTACGCCAAATCGCAAAAAATTTTACCCTCATAACACAAAAAATGTAGGCTCATATAAAAAAAGCGATCTAAAAATCCTAAACAGCTACTCACATAGTCATAATAGTTAGACACAACGACCAGGAATTTAGATTCAATGTCCAAAAAGTTAGAACAAATCGCAAAATCTTAGCACCAGAATACACAAATTTAGACCCATAAGTAAAAAGTCGATCTGAAAACCTATACAAATCTACTCCCAAACTCATACTAGTTAGAAACATCGAAAAGATAGTTATATCCAAAGACCAAAAAGTTAGGTCAAAGCGCAAACATTGTACCACCAGAACACAAAAAATGTAGGCACATATTCAAAAAGTCGACCTAAAAACCCTACAAACCTACTCACATTGGCATAATAGTTAGACACAACGAGCAGGAAGGTATATCCAAAATCCCAAAACTTACGCCAAATAGCAAAATTTTAGCACTAGAACACAAGAATGTAGGCTCATATTAAAAAAGTCGACATAAAAAGCCTAAAGATCGACGCACATAGTCATAATAGTTAGACACAGCGAGTAGAAAGTTATAGTCAAGGCCCAAAAAGTTAGGCCAAATCGCAACATTTTAGCACCAACACACACACAAAATTTAGGATCATAAGCATAAGTCGATCTGAAAACCCTACAAAGCTACTCCCATACTCATACTAGTTAGACACAACGAGTAGAAAGTTATATCCAAAGTCCCAAAAGTTAGGCCAAATCGCAACATTTTAACACCAAAACACAAAAATTTAGGGTTCATAAGCATAAAGTCGATCTGAAAACCCTACAAAGCAATTCCCATACTCATACTAGTTAGACACAACGAGTAGAAAGTTATATCCAAAGTCCCAAAAGTTAGACCATATCACAAACTTTTAGCACCAGAACACAAAAATGTAGGCTCGTATTAAAAAAGTCGATCTGAAAATCCTTAAAAGCTACTCATATAGTCATAATAGTTAGACACAAAGAGTAGGAAGTTATATCCAAAGTCCCAAAAGTTACACCAAATCGCAAAAATGTTACCCCCAGAACACAAAAATGTAGGCTCGTATTAAAAAAGTCGACCTAAAAAGCTTAAAAATCTACCCACATAGTCATAATAGTTAGACACAACGAGTAGAAAGTTATAGTCAAGGTCCAAAAGGTTAGCCACGATATGTTGAATCATATTCAGGGCGCGTAGACATTACCCTGTTCAATAGACCCACTACTAACTGGATAGTGGAGAACTTTCCCACCCCAAGATTTTTATTTATTTCACCTACATGGCTTCTCGGTTGTCTGTCCTTTGTTAAAGTGACAAAGATATTGAATTCCAAAGAGGTTAGGATAAGTACAAGAATAAAAATTTCCAACGCGCTTGTTAAGTCAGTCCCATAAAACTCGGCCTCTGCTATTTCAAAACTAACTTGAAAGTTGTCCTCTACTATTTCAAAAGTTGTCCTTCTCGATTCAAAAGTTGTCTTTGTCAAATCAAAAGTTGTCCTCTACTATTTCAAAAGTTGTCCTATACTATTTCAAAAGTTGTCCTTTCCAATTCAAAAGTCGACCTTTACTATTTCAAACGTTGTCCTTCTCGATTCAAAAGTTGTCTTTGTCAAAGCAAAATTTGTCCTCTGCTATTTCAAAAGTTGTCCTCTACTATTTCAAAAGTTGTCCGCTACTATTTCAAAACTTGTCCTCGGCTAAACCAAACACATCATCTAACAACTTCCACTAGTACTACTACTACTACTACAACTTCTACAACTACTTCGTCTACAACTTCCACAACCATCTACTACTACAACTATTACAACTTCCACAAATAACTACTACTACACCTACTACGGCTACAACAACAACTACTGCTACTACAAAAAGCGTACACCAAACGAACACCAGGGCTTTTTAAACTGGGTAGAATTGGATGGAAGGAAAAGAAAACAAACGAGGATGTCTTAAAACAAGACAAATGAAATTTTTGGAGCATGTTAATAGGTGCTGTCTTGTTTTAAGACATCCTCGTTTGTTTTCTTTTCCTTCCATCCAATTCTACCCAGTTTAAAAAGCCCTGGTGTTCGTTTGGTGTACGCTTTTTGTAGTAGCAGTAGTTGTTGTTGTAGCCGTAGTAGGTGTAGTAGTAGTTGTTTGTGGAAGTTGTAATAGTTGTAGTAGTAGTTGGTTGTGGAAGTTGTAGACGAAGTAGTTGTAGAAGTTGTAGTAGTAGTAGTAGTACTAGTGGAAGTTGTTAGATGATGTGTTTGGTTTAGCCGAGGACAAGTTTTGAAATAGTAGCGGACAACTTTTGAAATAGTAGAGGACAACTTTTGAAATAGCAGAGGACAAATTTTGCTTTGACAAAGACAACTTTTGAATCGAGAAGGACAACGTTTGAAATAGTAAAGGTCGACTTTTGAATTGGAAAGGACAACTTTTGAAATAGTATAGGACAACTTTTGAAATAGTAGAGGACAACTTTTGATTTGACAAAGACAACTTTTGAATCGAGAAGGACAACTTTTGAAATAGTAGAGGACAACTTTCAAGTTAGTTTTGAAATAGCAGAGGCCGAGTTTTATGGGACTGACTTAACAAGCGCGTTGGAAATTTTTATTCTTGTACTTATCCTAACCTCTTTGGAATTCAATATCTTTGTCACTTTAACAAAATACAGACAACCGAGAAGCCATGTAGGTGAAATAAATAAAAATCTTGGGGTGGGAAAGTTCTCCACTATCCAGTTAGTAGTGGGTCTATTGAACAGGGTAATGTCTACGCGCCCTGAATATGATTCAACATATCGTGGCTAACCTTTTGGACCTTGACTATAACTTTCTACTCGTTGTGTCTAACTATTATGACTATGTGGGTAGATTTTTAAGCTTTTTAGGTCGACTTTTTTAATACGAGCCTACATTTTTGTGTTCTGGGAGTAACATTTTTGCGATTTGGTGTAACTTTTGGGACTTTGGATATAACTTCCTACTCTTTGTGTCTAACTATTATGACTATATGAGTAGCTTTTAAGGATTTTCAGATCGACTTTTTTAATACGAGCCTACATTTTTGTGTTCTGGTGCTAAAAGTTTGTGATATGGTCTAACTTTTGGGACTTTGGATATAACTTTCTACTCGTTGTGTCTAACTAGTATGAGTATGGGAGTAGCTTTGTAGGGTTTTCAGATCGACTTTATGCTTATGAACCCTAAATTTTTGTGTTTTGGTGTTAAAATGTTGCGATTTGGCCTGACTTTGGATATAACTTTCTACTCGTTGTGTCTAACTAGTATGAGTATGGGAGTAGCTTTGTAGGGTTTTCAGATCGACTTATGCTTATGATCCTAAATTTTGTGTGTGTGTTGGTGCTAAAATGTTGCGATTTGGCCTAACTTTTTGGGCCTTGACTATAACTTTCTACTCGCTGTGTCTAACTATTATGACTATGTGCGTCGATCTTTAGGCTTTTTATGTCGACTTTTTTAATACGAGCCTACATTCTTGTGTTCTAGTGCTAAAATTTTGCTATTTGGCGTAAGTTTTGGGATTTTGGATATACCTTCCTGCTCGTTGTGTCTAACTATTATGCCAATGTGAGTAGGTTTGTAGGGTTTTTAGGTCGACTTTTTGAATATGTGCCTACATTTTTTGTGTTCTGGTGGTACAATGTTTGCGCTTTGACCTAACTTTTTGGTCTTTGGATATAACTATCTTTTCGATGTTTCTAACTAGTATGAGTTTGGGAGTAGATTTGTATGGTTTTCAGATCGACTTTTTACTTATGGGTCTAAATTTGTGTATTCTGGTGCTAAGATTTTGCGATTTGTTCTAACTTTTTGGACATTGAATCTAAATTCCTGGTCGTTGTGTCTAACTATTATGACTATGTGAGTAGCTGTTTAGGATTTTTAGATCGCTTTTTTTATGAGCCTACATTTTTTGTGTTATGAGGGTAAAATTTTTTGCGATTTGGCGTAACCTTTGGGACTTTGGATATAACTATCTGTTCGACGCGTCTAACTAGTATGAGTTTGGGAGTAGCTTTGTAGGGTTTGAGATCGACTCTTTGGTTATGAGCCTAAATTTTTTTTGGTGTGTGTTTTGGTGCTAACATTTTGCGATTTGGTGTAACTTTTGGGCCTTTGGATATAACTTCCTACTCTTGTGTCTAACTATTATGACTATATGAGTAGCTTTTTAGGATTTTCAGATCGACTTTTTTAATACGAGCCTAAATTTTTGTTGTTGTTCTGGTGCTAAAATTTTGCGATATGGTCTAACTTTTGTGACTTTGGATATAACTTTCTACTCGTTGTGTCTAACTAGTGTGAGTATGGGAGTAGCTTTGTATGGTTTTCAGATCGACTTTATGCTTATGAGCCTAAATTTTTTGTGTTTTGGTGCTAACATTTTGCGTTTTGGCCTAACTTTTTGGACCTTGACTATAACTTTCTACTCGTTGTGCCTAACTAGTATGAGTATGGGAGTAGCTTTGTAGGGTTTTCAGTTCAACTTCATGCTTATGCGCCTAAATTTTTTTCTGTTTTGGTGCTAACATTTTGCGATTTGGTGTAACTTTTGGGACTTTGGATATAACTTCCTACTCTTGTGTCTAACTATTATGACTATATGAGTAGTTTTTTAGGATTTTCAGATCGACTTTTTTAATACGAGCCTAAATTTTATTTGTTCTGGTGCTAAAATTTTGCGATATGGTCTAACTTTTGTGACTTTGGATATAACTTTCTACTCGTTGTGTCTAACTAGTATGAGTATGGGAGTAGCTTTGTATGGTTTTCAGATCGACTTTATGGTTATGAGCCTAATTTTTTGTGTTTTGGTGCTAAAATTTTGCGCTTTGGCCTAACTTTTTGGATCTTGACTATAACTTTCTACTCGTTGTGTCAAAACTAGTATGAGTATGGGAGTAGCTTTGTAGGGTTTTCAGCTCGACTTTATGCTTATGCGCCTAAATTTTTTTCTGTTTTGGTGCTAACATTTTGCGATTTGGCCTAACTTTTTGGACTTTGACTATAATTTTCTACTCGTTGTGTGTAACTATTATGACTATGTGCGTAGATTTTTAGGGCTTTTAGGTCGACTTTTTAATACGAACCTACATTTTTGTGTTCTGGGGGTAACATTTTTGTGCTTTGGCGTAACTTTTGGGACTTTGGATATAACTTCCTGCTCTTTGTGTCTTACAATTATGACTATATGAGTAGCATTTTAGGGTTTTTAGGTCGACTTTTTGAATATGCGTCTACATTTTTTTGTGCTCTGGTGGTAAAATGTTAGCGCTTTGGCCTAACTTTTTGGACTTCGGATATAACTATCTGTTCGACACGTCTAACTAGTATGAGTATGGGAGTAGATTTGTAGGGTTTCAGATCGACTTTTTGGTTATGAGCCTAAATTTGTGTGTTCTGGTGCTAAAATTTTGCGCTTTGTTCTAATTTTTTGGACATTGAATCTAAATTCCTGGTCGTTGTGTCTAACTATTATGACTATGTGAGTAGCTTTTTACTTCGCCTTTTTGAATATGAGACTACATTTTTTGTGTTCTGAGGGTAAATATTTTGCGCTTTGGCGTAACTTTTGGGACTTTGGATATAACTATCTGTTCGATGCGTCTAACTAGTATGAGTATGGGGGTAGCTTTTAGGGTTTGAGATCGACTCTTTGCTTATGAGCCTAAATTTTTTTGTGTTTTGGTGGTAAAATTTTGCGATTTTGCCTAACTTTTTGGACCTTGACTATAACTTTCTACTCGTTGTGTCTAACTATTATGACTATGTGCGTAGATTTTTAGGCTTTTTAGGTCGACTTTTTTAATACGAACCTATATTTTTGTGTTCTAGCGGTAACCTTTTTTTTTGCGATTTGGCGTAACTTTTGGGCTTTTGGATATACCTTCCTGCTCGTTGTGTCTAACTATTATGCCAATATAAGTAGGTTTGTATGGTTTTCAAATCGGATTTTTGCTTATGAGCCTAAATTTTGTGTTCTGGTGATAAAATTTTGCGATTTGGTCTAACTTTTTGGACATTGAATCTATATTCCTGCTCGGTGTATCTAACTATTATGACTATGTGTGTAGAATTTTAAGCTTTTTAGGTCGACTTTTTTAATACGAGCCTATATTTTGTGTTCTGGGGTAACATTTTTTGCGCTTAGGCGTAACTTTTGGGATTTTTGTTATTACTTCCTGTTCATTGTGTCTAACTATTACGCCTATATGAGTAGGTTTGTAAGGTTTTCAGCTCGACTTTTTGCTTATGAGCCTAAATTGTTGTGTTCTGGTGCTAACATTTTGCGATTTGGTCTAACTTTTTGGACATTGAATCTAAATTCCTGCTCGGTGTGTCTAACTATAATGACTATGTAAGTAGCTTTTTAGGATTTTTAGTTCGCCTTTTATATATATATATATATATAAGAAGACAAAAATATGTACTCGGCTGAACGTTTACACTGTAATGTTATTTATAAAATAACTACTTTAGTATAAAACTGGTTTAAAATACGCATATTTTGATATAGATTACGTCTAAATATGACTAAAACTAACCGGGTCGCCTTGTTTTTTTTTTTTTTTGTGTGTCTTTCAGCGTTGTCATTAATCATCGAGCTGTAAAAGGTATTAAGATATTCGTTCTATTAGTCTGTTGACTTGTATCCTATACTAATAACATAGGTTTAGACAAACAGCGAACTAGAGTGAATAATCTATAAACATACAGCTATACATACATACACACACACATACATACACTCACAAACAGACAGAGAGAGAGAGAGCGAGACAGAAATATACCTTAGTTACGAAGCCGGCACATTGATGAAAGAAAATAACTTGTTATACTAAAAACTATATCTTGTTTGGTATCTATTTGCGTGTCTCGAGATGAAGGATTTAAAAATAAATAACGTATATTATATATATATATATATATATATATATATATATATATTTTTTATTAGTAGTAAATTACTTGTTTATTTAGTAACACGCCTATGTGTTCATCTTTTTAGTGCACGCACAATAAACCCTCAAGTGCTATACAATGCCACACGCCACTCGCGAGAGAGCAATTATATCAATTATCCCCGGGACGCGTGGGGAACAATAGCCTTCTTTCGGCCACTGGAGCGTACTAGTACAGTTTCATTCTGGGGTGCTCTATTGGATACTGTTAATATGGGGTATTTATTTTAATGTTAAACAGGATTAGTTACAAGTATAGTAGCTTTATTGTTTTTTTTTAAAGGAACTAAACATTAAACATATAACTACTCTTAAAATTATCTTTACAACGAGTCCAAACTCGACTATATGTGAATAAAAAATACGCTAACCATCACTATCATGTGTCGTTCTATCTGATAATAATTCCGGGTTTAAAAACGATTATTTAGATGATGAAAATACAAAAAATATGTTTGGGACTTACCCCTAAACATCAGTTTCTTCTTCTATCACATTACCATGACAGACTGTATAAGATGTAGGGGTGTTACGGTGTACACCATACGAAAGGTCGGTCATTTTACCTTTGTTAGCGTAATACCGTCGCTCAACTATGATTATCTATAATATTCCTCTTACTACCACTATAGGGCAGACCTCTTAGTTATACATCACGTATGCGTCACCTTTATTAATAACATTAACGGTAAGTTACGACTATCATATAGGTACAGATGTTTGTGGAGTTCGCGTTTTGGGGTCGATTCTTTTAGTGGTTCTTATTGCTTACGGTGTGTTGATATTGATAACCACTTTATAGTGATGTAACGAATGTGTATGTACATATTGGGTGAGCGATTGATCGTTCTACTTATCACTTCAATATTTATTTATACAGCTATTTGTATACTGAATCACACAAACACACAATCATCTCTCCATCAAACCCTGCTATTCATCCGCTTGTTCTACGACCCACACACGAACGCAGGTACCTCTCCATCAATAAACATTACATTTTGTATCAGTCAGCGAAGCTATCCGAAGACTGGTCCTTTTGTTTACTCTCTGAGTAATATGCACATACACACACATGAACACGCACACAGGCTTTTTTTTTGGGGGGGGGCTCTGTTCCCAAATATACATGCTCTGTGAGGCAGCTGACATGTACTACACCTATCTTTCCTCCTAAGCTCGTTGGGGTACACTCTCGATCTCCTCTATTAGTGGACTTAGCTTGATCTTAATATATTTCTTACACCTATGTTATAAATTCGATAATTCCAGTCAGCATAGCGACGCAGCGAGACCGCTTGGGAAAAAGAAATCTTTACTCTCACGAGAGCGGTTTATTGATTGGGTCATTATGTGACCCGGTAGGAGACTATCGTTCTTTCATGTCGTCAGCGTGAATTACCTGATTAAATATCACTGATTATGGTCCGTATCTATCTTAATTACGGTCCCTTATGGTCCCTTGGATATAATAACTATTAACTTATTACTATTATATGTATATATACTCACCATATGTATGAAATAACTAACGTATCACTACTCCCTAATATGGTAGTTTCACTTCCGGAGTGGGCGTGGTCTATAGCCGGACAACACACACACACACACTAGCTCCTATTGGAAGTCACTTTGGCGGGAAAAACTGCTGTCCAATACATGACTCACCCCTTCATGCACTATACAACCCCTATTCATGGACTATACATATATATCATGACATCACTCTGGCTTGGCGCAGCTTGGTGCAGCTTGGCGCAGTCTCTATATAACTCTTGTACTTGAAGGGTACTGGACTTCGTAGGGTATACCCTACTCTTTGGTCAACTAAACAAGTCCGATCATAACGTGCGCCTCCTACTACTATCGGATCTAACTACCATAGAGGGCTAGACATCGGATCTAACTACCACAGAGGGCTAAACATCGGATCTAACTACCATAGAGGGCTAGACATCGGATCTAACTACCACAGAGGGCTAGACATCGGATCTAACTACCACAGAGGGCTAAACATCGGATCTAACTACCACAGAGGGCTAGACATCGGATCTAACTACCATAGAGGGCTAGACATCGGATCTAACTACCACAGAGGGCCAGACATCGGATCTAACTACCATAGATGGCTAAACATCGGATCTAACTACCATAGAGGGCTAGACATCGGATCTAACTACCACAGAGGGCCAGACATCGGATCTAACTACCATAGAGGGCTAGACATCGGATCTAACTACCATAGAGGGCTAGATATCGGATCTAACTACCACAGAGGGCTAAACATCGGATCTAACTACCATAGAGGGCTAGACATCGGATCTAACTACCACAGAGGGCTAGACATCGGATCTAACTACCACAGAGATCCGGGGGAGGGGGGCGGTAAAGCCACGGATTCTATTTTTTTATTTTTTTTTTTTCTCTACCGCCTGTACTGGGAATTGAACTTATGACCTTCTTGTCTAAGAAGCCGACGTTTTACTCTAGACCACTCGCACACCCCCCCCCCCCACCCCCAATCGCCCGCAGTCAACCCATTAATTTTTTTTTTTCCAACCGACTCTATTCTCGGAGTATATTGTGACCTTCCCAGTGTCTTCTCCTCGAGGGATTCTTTTTTTGTTTTTTTGTTTAAAGGGCTTGTTGTGTAATCAACTAAAACAACACTCAACAATATCGTCTCATATTGTAGGCCTATGTCATCATTTCACATGAAAACATTATACAGCAGTTAGAACAATTAAAGACGGGGACCTTACAACAAACGTTCCCTTCAGTCCTCAATAGGCGTATAAGAACTAAGGTATTGGTGGCCATTGTAATTATGACCTAGGATACATCTTTGGGGGATGTGGTCAGTTTCTAGCTTATCCGTCTCATAAAATCTTTATAGAGGCTGCGATAAGATATAAGTCTTTTCGATTCGGAGAAAAACAAAAGAACTGCTTCATCTTAACCCAGATCTTTATGATCAATTGCGAACGTACTAACCCCTCTGTTATCGTGGCTTCTGTTTAATTCACAACCGCCCAGACTATAAGACGGCGTGCGTTTTGATGGTAGTAAACATAAAGACACAAACACGTGTGAGGGTAGTAAATATATAGACACAAACACGTTTGAGGGTAGTAAATATATAGACACAAACACGTTTGAGGGTAGTAAACATATAGACACAAAACACGTTTGAGGGTAGTAAACATAAAGACACAAACACGTTTGAGGATAGTAAACATATAGACACAAAACACGTTTGAGGGTAGTAAACATATAGACACAAACACGTTTGAGGGTAGTAAACATAAAGATACATACACATGTGAGGATAGCAAACGTATAGAAATAAACACGTGTGAGGGTAGTAAACATAAAGACACAAACACGTGTGAGGGTAGTAAACATATAGACACAAACACGTGTGAGGGTAGTAAACATATAGACACAAACACGTGTGAGGGTAGTAAACATATAGACACAAACACGTGTGAGGGTAGTAAACATAAAGACACAAACACGTTTGAGGATAGTAAACATAAAGACACAAACACGTTTGATGGTAGTAAACATATAGACATAAGACACCTATTAGTACAAAACTTTGATGATAAAACATATTTTTAGTCAAACACTGAGTCTTTAACATGATGTGGTGGTGGGGGGAAGGTGGTTCAATACGTCAGTCTGCTGACCAGATGGTTTGTGTTTAGCTCTCGTCTGTGGTGATTTTTTTTTAACGCGGCTTCGGGTTTATCCAGAAAATAGATGCCAGAGATTTTGTCTGGAAAAGTAGGGCGGCTTGGCGTAATACTGACCACATCAGCAATAAAAGTGTCGATGTCGATGATTACGTAAACAATAAACCCACTGAGACGAAGTTCCACATATGCCACAAAGAGACACAAACACATTTTACTTTAATCGCTCTGTCAATGAAGATATAAATTAACACCGTTAAAAGTAGAGTAACAAGGTGATGGGCCATTCAATTAGTGAAAGCAATCTGCTAGAATCTTACAAAAGACGAATAGACGCCACAAGGATCGGATTTCTCAGAAGAATGTTGAAAGTTCCCTGGACAGCTAAAAAGACCACCGTGGAAATTCTCAAACAGGCCAACACAAAAAGGGAGCTCCTAAGAAACACCAGAAAGAAACAATCAACATTTTTGGACACATCATGAGAAGAGGAAAATTTGAATACTTGGTTACAACTGGCAAAATGCAGGGAAAGAGAGATCGCGGACGACAAGAGAGAAAATACTAGAGAGCTTAGTGTCATGGCATGGAAAACAGTCAACAACAGAAATGACTCGATCCATGGTAGATAGAAGATTGTGAAAGAACATGATCGCCCACGCCAACCAGTATGGCACATGATGATGGTGATAAGAATCATACTTAATAATATGTGGTAGTCAATGAACTAAAAAGAAAAGACCCCGAAGAGAACATAAAGAGAAAGGGCAATAAAGTTATATGAATGTAGATATAAGGCAAAGTACGAGACTTGAATCGGCGTCTTAGGACGCCAGTTTTCACCCATGTGTGATCGTCCACCTATCCAGAAGTGTTCGGAGACTTCTGGATAGTGTCGCTTCAAGCATTGAAACTTACCATGCGAGGTGGCATTCATCACCTACCCAGAGTACTACTACCCTGGTACCCATTGCCAGCGGCTGGGTCGATCACGGGAGCATTTTTTTCCAACCACAAGTTTCACTGCTTCCAGCGGTAATCGAACACGGGTTGTCCGAACGCCGGTAGCGCAGTCGGGTGGTTTTTCCCAACTAGACTACAGAGGCCCCCAGAATATGTAATATATGAATGTAGAATATTCATGTCGCGCGATCAAGATTGTTCACTGTCTGCTGTTAATAAGGTTAATACTTACATCACTTCAGACAAACGTAAACACGAATCGGTGTTCATTAATAGAGGTGATATCACCGCTGTCTAAATATAAATATGAACACGAGACCGTCTATAGTGGTTACCTCGTGGTTATTTATTTGTGAATAGTTGTTCAGATTATGAGAAGAGAAATCTCTCTCTCTCTCTGCGATCAAGACTCAATCAGAGTACGATTCCAGACTCTCACATGAAGACCGCTGTCTGTTTAAGTGAATTGATCGACCCCACAGACAGAACATCATAATTAAAGTCTGTTAAATCCACCCTGATTGAATACCTTGTTAAAACGTTGCACTGTGTTCTGCGCCTGTGGCCCAGTGCATCCGATTTCAGCCATAATTTATTCAGGTTTGCTTTCCTTAGCCTTTGATTGTCCCCAATCTTCCTGCAAGGCAGCAGATTGTCTTTTCTGTAGGGGGATTCTGCCCTTAGATGGTCGGCCCTCCCAGGTTTACGAGCACCATCTGCCCGAGTCACTAGAGGTGACTAACACTGACATGTACACAACGATATGAGGCATGACTAACACTGACACACACTAAGATATGAGATGTGACTAACACAGACACACTCTAAAATATGAGATATGACAAACACAGATACGCGCACTAAGATATGCGATATGACTAAACACAGTCATGCACACACAAAGATATGAGACATGACTAACATAAACATGCACTCACAAAGACAGGAGATGTGATGGAGAAGAGAAATGGAAAGAGTTGATCGGGATATATAAATTCTTCGGACTTCCTGTCAATATGGCAGATAAGCGACAGGAACCATTGAGGCTCAGTCTGAAAAGTGTTCCTTGTTGCAGTTTCCTCATATTCCAAGTGCAGCTTGCTGCCGAACCTACTGAGTTTAGTGCTCTGTGCACACCGTGAGCTGTGTTTTTCATCGGGATCGTGTTTCGGTATTCCGATTGCTTACAATGAATGATGATATCGTATGACGAAGGAAAGTTCGCCTGCACACACTTTCGGTGCCACTTGGCCTTCTGTCTTTTCGCGTGTGCTGTAGCTGCTATGATATTGGCTGCAGCTGCTTTTCTTTGTTTTGACCATTCATTGAAGTGGGTATTAATTCGGATGATTCTACTGGCACGGGCGGTTGAGTAATTATGGATTTTAATTCGTTTGCAGTGATACCGGGACGTTCGACTAACCATAACCAATTCAGTTCTATAACAACTGAACTTGCACACTTCAATATTTGCGGCCTGAACTAGAGAGTTTGTTCACACAAATTTTCAGATGGGAGGGGAAGAACTATGGCTTTTGCTGATGATATTCTGGTATATCGACAGGGAAGAGACAGACGGGGAATCGCTTCCACAATGCAAGGCGAACTCGATCGCATTTCTTCCTGGTGTGGGGTATCAGGTGCCGTGGTTAATCCTAATAAAGCATCAGTTTCATGGTTCTCCCTTAACAATCATATCATTCATACGACCACACCGGTAGTACGAATGGGAGCTGATGCAGTGACCAGGGACAAGTTGATGACATACCTTGGAGTTAAGTTTGATCGCAGCCTCTGTTTTCGGGACCACGTCGACCATGGGATAACAAAATCCCGCAAAGGATTAGCCGCCTTGAAGGTCATGGCAGCTGCCAACATCGAGCAGAATCTACTTACTCTTCTGTTCCAGGGATTAGTCCTCGCACCTATCGAATATGCCCTGGCAATTCTTACTGTCAGTACGACTCAAATTGATAGGCTGGAGAAAATACAAAATGAAGCCATGCGCATTATCCTGGCATGTACGAGGGACACTCCCTGTGTAGCAATGAGGTATCTTCTTGACTTTCCAACCATGGAAGGCAGAATCAAGATCTGGAGAGCACGAGCATACCTGAAGATTAATACAGATACAGAGCATCCATTGCACCACGTGCTCAACACAGAGAAAGGTGACAGGCTAAAAAGAGGCAAATCATGGGTGGGCCGAGCAGAAGATGTCATCAAACAGGTCTGTGGGCTACCAAAATATCAGCGTTGGTGAGGAGTGGATACCGGTGCCTACGTCATTCAAGGGGACTTTCTTGTGTATTGTCACACTCGACAGGAAAAGTAGGGAACAGAACCCGGTCGTGGTTAATGCTGAGGCCAACGGCCTCATCTGCGATAACACCGATGAGAAAGATGCAGTCATATATACAGACGGATCTGTACGACGACACCAAAGAAGTGCATGGGCATTTACAGCACGCTCGGCAGGCAGAATAGTCTACGAAGACAGTGGTGCATACGTCGTGACCACGAGTAGCATGACGATGGAGGTGATGGCAGTGACCAAGGCATTCAAATGGTTAGAGTCACAAGACTACACCCACGTATGTATACTGAGTGATTCGATGAGCATGATAAAAAAAAATTGGAGGCGGGCTTTGTACGCATGCAATGGGTAGAGTCGTTGCAGAAATCCAAAATACGTAAGGTCACTTTTGTCTATGTCCCTGGACATGCGGGAGTACGGGGAAATGAAAGGGCGGACAGGTTGGCTAGCTGCGCTGTCGTTGAGGACGGGCAACCAATGGATCGGGCGGACATCATCAATGCCCTCCGAGATGTGGGAAGAGCACAGGACTTCGGCAAACACAGATCTACGTCACGTCTTCGGATGATGGAAATGGGAGTTAAGATGGGCACAGCCAGAAATGAGAAACTTGGTGGGCGTGTAAGAAGACTTATCAACCAACATAGAACTGGAGTCGTCAGTCGCTGGACACTGAGGGAATTACTGAGGAGGGGATCTGAGCACATATGGACATGTTCGGAGTGCAATGATGATGACCCACAAATAACTCAATAACAAATTGTCAGTTGTTGTTCACTTATGGAATACATACAAAGAGAATGTGCTTTTTTATGTACGGTTACATTAAGAACAAGACTTTATACGAGGGGAAATAAAATACTTAGTATAAGATATCAAATCCCAAATAATTATTTGTCAAACTGCTCATGGATAGAAACGTGTGTTTGAAGAAGTTTAAGCAGCAGTTAGTGTTGTGTTGCCTTACACTTAATTATGTAATCTGGTAAAGGGTAACATTTATTTGTTTCCTTTCTCCGTATGCAAGTGTCTTCCCTGTACGGACAGTTTTACGCAGCCAAGAAGAGGTCTGTATTATCTATCCATCCATTTTCATTTCCAGCCGAAGACGACACAAAGGGCAGAAATGTTAGGCTTTATATGTCCCACGATATTTGTTATCAAGTATTAGACCTTGCACAAGACCCGCATTGTATTTCTCCAAACGTACATCTTCAACGACACATGCATTTATGCAACTTCTTCTCTTCTACCTTTCAGCTCCCTGTGGAGCATAGGTCTTCAACAAACACTTTCCGTGTCGTTCTGTTTCTTGCCATTCTTTTAAGATCATTCCATGTCTTCCCCATCATCTTCATCTCTGGTTCTATCTGTCTTCTCCAATAATTCCTTGGTCTTCCTCTTTGTCTTTTCCCTGGGGATTCCAAAAAAGGGTATGTTGTGTAATACTCTCAGTTGGCTGCCGCAGTGTGTGTCCTATCCAGCGCCATCGTCTTCGCTGTATCTCTTTATCCACTGGTATTTAACTGGTACATTTCCATAGTTCTATGTTAGTGATTTTGTCCTGCCATATCCATCCTGTTATTCTGCATAAGCATCCATTAGTATATTTAAACAACGGCACGTGTATTTATACAGGGACACATGACTTTATGCAAGGACTTATGTATTTATACAGGGACACATGTATTTATACAGGGACACATGCATTTATGCAAATACACATGTATTTATGCTGGGACACATGCATTTATGCAACTACACATGTATTTATGCAACGACACATGTATTTGTGCAACGACACATGTATTTATTAGGGATACATGCATTTATACAGGGGACACATGAATTCATGCAAGGACACGTGTATTTATGCAAGTACACATGTATGTATACATGTATTTATGCAATTACACATGTATTTATGCAAGGACACATCCATTTATACAAGGACACGTGTATTTATTCAAGGACATATGTATTTATGCAGGGACACGCGTATTTATGCAGGGACACACGTATTTGCGAGGGGACACACGTATTTATGCAGGGATACGCGTATTTGCGAGGGGACACGCGTTTTTATTCGAGGAAGTGCGTATTTATGCGGGGACACACGTATTTATGCGGAGACACACGTATTTATGCGAGGAGACACGCATTTTTTGCGAGGATACTCGTATTTATGCAAGGACAGATATAGTTTTGCAAGGACACATGTATTTATGCAGCAATCTGAAAAATCCACGGACAGAAAACTAAAGAACAAAAAACAGCTTGAACCAGGATATGAAATGGTATCATCGATGCCTCGTCGTGTCACAAATAAGCTGAAACACCTTTCCTTGAGACAGCTTTCCAAGACAGTGCTGCATACGTTATGACCACAAGTAGCATGACGATGGAGAAGATAGCAGTGACCAGGGCATTCATCTGGGTCCGGGTCACAAGACTACACCCAGGCCTGCATATTGAGTAATTCGATGAGCATGATAAGAAAAGTGAAGGCGGGTTCTGTACACAGACAATGGGTAGAGTCATTGCGGAAGTCAAAAATACAGGAAGGTCACCTTTGTCTACGTCCCAGGACATGCGGGAGTACAGGGAAATGAAAGAGCGGACAGGTTGGCTAGCTGCGCTATTGTTGAGGTTGGTAAACCAATGGATCGGGTGGAAATCAAATGTGCCCTTTGGGAAGTGGGAAGGACACAGGACTTCCACAACTATGAGTCCACGTCACTTCCTTTAGATGAAAAAGATGTTAGTTAAGATTGACACAACCAGAAACGAGAAACTTTGTGGGCGCATAAGCAGACTAATTGACAACATAGAACTTGAGTCTTCAGTCGCTGGACACTGCGGGACTTACTTAGGATGGGATCTGAGCACCTATGGACATGTTCGGAGTGCATTGAGATGACCCGCAAATAACTCAATAACCTTTGATGTAATGAAACATGGCAGCACGTATGGTAGTTTCCAGTGATTAGATTGAGACAGCCGTAATAACTCTAAAAATTGACTACAGAAAGAAACTTCCGAGGGGAGAGCACAACAAAACACGGACAAACGTGTTCAAATTCTGGTTGGGGTTGTATACTATTGTTTCCTATATGTTGTTTGTGGAAGTTCCCGATTGCAGTTAAAACACACGTGTCCATGTATGTTTAAACTTGTCTCTCGTATCGGACGTTTTCTCCTTTCTGAAATATGTAATCATTTATTATGATTGTCTTCTATAAAGAGAAGAATGGGACGGCAAGGGAAGAGATAAGAAAGCAATTTAAAGAAATGAGTGGACACGTCTTGGCTTTGTGGAATATCTGGTAGATCCGAAAAACAGATAGGTAGATATTTCTGGATGCATGCAACCATGGTTTAATAGCCTCGAGTAGTTGAGGGACGAGATAGAGAGATAGATAGAGAGAGAGAGAGAGAGAGAGAGAGAGAGAGGGAGAGATTTAGTATAATCAATTGTCACATTAAATTATTCGTTCCAAGAATCTTATCTGTTTTGTCAACAGTAATAAAAGATAAAATGCTCTTGTTTTTATCTAGCCACAATTATTGTGCACGGTCCCATCACTAATGTGTTATATCCCCTACAGCTTAACAGATTCGGCTGGTGAAGGAGTCATCACTGCGACCATATCTTCCCTATCTGGTGCCAAGGCTAGAATCTTTACGCAGGTTCTGGATAGACACGATGGATCGTATATAGTGAGATACCGCCCACTTACCTCGACCTCTGACCTTCAAATAAGCGTACAGAAGAATGGACAGCATATAGCAAATTCCCCCTATCATTTGAAAGGTAAAACCATTGACGCTTTTGATGCTTCTGGCTTGTTCTCATTCGTTGACTGTTTATACAACGGTGTAATGATATTTTATACTTTTGTTGTTTTTGTAGTTCGCTGAAATTATGTGACTGGTTATTTTTTTAAATGTCATTTAAGCAACTCTCCCTTTCAAACTTTATGAAAATTATTCTCATTTTCTCTTATCACAAAGCTAAGTAAGAAAACCATATTCAACTTAGATTCTTCTTCATCTCCCTCCCCTTTTCTCTCTCTCTCTCTCTCCCACACACACATAATCACATCGATGTGTCTCATAAAGTTGGCCGTGTTTCTCAGGTTTCTCTTGACATAAGTTCGAAACAGAATAAATGGGAATGGCACTGTTATTCTGCTGCTCTGGTGAAGATGACACTCCTTGTAAACAAATACGTATTAGAACACGAATTAAAGGCTTGGTGTCCAGGGTGTTTTTATTAATTTTTACAAGAAATGATTCATCCTCTACTTTATCTTCTTCAATCATCCGGTGAATTACTATCTTCAATAGAGTGTCGTGCCTAAAACATCGTACCTTATTCTGTTTACTTTTATGTTACAAACATACGAACCATATGGAATACAGAGCACCAGGGTTACTAGCAAAATGATGCCTACTACCAGCTTAACAAGAAAGAACAAGTCACACGTTTTTTACTCTCAACAGACAACAACAGATCGAAGAATCATCGTTGAACCCCTTCAGGATAGGGAACTCTGGTGAATGTGGTTGTGGCATAGGCAAAATGACTGCTGAGCATCTACTACAATCATGCCCAACATATGATGAGCAAAGAAGACTTGTGGCCATCATCGGTACCACACTGGGACAAGCTGCATGAAGATGTCACTAGCATTGAGCTGATGAACGCCTCCATCGAAATTATCAATATTTACGTCTATAGGTTTACGCAAAAACAAAATGTTTACCCTTATTTAGCATATCTAAACATTGTATTAATTTCCTGGTAGTTGTATTAATTTTTTTCCACATGTTCGTTGAATTCCTCTGAGCAAAATTCCTGGAGCGTGTCGCTAAATAAGAAGCATGGAAATGAACGCATCACAGGAAACAGCATGAAAGATCACGTCGGAAGTAAAAAAGTTTAGAAAACAAACAGAAATAATTCCGTTATTGAATACATAAATAGACAATAGATAAAAATAGGTTGACCACGTGATATGACAGAAATAGCTTAACGTGACAGAATGTAAGACCAACGAACGTTGCGGAAATAAAAGATCAGAGAGCCAACCAAAAGAGAAAAAAAAATAAACACACACACACACACACACACTCAAACGAAAGACCAAAAAAAAAAAAATTGATGGGCAGAATATTTGAAACATTAAATATAAGAGCCGAAGAAGCTAACAGAAAAGCAAAAGACGGCACCTAAATCTCTCATTAATGCTGAAAGGCAAATAAGGAAAGAAAGAAAAAAAAGAATTAAGAAAGAAGGAAAAAAGAAGAGGAAGCAGTGGTAGTGGTAGTAGCAGTAAAAAATAGTAGTAAAAAAATATGTGTAGGTAAAAATTGGTATCTCAGTGACTTCATTACTGTTGACTGAAATAAGATTATGACTGTTGCGACATTTTTTTTTTTTTTTTGCGTTCGCCAGCTTTTACCTCTGACGAAGTCCCTAGAGACTAGGAACTGAAATTTTGCGTGTTAATCTGTTTTTTCCCAGGCAGCCGTGTGTACTGGCAGATAACTCTATCTTGAGGACTTCCGTTTCAAAATTGTGGAACGCTTCACGTTCTCTCGATCGCTGCAGACAATGCATCTGGGGTTTGATCAATTTCGACTCTCTGATTGCAATTTTCTGTGTTCAAATCAAAATGATGTTCTACTTAGCAAATCTGCGCCGACGAAGTAGACAAATCTGCGCCGCCGAGTACATAGAGCAATGTTTATTTTTGACAAGTCAAGTATTGTAAAAGCGACCTTCACCGTCTAGTGTTGACATGCGGTTTACGTCACATTGAGTGCTGTTCAATGGCCGACGTTGGAATTCTTTGACGCAAGTTATTTACATGCTGAAAAGCATTGATGGATTGATTCGTCAAGTCGACCGAAGATTTTCCTCTGGGAAATTTGCACCGTGTTTCGTTCATTGTACGCTAACCGCAGGGTCTGTTGTTTGATGTGTAACGGGGATAATTCGACGACTACCTGGGTGTTTATATGTTCGGTTGGTGTCAAGACCGATGTCCTAACATCATCAAGCGCTATACATATTTTTGTTCTCAATATGACGATCATTATTTTCGGGAGGACGTGAACTTCCATGGTATATGGTGGATAGGCGGCAGGAACCATTTAGGCTATGTCTGAAAAGTGTTCCTTCTTGCAGTTTCCTCATATTCCAAGTCCGGCTTGTTGCAGGAGCTACTGAGTTAAGTGCTCTGTGAGCTGCGTGTCTCATCCGTTTTGATCATGTTTCGATATCGCGGTTGTTTACGATGAATGATGATATTGTATGACAGGGAACAGTTAGTTGGCTGTGTTCCCTTTCTGCGCGGTTTCGCCTTATGTCTTTTGGCGTGTGCTGAGACTGCTACGATGGGGACTACAGTTACCTTTCTTTGTTTGGGAGATGAGTTAGTAATTCGGAATATTCCACTGGCACGGGCGGTTGAGCAATTATGGATTTTAATTCGTTTGCAGTGATACCGAAGCCTTCCATAACCAATAACCAATAACTCTATCTTCGGCGGTACTCACATTTTTTCCCGTCGTTATGAACTTAAAACTAACTGTCATGACGATGTTTATAAATGGTAGCGGCAAATGTTAAAAGCTGGAACAGTTTAGAATACTCAAACCTCGAGAATACTTATAATATGTCTTTCAGCAAATTGTTCATGTTGTTTTTTTCTCTTGGGAAATAATGAAAGGGATCGAAGAAGTCCTATTTATACAGCTTGTGATATATGGCCTTTGACGTCCTGACAGACGGTTGGTAGCAAGCAATCATGATAAGTCAGTAGTTTGGTAGCAAGCAATCATGATAAGTCAATAGTTTGGTAGCAAGCAATCACGATAAGTCAGTAGTTTGGTAGCAAGCAATCATGATAAGTCAGTAGTTTGGTAGCAAGCAATCATGATAAGTCAGTAGTTTGGTAGCAAGCAATCACGATAAGTCAGTAGTTTGGTAGCAAGCAATCATGATAAGTCAATAGTTTGGTAGCAAGCAATCGTGATAAGTCAGTAGTTTGGTAGCAAGCAATCATGATAAGTCAATAGTTTGGTAGCAAGCAATCACGATAAGTCAGTAGTTTGGTAGCAAGCAATCATGATAAGTCAATAGTTTGGTAGCAAGCAATCATGATAAGTCAGTAGTTTGGCAGCATTAGTGTACTGGGTGCTGCTTTACTGAACATCTTCTCTCGTGGCTGAATTTGCCAATCCTGGACAGACCCATTCACAGAATGAACAAGGTGTATTTGCGGTACCTGGCTTTGCCTCTTTTCTCTTGCGCCTTTTGTCTTCTGAATTTGATATCAGCACTGTCTCGAAAGTTACTGTGCCATTTTTTATTTTTACTCTCCATGTGCTACGATCTGCAGCCACATTTTCGAGATTTCTTAATGTGTAAGAGATTGTGAGAAAGCTACGAATAAAAGAGGAAATGTAAAATAAATATTAACTAGACCTATAAGAACTTTCTGATGTGTGATAATTATTTGTGGGTGTCGAGGTAAGATGCCTGTATCTCGTTTAAAGGGTGGCAGGTTCCTTTCTTTTTCAATATATCCGTTTATCGTTTTTTAGGACCTAATTTTATTATAGACGGACAGATAATAAATAAACAAATAGAGCGCGCAAATAAACCGTATTAGATAAGGTTTCATGAACGAGCTACAAACCTCTGTCCCGGTTAAGTTTTGTTTTTGTTTTTTAATGTCTACCATAGTTAAAATAACATTAATGCTATTATTTAAAATTGTCAGAAGGTTTCTAGCCGGTGCCACAGACTTCGTGCATTGTCATGAGACCTTTTCACAGCGATCATAAATATGATCTGATCTCTAAAGGACTATGTACATTAACCATAGTCTCTGAGATACAATTATAACAAAATACGAAGAAAGAAAGAAAGAAACTATCAAATATGTTTTCTGCTCATGCACCCCTCCCCCTTTTACCTCCAAACCACCACTCTTTTTAAACATATTCAGCTATTGTATTTACTAGAAAACAATCTCACATAGTTGGATAGACAAACAGAAAGACAGACAGACAGACAGAAAGGAAATGTTAAAGGTCAAATACGATCTGCTATTTACCCGGCAAGTTTGAGAACAAACTGTGTGTTAAAATGTTTAGCTTGTTGTCCTCATTTTGGTGGGATAATACAACGTTATTGAGTTATTTGAGGGTCATCATCATTGCACTCCGAACATGCCCATAGGTACTCAGGTCCTCAGCATGTCCCGCAATACAACGTGATTAGTTGAAAATCTCATAGGAGAGTGTTTGTTGTTGCGTGATGCAGGGTTTGAGATCGTGCTCAACACCTATAGATGTCAACAATGAGTTTTCAACGCGCTGTGTTGGAGAAAGTAATTTTAACAGATGGGGCTGGGTGGTCTCAAGACGCCGGCCTCGAGACTGAGGTTGTGGGTTCAAATCCCGGTTGCACCAGTTGAGATTTTTATTTATGATCTCTCTCTGCGGCAACCACCCTTGGTCTCAGCAGCGAGGCCCGGCTTGAAACGTCAATTACTCATGGACGGAAAAAAAATGTGAAAACCACCGAAGAGTTATCTGCCTGTGTGGCGAGGGACCCCTGTGCACAAGGCTGCAAGGAAAAAAACGGATTAACAAGCAAAATTCAGTTCCTAGTCTCTAGGGACTTTGTCAGAGGTAAAAAAGCTGGCGAACGAAAAAAAGAAATTAGCAGCTGGGCACTTCAGAAGTTGTAGTTTAGTGTTGTAACTTATTGACACTTTAGGCTGAAGTTGTAGTTTAGTGTTGTAACTTATTGACACTTTAGGCTGAAGTTGTAGTTTAGTGTTGTAACTTATTGACACTTTAGGCTGAAGTTGTAGTTTAGTGTTGTAACTTATTGACACTTTAGGCTAAAGTTGTAGTTTAGTGTTGTAACTTATTGACACTTTAGGCTGAAGTTGCCAGCGAATCATAGCTGATTGCTTGCGCCAGGATTGGTGAACCAGAACCACCTAGAGCAGTGGTTCTCAACGCGATGTCAGCGGGTGTCATTGCACATGCCGCCTGATTTCCTGATGCCCGGAAAGTTCCAGCGAGTGAAGCGTCCGGCAATCAATTGAATGGACGGTTGAGGAAACAAAAAAAATATGAAGCAAACCATCGGGCGTTCTTTTCCTTCCCAAAGATGTGGTAACCGTTGGCATCAAATGGTCAGAGTAACGCAGATTTAGAAGTTGAAATTAGCATTCATGTGCTATCTTGAAAGCTTAAGTAGAGGAGAACTTGGATTGACATAAATCATATGTCCCCAACTTCGAAAATCTAGCAGAGAAAATGCAATTTAAAAAACCACAATAGTTCAGTGCTGTGTAATGCTATGGAAGGAAAAATTAAAGAATAAAAAAAATGGTATGTAAGAAGCTTTACATGATAAGTGGACGACACAGACTAAACGACGTTTCGGCCCAATAGGCCTTCATCAGGACCAAACAAAAAAAAACACACACACAAAACTAATAACGAAACAACCAAAACAAAACAATCGAAATGTGTTAAAGAAAACAAAATAGACTATCCTGTCAAAACAAAAGGAAATAGCAACCAAGTGCGGCTGTCGTGAACGTAGAGAAACGTGCAAAAATGTGCGCAAATGCGCACAGAACCACAGGAGTTCACACAGGGGTCAGTGTGCAAACACAAAGGAGAAATAATAGAATCGTAGACTAGATAGATTTTGAATAACTTACAAAAAGCGGTTAAAAAGCTATCGATTTTAAAAGTTGGGCACTAGTTATGAAACAAGCTATAACAGGTGTTCAAAAGGCGGTAAGAGTGAGATGTCTGAGAGTGGGGTACAATAAAAACAAATGAGGGGTAAGGAGCACAGAAAAAAAGGTATGGAGGAGAACACCGAAGTGTCTCATAAGGGACTAGAGGAGAAGAACTATAAATAGCATGGCATAGTAAGTAGACCAAAGAACCCAAATATGTGCAGTAGAGAAGGATATGCAAAAGGGAAGGAGCAACCAAAAGGAAACTATGTGTATGAGTGTGATACATTCATACCTCTTGGGGTAAACGAACCATACTGGACAATGAGGCGATTTTCCAAAGTATAGCGGCTGCGGTCGCCAGAGTGACAGAGGACAATACCAGTGACACGGAAGTCGTCTTTGCCCTTGTGATCAGGAGAGTTGAAGTGGTAAGACACCGGAGTACCAGTATTTATGTGTAATGCTATCTTTTTTAATGCTGATATTGCTGTTTACCTTCAGACGGTGTATAATTTTGTTGTTTTTAAGATACAGTCGATTTATATTTAATTTTCTTTAAAAATTGACACCTAATAATCGTGCGACGAGCAAAAGCTGTGATATAGATATGAGTAGCCGTTGTTAACAATAAATTTGGTGTAACATGGTAAAATAAATAACAAGATATTTAAATTCCTCTACTTTTTGTAGTTGCCTTCTATAGTTATGTTGATGTTCTGTTTATTTTTGGCGACATTCATGACTTCTGTTTTGTTGATGTTGATCTTCATGTTGTATTTTGTGCCTGTGCTGTTGAGTTTGTTTCGAAGGATATCGCCTGAAGGATATCGTCTGAAGGATATTGTCTGAAGGATATCGCCTGAAGGATATTGTCTGAAGGATATCGTCTGAAGGATATCGTCTGAAGGATATCGTCTGAAGAACGTGTACAAGAAAAAAAAATAGTCGAGTTTATTGTCCAGCAGTTATAAATGGAAAATGATATATGTGATTGCCTCCCCTGCTGTGATTCACATTTATGCAAATGTGCCTGGAATACGTTAACATTAATTATTATTTTTTTAGTGAAACTAAATTCAGCTACACACACGCACACACATACACACATATTGTATTTTTAAAATCCTGTCATAATAAGTGTAACATGTTAACAGTTATACAACACCGAGGAGCACAACTGGACATTGCTTGGACCAATAATAGTTTTTAGAAAATAAAAGAAGAAAGCTCAAAACACCTCTCAATTATCGGTTGACTTTAGCTCTTGATCTTACAGGCGGTGGTAAAATCAATGTTTGGTGCGCTGGAAGTTTTATTATTTAAGAGCTTTTCAAACACTAATGTTGCTATTGCCGACGACGCCCATATTTCTAGATGTTAAAAAACAACATGTGAATAGGTTCTATTTGTAGCCAAACTCGTTCTTGAATTGCGGCTGTTGTAAGAAGCGCCGGAAAGAGAGAAAGAACAAGGAGGGGCGGAGATGATAGATAAAGTAGCTATGTAGTGCTGGGACTGTATCTCCTTCTTCTTCTTTCCTTCCTCATCTGCCTTTCAGCGTCGAGGGGAGATATAATTTGCGGTCTTTTGCTCTTCTGTTCGCCTCTCCTGCTGTTATGTTTCCTAGTGCTTCTAATATTCCAACAACCCATCTTTTTCGTGGTCGATCGCTGGGACTGTATGAAGTTACATAAAACATAACATTTGTTGTTAATGCACAGCAAATACTTGTTTCGAATATGAACAACGCTGTAAAGTTTAGACAAAATCTACATTTTTGGCGTGACATTGTGTGTGTGTGGCAGTAGGCACTGGCTACTGTTCAGTCTTCAAGTACTGATTTTAAAGAATTCTGTTTTGTTTGTTGTCGTACAAGTTGAAGACCTTTTGTTGGAAATGTTTATTCTTCTTTTCGTTGTCTATTGTTCGGAGAGCAGAACAGTCCTAGCTGTCTTTTGTCTTATTTTAACGTTTCCTTTTTATTGTAAAAGACGAAGATAAAGATAAACTGTGCATTTGAGTCATACAAATATTTAAAACATTATTTTATTAGTGTGTTTAGAACTGTTATTTCCTAATTTAATGTCGATTGTGTTGTAATGAGGGTTCATCTGGCAGAGTTTGTAAGCGCAGACAACTCTAGTGGAAAGATGCTGTGTCAGAGAGCATGGATTCAAATTCTGGTTTGGGCAACCCGTTGTTTTCTTCTGTTTGTGGATTTTTCCCAGTGCTTTTATGCGTTAAGATCAGCCTAGTTTCCTTTCACGACACCC